>OX376194.1:8634557-9846278 GCA_947363905.1 Lithophane semibrunnea | reverse complement strand
TAAAGAAAGAAAAAGAAAGATAAAGAAAGAAAGAAAGAAATAAATCATTTATTTGCTGGTAATGTAGGAAAGAGAAAGAAAGAGGAAAGAAAGAAAAAAGAAAGAGAAAGAAAGAGAAAGAGAAAGAAAGAGAAATAAAGAGAAAGAAAGAGAAAGAAAGAGAAAGAAAGAAAGAAAGAAAGAAAGAAAGAAAGAAATAAATCATTTATTTGCTGGTAATGTGGGTATACATGTAAGTTGGAATATTTGTAAATTGTCCCGATACATTTTGCCTTACGGCATGCAAAGTATTTTTGAATTTAATAGGTAATATAGTTACAACCATTACAATTATTATTAACACTTGTCATGATTTAATAGGGAGGATTTTTTATTCATTGTTATGTGTTTAAGAAAAAAACGTTACACTTTGGCTAGTCAACGAGGCGGTCCACTATATCTTTAAATATCGTGTCAATACCAAGGCATAACTTCACATTTTCCTGCAACAGAAAATCTACCATTTAATTAAGTTCTGTAGAAGTTAATTTCCGGATTAATTAAGACATGAAAGTTAAACATAGACTAAAAACTTGCTAACTTACCGCGCTTAGTTTTAAAGGTCCATCTAAGTAACTCCTATAAATCCTCACTTAGAACATACCTTAAGCCGTGACAGTCGAGTTACTCTCCTTGTGTAAACGAGACTTTTTCCTCGTTATTTAATTGAACGAAGAAGTAACTAACATTTTGAGGTTAATGTAATGCCATTATCATTGTTGTGGCTGTCAAACAACTAGAGAAGGTGCGTATTTACGCGACCAGGTTTTTACACCAGGTATTTACTAACAAGTACGCCGACCAAGTGCCGACCCGAAATACTTCAAAGTATTTTGCTCCGCTGACACTCGACGCGATTCTGCTCTTTATTTATATCTTGTTACGGATCAATGTTCTGTGAAAGTATTTTTATTTTAAAGGTTTGGAAGCATTTTTCTTGAAGACGCAATTCTGCTCCTTATTTATATTACATTACGACTTAATGTTCTATGCAAGTATTTTTCTACCAACAAGGCTTGGATCTTAAGGAAGTCCGACCAAGTGCCAACCCGAAATACTTCAAAGTATTTTGCTCCGTCAACACTCGACGCGATTCTGCTCCTTATTTATATTTGGTTACGGATTAATGTTCTGTGAAAGTATTTTTACTTTAAAGGTTTGGAAGTATTTTTTTTTGTAGACGCAATTCTGCTCCTTATTTTTATTACGTTACGACTCAATGTTCTATGCAAGTATTTTTCTACCAACAAGGCTTGGATCCTATGCAAGTATTTTTCCTTTAAGGTTTTGGAAGTATTTTGTTTTGTAAACGCGATTGTGCTCTTTATTTATATAATGTTACGGATCAATGTTCTATGCAAGTATTTACATCCACCAAGGCCTTGGTTGGAAGTTGGACGTATATTTTTTTGCATACGCGATTGTACTCCTTATTTGTATGACCTTACGGATCTATTTTCCATGCAGAAAGAAAATACTTGAAAGTATTTCAAGCCCTGGTTTTTGGCGCTGGTGTCTAAAGGTGGACGTACTTGGAAGCCCTGGTACTCGATTTTGCAAGTACGACCCATGTCTACAAACAACGCGACTAAGGGCAGATTTCACCAATGATATAAACTAAGTTTTAAGGGCTGTCAGTGTCATTATTTTCTGTGGAATATTGACACTGACAGCTGTTGAACGCGTTCAGTTTCATTGGTGAAATCCGCCCTTAAAAATTATTATGCTAACAATTGTGTAAATAGTAATTTTATTTGTAATCTTAATTCAATTATTGTTTTATTATTATTACCTAAGCTGAAGAGTTTATTTTTTGTTTGTTTGTATGAGCGTGCTAATCTCTGAAACTACCAGTCAGATTTGAAAAACTTTCTTTTTGTAGTTTATAGCCTAGTTATTGAGGAAGCCTATAGGGATTTAACATCACGGTATGACTTTTAGGAATCGAACAAAAATAAAATAAAATATATGCAAAAACAAAAGCTTGTTTTTAAAAAGATTTTTACTTATATTTTATTTTCTACTTTTTAGCATGAGAATTTGTTTAAATATCTGTTCTATTACAAATCCAACGAATTAGGTTTTCCCATGGCCACCTTCCGGCTCCATCATCAGGCCCTGAACACCACCTAGTGTCAAAGCATTTGTCAATACATAACCAACGAGTCCAAACACGATGGTGCTATCTTGTTTTATTGAGGAGTTCCCATGGCCACCTTCCGGCTCCATTATCAGACCCTGAACACCACCTAGTATGAAAGCACTTGTATATACATGACCAATGAGTCCAAACACGATGGTGCTATCTTGTTTGGTTGAGGAGTTCCTATGGCCAACTTTCGACTCCATCATCAGACCAGCAAAACAGTATAATTTTTTTTTAATTTCTCGGTAGTTGTATAAGTACAGCACAATCAGATGCCAGGAAGTGCTTAAAAAATGGATGACAATTGGAGTAACTAGAAACACATATGGCCACCTTCCGGCTCCATCATCAGACCTTGAACACCACCCAGTGTCAAAGAACTTGTTAATACGTAACCAATGAGTCCAAACACGATGATGCTATCTTGTTTGATTGAGGAGTTCCTATGCCCAACTTCCGGCTCCATCATCAGACCAGCTTCATGGTATCATTTTTTCAAAATGTCTCGGTAGTTGTTTACGTATGCCAAATTTCAGCTCAATCAGATGCCAGGAAGTGCTTGAAAAATTGATGACAAAAGGAGTAACCGGAAAGACATACGAACAGAGCAAGCTAATATAAAGCTTGTAAAAATCGCCGTCTGTGGGGATAACCAGAAAGTTCCCAGGTCGTCATCATAGTCCAGAACAAAAAAAATATCACAATGACGGGAATAAAAAGTGACTGTCGGCTTTGTTATGCGTCTTTTTATACGCGATAAATGGCTCATAGGATGACAACTAATAAACATAAGGTAAACTTTAGTCGTTTTGGAGGTATGAAACCTACATAACGCAAAAGTTACAAGAATCGTTGGTTTCATAGCCAAACTCGGGAACAAACGTCGTATTCACGCAGAGGGACGTTATCACGTCCCGTGTCCCAGCGGGCAGGAGGGCCGGTTGTGAGGGTAGACAGGTTCAACTAATGATGCTAGCTTGCACACATTTTTTGTTATGTTTTCTTTATGCTGGCAATGTTGGTATATTATAGGTAAAATAAAAAGCCTTTCTCTGTAGTGATGTACTTTGATACCGTTTCAATTAAGATTATCTCTTATCTAACAACATTGCGAAAGAACCAGCTTAGATAGGTATTTATGGTAGGTAGCTTAGGAAAACAGTCGGCAGTCGCTCCATGTAAATAAAATATTGGTATTCAAATGCATCGGGTTAGACTGGAAGCCCACCCCAACATAGGTGGGAAAAGGCTCGGCAGATGACAGTACTTTGATGCACGCAGAATCCGTTGTTGTGAGAAAGACTACGAAGTGCAATATAAATCATTATACTTATAATTCACCGTACAGAGACGGTAATGGGATCAGCTGCTTTAATAATTTCAATAAATAAAACTGTTATTGGTACTGATTTTATTTGACACTTCACTACTTTACAGTCGTATCTTTGGAGCTGAAACAGTACCTATGTAGTGAAATTAATTACAAATTACTTGTAAAACGTTAGTGTCGCATTCACTCCAAAGTGGCAAATCAGTTCATTTGTTATTAAAGAGAAAATTCAATTATTCTTAATGCAGAATACATAATGAACTTGTTCATTAAAATTCAGCGATAAAGCCGAATATAAAGAGAATGCAATTAAGATGTTACAGCTATCCAGAAAATAAAATACTAAAGCAGTAAGTTTGACGTAAAATTTTAAGGTTACTGGACAGTTAAGAGGCCTTAGGCGCGACCTACTGTTCATTATGGTCTATAAAACAAAGAGAAATTATAAAATTTAGCGAAAATTGCAAGGTTTGCACGAAAGCCTCGGGGCTCAACTACCGGGCGCTGACACACTGATGGAAAGGCCGACTGAGTTTGAATGCATCGTATTATTTTGGAGGTTAACACGGAGCTCTCTAGATTATCAATGACGCGCCCCATTACGCCAAACACACGTACACACGGCTACACATCAAGCTATACATTTCCAGTTTATGCTGATCTCGCATTGTGTAGGATTTCCGTACAAGGCGAGGTCAGCTTATACTGGAAATGTATAGCTTGATGTGTAGCCGTGTGTACACGCCGCAGTGGTGGCGACGTGTACGTACAGTCGCGGTCTGAGAATGTTTACTACCATAAGGCTTATAATTGAATGCATACATCTATGTCACAGGGTCGATGATTCAAACCTAATTTCTTTGTTAAATGTCCTTGTGGTAATGTGTCAACTTTAAAATTAAGATGTCGCAATTATAGACTTTACTGCACACAGTGTGGTAAAGAATCGAATTTGAAAACTGATAAAAACATTTAGACCGCGGTAGTTTGCAGTAATGGAGCGCGTCATTCCAGAATGGACAAGCTTCATGTCATACTACTCACAATGAGCCAATACACACACCTGAATCTTTTAGTACCTACATTCAACAGAAGTTGTTTTAAAGTTCTAGATGGATCTCATTTAACTAGTCCTCTCTGACAAACAAAGTTTTTATGTTAATCCTACGCATAACAAGCCCTTTTCCAGCTATTCATTAGAAATTAAAATTAATTCCAACCTTCGCTATGTCCCTAGAAGTTTGGAATACATTAGGTATTAAATTATGTCCGTAATGTTGTTTCAGCAGAAAATGCTGAAACAACATTTAGGACATACATTATGGACATAATTGAATAGCTAACTTTGTGTATTAATAACAGTTTTATTAACAAAATCATAATTTCAACGTGTTTAGGTATATTATTTTCTTCTTGAACTTGGCTTATGTCTCTCAATAGTCTATTAGTTCTCTGGCTTAAATCTTCTTCTTTTCGTCTGGTTAGTGACCTGGTGTCAGAGTTTTAAAGCCACCCAAGAGCCTCTGACTTGGCTTCACATTTCGTCGAGAAATATCTCTCTGGCATGCCGGTTTCCTCACGATGTTTGCCTTCACCGTTTTTAAAGCAAGTGATAATTATACAATTGGACATGAATCCGAAAAGCCGCAACTTTGGCTTTCGGGTTCAAACACGAAACCTACTCACTGCTTATCCGGCTTTATTATTATAATGTTTATGAATATTTTAATCTTTCCCTCTTCTTTTGTTGTTTACTTCTCGTCCTTCCACATCACTCCTAACTAACGAATTTCCGGTTCTCCATTCTCCACACCGGTAAGTATCATAAGATCATAACTGTGCTTCCATTGAAGTGATTCGATCTAAGTCAATGTTTGTAGATAATACGTAGATAATACGTTGTTGAAATCTCACGGTTTGTTGTCGAAGCGAACACCGCCTTCAACGCTTAAATAACACGCTGTCAACCATAAAATATGAGTACCTACCCATCAAACCACTTGAATTATTCAAAGGGTATACTTCCGTCATCTTCCTCTCTTTATATACTTATCTTCAAACAGTAGGACAGTATTGAGTTTCAATAACCGTTTCTATAAAAATATCACTTAGAATATGAAAACATGATTTCCATTTCTGACGAAATATCAATAGACGCCAAAAGCTGGCAACGTTGGTTTACCCAAAAATCTATTGTATGTAGATACTTACTTAGTTTACAAACAGAAACTTACAAATTCAAACGCTGGATGAAAATAAAACATAATTTTGGAAATTATAGTTATACCGTTCGAGTCAATAATATTAGTGAAACATTAATTAAAAATACTTAGGTAAAAGCGTCTCTGGCATAAAACCTTAGACGCAACACAAGCATTTAGTTCAACAATAATCATCTTAACAGCAATAAAAAAATCACGAACCCCCTAGAATGTTAGTCAGCAGTCTCCCTAACTAACAAACCAATCGGATATCATAATAAAACAAATTTCCTTAAATCAACTCTTGTGATTGATCATTCCATCGGATATGTAGCAACCAATACCTATTAAGGAAGTATTGGAGCTAGATCGCAGTCCTATTGAACGAGGGGGCCAGACATCATTAGGTTAATTGAATTGACGATAGTATCGTAGAATGGATAAAGCTTATCACAAGTATCGCTGTCACGACGAGATCAATCGTCTGCCTCGTTACTGGCTCTAACGATAGCAATCAGAATAAGGGCGTTTTTGCCCGTTTTTAAGAGTTTTCTTTTTCTTAAGAGAGAGAGAGAGAGAGAGAGAGGTGTTATTAAGGCGACGTAAACGTCAAAGGCGCTGTTAGAAACGAGTTAGCATTATAATCGGGAAGAAATGAGTGACATTTCAAATAGGCACTGATGCACTGAGAAATATTGTGCTGAAAAAACTCGGGATAGATTTTTAAAACTAAGTTTATAAATAGTAACCTCTTTCAATTACATTTTTTAAGCCTTGTCAAAAACCCACACCCATTTTATTACAACACAATAAATGGATTTGAGCCTTTAACATTAATTTTTACTTCAAGATTTCCAGACCAAATATTAAAAATAATGCTTTTGCGCTTGAAGCAGAATCGACGTACATATAGCGTTTACATCGCTTAATCCGTTAAGAAAAGCAACGTTAGGATACATAACATAACAGTTGTAAGATGAAGTTATGTGTAATCTTTGTAGTCGTTTCATGTTATGAGGTAATATTGCTTGGAATGCAAAATTCTGTTCAGAATTTAGAAAATCTGATCAAACGACAATCCTTCAACTCTTGTACGAATGATTATTTCTTTATTTTTCGTGTGGTTAGTGACTAACCAGGTATCAAAGTTTAATAGCTGTCCTCTGACTTGGCTTCACATGCTATCACGAATGATTCAAAATTGCTCAAGCTTTAGTGTAAAAATTAGCTTGTCAGAAAGGTAGGAAGTAATCCGTGGCAGCGGAGCTCACTGCCACTACATTGAAGAAGTCATATTTGCCAAAAGTAAATTAGGTATTAGCATGTCTCTTCAAAATCGGTTATTACGCTTCTAAGCCTTGAATATGCTGACTAATTTATTGAATGTTTATGAAGAACCTTGAAGACCTCTGGTTCAGAGATCAAATTCGTGAGAAAATGGGAACAGTACTTATGTCTGTTAAGCATTATAGAAACCAATGCTTTAGGTTAATAGTTATCTTTAACTACGCAATATTATTCCTTGGCAGGATTTGGTTTAATTACTCTTAGTGGATTACTCTTACCTGTACCATTGAAGGCTTGTTTTACATTGAAATAATAATCTGCGCAAGAGTAATTATCACTATTATTATTTACTACCCGGGAATTGAACCCTCATCCTCAAAAGTAGTTGAGCATGAGGGTTCGATTGCCGGGTTGTGAAAAGTGTTATTGGGTTTTTCCATCTGGAATTTTTCAGTAGTTTATAGCCCAGAGTTTGAATTCGTGGCCGGTGGATGTCAATAGGCTCACCACCTATTACATGGCACTTGAAACATACCTGGCGAAATGTGGGTGTACTATAGGTACACCTCTGCCCAACCCTTCGGGGAATCCAGGCTTTTGCCAGAAAAATTACTTTTGCAGTTTAAGTACGAGGACTTACTATCCATCAGTAGTAGTTCAAAATCACCCACGTGAAACATATTGATGTCTATGATACCGTACACCGTCAATCTGGATCGCGATAATAGATTTTTGATCATTAATAGTAGCGATATAGCAGTTATATTTACCCGACTACGGCGAAGAAAAAAGGAGGGTTATGATTTTGACCGGTATGTATATATGTATGTATGTATGTTCATCTGTTCCCTCCTATCTTCCAAACCACTTATCACAATTTGACAAATGAGGTATCGTTAGAAGCGTCGTGATTGTCCGCTGGTTATAGGCATTTTTAATTTAATGTGAAGTCACATTAAATTAAAAATGGCGCCCTCTAGAGGACATAAAGTGAGGAACTTAAAAAATGGTCTAATCGTACCATGTTGGGTATCAAATGAAAGGGCTTAATGAGCACATTTCAAAAATATATATCTGTGGCCCTAGTGAAAAGGGATCTAAGTCCAAAAATGCAACTTTACAGGAGACGCAAAAAACACTCCGCGCGCTTCAAATTGCGTGTTTGACCTCGTGTGACATTTAAACCGCTACCAATTGAAATACATGTGAAGTTTTTTATAGGTAAACAATTTATGCTCTTTATTATTATTGAGTTATTTTTATTTTAATGTTATTAGTTTTTAAGATAGTGACTTATACTAACCACAAAATGAATTCCTTTAGGGTATAATATAACTTATACCCCTTCTCCCATAATGTTAAAAGTTAATTCATACAAGAGAAAATGAAAACGCATTTGGAATGATTATGTTCATACTAATCTCAACAGAGTTACATTCGAGTCCGGTCCAGTTAAATCCGGAGTCACACGTGTTAGGGCATAAATCGAGCAGATTACGTGTGACTCCGGATTTTTAATTTGTCTGTCTGTGGTGTCTTGTTTATACCTTTTAAGTCGTAGTTGGGTTTTAGTTTTTATTACTTGATTTTTTTTTAAATTCTTTTGGGGTCATAATATATCTGTGGCCCTAGTGAAAAGGGGTATAAGTCCGATTTTGTGGAAAATGAGTTAAGTATACAGAAGTGATCAGAGAAAAATGCTCTATCGTTTGGTGTAAACGGATCTAAGCTATCTCTAAAAATAAAGAAGTTACCTTGTGTAAAAGGGTCCAACTGACACCAAAAAAAACTACAAAAGTCGGTTTCAAGTACTTTTGTATTCTTTTAAACGGATTTTTTCAAATATATTTTGTGTTTTTTAATCTAAATTAACATAAATTACCCACGTTTTTATTTGGTTAGTGTTTATCAATACAACAACACTTGGTTCTTAAAAATGGTTTAGTGAGTAATGTGATATTATTAGACATAAATCCGTTTTCACTAAAATAAAGGGAAAAAATCGAAGTAACTCTGTTGAGATTAGTATGAACATAATCATTCCAAATGCGTTTTCATTTTCACTTGTATGAATTAACTTTTAACATTATGGGAGAAGGGGTATAAGTTATATTATACCCTAAAGGAATTCATTTTGTGGTTAGTATAAGTCACTATCTTAAAAACTAATAACATTAAAATAAAAATAACTCAATAATAATAAAGAGCATAAATTGTTTACCTATAAAAAACTTCACATGTATTTCAATTGGTAGCGGTTTAAATGTCACACGAGGTCAAACACGCAATTTGAAGCGCGCGGAGTGTTTTTTGCGTCTCCTGTAAAGTTGCATTTTTGGACTTAGATCCCTTTTCACTAGGGCCACAGATATATATTTTTGAAATGTGCTCATTAAGCCCTTTCATTTGATACCCAACATGGTACGATTAAACCATTTTTTAAGTTCCTCACTTTATGTCCTCTAGAGGGCGCCATTTTTAATTTAATGTGACTTCACATAGCCTATAACCAGCGGACAATCACGACGCTTCTAACGATACCTCATTTGTCAAATTGTGATAAGTGGTTTGAAAGATAGGAGGGAACAGATGAACATACATACATACATACATACATACCGGTCAAAATCATAACCCTCCTTTTTTCTTCGCCGTAGTCGGGTAAAAACTAAAACCCAACTATGACTTAAAAGGTATAAACAAGACACCACAGACAGACAAATTAAAATCCGGAGTCACACGTAATCTGTTCGATTTATGCCCTAACACGTGTGACTCCGGATTTTAATTTGTCTGTCTGTGGTGTCTTGTTTATACCTTTTAAGTCGTAGTTGGGTTTTAGTTTTTATTACTTGATTTTTTTTGCTTCTCTAGATATGAGAAACAAAATGAAATCCAAATCATCTTAAAATTTTTCACATCACATTTTCGGACCATCCCTTTTTCAATAAAGAATGTGGTTGGTCGGCTGCCCATATTAAATATCGTGAGAGATCCTGAAAGCAGTACCTTCGTCAAGTGGGGCTACTCTTGACGTTGCACAGAATCTTTTCAATTTGATCCGGGACCCTGATCAGACCTATATTAAGTCTCTAGTGCCTGATTTGCATGAAACTTATTAAAAATAAAGTTAAAAGATCTCTCGACCTCAATATGAAGAATAAATTATTCTGTGTCGATTAAAGATTTATTAAGGTTCTGTTCCATTCATTAAAATTTATTTTGAGAGATTTTTGTATTGTTTAACATGGAAATGAAATCAAATTTATTTGTGAAATGAAATCAAATTTATTACTGTAGCAGTAGTAAAACTTAATTCATTCGTTTTAAAAGTAGGTAGGTAGAACATAAAACTTAAATTAAATGGCTTCTACTTAAAATTAACGTTACAAAATATATGAAACTCCAAATTCCTGCAGGCGAACAATATTCGAATTTCATACAAAGCTTTACCAGCTTTATCTTAAAGTATTTGATAATCTCGACACAGTTACTTTCGAAGTACATCTTTATCGCTTTAGATAAGTTTGAAGCGAGCACAAATTTTCTTCAACATAGAGGAAGCTGGGACTCGCTTGACGACAAAACATAACAGAGAAATGTTCGAAGTTACAGTCTAGGATCCACTTTATAATGTCGACCCAATGAATTGAAAGTTTCCAAGGTGACTTATCTTCGCACCCTTACGGCGTAATCTTACAAGTATTAGGCCTCATATGAGTTTAAATGTTGCAAACCATAAAACACTCGGCTCATCACAAGGCTTACACCGTAAATTTAAAAGGCTTTATACGTGGGTTTGTGGGGCACCCCTCCATTACCATAAAATTACGTGATATCACTTTCTTTTGATGTGTCGTAAAATATAAAAACGTGAGCTGCACAGTGAACTTTTTAGGCTTACCCCTCGAGGCGTTGTTAATTAAATTTAATTAGGATACTTAGGTACTTTGTCTACCTGATTACTTACAATAGTCCAATTAGATTTGATTTATTAACTTTTTGACCCAATAAAAATATCTTGCTCTGAACATAACATAGAACACACAAGTTAATGTATAGGTTGCTGACTAAACCGCAGTGGACGATATCATTATACAACTAGCATTACTTAGCATTGTTTACATATTGCTCATTTATAAACGTTATAACAAACTAAGTGTTAACAAAACTACACAATTTGGGTCATCTACATTCACAATCAAACATAATGATCAATTATCCTGTGACATGGTAATATGTCCATCAGACCACGAATGCAAATAGAAAACGACGCTGCGCACGCGCTGCGCATAGGGTCCTTAAAGTGGGCGTGCGTGTCCACCAAATGTGTTTGATATCGTCACCCGCATATTGTATCAGGGTTTGATGTATAAGTGCACGTGGATGAATTGTAGTAAACGGTACGCTACACATACAGGGTGAACAAAAGACGGTTAGGTAAGGGTAAACTTTAATATTGATGATGGACTTTTACTCTTAAGAAACCTTCTTTTCTTTTAAAAGTAATTAAAACTGAATTCTAATATGTGCTTGCTTCACCCACACAACTCTAATGGTCGTCTTTATTTCCAACCTGTATATTTCTACACAGGGTGTCTATACTCCTATAGTTTTCTGAAGCAGGTTTCATTGATAAAGTTATATATAACGCAAAATGCTATTATAAGTACCCACTTGTAGGTTTTCGCGTACTTACCTATTTAAAACTACACATACGTATATACATTACCAACGTCGTTGTGTAAATATGTGGAATGTAAAGTAATTACGAAACATGTTTACTATCCTTAAAACTTTTATGTAATTCAGCTGCTTGTGGTTAATTTGGGCGTGATGGGCTTAGCTTGGGTTCCGTGGCTCCTAATTTGATTTTTAATTACTTTACGGAAAGGGCAAGTTCACAGAAAGTTTAGTGTTCTAAGTCTGGATTTGTGCCCGGTTGATGGGAATAGGCTCGCCCCCTTTTACGTGGGACTTCAAACATATCTGGCGAAATGTCAGTGTACTATGGGTACATCTCTGCCTAACGCTTCGGGGATTATAAGCGTGATGTTATTAAAAAAAAAACAAATTATACAACAAATTGCTATTAATATTGTATTATAGTTACGTTATTTTTAGGGTTCCGTACCCAAAGGGTAAAACGGGACCCTATTACTAAGGCTCCGCAGTCTATCTGTCTTCTGTCTGTCTGTCTGTCTATCCGTCTATCACCAGGCTGTATCTCATGAACCGTGATAGCCAGACAGTTGAAATTTTCACAGATGATGTATATCTGTTGCCACTATAACAACAAGTATAAAAACCAGAATAAAATAAATATTTAAGGGCTCCCATACAACAAACGTGATTTTTTTTCTGTTTTTATAGATTATGGTACGGAACCCTTTGTGCGCGTGTCCGACTCGCACTTGGCCGGTTTTTTTTATTAATAATTCTACGTCACGTGTCAACACTTTATAGGAACGGTGACCTGATGATAATATTTTATGGACACTTCGATACCAAATCGTTATATCGTTGTAAGGTCATTTTATGGCTTGAAATAAACGTTTATGAGTGTTACGACCACTAATATTTTTAAAGGTCGCTGATGTCTCGAATTCATACATATAGCTTAGAATTAAAAAAAAAAAGTTCATGGACAAAAACTCAGACTGTCTAAGCCAATTTAATACGATTCGCTTTTGAGAGGAATTTTCGTTCAGCTTTGAACTGCGTTACGCTAAATGAATAGAAAAATCCTCATTCTACGCCATGCTATTGAATCATAATTCACCTTTGCTCATAACTTCAAAGAAAAAAGCATACATTAAACTTATTTAACTGGCCTACGTATATTTACGTATATTTTATAGCTAACAATACCTATAATTGTCGGTGTTCACTCACACGCTACCTCGACCATTATCGCCTGTTTATATAAAACTCGAAAACTGCCATACAACGACTGTTTGCACATAAATAATAATTTGCCAAAAGCGACCGAATAAAGTAAAATTTCGTTTCGTTTTAACATTTTTCGCCTAAACGAAAAATAAAAACGTCGCCAGTAACGCAAATAAAGGTTAACTTAAAATGGTAATTGGAATGCTGACACGATATCCACGAGTAAATATTGTATGCAAATATGTAAATAAAATTTTAAACTTTCAGTTTGAAAGGACAGTTTTATTTGGCGTTTTCCGATGGCTGTGACACGCAGGATGTAGAATACGTCATCTATTTCCCGTGTATGGAATGAATAGAATTTTATTTGATGACACAGTTATCAATTCTGACCCGTACTCGGATAAAATCCAATTATTTGAGTCCTTGACCATTTTAATAACTGTTATAAACTTTTTTAATCGAAAAAAATATTCGTCTACGTAAGTTTAATAAAAAATTTGGCCCATGGCTAAATAAATGACAGCCGTACGGGTCGATCGAGGGTTAAGCTACGCTTGCCGAGGTCATTCTGTGGATGGGTGACAATTCATTACATACCGAGAAAGCTCCGTGCCTCGGAAAGCACGTTAAGCCGTTGGTCCTAGCTGTCATTTGTAGATCTTTGATAGTCGGTACGGGTAGTCGGAACCCCGAAAGCCTGATATCCAGTCTTGCCATGGAATATCATATTACCCAGTAACTAGGTTGAGGAGGTCAGATAGGCAGTCACTCCATGTAAAATACTGGTATTCAGCTGCATCCGGTTAGACTGGAATCCGAGCCAACATAGTTGGGAAAAGGCTAGGCAGATGATGTTGAAGTTTAACTATGTAAATAAGTAGAATTACATTGCGATATCTGCAGAATTGCACGCAAAGCAATTGCGGATATAAAATTAATACTTTATGCACCAGGATCCTAGAATCAAATACTTGTCGACCAAGGTGGAGCTGACTTACAAAGTCAACTGGTAAAACACCAACATTTACTTTGTTGCCCTATTACAATGATATTATATTAACAGATATGTTATAAGCGCGCAATCGTGAAGACTCGAAAACATTCAAATTGTAACGTTTTTACTTGTAGTGAAATGTAAAATGAATGAAACGTGGGTATGTGTGCCGCTGCTGCGTGGAATACTTTTTTCGGTTGTTTTGTGAGTGTATAACATATCTGTTAATATAATATCATTGCCCTATTACTTATCATAATATTAAGCTATTTAGGTACATTGCAGAATAAAAAAAAATACTACCATAATAGCTAACAAAATACCCATTATTACATTCTTAAAACCAAACGCCCCAAGCAAGGGCTAAAGAGCTTATCATACACAATACCATTTAATATCTTTTATAACACAGTCAGCAACTCCCGTTTATCCCTCTAGAAAAACAATAAAATCTATACAAACACTAGCAGTCTGTTTCCCTATAAAACCCAATATATTTCTTGAAAACGGGATTTATGTCAATGAAGTTGAAAATCGTCCCCTCGGCATCGCATATCAACACGTCAATATATCAGATCGGGCCTGCCATTTGTCAGCCATTGCTATTTATAGGGTAGATACGTTGCCCAATCGATAGGCAGCGATGTATTGGGAATATGTTCAGTACATTTGTACTAGATAGTTTGGACGTTTAGTGCAAGTGCGCTTAGTACCTAGTTTGATTGGTTTAGTTGCATAACTTAAACACTGATACATCAAAGATATTACATAACTTAAACATTGATAATTCAAAGATTATTACACCACACATTTTGTTTATTCAAGTATTTAATGTCACTCGATAGGTAATCTAAAGCTCAATAAATAATTCATCAAGTTTCAGAAGACGGCAGTATTAAAGCTCGCAGCTAAGAAAACAGTGAAATATTCAACTATAGAATACAATTAACTACTAAATCTGCAAGGACCCATTATATTAAACCAATGACGCATACATAAAACATAAGATTTATCATCCCAAAGTTCTTGTTATCAGCAAACAAGTAATACACTCCACAGAGCACATAACACCAATAGTTGCTAATACCCATTATCACGTACCCAGTGCATTAATCTCTCATCTAAAGTAATCCACTAGACCAAGATAGGGTATCGGCAATTCTGTTGAGGCGTGCCGGACTAGAGTCCAATACCGGAATTGGGACGGTTTCATAATGGATTATGTGTCATTTTCGATTGTGTGCACGCGATCTTTCAAATGACTCTGGTGAAATGCGGAATGTTTCTAGTAGTCGGTTTTGAAACTTATCAACTAAAGAAAATAACTTCCTGTGAAGGACATCAAATTAAATATTATATTAGTCAGAAATTGGTTAGTTATATTTCCCTCCCACGTTTAGAGAAATTCTTTTTTAGGGCATGTATCTATACAGTTATAGGTATCTTCCCAATTTCAAGTTGTTTTGTAGTATTTTTACCCGACTGCCCCAGAAGGAGGGTAATGTTTGTCGAGAGTATGTAAGTTTGAGTTTGTATGTATGTATGTCTATTTATTTGGCACGCTCTGTAGCCTAAACGGCTTGATGGATTTTAACATATGAGGTGTCGTTAGGTTCTTCTTAATTGTGGGAGTGACATAGGCTATAATTTTTATATATATTTCATCTGCAAACAAAAATTGGGAGGGGAAGGTTTTTTTGTTAAAATAAATTACAATATTGGTATCAAATAAAAGCTAGTAATGAGTTAATTCCAAATATATAAATTAATAAAACTAAAAAGCTTGTAATAAAACAAATTATTTAAAATTTTGTTTTTTAGTTGTTAGCCTGCTCGATATGTATCAGTAAGTCAGGCCCTGGAATCTTTGTTTTGTAATAGACTTTCAATCAATAATATTTACTTACCGAGCACCATTATACCCTCACCAAATCTATTACACTACTACTACTACTAGGTACTAACGAAAGTATCCCTTACAAATAACGCCTGACACTATAATGTTCCTAATTCCCACATATAAGTACTGAGATACAATACAGAGATATCGTTTATGGTCGAGATGGGTGCTCCGATAATTATACAGAGTCAGTAATTGATCACAACTCATAGGACGGTCGTTAGTCTATTTAGATTTGGGTCTCATATATTATTTGTGATAATAACGTGTGGAATATGTTTTGTTCGATACTGTTTATCGTTTGTATTGAATGTATTGGTTTATTATGTTTGGGAATGATTTTATCGTTTGTAGGTATATTCGAGTAGTAAGTGCAAGTTCCTACGTCATAAATTTTATTGGGCTACACTTCAAACTTTTACTTAATTAAGCTTTATGATAACGTTGCAGGTAGGTACCCATAATCATTATAATTATTTTGACCCATTTCGTTATAAATACGAAATAATATGTTACTAGGTACTGTGTCTACTGGGAAAATAAAAGATAGATATAAAATAACATGGAAATACATTATTTTTCTCAATATAATCAATGTCATATGGATGCGGAAAAGATGCGCTTCCCTGGTGCGCTGGGTGCGGGCCAGCCCCAACATTATACTGCAGTGTGTTGCGAGCAGACTGGACTGTTGGTGTGTGAATCGCTGCTGCAAGCTTTCTACATCGGTTTTAAGCTTGTAGCAAGGATTCTCATACCTTTAAGGCAGTGTTAGGTTAAATGTGTAGGTTAGTGTACTAATATAGTTGATAAGATAGATTGTTACTAACTTTTTGAGTCCTGTTACTTGTTAATTAAATATAAATAAATATGGGGTCGATTTTCCTAGAATGCACTCATCAATATTGACATAAACTATTAATTTGAATATCTACGCTATACAGCGCTCAACAAATTGCCTCTCAGGCGCCAGTTATAAATTGAAATGCTCGCAAATTTCATATTTATGTGAGATTTTTATACCTACATGTTATTTTTGTAGGTGACATCAGATTTTATTCGGTTTCTTTTTTTGGGAAGTTTAAAAAAAATATTTCACGGCTGTGCAAATGAAAAGTTTATTCTATGAAATGATGCTTAAATGAGACACGTTACGCTTCGAATGAGAATAAAAACCATCTAAACATTTCGTTCTTTGAGACTGGAGTAAAGACTAGGTATATCGAGCGATTTTTTCATCGAAAGCAACATTTTCAAGGCCATTGAAAGAGCAAAAATACTCCTTTACCTACCCAATAAAACACAACAACAATACATGCGTAAATCCAATAAAATACCCTTACAAAAGACGGAAACATTCGTCGGAAACCAACAAGTCGCAATTACAACCCTAAAGATTAATCAGGAAACGCCCAAGTAAGCGTTTAACCAGTCCAAATTGCTGCAAAAGGTACACCAACATTGTGATCAATTAAGTTGATAGCCGATTGAGTACCCCACTTTGCTATACCTATGGGTACCTACCTATGCGTTGTGGGTGTGACCGCAAGAACCCCAAATTCCAGGCTGGTACTTGGAACGGAACTTTAATTGTCTCGGTAGTAGGATGTAGTTTAACTACAGTTTTCGTTTAAGTAAATAGGTTGTCTTATTGTGTAGCTAAATGTAGAAAACATAGTTGCTCTTTCTAACGGTATGTGACTTTGTCTCCATGTAAAAGTTAAGCAAGATAAATATTTGCCATAAATAAATGTGCAACAGCAGTGCAAGTTACACAAAAATGTGCATGATGCTTGAAACATGTCATGCGTCTTTCATTCAGTTGATCCTTGGTTAATAGTGAACATCGACCACTTCTGCTGTTGCACTGTGTCAACCGTCATGTTTGTCTGAAAGAAAGGGGGTGAAAGCTGGAGTCGAATTCGACGAAAATCTTTTCGAAGACACTTCAAGTGGACAGGAGAATGACGTTACTGAGCGCCTTGTCGTAATACTATTGTTTGTTTTACGTCATCCACCAGTCACCAGACTTCAAATACGGAATTCCTGGAAATTACACGGTAAAATGCAAGTAAAGTTTATCCTACACCAAAATATTAGATATATTAACAAAAAAAATCATTACTATAAGACATTATGTGCCCGGATCTTAACAATTCGATTACATCCAACACTTTCACGGTGCATTTCGTCCGACATTTTCTTATTCATAGAAGAATTCCTGATCTGTTCCTCTGTTGTATTAAAGTGGCAAGTCATATATGTCTCCCGCCATTAAGGGGTGCAAGTAGCCGCGGTGCCAATTACTCTCAGGAACACCAACATCCTAGGGGTGGGCGAAATAAACCATAACATTCATAAAAGGGATAGTGTCGTAGTACATACAATCGGTGCCAATAAAACAGCGAGACCCCACGCAATAAGCAAAGGAGAAATAGCGTGGAAACGGTAGGGGAAACAGTATTAATACTTATGGTTAATTGTGCCGGGGTTACGCGGGTGTAAGATGATGCTGTTCGGAGTTATGGGAATAATAGAAGCGATTGTATGGTTTTGAAGCAGAATTTAAAAATACACAGACAAAATAATACATTTATTTTTAAGAATGATCACAAAAATAAAGTGAATATATTCAGTATCCTACCAACGACTTCAACAATATAATACAAACAACTATTTAGGAAGGTATACACTTTAATTATCACTTGTAAAAAATATGTTCAGAAAGCTCTTGAACAGGCAAAAAAAAAAAAAACAATAAAATATAATAAAACAGACACAAGACTACTCCAGCGCAATTTTAGCGCTCATCCACTGAAGGGTGACTGTGCTTCCCTTGAAGACGTGTTCGGACTAGAGAACGACTCTCCGAGGTGAGATGCGCACAGTTCATTACAAATATTGCGAACGAACCAAAGAATTTGATGCTTATCAATTGTGTTATCGTCTTCAAGTGTCGCAATAGAGGCGCCATGAAAATAATAATAGTATTCATGTGTGTAGGGGCTGTGTTGATAATGCATGTTGTTAAAATAAATGTGGTTTATTTTGGGAAGGAGGTTTTAGTGTCGTTATTAGCTCCAACTGTATTTGTCTGCTTTCGAGAGAGTAGACCTCTTTTATTTATCTGCTATGGCCAATTTATTTGCACAGATGGTCATTCATTGTCATTGATTTAAATTAAATTATAACGTCCACTATTGAACATTAGCAAATTACTACTTCAGAGACAGATATGGTTTTTAAATTGGTGATCTCATTCGTGTAACTGTTGGACCGTTTGAATTTTCTGAACCCGAGAATCTTTTGTATCACAGGTTTCATATGCATACAGGTGCTATATGCAGTGCAAACAATACGACCAATTATATGGGGGTGTGTTCTATATCAGCTGGCAGTCCATAGAAATGTCAATAGCACAGGTCCCAACGCAACGCCTTGCGTAATACAATACCATATCGAAATTGGTATCGGTTGAACCGATATGGAGCATGAAACTAATATACGCCCATAAACCATAATTGTTTCAAGGTTAGTCTGCCATGAGAGTAAGGTTATATGGCTTAGAACGAAGTGAACTCTCAAATAACGTATAATTATTAATAAGAGACGTGAGTCCGTGCCACCACTCAAGTCCCATAGACGCGGCGCTAGTGTTTAATGTCATTGCATCAAATTGCAATCGAGGAGCTCGTGGCTAAGTAATAACAGCCGCACGGGTCGATCCATCAGGTTAAGCTACGCTTGCCGGGGTTGGTCCGTGTATGGGTGACCATCTTTACATATTGAGATTCCTCCGTGCCTCGGAAAGCACGTTAAGCCGTTGGTCCCGGCTGTCATTTGTGGATCTTTGTCAGTCGTTACGGGTCGTCAGAAGCCCGAAAGTCTGACAACCAGTCTTACCAAGGTATCGTATTACCCAGTTACTGGGTTGTGGAGGTCAGATAGGCAGTCACTCCATGTAAAATACTGGTATTCAGCTACATCCGGTTAGACAGGAAGCCGACCCCAACATAGTTGGGAAAAAGCTTGGCAGATGATGCATCAAATTGCAATTAAAAAAATGTTGTTCCACCATAATAGCGGACTCTACCTATAGATGAAAAGGATGTCCTGCGTTGACGCTAAATGACAATGACATTCTAGCATAGTGTCAAATAATTTAATTTTGCTTTTTGATAATTATACGAGTATTAAGGAATGTTCTTTTGTAACTAGTCAGTACTAAAACCAAACAATGATGTAACTACACATCAATGCCTCACATCACGTACTTGAATCATTAGTTTTAACAACACACTTATAAACGATTAATTATTCACTGCGAGCGTTTTCCCACAACTTTCGGCTCCAAGAAATGTTGGTAACTCGGCCCTAAGTTCATACAATACGTTTCAATTTCTAAGAAGAGTTGCACTATGGAGGAGAGGGGAGTCTTGACAATGTGTTAAATTAGTTGTCTACGTGAGGCTCATCTATACAGCTTACATTAGACTTAGGACGTGAGACGCACTCATAATAAGAAATGAAAATAAATAGTTTATTATGCCATTCTTCATAAAAATAAACTTGGTTGTTTAGGCTCAGTTCTTGTTCGTATTTTTTCGAGATTGTGTTTTCTTTTTTATTTTCTGTTCCATCAATGACTTCGTCAGTTGTGAACACTCGACAATAAATGAAAAAGAGATTTTTCTACCGAAGTCATATATTTATTATTTTCTAGTAAATACATAGCTACAGTTTGTTTCCTAATATTCTATGTAATAACAGGTAAGTAATTGGTCTTGAACTAACAACGTATAAAAGTTGAAGCAAAAAACACAGTTAGGTTCAACAATACCTTTGCCGATGATTAAAAAAACTATTTTATTACTTTGAATTTTATTTAATCCACTTGTGCGCAATTTTATAAATTGCTATTATAACTTTTACTAACAAGCTTTTTATAAATTATTTAAATCTTTAAACTACTATAATTTTATGAGGTTTATATAAAATTAAATAACCCAAAAACCCTTCGGGGATTACTGGCTAGACGTTATTTGTTCTATTTATGTTGTTAAAAAAGAACGACCGAACAAACTACGAACGTTGCAAAGAAAATAATTATGTTATACATATTTTAACCAATAAATTAAATATGTGTTAGGATTGGTATCATCATTCGTCACAACACACATAAGTAATTGATTTCTCGTATAGCAGTTGTTTAGTCAATAATTTGACGCTACACAGTGACGTCGCGTCGGTATTTGTCGATATAACAGACAGGATTCATGTACCATGTTCATAAATGAGAACTCTATCGATGAAACTGATGTCGATACAACGAATATTGACACCTGAAAGCAGTTAAGTCAACGAAGTGTCAGGCACTGTCCTGGTAGAAGCTGCATGGTATGAATCTGTACGAACGACTATAGTTTTTATAGATAAACTTTTTTTACCACGTAAACAATCTCCAATACAATTCATGGCACTGGGATCTCTTCTCAGTCAGCAATAGAAAAGGATCTCGTAGATAAAAAAAGTCCAATTAAAACATTTTCAACCATACTAAGATAATAGCTTCAATTCCAGTTTCATCTATTTTCTCATCAACTTTTTTGTCTCTCCTTTGATCACAAAACGCAATTCCATCCCATTTATATAGTGAAATTGAAAAAATGAATCTTTTTTCCCCCAAAATGTCGGGGCTAGTTACATGTACACATAATGCGTATAAAATAGACCACTCTGTCTCGTGAACAATATCCATTAGGGAAATTTTATCTTTGAGACCAATAAATTATGTGGAACCCCTCTTATAAAAAACAGAAACGAAACGCCACCGGAAAGTTGTATTTAAACAAACTACATTACTTTATAATGACCAATTCAGTCGACAATAACTCGAGTTATGTATGATAATTTGATCAGGTGGTAGTCAAGGGGGACCCTCCTAACGCCCTCACAGTTATTAGGCGAACTAATGGCGGCTTAAGCAAAATAACTCCCGATATTGCACCATAAAAAGGTCTATTGAAATGGGTACGCACCCCTTCGATTATTTAAAAATTTTCCTTGTTGGGTACATTTGAATGCACGAAAGAACAATGTGGAGTCACATTCCCGTATGATTTAAAATTAATGTCGTGATTATTTGCTTGGTTTTTTAAAATGATTCCCTTCAGAATTGTTGATGTTCGATAACCTTGTACCTACACGAGTACCATGCTTATTCGACGATGTGATGATTATTAATTCCTTTTTCATTAATTTGTGCATTTGTAAATTGACACACGCGTCAATTTACAATAAGTAAATCGTGCCGATATTTATATGAATGATTCTGATTAAGATACAAGAATAAATAAGAAAAACAGGTATTTGGGCGTCGTCGGAACAGGTAAAATTGAGTAGTTTGACAAGAAGCATGCAGTTTCTCGAAAGTAATTCCATGTTTCATGTCTTGGAATTTGGTACAGTACGTCGAAGTTTTGACATATTTCGATGGTTTACGATATTTATTAATAAAATATGCTGCACTTTTGTGCCTTTTAAATTCCAGCAGTTTCCCCTAGAAACGAAAAGAAAAATTGTTGAACAATAGAACCCTAAGCCTTTTCTAACACGATACCTACCCAAAACCGTGACGGTTTCTATTCCTTTTTTCACTCAAAGAAAAATGCAACAGTTCCATTCACGTCCAAAGTACGATAACGAAGGATAAATATGCAACATTTATCAGTACTGTAAATATGCTAAGTGTCGCGTATAGAAGTATCGCTCCGTCCCTACTTCCTGGCTTGAAGGCGTCTGTAATAATGGATTACGAGTCTAGACGCGAGACAAAGCCGTTTCGAGCCCTTAGAGGTGGCAGTGCGTATGGTGATAAGAAGAGCGACTAGAGGAGAGGCGAGCGGGTTGATAAATAAGACTTTCCGGAAATAAAAAAGTCTGGTATGCATATAATAGGTTTGCATAACTATAAACCACTAAAACTTATATTAGTTACTCGTCTAATTATTTAAAAGTTATAAAATTTTGGAACATTTAAAACGTGAAATACAAAAAGCAACACCCATGGGTTCAAGAGCATTTGTCGCAGAAATGTCCTTAATACATTATTATACCCACCAAAATTAAGTCTGCTTAAAATAACTAACGTAGAATCTAGAACACAATTTCAAAATTAAAGCCCATAACCGAATTACCGGCCACCGAACAGCTTAGCACTTATATCGTAAAACTAAAAATTAACCCTAAACAAAAGCCACCCAAAGACTTTAAAATACCTGTTTCCGTGTCGAATATCAACGTGAAATGCTCGTTAACTTTTATACGCGTCGTGTGTGAACAATTGTTATTTTGGGCACATTTTAGTGGCAGTATTTTATTCGCTGTTTTATAACCACTACAATCCGAGCCTTTGTTACGCTGTGCGTGCAGCCAGCGACCGGCATAAGATTGATGGTAGGTTCACATGACATGGTTCGCCCTGAGCAGAGCTACCCTTTTGATGACTTCACTAACGGTTATTTATGGAGAGGATTTACTCTGATCCCCGTTTAAAATCCGAACTCTCAAATTTTTAAATCCAGAGCTTTCTGATTCGATTGAGGTTGAATCCATTTATTTTTGTGGATGGTGGTGGATCTTACAAAAATAATAATTTATTTGAGACAAATAATTTTAATCGTTACGTATCTAGTTAATTTAATAACAGAACCAGCATTAATAACTGAAAGAAATTACCTACTGATACAGACTGACTGATGTTAGATAATTCATAGAATAGTATAAACAACGTGTATGTATTTTAAATGACAAATTCTTACTAAACCTTGGTATAAGCATACGCATACAAACTCCAAGCCATACATTTCAAATTCGCATCACAACACTCGCGTACTCCGCACAGAAGCATGAACAACTCAGTTTACTTTTATTCCACAATCAACACAACAAAGTTGGACGTTACAAATATTTCTTTATATTTGTACGAAACATAACTTATTAAATGTGCCGGCGAAACAAGAACAAGTTAGAACACCTAGCACATGCAGTTGGAAAATTTTAAATTACAAAGAAAATAAGCTTCCGACTTGCATACAAGTTAGAAGTTTCTTGCGAACTTACGTAGGATTCGTAGAGTTAAAATATAACCGCTTTGTTTATTATAGGTAAGTTTGTTTCTCTGGAGATTTGAATATAAAAAAAATACAGAGTAAGTGGAAGTTATACGAGACATTACAAGCAAGAAAATTTTCAGTAGTTAATTGAAATTTTTCTTGCATCATAGCGATATTTTTTATATTCGAAAATTATTTTTTAAAGTGCACCAATTTTGGGGAAAATTTTAAAAATGTAAGCCTTATGTTCCTACTTTTTCGGTTTCGAAGTTCTACTTTTTATGTGTCATAAAATGGGTTGTAATAAAGGCTTGAACATAAGTGGGAGTCGCCACATTTACACGTTAGCAAGCTACTCGTAACACGCGGACCGATGTCTACATAATTACATACCTTGTTCGTCAAAGGGTCAATCAAAGTAGCAAGAGAGTTATGAACGTAATTACTTGACAAAACACCTCTTGTAACACCACCCTTGCACGTAAGCTGGTCAATGTCTGGGAATCGCTTGCAATTCTTTAATTACTGGTCAGAGGAATTCCTTGGAAGTCAACATTAATAGAGCCATATATGAGATTGGTTAATGTTTCTATCGATGCATGAAACTAGAGAGTCTACTAAAGAAATTATTAGTCAATAACCTCTGGCAGTTATAATCAGCCTATCATTTTCCCACTGCTGGGACACAGACCTACACTCTGTGAGAGGGAGTGGGCCATAATCCACCACGCGGACCCAGTGCGGGTTGGTGGATGTCATATGTCTTCGAAGTTTTGGTTCTAGGACATGCCGGTTTCCTCACGATGTTTTGAGAATGGTGAAGGAAGCCTCTTACAGTGTTACACCGAAAAAACTAAAATTCCTAAAATAAAAATACAATTCTATATAGGTTCCATGTTTATATTCATTGCGTTTCAACGGTCGGGCGGCGGCGGCGGCGGCGGGGCTGTGACGGCCAGTGACAGGCGCGCGACCAGCGCGATAAGTCCACGATGACATAGCACGCGCCCTTTCACTGTGGGGCCCCAAATAGAATAATTATTCAGTATTGATTATGGTAGACATTAATTTTGTAACTCGAGTACAGAATATTAATGAAAATTTTTCAAATCGCAAAAAGAAATATGCATTGGTTTTGATTGAAATATTAATTGGTTCGATTTTTTAGCAATGGGAAATTTCGTCGTTTTAAAACGATTACTCAGAAATGTACGTGTCATCAGATTGATGAATTTGTAATACGGTATGACGATGCGTGATCTCGAACCTTACGTTCCTGTATCCGATATCTGCTTTATACAGTATCTAGGTAGGTACAATACAGTGAAAACTACAGTGAAAACTGTAAATTTAATATTTTTGATAAAAAGTAATTGCTACGAGGTGTGGGAACGAGTCTGATGCCGAAAATATAGTTTTTAGGGTTCCGTACCTCAAAAGGAAAAAAACGGATACCTTATAGGATCACTCGTGTATGTCTGTCTGTCCGTCTATCACAGCCACAATTGTTCTATAGATTACAGGAAAACCTATAAGAAGTATATGGTAAATAAAAAAACCGTTGGAGTATGGTAGAACATTTTTTTCAACTACAATTTTAAGTCTGTTCTAGGGATAAATTCATCCTAAGTACGGAACCCTTCATTGTTTGTTTTTAGAATTGTTGTCCGCTTGTCTGTTTGTCTGGATGTATGTTCCGGATTCGCGCATAAATGGCTGAACGGATTTGGATAAATGGCACAAGGAGTTTATAACCTAGATTAACACATAGGGTACTTTTAATCCCGGTAATTTATGTTCCCGTTGGATATTTTCCGACAACCACGTGGGTGGAGTTGGGCAAAAGCTAAACTGTTTATCTACAGGGACATAAATAAAAATACCTGTGCCGCACAAACTTTTGTATTGCATCGCCCGTTTATTCCAACCGCCATGTTTCAAAATTATTGATATCACATCAGGACCACCCTTCCAAATTACAGTGCAGTTCTGTCTAGACCGCAGGGCGGATTGGACGTGTGTACGTGAATAGCATGCTTTCACAGCTCGTTTGGCCAACAGAATTGGCGTGTTATAGGAACGGAGGCGATTTCAGATTGCACACGTAGCAAGACAAAGTGTAGCTATTGTTATTGACAGTCGCCGTCGAGATTTCTTGGCGTTGTGTTAATTTTTTTCCACCGTACCTCCATTGTTGTTTTTTGGAACTGAGTTTCAATATTTTTTAAAGGTGTTAGTCGTTACGATGTTGAATTTATTTTGTACTAGATTTTACCAGCGGTTTCGCCTGCGTGGAGGTCGGAAATCATCCAACGGGAACATACTACCGGGATAAAACGTTCTACCTCTGTGCCAAACATCCAAATCCGTTCAGCCGTTACGACGTGAAAAAGTAACAAAAAACAAGTAACAACACAAAGTTTCACGAACTGTGCCCAAATAAACATTATTCTTTCTTTCTTTCTAATCGGACAGACCGAGTTACTTTTGCATTTATAATATTAGAATGGACTCAATTCAAGAAGTTACTAAACGACAACTTTGTCACTACTTTGTATTTGTTACACGCTTGATTACATTTGTGAAAAACCTGTTCCAAAAAAATCCCTTTTCGCTTACCGTACCTACTACCTAATACTCGAATCCATAAAAATACATCCCTCTACATTCCCGACGGGTTTACTTGTCCAAGTCAGATTTGTGTCAGCAAACCACAATTTTAAAGCACCCCTTCTGTATTTCAGAATTAAAAGTTCCATACTTACAGGTATAAAAACCACTCAGTTTAGAAAAGCAAAAGATTAACGCAACAACTTAGAGATAAAAAGTAAAAAACACAAGCCGATTGTGGTGCGAATCAGCTTATTCTCCCTCCGTTTTTTCCATGTATATGTATACGGTTATAGCAAGACTTTTAAGGGCTGGTCCCGTTGCTTATAAATGACTGCGAAATCAGGGAACGGAAAAATTACGGGACTGACTTTTTAAAGTTCCTTCTTAAAAATATTTCAGTTATTATACAGAAAGATCGTTCATTCAAATTAGTTTTGGCCAAAAAATGGTTTTGAGGTTGATTCAGGAAGGTCTATGTACATTTGGCAGCGAGAAACCAGGGTTTTGGGTGATCGAGAATTTTTGTTGCGCGCTTTTGGGTGATTGAAATTGGCATTTCCCTTTTTTGTCGGTCTATTATAACCAAAAAAAGGCCACAAAAAGAAAATTCCAGATCAACGATATATTGTCCACCTAACAACTTTAAACCCCAGTGGGATCAACCTTACACCATTGTCTGCCATAAACCAGGATTGCGCGGTGCATCGCAGTTGAGGGCAACGGTCCGTGCGATGTTGAGACGCCCTCGACTTGCGACCACGAACATTAATACACCCATTCATCATGCGCTTCACAATTTAATTTCGTAAAATTTTTGGCAATGGAATTTGTTTGTAATTTGCGTTTTGGCAGTTCTGTATCTGTAGTGGTAGTTAATTGATTTTTCCTTGTAGAATTTGGGGTAGATTAATTTATTTTGATTTGTAGATTCCATTAGGTGTAAGCTGAGGTAGGTGTTGGCAAAAAGCCAAAATTTTTAGTGAGTATGTCAGTCAGCAAGCTTTTGACTTTGACTTTGCTTGATATGAATTTGACTTATAATTAGCTGGGCTCACTGCTCATTACTTATGTATTTCTTTCCAGAAAATATGGAAAACAATATTGTAAAAGCGAACTCAACCAACAGTGGAGATATTCAAAAATCCAATCAACAAAATACTAAACAAAAATTCAACAGAAAATGCAATCCATTCGGTAAAATAACTTCTTATTCAAAATTCTAACCTAGAAATCTCCAATCAAACGTATCGACAGATAGGATTACTTCAGAATTAAACACATCGCACCGAGAGGATTTAGTGCGCTTATCACTAGATCCCTTCGCCAAACGTTGAGAGATTCTGACAAAAATAAACCAGACCTGCGATGGAACGGCAATTTTGGGTAAATAGTTCGCGAGGGAAATAATCTTTGAGTAAACGGATAAGTACCTACACATAGGATTAAAGGATACACGTAGGATTTAAGGCTCTTACATACTGGCGCGATTCGTCGCGCGACGCGAATTTTAACAAAACAATTTCTGAGAAAATTTCACGGCGAACAATATGGCGGCATTGCGTCGCGCGACAAATCGCCCCAGTATGTAAGAGTCTTTATACGTTTACCTATGGAATTATTTTCTAGGTATCTGCTAAGTAAGATGTAAGGTAATGTACTTTTTATTTAAACATTTTAAAGATCAGGATATGTTTTAGATCATGATTTTTTGTCGTCGTATTTTTTGTTACTTTAACACCTGTTATAAACATTATCTTTCAAGTTCATTTTATTAAAAAACTAGCTGTTGCCCGCGACTTTGTCTGCGATTCAGGATAAAAAGTAGCCATGTCCTTTTCCGGGTTATGGTCTACCCATGTGCAAAATTTCATCCAAATCCAGTCAGCTGTTTTAGCGTGAAAGCGTCACAAACAAACAACCAAACTCACTTTCGCATTTATAATATTAGTTGAAGAGTAAAAATAAAAATATTGAACATAAATGACATGTGAAAACAAAAACGGAATAAAGCACATATTAAAAATAAATTATGAACGGAGTAGAAAAGTTCTCTTAAAATTTGTATCGCAGTTCGTCTCATCATAATAATATGACCTACTAGCAAAACTGCTCTACAGCAGCAGCTTCCCTCGGACACTTAACTTCCGCGATTATCTCGATGCTGCCAGCCTTAAAAATAACACTAGAAAAAGCTAAAATATGAATACGGTGCAAAACGTACGACTTTGTAGAAAAAAAATCTGAACACTGTTGCAGAACGGAAGGCCAGATGTTCTATAAATTGTAAGTTTCTTTGTTCTTGGCGGAAAATTTCCGAACTGTACTGCGTAGTCGGCGTTCATTATTGCTTGGAAATATTAACTAAACTTTACTATTCACTCCACATGGGAGACGGCGCGGTTAAGGGATGTTCCACTTGGTATAAGGAATTTTAATATTCTAACAATACCTACTCTTAAATAATTATGAATGTAGTAAGTTTTCCTCAGCACTGGAATTAAAAAAAAAGCTGTTACTTAGGCCCTAATTATTATTCCGAATTATAAATAATTTTCAAACCGTTTAGTCTGAAAATCAGCCTACAAGGAAACTCTCATCTGGAAACTTTTACTTACTATAGATAAGGGAAAATTATATAATTCAAAGATGCTGTTGATTATTGCTAGGCTATTACTCTATACGCTCTAGTATCTAGCTATATAGTTTGTGACTTGCAAACAACATACCGCGTATCGGCAAGCGCAGTGTGAGACGTCCCCCACCTAAATGGACCGGCGACCCTAAAAAGTGTCTGGGACAGACTGAACGCAGAAGTTAGTGGACAGGGTGTTGTGGTGCAACCCGGGAGAGGCTTATGTCCAGCAGTGGACTGTGATAGGCTAAGTTCAATTTGGTTGATTGAAAGTAACAGACAGGATGATAATCTTGTTACTGATAACAACACTCTAATGAAAATAAATTGTTAAGTCCAATGTCCCGTCTTTTATTTATACAAAAACCTTCTCAGATATAGAATTAAATATTCCATTGAGATTTGTCTGCGGTTTACCGAGATACCGGACAAACATGAGGTAAATACATAACATGCGCATTCCAAATTAGGTGCGATGGTTACGTAGGTACCCTCAAAGCCTCAAAGGACTACCCCCATCAAATGTCACCGCTTTACGGTGTACATAATATATTAGACTGCTTACTCTTGAAAATGAGTACCTTATTTTTTAAGTCGTTTAAAATGTTATGTAGTTAAGCTAGTCACACTTAGTAGTGTTTTAAAAAGTTTCAATTTTAATAACTAGTGTAAAAACCCTACAATAAACAGTTTTTTGTTCAAAAACTATTTCGAATCCTAGTAAGTGAATATTACCTTGCAGCCGCTGTATTTTAAGTAAAGCGAACTTATTTAAAGGAAATGAACACGAACATTGAGTATCGTATTGCAATGTAGGACAGCGCTTTAGCAGCTGGAACCCAAGAGGATTGCGTTAGACATGAACACCGGCAGTATATTTATATCCCTTTGTGAAAACAGACGTATTCAAGCCATTAGCGCGTACGACTCGCGAACTATTCGTATTAATTAAATTTAATTGTGTAGAAACGGAGTACGAGATACTCTCGTAAATGTTTAAATAAAATAGGGACATTTTATTCCCATCGTAAATTATGCAGCAAAGCTGAAAATATTCATCTTCGTCTAATCGATGTCATTAAATATAAAAAAGTGTCTCGCGCAACGAAGATGATTTTTGCAGAGAAAATTATGGCCATAATTCACCAGTTTGCATAGATATTGGAGACTTCGCTGTTCTCAGGATCTTATTATTTTGGAGTGAAAAGCGTAAAATGGCTGTTGTGCATACCACTTGGAGGTATCCAACTGGTATGCACAACAGCCATTTTACGCTCCGCAATTTGGTGAAATAAAAATGAATATTTTTTATGAACCACTAATTCTTATACCAAACTCGGTGCTTGTCCCAATTTTCTCTTATTTTTTCCACCTAGGTTTTACTTTATGAATTTTACACTCTTAAGCTGATTGAGTGGATGGTGCCAATGTCTTTAATCCTGGAGTCATGAATACTAATTGTGCTTTAAGATTAGGTGCCTGTAGGTATTTAAACGCGTCTCAAAAAGGTGTGGTCCTTAAGGGTGTTGTATCAATCTGAACATTTGTTTTCATGGGACCAACATGGTAATAGAGAAAAAAATATATTAGGTGTTGAACTTTTGTATGGGACGGTTGATAATTTTTTCGCCATTTTGGCCACACCTTTCTGATACAATCTGGATTTTTTAAATGACACTAATAGATTGACAAAGACTGTAAGGAGCTCGTGGCTAAGTAATAACAGCCGCACGGGTCGATCCATCAGGTTAAGCTACGCTTGCCGGGGTTGGTCCGTGGATGGGTGACCATCTTTACATATCGAGACTCCTCCGTGCCTTGGAAAGCACTTTAAGCCGTTGGTCCCGGCTGTCATTTGTGGATCTTTGACAGTCGTCGGAACGGACGGGTCTTCAGAAGCCCTAAACTCTGACAACCAGTCTTACCAACGGGTACCGTATTGCCCAGTTACTGGGTTGTGGAGGTCAGATAGGCAGTCGCTCCATGTAAAATATTGGTATTCAGCTGCATCCGGTTAGACTGGAAGCCGACCCTAACATAGTTGGGAAAAGGCTAGGCAGATTGACTAATAGATTTACAAAAAAATTTGTTTCTTCCATTGGCTTAATAAAGAGATTTGTAACAGTTTATTCTAGAGACATTTTACACACACGCTTGATTATCATCTAATAACATTGCACTAAATTACCACTTAATATCGCCACATAAAATATATTTCATCTTAAGACCATAATCCACCGAATATTTTAAGTCACATTTAGGGGATCAAAACTCAATTAGTATTGTTAAGGGGAATCGGCATGCAACATCTGGCGACGAACACTGATGACAAGTTACCGCCTTAGGGAATGGGTGAACGAGTCAAATGTAACTTAGTTTTCAATAGAAAGCACATTAAGAAGGTTGTGTTTTGATTAGGGAAAGAGGAGCTGTGAAGGAGACAGATTTGATAGAGCCTCTGTGGGTGATTAGCTAGAATATGCTTAATTAAGGTGAAAATGTGTTGGTTTCTTATGGTTTTTTAGTGTTTGCCCTAGGTGGTTATTTAGCCTGGCAGAAAAGACTGACGGACTGGACGATCTTTAGGCTCGATCTCTTACGTATACGTTCATACAAAGTTATTGCGGCATGTATAATGAGAAACGACAAAACTATCCGCCACTCCGCCGTAGTAAAAATCAAAATACGCGTATAAATGAGCGAATCGATGAGCGTGAAATACGCGCTCCCGCTCGAACTCCGGACAAGTTCGAACATCTCGAACATTTGTTTTATCCACCTTTCATTCCGCCTGCGCGGTGCGCCGTCACTCAGGACTCAGCCTTAGTATTGTCATTTGTTTGTTTACACCTACCTAAGGGCTTGTACACAAAACTGCGTTGCGACGTCGCATCGCAAAGATCAGCGCCGGTACCCTAAGATTTTCTTAAGAAAGCTTCTCCGTTGCGAATTCGCATCGCGCCGATTCGCAGTTTTGTGTTCAAGCTCTAAGTAAGCAACACCAATTGCGTTTGTTGGTCCACTTGATTTTAACCCTATTTCTACGAATCAAAATGAATACTTAATCATAACCTAGCCCTAAGATTACAGTTAAGGTATCAGAGTTAAAACAGATGGGGATTATTATTATTCGTCAAACTCACAGTTACTCCGTGAATGAAAAGGTTTTATCACACTTTTTCTTTGTAGTGAAGTCTTTCTACAGAAGAATTTATTTTATACTCCAACATGATAATAATTAGTTAATTTGTATACAACGTTATGGTACTTTCATCCAATGGTTTTATACGTTTTTCCTGTCCGTCCAAAGCCACACACGAAGTCACGTGTATTTTTGATCTGAAATAAAAATAGCTGTATTTACTCTAGCTCAAATGGAAAATAAATACGAGTATCATGATACGCTTGTGAAAACAATTTGAAAAGTTTGTTTTTCTCAGTTCACTGCAAAGTGTAGTGTGACATGATTCTTTTGATTTTTGGTAAAAAGGAAAAGGTGCTTAAGATAACTTTGTTTAACACAAGTTTATTATAATTATTTTTAATACTATACTGTATTAAATAACTTTAAATGTAAGTATGTGTTCAGGATCGGTTGGTTGTAGTTGTGATAATATTACATATAGTGTCGCACATAAGAGACTATTGTAATTGTAATGAAATTATTGTTTTAAGTATAATGAATTTGAACTTGATTATTTTATATGTAGTTGATTATTTTGTATTATTTTGAAGACATTTTTGGTTGTATGACATTTTCTAATATATTATGGGTTTTACCTGAAATAAATGATTTTTATTATTTATTTATTTTTAACTATGTTAAAGTTCTGTATCGAATTTACACACTGAGATTTGGTCATTTTTGTGATAATGCAAATCATGTCTATTTCAAGCGCGACTTCTTTATATTTCCTAGGATATAAATGCATTATTTGGTCACGATACTTCGAAAGATTGCAATCACTCGGGCTTATTACAACAAGAATCCCTATTTTTACGAGTTGGGTGAGGCGAAAAACACCTGCTACATCTTGTTGGATTAACATTGTAGCTTATTGTTTACTTACCTCAGCTAACCCATCGAGCCTTCTTCCAACTTCCACCTATGTTGGGTTCAGCTTACACTCGGAATTGGAATGAATTCCTCCAGGATCGGCGATCACATAATTTAACTAAAAGCTCATTTACAAGTGTCATCGAAGTTACTTTAATAACATACCCAGAACCATTCCCAGCATCGAATGTGCAGTCGGAAGATATTAGTCGTGCAGTGTAAACCGTCGGAAAATTGGACTTCGTGCGATATGCTTTATTCATGACATAGCCATGTAACCGTTGCGTTCTGCAATTGTATTTCGGTACATTTTGCGATACAAATTGGAATTTTGATGTGGAATTTGCTTGACACTTGAATATTGAAACACCAGCCTGAATAGTGACGATAATGAGATAGCGTTGGTAGTAGTTTTAGTGAAAGTTGATAGCTGTGTTGATTTATTTTAGGTTTAGAAGTGTTGTTTTGTCAATTTGTCACATCAAGCAGAAATATATACCTATATATATCTCATTGTTTACCAAAGAAACGCGACTGTGCCATTTTCAATAGTTTGCTATTAAATAGTTTGATTGCTTTACATGGATTAGTAGATAAATTGCTTTAAATAGGTACAGTCGACCGTATGCCAGTGATAGGTAATACTTAGAACTTGAACTGGCCCAGTTTAGTAGGTACGATGTTTTAATAGTATACCATTAATACTGGTTTTAATACCACTAACGGGCGGCCGACTGTACCAAAAGTTCTACTTACAAAGGTTTATTTATTATTTTCAGCTTAAAGTTAATTACGTTAGAGTTATCATCAATCATTTATTTGTATTACATTTCCTTATTCTATAACCAGGAAAGGTAACGCAACTATTAAACAACACAACTGGCCATAAATTACTGTTTTGAAAGTAAACTGGGTCTATGGCGTTATTTTCATCATTTCTACCAAAAAAATGAACAAAAAACGCCATAATATCATAACGCTTTTAATTATTTAGTTAGGTAGATATCAGCAAAGAAACACGGAATTTACTGAAAGATTTACTAAATAGAAATCCCAAAAGACAAAGTGAAGGTCTCATAAAAATTTACTGCAGTAACTAAGTGTAAAACTAATTAAGACATAATAACACACATTAGCACTGTAATAAAATTGTATAACCACATTAACAAGCTTAATACTCTAACGTTGTATTCCGAATCATAAAGAACATTACAACAGAGTGCACACAAGAGGAGAAAAACATAAAAATGTTACCTCAAAAATTGTCAACGCCCTAAGGTTGGCCCTCATATATCACAAGGATTTATTTTCACCTTTGCTCTTTTCTCGATTTCTTCGTAACGCCTTAATTCAATATTAAATTTTGCTCCTTTCCCGTTTTCATACACGAACAGATGTCTTTACGCGTTTCGTTATTCATATTTCTCTTACACATTACATTATGGATGTAAAAAGGGGTGCTGAGCATAGTATCTTTAGGATATTGAGCGTACGTAATGAAGTTGTTTTGAATTAGTAATTTAATGTGTGAAAATAGGAATGTGTCTATCTTTCATGTTGTTACGGAAAAAAGGCAGCGAAACATATATAATCGAGGTGAAAGGATCATATTATTATTAGCTAAATCAGAACAATAGCAAATTGAATACGAGAGGTATCGTATTACCCAGTTACTGGGTTGTGGAGGTCAGATAGGCAATCACTCCATGTAAAATACTGGTATTCAGGTGCATCCGGTTAGAATGGAAGCCGACCGCAACAAATGACCGTTGGGAAAAGGCTAGGCAGGCAGATATAGCAAATTGAAAACGAATTTAAGATACCTGTATAATATTAAATACCTATGTTATTGTTGGTCATAACATTGTCAGTAAGTTACATCAACGCAAAACTACCGACTGAATATTAAAACGTATCTTAAAAGCAGCTATAAAATAGACGTTTAAATAAACATCACATTGAATTAACATCGACTACTGGTCAAAGTTAGATGAGGTTCATCCGAACGCTACTAAAAGCGAATGCTCGTAAAAATACCTGGACAGTAGTGACACCTGGACAGCCCTGAAGCAACACGTAGCTGCAACTCGGTCACACGTAAATAAATATGTTACGTTGGATCACTACACGAAGTCCTTGGCGAAGGAACTCAATGATATGAAGCGGAAATAACTAACGCAAGAGCAGATTCCAGAATTGACTCTATACGTATATCAGAAATAGAAATAGATTATTCTAATGCTCCTAGAACCTAGACTGTATCAATTTGTCGCAAACCCCAATATTGAAATGCAAATCATAATGCAGATTCACGGTTTCACACAGTGCCAACGCTCATTGATTTACCCTGAATTCTGCTGAACCCATTAAAGAAAATAACCTAACAATGTATACCTACAGTAGACGTGTTTCATATGATTACTGTTTATTTTATTAACATTTTGTGGCATATCCATAAAAATTTGATATCTTTACCCGTTTCCTTCACCAAACTCGAGAGTTGATTACGCGGCGCTATCTTTTTGAATCATCTCTTACGAGTTTATGCGATTAAAGACCTTATAAGTATCATGATAAAGGTACAAATTCTGTTACCTGCAAACAAATTAGCGAGTTTTTGGAAGACGGCGGTTTGGTCACAATGGTAGCCACCCAGAAGCAAGAATTAGGTCGAATCCTACCAATATCTACTCACAATATTATGATTCTGAGTATAACCGAATAACGTGAAAATATAAATGTAGCAGTTTTATCTTTTTGAAGAAATAACACACAAGTAGTTAACATTGGTGAAAGTGTAAAGATTTTGCATGAGGCTATTGAAAAGTGATTCTATTTATTTTTATGCCAAGCAAGCTTTCTAACACAGCGTAACTAAATCTCGACTTAATTGCCGTACCCTCAAATCTGTCCTTAATTCAAACCAGTTTAATACGACCCGCTAGTATGTAAGCAACATGACATAAATCTATCCGACATATCACTTACCTAATAATAGAAACAATTACATCGTTAAACAATCTACCGCTTCAGTAACTCACGGATCTAAATTTTAATCAAGACCAATTCATATTGACCCCTGATCTTGTAGCAAGACCGCCCAATATACACTATATTGCGAGGTCTGGTTATGCTAGCAGGTGTGTGCTAAGGCGTGCCGTATTGTATCTCTCATTATATCGTTCCGGTTGACTGTGACACTATCGCACACCGGGCCTGTCAGTAAACAATCAATGTTAGGAAAAATCCATGATAAGGAACTGTTTGAAATGCCCTGATTGACGGAGTGATAACGTAATGTTTAGGGATTGTTTGCGCAGCCTATCTACCAAGTGTGTTCGAGCAGAATCGACTTTCGTTTAATAGGAATTGATTTAGTGTGTATTGCAGTTATAGCTTTACGTACAGGATATAAAATTGTTTAAAGATAGAGTGATGTTGTTTCAAAATTCTAGCCGACATGAATGTAACTCTTTGTCAATTTAAGGGCACTGTTTTAAACTCTCTAGAAGTCAAGACCAATCTTATCTATCTTCATGAATATTCAACTCCATAATACCGTTAATAACTTCACTATAATCACTTCATTACTCAACTGTAGCTGCATCTATGCCTAATCGTTTTACAGTTACCATTAACGATATTGAATTAATATTACTATTGAATCATTTGGTATGAGGAAATTTGTTTCCCCCCGTGGCACAGGACTTTAAAACACGCAAAGCGTAAAATTCAATATTGAAAAAGGCACTGCATTTTAATCAAAATGGCATTAGTATAATCTTATAGGAATGTGCGTAACGATTGAATGGACACATAGATAGTACGATTCGCGAACTTGCTGTAAAGATCCGAGCTGGTACACTTGTTGTTTCGAAATACCTCGAGTTTTCGGCGTACCAGGTGAATCAGTAGTATGTCTACAGCCATATAGTCATTGCTCACAGCATCCACATTATTTTTGATTGTATATTTTACTAACGTTTATTATGCCTTTGCACATATTACAATTAACAGTTTTAATTTATATCAAAATAATTGTGTGATGTATGTAAGTAGGTAATAATGAAACAGTTATCAGATAAGACTCAAACCAAAAAACTGTTCATAAGTACTTGAACTTAGGGTACTCGTCGTTTTGTTTGGTTTTATTTGTTTTTTTAATGAAAAAGAAAGTTGAATATCGACAAATATCAGTATTCAGTTATTTAATCAACTTTCTTTTTCGGTTATGGCACCACAAGTTTACCGAAGGGCCCGCTCGTGTGTATCAAACATTACTAAAGGGTGCCACGTGGCTGATCGTGCCCACACTATTACGTTGGGAGGTGAAATCCCTGGATTTTAACTTACAAAATTGAATATTATTTTATTCGTTTGTTTGTACTGATTTTGCAGAATATTGAACAGAGTTCGTGTAGAGTCTAGACTATTAGAAGTGCTTAATTTATTGGAATTGCTTGGTCAGTGTTGCTGTTTGCTCTTATTTCGAGACGTTTTATTTTTAAGTAATCGAGTTTATTCGATTTTACGAATTGATATTTATTTTCAGTAAGTATACAGCAAGTATCGGAAAGGTGTGGTCATATTTTAGGGTGTGGTCCAGTTGAAATGAAATTGTTTACAATATAAACAATTTCATTTCAACTGAACAACTTTCTCCATGAGACCAACATCGTAATCACGACAAAATAATCAGCTGTCCCATACAGACATAAGAGACAGGGTTATATTAATTATTGTACAGATTTTGCTACATTTGTATTGTTTTACATATTCTGTAACTTTTGTTGGTGAATAAACAATTTTATTATTATTATTTATTTTTATTATTTTGCATATCTCGGGATCATCGGGGTCCCGGTCTTTTGAAAGGCGTACGAGGGGCCAAAGCCAACTCACAGAGGCCCCTTAGACAATTTTAAATGGAATGAGGCACCAACCGACGATTATCCCTGTACACACTATGCTAGTGCACCCAAGGACAATCCCCGGTTGGTGTAGGACTATTATTATTATTATTATTATTTGGGTTGAGTAGGAATTGAAGTTTTGTATGGGGCAGGTTGATATTTTTGTTGAGCTTACGATGTTAGTTCCATGGAGAAAGTTGTTCAGTTTGAATGGACCACAGCCTTAAACAATGACCACATCTCTCTGATACATACTGTATAAGTGAGTACCTATTTTTAGTTATATAATTTTAACGGAGCTCTAATGTTATTCAATTTAGATTCAACAAAAACTATAAACATCTCCAACGATGCAATAAGTACACACACGGATCTCGATTACATTTTTGCTACACAACACAAAATTTAATTAAAAAACAATTTCTAAAAATACGTAATACAACGTAAGCTTTTATTCCACACCAAAAATGTTAATTAAAAAAATATTCATTAAAAATCTTTGTCCGTACATATCGGCGTTTCAAAGGGGGGTTTAATCAGAGTTACAAATTCAATTTAGCCCGTCGGAGGCCGATTGGGGACGATATCGGAATAATTTGCATAGTTATTATAAACATGGGTCAGTCCTGCATAAACTGTGCTCGATGACAGCTACCGCCTCTCGAATGCAAATAATGTACACGAATTAGGGTTGATGGATATGACAATTGGATTGGTTCATGTGGTGGTATGACACGTTCGACAGCGTTAGTGAGGTAATAAGTTTAAATACAGCGCTAGTTTATATTACATTTTTGAATTTACTCATGTTTTCATTTCAGGATTGTCTAATCCATACTAATATTATAAATTCGAAAGTAACTCTGTCCGTCTGTCTGTGTCTGTATTTCTGTATCTGTCTCTGTATGTTACCTTTTCACGCCTAAACCACTGAACGGATTTCGACAAAATTTGGCAAGGAGATAGATGGTATTCTGGGGAAGGACATAGGCTACTTTTTATCGACATAACACGCGGGCGAAGCCGCGGCCGGAAGCTAGTGTAGTATATTTTTAAGGAATCCAGTTGAGCCCGCAACTAAATGGAGCAGTCCCGGAAACACCCAGCGCGTTACATCGTTAACATTAAGTTTTTATATTGCAGTAGGGGTAGATTTGTCTAAAGTCCCCATTGCTTTTTCGAAGGCTCTAACATACTGGCGCGATTCGTCGCGCGATGCGAATTTTTACAAAACAATTTCTGAGAAAACTTCACGGCGAACAATGCAGCGGCGTCGCGTCGCGCGACATATCGCGCCAGTATGTAAGAGTCTTAAAGCAACTTGGTAGAGATTTTACACAACAACATGACATTATTTTTATAGCTTTACGCGTTTAATTTTATGGGTGTTGGGAAAAGTGTAACTATCCCTCTGTCTAACACCTAATTTAAAATTGTGAAGGTTAAACGAATACCTACTGTGATTGCATATTTTTTATTTCGTTGAGATTATTTATGCGTTTTTACATAGTTGGCATTTTATATGCTAAACAGGATAGTGATGCTTAAAAATAATTACTTAAAAAATAATGTTTCCAGGCGTGACACATCCATCGCCACTATATTCTAAACATAAAGGGTGCTTACCAGTACTTCAGGTAAACACGACCAGTTTACGTAGAGCCGCGATGAAGCTTTCAATCACCCCTTAATCCTTTGTAAACCAAAGAGGTGAGAGGGGTGCCAGGTGTCTCATAGTTTGGTAGCGGCTTACAGCAAAGGCGAGAATACAGAGTAATCGGGGGGTGTGTCAGCCTTTGTATTTCATAATCAAATGCATCACTAATATTGAATGTGTATAAACTAAGCTGAGCTACATAGATTACTTCGTTTAAGTCATTCAATGCGATTTGTAATAGGAATTCTAACAAAACGTCATGTTGATAAGAGAAATGACGGTAGGTACCCAATTTACCCGAAACTAAGCAAAAGTAGTCTCTTAAGCCCTAATTATCAATGTAAGATAATGGTTAAGTTCTAAATTAAGTCCTTTATTATAAGCTTTATATTAGCTTGCTCTGTTCGTATGTTTTTCCGGTTACTAATATTGTACTCCAATCGGATTCCAAGAAGTGCTTGAAAAATCAAGCACTTCCTGGAACCCGATTGAGCTGAAACTTGGCATACTTATACGACTACCGAGACATTTTGAAAAGTCTGATGATGGAGCCGGAAGTTGGCCATAGAAACTCCTCAATCAAACAAGATAGCACCATCGTGTTTGGACTCATTGGTTACGTATTAACAAGTACTTTGACACTGGGTGGTGTTCAAGGTCTGATGATGGAGCCGGAAGGTGGCCATAAGTGTTTCTAGTTACTCCTATTGTCATCCATTTTTCAAGCACTTCCTAGCATCTGATTGTGCTGTTACTTGGCATAAAAATACAACAACCGAGACATTTTGAAAAAATGATACCATGTGGCTGGTCTGATGATGGAGCTGGAAGTTGGCCATAGGAACTCCTCAATCAAACAAGATAGCACCATCGTGTTTGGACTCATTGGTCATGTATTAACAAGTGCTTTGACACTAGGTGGTGCTAAGGGCCTGATGATGGAGCCGGAAGGTAGCCATGGGAAAACCTCAATCAAACAAGATAGCACCATCGTGTTTGGATCCATCGGTCATGTATTAACAAGTGCTTTGACACTAGGCGGTGTTCAGGGTCTGATGATGGTGCCAGAAGGTGGCATGGGAAAACCTTAATCAATCAAGATAGCACCATCGTGTTTGGTTGGACTCATTGGTTATGTATTGACAAGTACTTTGACACTAGGTGGTGTTCAAGGTCTGATTATGGAGCTGGAAGGTGGCCATGGGAAAACCTCAATTAAACAAGATAGCACCATCGTGTTTGGACTCGTTAGTTATATATTGACAAGTGCTTTGACACAAGGTGGTGTTCAGGGTCTGAGTATGGAGCCGAAAGGTGGCCATAGGAACTCTTCAATCAAACAAAATAGCACCATCGTGTTTGGTTGGACTCATTGGTCATGTATTAACAAGTGCTTTGACACTAGGTGGTGTTCAGGGTCTGATGATGGAGCCGGAAGGTGGCCATGGGAAAACCTCAATCAATCAAGATAGCACCATCGTGTTTGGTTGGACTCATTGGTTATGTATTGACAAGTACTTTGACACTAGGTGGTGTTCAAGGTCTGATTATGGAGCCGGAAGGTGGCCATGGGAAAACCTCAATCAAACAAGATAGCACCATCGTGTTTGGACTCGTTGGTTACGTATTGACAAGTGCTTTGACACTAAGTGGTGTTCAGGGTCTAATGATGAAACCGGAAGGTAATCACGAGCACTCCTCAACCAAATGAGATAGCATCATCGTGTTTGGACTCATTGAATTTGTATTGATAAGTACTATTCAACTAGCTAGTGTTCAAGGACTGATGATGGATCCGGAAAGTAGTCACGAGCACTCCTCAACCAAATAAGATAGCATTATCGTGTTTGGACCCGTTTGCGTTGTCTTGACAAGGACTATAGCCCGTAGTATTGGGTTCGATTTGTGAAGGTGATAGAACAGATATTTACACAAATTCTAATGCTAAAAAGTACAAAATAAAATATCAGTAAAAATCTTTTTAAAAACAAGCTTTTAATGATCTAAAAAGTTCGAAATAAAACTAACGTGAACTTTAATATTTTCTTCAAAGCTTGAGGCGTAAATGTCCTTCTTACCCTTAAAGAGAAGCCTCAAGCTTTGAAGAAAATATTAAAGTTCTATGTTCACGTTAGTTTTATTTGGAACTTTTTAGATCATAAAAAGCTTGTTCTTGAAAAGATTTTTACTGATATTTTATTATTAACAAAGTTGCGTAACATAAAATATTCATTATAATCTTCTGAAACATAGTCCTTGGATCTATGATCTGAATTTTAAAGCCTTTTGTCATAATATTCTTTTCAAACGAACATAATTATAATTTAACTTATCAGATCGAGCGAGGCTTACAAAAAACCCGAATAAAATAAACATAATATTATTCATTGTGATGAAATCAAATCAAATCGTTCGATCTGAACGAATTCGTTCACTACTTGTAAATAAAAACACACAGTAAAAAGGCAACTCAAGCAAAAAGTTTTTTTTAGGATTGGTTTTGCGGTTTAAGGATGGCGACACACCACAATTTGATTTGCGGTTACTTCAAACGGTGTGATTGAAAATAGTGTTAGTAGAGTACCTACATAACCCGGTTGGAATATCCTGATGTGTAGTGCAATGGTGTATGTTAGAAAAAGATCTTCATCATCAGTATATAGGTACGTCTGCGTCTACTCATTGCCTCTTTTTGCTTGAGCTAGTTGGTCGACTACCTACTTTGCTGGCATTACCTTAGTGCCATTTTTGCTTTACAAAAGAACGCATTATCATCTTTCCATCATCAAGGCCTCGGCTCACGTTGCCTTCAAAAATCCTAAATATGCAAGCACATTCATACACATTCCACATGTCCGAAACCGAATTTGTACAAATTTCACCATGAAAACATAAGTGAAGTGAGCTTGATGTGAGTGAACTGTCATTCCACCTGATGGTAGAGATTGACACTTTTGACAGTACACTTCACCTAAGTTTTCATGGGGATATTTTTTTAGAATAAATCGGCATGTCATGTCATATTGCAATGGGTGAGGTTCGAAAGCACCATATCTTGCTCGCCAGTCCGACGGGTTTACCTTTGGTTTATTAAGGCTTGACCTATTTCAACCGTGGTCATTTCTCTACATGGGTCATTTCTCTACGACCTCACACCTTTTGTGATTTCACAACGAATGTATATTTTAACTGTACGAATGTGGTAAGCCCGAGCTAAGCCTAAACTACTACACAAACTGATCGATAAAGATAAAGGTCTGAAATGAATAAACAATTGGTGACCAAAAAGTCTGAAGTGAATAAACAATTGGTAACCACGAAATCTTGTAGACGTCGTTTACACTTAAATATGTATCTACTTGAGGAATTATTTTATTCATTATCTTGTATTGTATGTACCTACGGAAATTGTGTTTTTCGATTTGTTTCTTTGATAATGTGTCTACATTTTGGTCTTAGAATTGCGTAAAAATTATACCTACATCATAAATCATCTTGATTTGATGATCTTGATTTGAATTTGATGTAATCTTTACAAGATTACATCAAATTATTATCTACACTAATTTACAGATAGGGTGGGTAATCACGCACAATGGTCCACCTTAAGGACTAAGTGCGGAAACCAAATCCCTAACATAGATAGGGTGGATAATAAGAACCTTGCTGGTGACGATACCTCTGAGGCTACACGCGCTAAGTACTCTGATAACTGATGATAATCTTTTCATTACAGCTCGTTCTGGTAAAGACAAAGTCGATGCGATAGAAGAGATTTCGGTGGAGAACCAAGATAAGATACGACACGAGAATGAAGACCATCATTTATTGTAATCGACCCCAAGTACAGCACTGGTTTCTATAACGAGCTAATGACAAATACTTTTTGATCTTAAGCTTTAATCAGTGCGATACATTAACAAAATAAGATGCAGATCATTACACAAGCTGTTGTCTATGACAAAACTTAACTTCAACCCAATTAAGCCAGTAAACCGGCAAAGCACGAGTAAAGTGAAAGTTAAAAAATTCAACAATCCTTCCTTCGGACCGCTCAAACCAGCCAAAGCAAATTACGGCCAAATCCGAAAACGAGGATAAACCTGATTCTTATCGTCGATTAGATCGCTTGGCTACCTATACATAGACACATTGTCGTGTAAATTGGAGATTTACGCACGCAATAAATCAGTCAAGGGATCGTATGTAAGCCCGCCAATACGTTACGCTCACCGACCGCTGTCCCCCACTGCACTACCTTTGTAAAAATAACTATATCAAACGTGATCTGACGGGATGTGGGAATAAAAATGTTCGAAAGGTGATTTTGCGGGTTGTGAGTTATGGGTTTTTGTTTTAGATTGTTAGGGTCGGGTTACGTTTTAGATCTGTTACGTAACGTGACTATGGGGTTCGTTTCGAGTTTGAGTTTCAGGCTTTATAGAGCGTGATCTCTGTCAGCTATAATGTGACAGTCTTTTTTTAAAGCTGGATCTGCCATATTATTACCTCCAGGGTACTGTTGGTACTACCTTATGCAATGGGTTAGATATTAAAGCGATATTTTGAACTTCGTCTCTAATGAGATCATTTGAGATCTTATCGGTAGGGAGATATCGAGTATTACTTCCAATTAAAGCCAGATAAGCTACAATTTCTGAGAAAGTCGCCAGAGGTGACTCAATGCAGAAGCCTCTAGCTATGAGTCACTTTCTCGAAACACTATTAAAATCATAGTATGAAGGCTGAAACCTTATCTATCGTTTGGATTAGAAGCTGACAGGTTTTGTGTCAAACAATCTGAAAATATACCCGGGAAACGTATGTGGCTAAATTAGGTTTTAACCGTTCTAAAATTAAAACTCGGTCGGGATATATTTTTCTGAATACACACATGAACTAAACATGAGATTCTAATTCTAGTTTCATAAAAAAATGTGCATTTTGTATCCCTCTAACATTAATTACGATTTATAAGAAAACTTTTCACAATGTTTGTTTCTCTCACAGAGCCGAGATAAAAATATTGAGAAAGTTCATCGTCCTGTCATACGTTATGGTCCACAAAATAAACGTAGGTACAGGAAAGAGCACTCTCGAACTCATTACGGTTTGAAAGCATATCGCTACATATTATTAAGTTTACCCCAACTTTGTGGGGTGAAGAATATATTCTTCAGAGTTTTGTAGTGTGCATTTGTTTTACTTTTTCTCGTGTGTACAACTTATTTGTCCAATCCATATACGATATGAGTTGTTTTCATGAGCTCCGGAAAAAATCATTAGATTCCGTCCTGTATCACTTTGGAATCTAATCAAAACAGGTGGTTAAACCAACGATAAACTTTGGGTATAACTCAAGATTAGGATTTTAGTATTCAGTGATCTTATTGAAGTTCCTAAAATTAAAGATCTGTAGACACTGTTTGCCCACCATGGTGCTCGTTGCTACGTATTTTTAAGAGAGGCCCGTGTCCTACTTAGGTTTCAATTGGGTAGAGAGCTAATAATTAATTGACCACTTATTTGTTTATCTTTATTTATAACACCAGATAAGGATCTTAGCTCTAGCTAGAGAATAATTAAACCTGAGTCAAACAAGTTTTCCTGCAATAACACTAACTTTTAATTTTCCAAACCCGTATTACATTGAACATAAATAATGCATCCAGCGCATTTAATGGTAATTACTCCATAATGAGTGCCAGAATAATTATTTATTATTCCATACTCGTGTTCATCGGTCGTGTAGTGCGTGACACGGAACGATATTTTAAATTCCATGATACACAGACGTATTAAAGACTTGTGGATGCATTAAAAACGGATGATTGTTCGGCTAAAAATTGTTATTACGTTTCTTTTCACGGTTTAATTAAACTTTTAAATTAAAGTATTCTGCAGAACTTTGCAAATGTGTGCGTAAGATTTTTTGGTTGTATTAAAAAAGGGCCGTTTTAATGAAACAGTCGACGAATTTTAAACAAAAGCTGTTTCGGCGAACGCTATCGTTCCCGATAAAATGTTTAATTTAAACCGTCTCCAGTCTTCCTTGTAACTCAAAATTTGCTCTTTATTGTGATTTAAATTCGGTAATAAAATTGTAGGTTTTCTCGGAAAACTGCAGTTCGTGATACAGTTACATGGAAAATAACATAATAAGATTAATAAAATGATCATGATTATTCATGATCATTTTAGTTTTTAAATCTTAATATCTTAATTAATTGGTAAATCATTCAAATACATTCAGACATTTTAGACTGAAGGTAGTAGGTACACACGGCTACAAATCAAGCTATACATTTCCAGTTTATGCTGATCTCGCATTGTATAGCATTTCCGTACAATGCAGGTGAAGTCCCATTATACTGGAAATGTATAGGTAACTTGATGTGTAGTTGATGGCAAATGAAAGAATATTTTATTAGGTTAAATGAGTTCGGCCCAGTAGAAAAAGTTTTGAATATCACACAAAAGCAATAATAACCATTCAAATACAATATCCCTGTGCCACATATTGAAAACGCCGTAAACATCGCTCGCGTGACCATTCTTCTGCCCTTTTGTCACGAGACACTTTCGAAAGTGGAAGCTGTTACTTCAAAATATCACTTTATGGTAAAATAATGACTTGAGGAGGAGTGAAATTTTACCATATTTGTGTTGTATTTTCCTGCCTTGTATATTGATTTGTTACCTTATTTTTTGAATGAATTTATGATGCGAGGTATAAACGTACAGTGTGTGTTTTCAATTTTGAAAAAAGGGATACAAAATATTGCGTGGCACATCTGTCTGTAACATAGGAGCTCTTGTCTTGTCTTGAAAATTCATCTCTTTGATTAATAATATGAGAAAGTTTTTCTCAGCTTGGTTATACATTTTACGATTCTTCATTCTGCGCTAAGCTTGGTTCTATGCTAGGTTCTGCGTAATTATCATCATAATCAACACAGCCTGACTTCACCGGTCATATGCCTCTTTTTGCTTGTATCTACTCTCCACGCTGCTTTGCTATGTCTGCGCTGCGCACGCTGCTATGTCTGCTTTATGCCTTGTAAATTCTAATAAAAGTTGGACAACGCCCATCCATCTTTAATGTTATACCCTCTTATATCTATAGGAGAAGATTCTCCGTAAACATTGCCGTTCCAAATGTAACCCTTGGAAACTTAACCAATTATAGGGTTAAGGTTTAAACAGTTTTACCATAGAATTATTCAATGTGGAGACGACAATACATGAAAACACTGACACTGCATAAGATTATTTTGAAACCATCAAATAAATCCAAAAATAAAAATAAAAACATCAAAATTAAAAAAGTGATTTTTTGTTGTTAAACATGTTTAATATTAGTGATAGGTCGACTAAGGGTTATGACGATCTTTGACTAACTATAGCGACTAAACTGTTGGATATATTTGTTTGGTTTTTTGTATGCAGACTGGAAACTGGAAAGACGATAATACGAAGTTTAATTTACTGTCGTATTGTGTACACCTTTTATACGGCTAAACCAAAACAGTAGTTATAACATAAAACTTAGAACCATAAAAAGGCTTTTCAATACCATACGTTTTCATTTAAACGCCTCTAAAGTAAATAAATACGAAGTACCTACTGATATTTTAACTGGTCTTATCTGCACTTCAGTTAAGCCAGCTGTTCCATAAAACATGTATTTGCTAATATACATGTTCCAGGTATGCTAATATTGCATTAGATTGAATTATCGAGTTGTTAGCCTAGATTCGTATAGCTTATGCAGGTGTTTTAGGAAAAACATTAATTAATTAGGTCACTTTGAGTAAAATTCAGTATAAATTAAGTGATTAGCAACTTTTTGCTTATTGAATTTATTTATTACGTTTTAATTTTAAATGTATAAAATAGTAAAACCCATTTTTTTAGGAGTAGCTATGGAGATTCTTGTCCATACTTTTCCATATTAAACTACCTTTTGGAAGAGGCAACTAGAATCACCTTTTTTCTTGTATTTGTGACGATCAAAAGAGCCTTTTAACAGTCTAATTAAAATATACGAATTGACTTTGACTTTGAAATAAATAGGTGTTCGGTTGATGGCAATAATAGGTATGTTTTCTATTAAGTCCACCTCTGCCTAACCCTTCGGGGAAAACGGGTGTAATGTTATGTTATGTAATTTTGATTTTATGTCTATGCAGCTCTCTAGTAATTTTTAATCTTCCTGTTCCACCAAATGTGAATGTGTGTAAATGGAATGAAAATGTGTAACTCATCAGTTGACAGTAAAGCGCCCTGTTTAACTGTAACTAAGTTGTTATTTAGATACAAGCTTTGTAGGTATGTATAATGTTTCATTGTGTGAGAAATGTAGTAAAACGGATGAAAGTAAATAGGTCAATGAAAAATGGTAAAACAAAAGAAAACGATCCATTTTAGAATACAAAATAAACCGTCTAACAGCCTCATTATTTTTGTACTCGATTAAATAAATATTTTGATAGGTACACAATCTCTTTGGAATGGAAATAAATCGTAACAATTTTGACTGAAATAATTAGGCGTGGATGAAACGCTTCTTAAGTATATTTTTAACTACAAACATTTATCAAAAAGACGAGACACTTCATTCTCAATCTTATAAGGTAAGTTTTAAGGTTGACATTTGAGAAGATTTCATTGTGGAATCTCAATATGCTCTTACGCATTTGCATAAAAATTATGTTCATCAAGGAGGCTTGACCAATTCAAGAATGGGGTCGCCAGAAGAAATTTCGCCCACACATGTTTTATTTTTTGTTTGTTTGTAATCGGATATTTGTACAAGTCGTCCTGTCCGTTTGTCCGGTAAGAATTTATGTCATTCGCTTTCAAATTACATCTGAGAACGGGCTTGTTTCTTAAAGATCTTGAGCTTAACAAAAATACCTTTTGTATTGTGACAGCAATCGTATCGTAAACTGTTTTTTTTTTGTTGAATGGACACATTCCGTACACGTTTTTATAAATTAAGATATTCTTGTTTTTATACATTATTATATTGCTTGTGTTTCTGTTTTACTGTACTTGCAGATTAGTTCCAAGTGGTATTTAAATTAAATGTTGAATATTATTCCAAAGTGTCCAAAGTCCCTATTATTATAAAATGGTCATATTATGGTTTATAATAAATACCTAATTATTTTAAAGCTAAGTTTTTAACATAATATGGACGAAATAAAAAATATTTCTGTCTAGGAGACCATTACCTTACACCGTTTCATTTTCTTCATTTTTTCCGTTTTCATGAGAGTTTTTCATGAAAGTCGAACAATAACATAAGAACGAAATACCTAGTATTTTCTTAGATTTAATTTCTCCCACAATTTATACCTACGTTGGCATAACGACATAGGTAATGATTTCTTCGTTGAAAACAAAGGAATTATAGTTCACCGTACCCCACATGTCATAACAGAAATCAATAGGAATTGCGTAGTACCTACAAGATTCTCACTAATAAGGCCATTCACATGCATTCATACATTTATTCTACATGGTACTAATAATTTGATGTTTTTTGTTGAATTTGCGGTTCATTTATACGGTTTCATGATTTTTCTAATTATAACGGTTAAATAAATGTAATATATTTTGTGGTTTAGTTAGGTTAATAATTAGGTGATATTATTAGCTTTAGTCAGAATTATTAGATTCATTTACACTAAAGAGAAAAGATTTGTAGTTTTGTTTGTAATTAATAAACTCAATAACTACTGGACCGATTAAAAAAAATCTTGCCCCAGTAGTATGCTGAGCAACATAGGTTATAATTTATAAAGATATCACGCGGGCAAAACCGCTGCCGGAAGCTAGGGATAAATAAATCAGACACCTTTTTTTCATCATCATTTTGATTTCAGAAGATTTAAATTAACTGATGTTTTATTGGATGTAAAATCCTACCGGGTTAGACCACAAACTACCATTACCCACCATCAAGGATGGATTCCAACATAAAGAAAAGAATTAGCATAGATGCATGGCAATCACATTGGAACGGTTAATCGTTTATGCTAAATGAAATTTCAATTCCAATTTTTCAGTCCATTTCCAAAGGCATTAAGTGGGCAGACTTAATGGAATACTATCAGTTTTATATATGTCCAGTTGCAATTAAAAATTCTTTCACATGATTAAATAGAGAAGTTACAATTGAGGTTTACTATTGGATTCTAACTAGAGTAGGTTATTAATTATTCGCTTTCATTATAAATGTAATTTAAAAAAAAAAACTTTATATAACATAAAATTAAATCAGTCGTTACGGGTCGTCAGAAGCCCAAAAAGTTTGACAACTAGTCTTACCACGGGGTATCGTATTACACAGTTACTGGGTTGTGGAGGTCAGGCACCACAGCAGTAGGCAGTCGCACCATGTAAAATATTAATATTCAGGTGTATCCGGTTAGACTGGAAGCTGACCTCAACATAGTTGTGAAAAGGCTAGACAGTTTGATTTTTGAACTTATAATTAAATCTGATGACAATCCGGTTTTGGTAATATCCCTAATTACCGATATTTTTGCACGGAATATTATTAAGGGCAGGTGATAATGTTAATCTCAGAAAGCTCATACTCATTTCGTTAATTATGACCTCAACTTTAAGAACATAAAGTAGGAAAACGAAACGTAATTAACAATTAACAAATCACATCAATAAGACAATGATTCTATTGACAGACACCCTTATTCAGAGACATTTGAATTAAAACAATTTAATTAATGAGAAGCGAAAAGTAAACTTTACGACGCAAATAACAGAAGGTTTTTCTTGAAGAAGAGACAGATCTTAATTCAATTAGAACTTGGAAACAAAACACAACGCAGCAGCTGGGGCCAAAGATTAGTTAGCTGTCTAGTCATTGAATATGATTGCCTACCTTATCCTTTTCAAACGTATACTTATCTTAAGCCGATATCAGACGCATCACTTCTTGTTCATTTTTGCTTTTTATTCGGCATATTTCACCCGAAGTGACACGTCTGAACAAAATATGAATCAAAACTGAAAAATTAATTCATTAATCAACCGATCTAATGTTGTTGGATTTCGGCAGTCGGCAATCTTTCGGAAAAATGAAATGAAAGGAGCACATGAACGTTCATTTCTAAAAAATTTTTCAGTGTTGTGTGCACGTGCAATGGAAAAAAATGAAAATTCACTCGAGTAAAGGGTCAGAAATCGACATCATGCAGCAGGTTTTAAAGTTAACACTAGCCTCAATTCTAACACCTACATAGGCAAAATTCCAGTACTGTCGTTACCGGTGCTATTGACTCGATAAGAAGAGGTCAAAAGCCACTTGCACTTAGCTATTTGACCGCGTTTCTAGGATGTTTGCTAGGACCACAAATAGTTTAATAAGAAATGAACAGCAGCACGGTCTTATGTGCCTGTCAAGGTTGCGGGAAAGTCCGAAAGGGATACCGGAACCTTGGCAATAGGCAACTTAAGGAGCACGGGTGGGTTTTAGTCAGTAAAAGTCTGACACGCCCTTCCGCTCCGCCTAGAGCGGGAGAAGTCATTGAATGACTTCCCACCCACAAATAAAAAAAAGCGCGTTCTTATGTAAAACAGTCTGTGACAGTGAAAGATGATTGGTATAGCCTCAGTGGTATTTAGTTTTGTTAAAAAGAACTAAAAACATGGCCATTATGGTCATCATCATTCTGCCCTTATACGCAGTAATTTATTAGGAGTTTACGCACCTTCTCTTTTTCCTTTCATCTCTACTAGCCATTTAAATAATCATCCGTTTCTAGCCTTTTCATTTTTCACACAATCCATCCTTAGTTTCAAACACGACAATCAAGATGGTTAAACCGATATGTCAACCAAAAAATTCGAAGACTTGTGACATCTACCAACCTGCATTGGGCGCGCGTGGTGAATTACGGCCCACTCCCTCACACCAAAGGGTGCCTGTGTCCCAGCAGTAGGAAAATAATAGGCTGATGTACACATACACCTTACGGACTAAATTGACTAAATGGAATGATAGCCGTATCAAAATCCATTGTGTAGTTTCAAAGATCTTAGTTGTCATACAGACGGACAAGAAAAGCGACTTTAATTTATAATATATTTAGATATAAATAAATTACAATGCGAAAATCCTATAATTATTATTGTAGCAAATATTCTACCTAATCACAAGTCTGCTTCTCTAATCATTGCATCTAGTAGACAATCGTGTCGTAAAGTACGGAGACATCAATTATTCAACGACGATTCATTTCGAGATGCTCCTTTTGAGTTTGCCTCGCTCGCATCCATTGAATCATAAGGTATTCTGCAATTAGTACCATGTAATTAGAAATTGAATGGCATTGAAATAATACTCATAAAGTTGTCTGTTCTGTCATTGAATTTGTCAGCAATTTGTAATTCTCGATCCCTTTTGATACCTATTTTGAAAAATTGTTCAGAGTAATACCTAAAACCTTATTAGATTTCAAAATTACCTACTAACCATTATTTTTGTTTATATAAGCATATTGTTTGATTTATGTCTAAATTGGTTTGTGTCTGAAATTATATAAAGACTTCGTTTAAAAACCATTATTTTTGCAACCATTGCCTGCACCTGTCGCATTTCTTTCATAGTGGGCGCAGTATCCAGTAAAATTCAATTAGTGAATATTCAATACTATGAAGTATTAATGAATGAATAATTCAATTCGCTCATTAACCAGACATTTTTAATAACCCCGTTCGATGACACCGATCACCAAGTTAACAAATTGTAAATCGAATCGTTCGCTAAACTTGTTTCTGGGCTTGTCCGTTGAATACTCCGTTGACAGTTGTTCGATAATTGAACTGGGGACAATTAGCCAACGAGTGGTTAATATCCGTGGCGCTGTCACTACACGATTGGGTCCCTTGGCAATGGACTCTCAACAATGTCGAGTGTTAATCGATTCGGTTCGAGATGTAAGTGACAAGAGATTTTGGACTGTCACTGGACTTTTAGATAAGTGAAGTGGGGTATTTTTTTTTTTGTTATTATTGGCAGTGATTTCAATCAACGTTTTTCTTTTATGTAGATGAGAACCTTTTTGGTGCTCAGCATCAGTCAGTAGAACGCATGTGTACTAACAAAAAACACAACAGTTTTAAGTATCACCGATTACAGTCCTTCAGAAGAGTTTGTATCATAATTTACAGTTCAGACTTTTTCTGCTTAGCTCACCTTATCTTTTTAAGCTATAAAAACAAACCGTTAAGCTGACTATTTCACAATCCAGGTCAAAATTTCTACGGAAAATCTTAAAACATTATTTCTGCACGAATAAAGACTTCTTCAACGTTAACAAAAATGTAATAAGGACTTATCTAAAAGTTTTAACTTGAGCAATTTTTCATAACTTCAAGCCACTGGTCTACAGTGACCTACTAGAAAGTCTCACGTAACAGACATTTGTAAAAAAAACCTTTTTTTAGGGAATCTACTGTTTTTTGTTGAACCTCTTTATTTTATTGGCTTGCTGACGTTCTATTTTTTCAGACGTTCAACGAACGTTCTTTTTTACCCCGATTTTGGTTTGCTACGTTTTTATATAAATCTGTAAGTATATTTTTTTGCTTCAACGTTTAATTACTTTTATTTAAACAGTTTCAGTCTTTCGGGATAAAAACTCGGCACGAATACGAGGCAAGTATTCTCATTTCAAAATACCTAATTTTACTGCAAAATCATGGTTCATGATTAAACAATGTAACGAAAATTCCTTACATTAGAACCTGATTTGGTTAACGAATGGAATTGCTGAGTAATTATTACATTAAATTCTACTGCGGTAGAAGCAATTATCATAAAATGATTCATTGGTCGAACTTACAATATCCTAGTGAGAGTAACATTCCGAATGCTGTTTCTTCACGATGGCAGTAAGGGCGTACGATGTGCTTATCTAGTTGGCTGCTTCTTTGTAGGTAATTCACTTACTAACTTTCACACAAACTAAGCAAAACTAAAAGGATCGCTAAGCCTCATTACCAAACGCAACGTTAAAACCTAAAAAGTTAAAACTTCCCAGTTAAACATACGCTGGCATGTACGAAGCGTTACGTGAACAATGAATACTCCTCTTTTTCTGCGCGCCCGGTGAATGCCGTCGAGTTGCGAAAAAATACAAACAATAAAAGACCAGCGGAGGATACGAGAGACGAGTTTTCGCCGCCCTTGCCATAAAATTAAATGGGTAGAGGGCTTTTTGTGGAACGGTTCGCGAACGCGACTTCGGTCGTGAGTTCGGAAAAACGCGTCGGGTTAAAACTCCTCCGAGGGTTGGCTCGCGTTTCGGAGGTTTGGCCGAGTAAGGACTTAAGTGACGTCGTCGCTTGTTGTGGTTTGGCACGATTCTCTGTTACGTAAGTATGTGTGTACAAACTCATGATGCTTTGCGTTTTTCTTTCAGTGACAAACAGAAGAACGTTGGTAAACTTATTATACGAGGGAGCGGGTCGTTATAGGCTTCGATTTTGTTGGAGACTTACTCAGATTTTCATACAGCGTGAATTCTTGAAATGCGCACGCAGGTTCGTTTTTATAATATTTACATTGCTGTCGTTAGATGTTCAATATGGTGACGATGCTACAAAGTCAGTTGACCATCCTACAAGGCTACATAAGTACAAGATTTGACACAAAATAAACCTAGATCCGAAAAATTTACTATTTCAGTAGTCAAATGCAAACCGGAAAATTTTAGCCAATTGTAATACCGTCAAACAACCGATTCCTACTTATTATAAATCCATTTTGTTTTCGAAAGTAGACAGACGGGTGGCCAAAATGATCGGTTGTTCCGTGACTTATCGAAGTAAACATCGATTAGCGAGATAGCAGACCGGCTAAGTAAATTACACGTTGTAGGACCACCTGCAAGGATGTCGGCAATAAACGCATGTAATCATATGTCTGGGCTGATTCCCTTGGCAAACATTCCGTGCGTGCGCTCCGGATCTCCCCTTTATTGTGATTTTGCCCTGTTTTATGTGTTCTTAACAAAATCAGGGTATGAAGGCTGGGAGCTAATAAACCTAATGTTCTAATCGGGAATGCCTTCCTTCTGTGTCGAGCTTTATTTGCCTTGTCTTGCTTCTGTGTTGACCTATATAATGTCCTTCAAAATTCATGATCCTTGAGGTCACCACTACACTACTACGTATATCATCATCATCATCACCATTTCAGCCGAAAGACGACCATTGCTGGACATAGGCCTCCCCCAAGCACCGCCATTTCGAACGGTTCTGTGCTTCTTGCAGACAGCGGATTCCCGCGGCCACCAGGTCACCAGGTCATCGGTCATCAGGACTAGGTACTTATGTGTAGGTATTGAATTGGTTTAAAACTAAGCAAAATCATATTCACGATTTTCAGGATTTGAAATGATTAAACGCTAGAAACTACTACAGCTTCAGATTAGATTTCCATACGTAGTTAATTGTATTATTAATTACTAGTATGATAGCTTTTGATATTGCTAGCTAGAGATTTTGATAACATAATTATTCGCAAAACTATTATCTGATGAAGCCTGTGAGATATTTACCTGAAAATTATAAAACCAACTATTAGCAAAACTCATTGAAGCAGGCTTTCACAACGAACAAGAAGAAAATCATCTAAGTGGGTTATCTAGGTATTAAGTAGGAAATAAATCATAGAACAGACCTTCAGGGCCTTGCTAAAGGACTAGATAAAATTCATTTCAATGGTAGTCTACAGATAAATGGCGATTTCAAGTTAATTTATTGATATTATCAATAAGCCTTTATTTAATTATGATTAGGCTCGCCCCCTATTAAATGGGATTTTAACTTAACTGGCTAAATGCGGGTGTAATAAAGGTACACGTCGACGAGGCGTGATATTATGTTATGTTTAGTTAAATTATCCAAGAAATAGTTTCGTACCTCCTGAAGGCCATTCTTAAAGATTAATTTATACAGTACAGGAACCCTTGAGAAGAATAACCTGTCTCATAAATTAAACTACCTACTACTTACTAACAAATAAATCATACTACAAATAAATCAAACTACCAAATAAATCAAAAAACCACAAACTTAATTTTCAAGCTCATTTTATTTGTATAAGAACTTAAGAAAAACTATACATAAAATATACTTGAACATTTAAATATTTATTATTGAAAGCGTAAGTTTACGCACTTTGAACGCATTAACATTCCGTTTAGACCACCTGTGAGTGCGCTCTGAGATCTGCAATTACCAAGACCTTGTCGATGACTTAGCTTCGGACATACTGTATATTTGTTTCTCGAACTTTCTTACTTACTTTAAAATGCATAGTCATCTTCATTATTTTGTAAGCAACGTTACTACTGTGTTTTAGGGTTTCGTACCTCGGAAAAACGGAACTCTTATAAGATTACAAATTCATTCCAAATACTTAACCCTTCCTTCATTGCGCGTGGTCCGAAACGCTATTAGCCAGTTTTTTTTTATATAGCTTAAATATAGTTAGGAGCTCGTGGCTAAGTAATAACAGCCGCACGGGTAGATCCATCAGGTTAAGCTAAGCTTGCCGGGGCTGGGCCGTCAATGGATGACCATCTTTAATACCGAGACTCCTCCGTCCCGGCTATCATTCGTGGATTTTTGACAGTCATTACGGGTCGTTAGAAGCCCGAAAGTCTGACAACCAGTCTTACCAACGGGTATCGTATTACCCAGTTACTTGATTGGGAATTGAGCCCGGACCTTTAGGTCTGAGATAGGTGGTTTTACCACTACACCACAGAGGCGGTTAAAATATAATAATATTAATAGTATCAAGTTGTCATAAAGATCGCTAGCTTCGAATTCCACCATCCTACGAGTAGCTCGTAGAATCACGTAGATTTTCTGAAATTTTCTCAATCTGAATTTCCCTGTGTTGTAAGTTCAACTTTGGTGCTACGCGGTGCTATCGAGTCACGTTTAGTCCCCATCGCTCCGCATTCAGACAAACATTTGTTCCTAGTCTGAATGTCGGTGAATTTGATTTGTGTATGTAATGATGCTGTTTGGCGTTCCGTTCATGTTAAAGCGTATGGAGAAATACTAGGATGGAAGAGTGTTTTATTCACAAACGCTAGCGATATTTTTTTGTTACTAATTTGAGATTTTGTTCGGTTTCCTTTTACTGCATGTGGCATAATAGGTAATACTTATACTATAGTAGCTGTTTGCCCACGAATTCTTCTGCGATCCAGGATTAAAGCCTAAGCCTAAGCCTAAGCCTGTGTCCAAATCCGTTCAGCCGTTTCAGCGTGAAAACGTAACAAACAAACCAACAAAGAAACTCACTTTTAGTTAGGATTAAACTTACTCAATTCCCATTGATGGCCGGCAGAAATTGTATAACCTGAGGGCCTAGACAAGTGGATTGCTTCGAAAGCGTTTCGTATTTCTACAACGACTTTCAACAGGATTGACATAAGCTTTTCGATAGCTTATGTCAGTCCTATACATTTTTGCCTTTTCCATCATAGTTATCGTTCTAAGTACCGGGGGCATACAACGTTGCTACAATCCAATATGTGTCGATGGCGACAAATTAAATGTAACGTGAACTCAACTCGGCCGAGATTAATAAACGTTACTTAAAACGTTCCCGTCCCTATCTTGCGCTTTCAGTTTGACAGTTGCGCGACAGTGATAGGAATATTACAAAGCACCGTGCTAAGTAACGTTTATTTATCTCAGCCCTAAGAGTTCGCTGTAGGGTTATTTATTTTATTTTATTTATTTATTTTTACAGACTACCTTACGATATATTCTGGAAAAATCTCACCGTGAAATCTTAGGTGAAGTGAGCTGTCATTCTACCTGATGATAAAGGGATTGACTCTATTGACAGCTTACTTCACCAAAATTTTCACGGTGATATTCTTACAAAAAAAATCGGCTGATCATTTGTGTACAGTCCTACAAGGATCTCTTGGCGTGTGGCCAAAATCGAAACAAATGCCGTCTTGTTTACCAACAGCGCCCTGTCAATATCATTTGAGTGCCAAAACGTGATAGTACGTAAGTTACTTACCACCCTTACCATCCGTGTGTATCAAGAGTCCAAGACGGACAGGTTTCTTCATGTTTCTTTTTTACCAACTAATGCAATCCTAAGTTAGACTTGGACAAGGTTTTACTAGTACCGAGTCGTGCACATTTCCAGCAGGATGGGATCCTCATTTAAATTATAAGTGTGGGAAGTAATTTTATGCTGAGCTGTATTGAGTTATTATGTTATTTACTAGGTACTTATGATGTTTTCCTGGCTTTGCCTCTACAGTGGCAATAATTTTCATCTACCTCCAGCGTACCCTAGGATGTCACTTGACAGTCCCGCTATCTCGATCTTGCTAATATTTTACTAAGGCATGAGCAGTCCTATATAAAAGCAATACTATAGAAAAGAAAAAGAAGCTATTTTCTGTCGTTCAGTACCTAGAATAGTGCATAGAGCTCCTATCTCTCTGAATCTAAGTATTACAAGCATTCATTTCATACTTCAAAATCCGATTTCCCTCGCGATTACTATGACTAACGAAGTTTTGAAATTTCAGAGTGAAAAAGGCAAGTTCGTCGTTCTTAAAAAGAAATCCAAAATACAATTTTGCCTGACTTGGAAATCGAACAACGCTGCTTCTATCATACTGGAATCAGTTGTGTTTTTCTCTTTGCGTTAGAAATGACTAGGGAGTTATTTTAATTCATCAAACCAACCGTAGAGATTTAATTTTGTCACAAACATGTTCAATCACAGCCCTAATACGCCGACAAACTCAGCAACTCAACTAGGCTTCGAATTAATTGAAAGCACGAAAGCTAATTCTAATCTGTAACTAGGTACTTATTAGTCGAAGTAGATGTCGTAAAACACTGTTAATGTACCCACTACGTCGATAGTACAACACTAGGGAGTTAAGTTGTGTGTACACCGGGGTATTTCGAGACCAGAGTATGAATTTTGAATGTAGTGTAAAGCTAGACCGCTTTCCCCGGATCTCGCTATATAATTGCTCTAGCTATTCCAGAAAATGCCTGTTCTAGGTTAATTTAAAGATTTACTCAACATAGTGTAAGTCTTAGTGTAGAGTAGTCGCCAAAAAACTCAAATTAGGGCAGAGAGAAAACACACTTGCAGCCGTAGACACGAGTCAAAGATCGACCAAGTTTGCCCGTATTTTGTCCTACCGAAATAATTAAAGCGTAGAATATGCATCATAGGTACAGCCGCCAGCCGCTGTTTGAATCTAAATTTATTTACGAGATGTCTTATTGAATATTTATTCGTAAAACCTAACCTACCTAACCTTCGTATAGAGCATTGTAATGCCTAGTGTGACTTAGCTTTTCCTAAGCATACCTGTAAAATTCTACGAATGTGGCTAAGTCACTAACGCGTTGCATTGTTTCTAGAAATATCTTTTTTCCATACTCAGTGTGCGACCAACCCAACGCCCAAGTCCTGTAAGTATTTAAAACAACGACTATTGCGCTCAGTTTTGTAAATCGAGTGCCGACACTGTGACGAGGCACAATACATTTTGCACGTAGTTGTAAAACCTACATTACACTATTTCTCCAGTATTACAGTCATTGGCATCGTAAACTAACTTAAGGGCGATGTTAAGTGGCAATCTCCGATCAGTTGAATGTGTAGCATAAACTTAAAGACGTGCACACATTTGCTAACTATACTCGTTTAATGTACTTGGATAAAGTTTTTAAGCAGGATAAAATGTTTGGTTGAGTTTGATAGATACGAGAATAAATTATAATTATTTTATGGTATGTAATTTGATTGGTCAATAAATGAAACAAATATGCAATAATCAGGATTATACGTTCATCTGAATAGCTGATACTTTCTACAAATGAGTGCAGAACATAAAGTTATTTAATTTATTTAGCAACCAAAGTACAATGTGACTTAAGTTTTCATTTATTTAATCAACAAAGAAGTATTTTTAATGGTGTATCAAAAAATAATATCTCTATTTCCCCTAATATTTATAGCAGCTACAAATTGCCTATTCGCAATTCCCGTCCGGCTATTCAAACGAACCCATGCCGGTGGTCTGTCCGTGTGAAAATAAAAAGTTAATTACAGTGCACATACCTCACTCAGGTAAACATGTCTGAACACCCATGTTGTACCGCAGAATGCCACGATACTGTAAACTGATATGCAGTTAGCTAGTACAACGTGTATGGGTGCTGATGCTACTTTTTTACACTGTGTGTTAGATCTTTCAATAATGTTTGAATCGCCAAATGCGGCGCTTAGTATTGAGTATGAGTTTAGGAGACTTGTTTATCACATAGTGCATATTGATGTTCATAAAGAACTAAGTATATTATTTTCGATTAGACCCACCAGTCTCTTCTTTATGACGTTGTATGAAAGGGTTTCCGTAATATGATATTGCGATCAAGACGCATTTATGACCTGTGAGTTTCTTTATGATACTACATTGTCATGAGTATTTATATTTTATGAACTGAGGAACAGGGTATAAGGTTCACTCATCCTCTATAGAAAAGGGAGGATCCTCCGACCAAACGGGTGTTGTGTCTGGCGGGCAACTGCCCAACGATGGATGTCCATCGCGCGGTAAATTCTAATTGCGCGATGCAGGATTTATATGACGTCAGGATTTTTGTGTGACGCCAGAGACGTGTGACGTGTGACGTCTTTGATGCAGAATTCGCATGTGGCGATATAGATGCCGTCACAAACTATTCGGCCGCTTGTTAACCAGTGACGATTTCCTTGAATAACTTGATTTATGCCTCTAATCTAAAGACGCGTCCTATAGAAAAGAGATCTTAGAGCGCAACGATCGTTGCGCTTATATGTCACTTTTTGTTCGGTGAACCTGAACGCGTGGTCGAGCTGACAGAGGGTGTTTTCCGGTTTTCCGAACAAAAAGTGACATAATTATAATTACTTGACTCGACTTCCAACGACGTATACCGAACTTAGCCGTCAGTTATTTCCTCACCTCTTCTTACAAGAAATGTGTGGTCGAGGAATTTATTCGTTGGGGAAGTAATACTGATATTATGTTGGACTGATGAATGTAACATATTTTATTTAATTTGAATTACATTTATTTAATTTTAAAGTGTGAATGTTGTTTGTTGTGTTTTTATTTTATTATTTATTAGAGTACTTAGTATAAGTTAGATTTATTTGAATTGTAAATATTCGTGCCACTTTTAGCGGCGGATGTGTCCTGGTCCTGACAATGAATATACCTACCCACCAAACTTGTAAAATATCTTACGAAAACTATCTTTGTCTTTTGTCTTAATGATGATGATAGGTAAAGAAATTATTTAGAAAAGGGGTTGTCTGCACTTTTAAATTATCTCTTTTGCACACTACATCATTAAATTATTATGCAAAAACGTCCCAAAATACATGTAAATTTATTGATAGCCAGTTATTGGTACGTTCATTAACGAATTCATCGTGTATTAATGTCTACATTTATCAACGTTTGTGGAATAGGTGAGGGCAGCTTATTAATTATGAATCGATGTATTACAATAATAGTCCGGTATGTGTGAAATTAATAGGTAGCTCGTGAATTGTGAAATATTTATTAGTGATACGAGTACCTACCTACGCGTGTAAATATTTGTGTATAAAAATAATATCACAGTATATTTCAAAATTATTTCATTTACTTATTGCCGACATTTACTGCCGACCCCAACGTAGCAAATAGATGTTGTAGTTTTGTTTTTATTACGTATTACTTATTTTATTATTTTGTAAGATTGTTTTTTGTAGTAAATTTTTTTATTTTTTTAATTTTTTTACTTTTATTTATTTACCTATGAATAAAATATATTCACATAGCACTTTTTTGCCAAAAATGTCCACCTAAAAGCCAGCAACAGTGGCTTATTGAGAAGTTGTTGTTAGACACTTTAGACACTCAGATATGTTGGGTACATAATCTACCACATAATATAAATTACATACTATACTATAGCCTAGTTTAGCAAATATTTCTGACATGATAAAAAACAAAGTATACCCCGGAGGTTTTATTATAGTATTAGATGCGAAGGACAACGAAGTTTACGTCTAGGGACTTTGCGTGAAAGGAAGTGCATTAAGCCATAAATACACTTGCTATTATCGGCTTTCAAGACACTGAACTAAGAACAACCCAATAAAAATGGTAATACATTAAAGAAATCGATCGAAATGGTTTAGAGCATACACATCGAAACGAGGAATCATTAAAATCTGTGGAGGGAGGTAGGTATGTACCAATTTTGGTTTACATTTTTTCACAACGAATTTTCATGAATTTTAACGAGACCAATTCGAGGGCATCCTCTTTCAACTAAAATTGAACGACGCAAATATATCGCACCATTTTTTGAGTACTCAATGTAGGTAACTCAATAATTCAAATCACCGGGATCAAACGTTTAAAAAATATACTTTTTTCTGAAGTGTTAATAGAATATTAATTTCTTGTCTTGGTTCAAAAAATCCAGTCATATGAAAGCTCGTTAAACATTAAATACAATCTTGTTTTTTTTTATTTTTACGAGATAGAAGATTGTTATTACTTGAGTCATTTATTTAGTACATCTCCACACAAAATATGTACTTGAAATAAAAAAGCTTAAAAGATTACAGACATAGATTTTTACCTCAGTCTTGATTATATTAGACATACACCTCTCTCAATAAAACGACTGCATACAACACTACTCAATTCTTAATCTTCATTAAAATATTTATCGATATTCTGCCAATAAAAAAAAAACAAATAAATAAAATAGCACTATCCAAAAATTTACGACAAAGTGAACGCCTTTAATTATAAATTTTACTATTCGCGTTCGGAGTTCCCGTCATACAGTTAGCATTTGGACGTTTATGGACACCGTAAATTTTCCGCTAGTCGTAACTTGGTTCCTGTGCCTTCAGAATTATAAATGTATGTGCTGTGCCTCGTACAGTCGGCTGAGTTAATGTGTGTGCGATATCGTGTCTTGTGTAAAGGTTAGGAGGTCGTTTGTGCGACGAGGTGGAAATCCAACAAAGATTTTTGTACCTAACTGTGTTTTTAAATTGAGTTGGTGATTATATTTTCTATTCTTAAGACAGATATGTAAGTGTCTAAAAAAATCATCATTGTTTATAAAGTATCATGAATTTCAATGTACTTACTATGGTGCAAGATTCGACTTTCCGTATGTGCTACAAATTATTTGAGTTTTCCTTTATTTTATACTTACTCACGTACATTAATATTCAGTTTATCATTTTATCAACCTGATTAGTCTTTTCCCAATATGTTGGAGTCAGCTTCCAGTCTAACCGGATGCAGCTGAATAACAATATTTTACACAGCCTGTCTGACCTCCACAATCCAGTTACTGGGTAACATGATACCCCTTGGAAAGACATCCAGTTTATCATTATTATTCTTTAAAAACAAAGCGAGAATTCCTCATAAAAATATTGTAATAGACTTCCACAGTACAACATGATGCCATCCCCTGGGTTCTGTCGCAAGATTTTTTCGCGTGCGAACTAAAAAATGTGCAAAGGAACATGATTTAAGGTCCTCGGTGAGCCGTCATAAGTCATGGGTTGTATAATTATAGGCGCATTGAGATAGCACACTGGCTGCGAATCGCTGCGATTTGTCTACGTTTGTGATTGCAAAAATGACTACTCGTATCTGTCAGTTGGATTAATGCATGAGTAGTTGAATAATTAAGAAAATAATTAGGTACGAAAGATTCTTGCGACAAATATATTTATGACTAAGCATACATTACATTTTCCTAAAGTTCAGCTCTAGGTTTCCGTTTCATATTAGGTACAAGATAGATTTATTGAAAGATAATTATTTGTTTTTTTAAGCAGTTACCGAAACTTCAAAATAAATTTACCTGGCACAGATATTTATTGCGTTGATTCCGATTATAATTTCAACATTACGATAGAAATAATGAAGTCGTTTCTCAGAAGCAAGTGAGCACTATCCCCAACATTGATGTACTGTCGATATTTATTCACTGCACCGTGAATCTGCTTGTTATCTATAAATAAATACACAAATGCACCTGCTAACTGCATTTAACCCTTATATTCTGACAGATAAAGTTTACAATGGTCTGCACTAAAAAGACTGGAAGCAAAATCAATTTCACCGACTACAGAAATCGATAATGTATCGGCGCCACAGAAATACTGATTTGCAATCAATTTGAAGTAATACTTTGACTCAGATTAAGTACTCCTCATTTAATAACTTGGATAAGATATGAATGGTTGGTGTAATAAACAAGTTTTGTTTCTTTATGATATTTGTAAATTCTTAGATATGATCTATGAATGAGTAGATTTACGGTAGCTCGAGGCTTGTAGATTGAGAGTGATTTATAGAGCAAATAGTCGTTTAATATTACGTGACAGCTTGTTTAAGACAACATCTGAATTCCTGTTTACTTTGATCATTTGAAGTAAAATGTGACAAAGATCTATGGTATGTATTGGTGTTGTTCCAGTAAGCTGAGTACCTGATTTACCTATGTAAGTACCTACTTCGATTTAACAGGAATTCAAGGAAAATGGTCTGTCATCTAGTTGAAAATGAAAAGTAATGCACTGACAATACCAAAGTTTTTAAAGATATTTGAAAACCACAGATACTTCATCAATACATAAGGCAACCAATTGTTCAATTACAAATCAGCCCCATAATGAGTCTATAATTTACCCATAATAACTCAAACTGTTCTAGGTAATAAACTGATTGTTCTATTATATCTTTACTGCCTGAATTATTTCTAGGTATAACGTAAATAATGGAAATTGTAAACTAGCTTTATTTTAATTTATACGGTAGTATATGCATCTCCGAGCACGAGGTATTAATTTAAAGAAAAATCATGTGCGTGTTATTTTTTGACGGTTTCTTAAGATACATTTGCCGTTTGTCTAAAGAATTTGTAGGTTTTGAATACTTTTTATATGAATGAAAAAGCAGATAAAATTGTTGGATTTATTTATTTAGAATCCATGTTTGTAAACAGATTTGTTAACTTACACATAAGGTCTGTTTAAAAAAAATATAAATATTGCTACAAAAAGTACGCACAGTTAATGTTGTATGGCTAAAAGAAATGAAAGAAAAAGTGAATTATACAGCTTAATTATCATAATCACAAGTCTTAAAAACAACTCTATAACCACAAAACCTATGGATAAGTTCAAATCTACCTGAGCATCGTTAACATAATTTTGATTATAAATAAATTATCTTTTTAACATTGAATTTTAATAAAGAATTAATTTTATTGAATATACAATTGTCAAAAGAAATATATTCTATCTACAATATACAAGTAACAAACATTTAACTATGTACATTCAATAGTTCGGACTAGTTCACGATTGTATTCGAAAAGTGTGTAAGATTTCTTTTTTACAAAATTTACAAGAGGAACACCACGGACAGTCGGAAGTGTCCAATTTTGACACGAATGGCTGAGCTTTTACAAAAAATAAGCAAAATTCTTCTAAAACATTAAATACAAACATTCAGGCATTTCACATTAAGTACTCTATAAGAAAAATAAAATTTAATATTGGACAGTGAACTGACATAAGAAGGAGATATTAAACATTTTATTGTAATAGAACACGAAGACTTTTGTAACGACAAGATCAGAAGAATGCAAAATATTCTACTACAGACATACATCGATATGTATAACGGCACATATTGAAGACAGTTCCACATTATCCAACAATATTAAAAAGAAAATCATATTATGTAGTACAATATGAAAAACGTTTATGATTCCAACAGGGAAACGCGACACATTTCCCAGTCTGCGAAACCTAATATTGTTTTGTTCCCGTCTGTAGTTTGACAGTAGTTACAATTTTACGAGAGCCCAGTCACAAGTGTGAAGATCGTAAAGTATGTCAAATTGCTTTAACATGACACGGAAGATCGCGGGGTGAAATTCAAAATTTCACTATTTCACTACATTATTCTGTACACACGGCATACCGCATAAAGCTCTCTTAAAAAATTACAAAAAACTTTTTTATCAACATATAATAATTAACCTATCTATACTGTATTTACAATTATTGCTATTGAATGTTGCGCTTCCAACGCCCAAATACTTATACAAACTGGCATATTGCCTCCTCTACTAATACCTAAATACAGTCATAAATGCTTTTTTACATACTCTGTTCAAAATAAACGAGAAATGCATTAAAAGTAAATGTATTTGTATTTTCACTTCAAATATCATCCTCGTACTGGGAAATGTGGACATTACCCGGACATTTTATGTACTGCGTACGAAAGGACAATATTAAAATGAAATCTAAGTAAATGTAACTTACGCGAATTTTTAGCTAAACAGAATTATTGCAACATAAAAACAGGTAGTAGTCATAGCAAAAACATTATAGTTTGTATTTTGAACAGAGTAACGAATCAAAAGCCAACTAAAATTACAATAAATTGCTGCCATCCATGATATGCTTTTCAATTTATAACGGAATGATAAAAAGCGATTTCAAAATCCGCATGTGAAATCGTAACAAGCAACCTATATAAATATCTACAATCCATAATAATATTCCGTACTGAAATCTATTTTACGATTGAATCTATTAACATCGATTAATTTATCTTTATCCACATTGTATTACTTGAATATATCAAAGAAGAAGAGTTATCATAATCTTTACATTATTGCATTTTAACTGTTAATCGTTTCATAAAAATTACAGCACGCACAAGTGCTTTGAAACTCAAGTCAGTCTTTAAGTAACAAGTTCTTACACAAAGAATGTTTGTGGGTTTGACATCGTAAATCATGATATTTTAAAGACAATCGTCAAATCAGACACTTAATTACTTCAGTAGAAGTCAAATAGAAGTTTACCCACACTAATCTATGATCGCACCGCCCAAAACATTTACCGCATTCTTCTCATTCTTATGCAGAAAGTAATTTTCAGTCTTATTTTGAGTTGATTTAAATACTAAAATGTATCTGACAAAATGTGACATAATGAACCCATGTGATAGGAATACCTGGTGCGAAGGTTGAACATAATTATTGACAATGCAAGACGCTTTTCTAGTTCGTAAAAAAAAGTGAATTTTAGAATTTGCCTATTTCATTCGTTCTCAGGTTCGGGCGGCGCGGATGGTTCAGTGTCGGCAGGGGGAGCGGGCGGCTGCGCGGCTTGCGCACGCGCCCGCGCCAGCGCCTAGGCAAGCGCGGGCGCGGCAGGCCTCGCTCAGGGACGGTGGGGGTGAGCGGAACTTAGTGACGAACTACTCACCCCCGAGTCGCTACTTTTCTCAGATGCACATGGCTCCCCGCCGGCTACAAACTTGACTACATTGAGTCGGTGATCGGATTCACAAGTATCATCTCTAGCACCGCCGGGAAGACCGCCACTGCGCACGGTCGTTCGTTCCGTACCTGTGCCCGGATAGCGTTCGATTCTGTCGCATTCAGCGTCATCTGGCTGTCGTCGACGAATGGACCGCTTAGCTTGCGGCGCAGGTTCTGGAGGCCTGTGTGTCGGCTCATCAGCTCTGTGGACTAGTGGTGAAGTCCGTACTCGGACGCCTCCAACTCCGACACCGGCTTCATAACACCCCGAGTCTCGGGGAAATTGTCGTCTGCCGAAGGGAGAATCACCACCTTCGGAGCTAGAACCGCCGCCATCAGCTTCTGCTTCGCCTTCGCCACCTACGAGAGTTGATAATTTTCTTAGAAGCTTCATAACATAGATTACTTTATTTGAGATAAGTGGTCAAAATTATTGTTCCAACTCACATTCAAGCTGGTGCAGAAGTTGAACAGCAGCGAGAATACGTGTACGGTGTTCAGGAGTCATTATACCCAAGTAGTCCAAATCTGATGGTTCGATCTCCTTGAATAGTTCTATGTCTTCATATCCATTCCTTGCAAAGGCCACAGCATACTCTAATAAATCTATCCGTCTCAATAACTCTTCTACCGTACGTGGTCGAGTTTCCCAAAGCCTTTCGCGACTTTTGCACCATTTGGACGATCTTGAACGGACTGTGTCCCTTTCAGATAAAACTTCGACGTGGGCGAACTTGAAGTTTCCAACTTGATTGTTCAATACGCCTCGCCATATGCCGGACGCATTCATGTTTATCACCTCAATGATGTCTCCTTTCTGTTGACAAATAACACGTTATTAGAAATTCCTTCCTAGATGCAAGCAGCGAGTACGCTTTGGTATTAAGTCGTCTTACCTTGTATCTCAGGGCATCTTTCTCATAAATATTGGGTACGTAATCGACGAGGGCCCGAGCTCGACACAGCATTTGCGGCACGAGTAAACTCCGCCCGGCTGGACTTAATTCTATGTTTTCTTCTGCCGAGAGAGATGAGTGATTACTACCGGCGCGAACCAACGCTTGTGTGCCTGTACATAAATATTCTAGGCTCAGATAAAATAAATTTCAATGTCTACGACCAACACATTGAAAGTAGAATACCTGTGTACATCTTGTTGGACTGTGAATAGGTAGTAGTTTTAGTATTTCAATGCGATGCAATTAGTAGGGTTAGGTTGCGATGCAGATAAAATTAAGAATTACATAAATTACAAGAGGGTATCTGTAAGTAACACATGGGGTGTTATGGTACAAAGAAAGGAAAGACCAACTTATTTACAAAACCATTTATATTAACACAAACAAAATAACTCAATAAATCCACTCACTACTGCCTGATCCGCTGGGAAGACTTTCGAAAGAACTATTAGAACATGGAAACGCTTGGTCACCACTCGTCCGTCTGTCACTGCCTTCGGGGCCCCTTTCTTGTCTTAACCTTGATATCTTTCTTTGGACGTCTTGTCTGAGACCTCTCACTTTTCCTGCCAAGTTTGACACACCTTCACATTCTTCAGCTGACTGGAATTAGTGATAAAATGGTTAATTGGGCAAAGGAAATCAAAATCAAAAGCAAAATTTGTATCAGCTAATTTATTAATTTACGCTAACTTGATATTTTAAACAAATCGACTGCAAGGAAAATATACAATGAATGGCAGAATATTTGTTAAATTACCTTATGCACGGTGGCTATGTGCTGTGAATCTGTTTCACTTTCTTGGTCTTCGTAATCAGACGAAGCAGGTGATAAGGGATCAGCACCTATCCGGTAGCCGGACATTTGCCTGTAGCCCCTCCTGGAATCTCGCTCCGACCGGTTTGACTCTAAAGAGATGCCAGATAGTCTTGATCCTATAGATTGGATATCAGACGCGGCGTAATCCCCACTCTCCCGATCTCTTGCCGTTCGCAGGGGGATCACGGTGGTCGGGTAGGGGCCACTCTGCGGAATAATTAATCCCCGCCGAGGGGTTCTCGCTAAACTTATATCGCCGGCGCTTCTTAGTGATATTACGCCTTCGCCTCTGGATTCATTTCTTAGGTTGAGAGTAAAACAAACACGTCCATTCTGAAATGAAGCTGCTGGTGCTCCACCTCCCATCAAAAAGTCTTCAGGGTCACTCTCATAAGGTGGTTCGTCGTACCAGTGCCCTCTTCCTGAGAGCCCTCTTGCTTCATCGTCGTACATATACGTGTCGTCTGTAAACGAGCCTTCTATTAGACCAGTGCAGCTCAGATCCCAGTAATGCAAATAAAAAAAATACGTGCTAACAAAATTGCCAAAAAAGTTTACCGTAAAAATGCCTTCCATATAGTGGCGATTCACTGACAACACTGCAGTAAAGCTGTGTACGAACATCGTTAAGCCGTGCGTGGTTGCAAAATATTGTTTATCCAAAACATGCATTCAGCATTTCTCGCAAAGAAAACATTGATTTGATGAATGATAAAAATGGCTTTGATTTTATTAATTAACTTTTCTATCAAAGTCTACCGCGCTGATGGTTTCAAGTTTCAAGCTGTTGCTTACGATAAAATCGAACAATAATAAATAATAATCGAATAAATGGAACTCTCGAATGAGTTCATGTATACCAAGAAATAATAAAATGATGAATGACTGATGCACATCGAAAGCATACCGAATGATCATAATGTCGAACGTGTAATTACATCGTCAAAATAAGCATTCCGCACAATATTGATCAAATAAGTATTCAAAACTCGTGCAAGCGTCATGCGTAATCACGGGAGCTCAACATTAAATAGCCAAATCTGTTTGTTTTAATACTTTAGAGATGTCAAAATAGCTAATTATTTCAATAACTGAATTTTTAATTTTTTCCCAAAATACCAAAAACAATCAGATTAAAAATGTAAAACTCAGGTCAAAAGCACATTTTAAATTGTTTTTCAACCTTGTCCAAGCATTAATAAAACATGTTGTTGGACAAGGCTATGCCCCGAATTAATTACGACATACCTCCGAAGGGTCCTCGCACACCGTCTCTTCCCATGTTCATAAGACCATGTCTTATATCTCTAAGGATCTGTAACAACAACGAATTCTTGCAAAAAATATTAACACATCAGACATGAATATTTTAACTTTTTCCCCCAAAGTAGATAACATTATTTTAATTTAGCAAGGAAACTGAGCTAGCTATTTTGTAGGGGAGTGGAGAAACAAGATAGGAAAATTTTAATTTTAAAAATAATGAGCCATTTTCACGAGTCCGTTACATTGTGCCTAAACATTTTTGGATTTCGCAATTTTTCCCACCCGCCGAGTTCATCCCAGTTTTTTCGTGTAAAATAGCAATGCCCTAAAGTGAGACGTAAAATCTTTATGGTGTTTATAAGGAAATGAGATGCTTTTATTTGCCAGTGTTGTGTGCATGTACAATCGCACTCATCTACGTAGGTGGAAATATTATTTTGACAAATAGACATTAAATGATAAATGATAAATGATAAATGATTTTATTTCTGTAAGTAGGTTTGTACAAACACTTTTACACGTCAATCAGATTTTTTAAAACTAGATGAGGTCGGCGTTTCCTATCTGACTACTCTGAGAAGAAAGGCCGAAACAAACTCAGAGGTCACAGTCTCTTTTAAAGTCCAGACATAATCTTGGTCAGATTATGTGAAGACCATGTAGATTGGTGTCTGAAATGGTCTTTTGAGGAAAGAAGCACACAGATTGAGTGGACCTGTCCAGTCAGTGCACGCAATTGTCAATAATCGTGCAGCTCAACTCCGAATTTAAGGAGCTCAACGATTTGACGAACAATACCAAAGAAAGGACATTTGGTTAGGCCGCATAAATTACTCAAACTGCCAGACTATGATTAATTAAAATTAAGAAAAAATAAATAATAAAAAAGAAAAGAAAGATCCACATAATCTTCACATTCACAATAATTAAAAATAATATAATACTTTACAAAGTAAATATTCATGTCAATGTAAATATAAATATAAAAATCCGGAAATAATCTTGGTCAGATCATTTGAGGACCATGTAGATTTGTGTCTGAAATGGTCTTTTGAGGAAAGAACCATACAGATTTGAGTGGACCTGTCCAGTCAGTGCACGCATTTGTCAGTAATCGTGTAGCTCAACTCAGAACTTAAGGAGCTCAACGACTCGACGAACAATACCAAAGAAAGGACATTTGGGTAGGCCGCCTATAGTACTCAAACTGCCAGATAAATAAAAAATATGATCCACATAGTCCTCAAATTCACAATAATTAAAATAATAATAATATTATACTTCACAAAGTAAATATTCATGTCACTGTGTAGGTATATAATAAAATAAAAAGTTACCAAAAATAACAAAACTCGTAAGTAAGTAATTTAAAACCAAAAATAAAAAAAATAAATGTACAAATTGGAGCAGCTCAATCCCAAGCCTTTTTGTCCTCAATGTAATCTTTAATGGTATAAAACGCTTTTTGGCACAACTTACGTTTAATGAATGTTTTGAATTTATTAAGGCTTAGATCTTGTACGTGGCTTGGAAGCTTATTGTAAAAGCGTATACATTGACATCTGAACGAGCCACCTATTTTCTTGAGCCTCGCTGTAGGTACAACAAATTTGTGTTTGTTCCTAGTATTTATATTATGGATATCACTGTATTTTTTAAACAATTTTATATTTTTATGTGCGTATAAAAGATTTTCAAAAATATACTGTGAAGGCACAGTCATTACATTTATCTCCTTAAATTTCTCTCTGAGAGAGTGTCTCGGACTTAGTTTATAAATTGATCGAACAGCTCTTTTCTGCAAAACAAAGATAGTCTGAATGTCAGGGGCATTTCCCCACAACAGAATACCGTACGACATTACACTATGAAAATAACTAAAGTACACTAAACGGGCTGTCTCTATGTCAGTTAAATTACGAATTTTTCTAACAGCATATGCTGCGGAGCTTAGTTTTTTTGACAATTTATCTATATGTGGGCCCCACTGAAGCTTAGCATCTAAAGTTAAGCCCAAGAATACTGTTTTATCTTCGGGATTCAATTCTTCACCCTTTATCAACACATTAGTTTTCACCTGCCTAACGTGAGGTAGCGTAAACTTAATGCATTTGGTTTTTTTTTCATTAAGAAGTAAATTATTAACATTAAACCAGTGAACTACTTTTGCGATCGCGCTATTTACATCGTCAGTAACCAGCTGCTGACGTTTAAGTTTAAACAAAAGCGAAGTGTCATCCGCAAACAACACTATCTCATGATTATCCTTTATGAGGTAAGGCAAGTCATTAATATAAATAAGAAACAAGAAAGGACCAAGAATTGAGCCCTGTGGGACACCCATTGTTACTATAGATCCGGGAGATCTTTTCCCATTAACGTCAACGCTCTGAATCCTATTACTCAAGTATGAAGTAAGAAGATCCAGAGCGGTGTTCCGGATTCCGTAGTGGCGGAGTTTCCTGATTAATGTTTCATGAAGAACGCAATCGAATGCCTTAGACAAATCACAAAAGATGCCCAAGGCATCGCATTTATCTTCCCATGCATTATAAATATGTCCTAAGAGTTCAACACTGGCATCAGTTGTTGAACGACCCCTTGTGAAACCGAACTGCTTGTTATGTAACAATCTATGTCTATTAAAAAATCTTTGCAATTGCTCTAAAATTAGCTTCTCAAATATTTTACTAAAGGTAGGTAGTACTGAAATAGGTCTATAATTTGTGGGGTCTGATGTACTACCTGATTTAAACAAAGGTATTATTTTACTATTTTTCATAAGGTCAGGAAACTCCCCACAGTCGATACAATTATTAAAGATAAGAGCTAAAGTAGGTGCTACAATGTCAATAATAGACTTAGCAACTTCTACAGAATTACCCCACAGATCTGCAGTCTTTTTTACATTTAAAGTGTGAAAGGTTTTAATTATGTCTCTACAGGTAATATGTTCAAAAAGAAATTCCGATTCGCAAACATTAACATTTTCCTTAAGCAAAGACTCAGCAACAGAAGGTGATGAGTTTAGGGATTTAGTAGTAGAAACGGGAATATCTGAAAAGAAATTCTCAAAGGCCTCGGCGACTTGTGAGTCTGATTTTATTATGTTGTCATTAATAGACAGGCTGTAGTCAGTATTTCGGTTACTAGACCTTCCCGTTTCACTATTAATAATATTCCAAGTCGTTTTAATTACATTACTACTGTTTTTAATCTTCGAACTCAAATAACGTGACTTGGCCATACAACAAACTTTTTTAAATAATTTTGAATAATTTTTAACATATAAATTAAATTCAACAGTGTTTACATAGGTCCTTTCACTGTACAGCTCATAAAGCCGTGTTCTACTTTTATGAATACCTATGGTAGCCCAATCACTGAAAGATACATTACTATTAACCGAGATAGTCTTGGGAATAAAGGTGGAATTAAATTGTTTACAGTATAAATTAAAAAAATCATCATATAGATGACTAGGATCAGTATGATTTGACAAAACTGGTAATGTATTAATAAGTTTTTCTTTAAAAACCTCCAAGCGACTTGCAGTTTTGGGGTTAAATGTTATATCCTTTTTAGCCACTTTGTTGTTTTTGATAGGGATAGTAACCCTTTGCCCGCAATGATCAGAATCTAGTAGATTTATAATTTCTTTGTGGCTTGGTATAATATCTGTATAAATATTATCTAGGCATGTGGCACTTGTAGGGGTTATTCGAGTGGGCTCCAAAAATAGGTTTACAAGATTGTAGGACTGAAACAAACTTATTATTTTACTACAAGAACCTGAATTTTCTAACAAATTAACATTAAAATCACCGCAAGTGATAATAGACTTATTGGAGTTGCAAATCTTGTGTAACACTTCATCCATTACCTTTTCAAAACAGTCATACAATCCTGAAGGGGGTCTGTACACACTTAATACAATAAACTGCTCCAATTCTATACAGGCTATTTCAACTGTCCGTTCAACAGATAGGCTCACAATATCCTTACGGTCTTTAAATTTCAGCTGGTTACTTACTAAAATTAATGAGCCACCATGTATAGCATTTACTCTGCTGAACGAACTACCAACCTGGTGAATATCAAAATTGAACAAGAACTGGGTGCTTTTAAGCCAATGTTCTGTTATACAAAGAATATCAATATTGTTAAAATTCATAAATAATTCTACTTCTAAATCTTTGTTCATAAATCCTTGAATATTTTGATGCACCAGGTTAATATTATTTACTGATTTTAAACTTTTATTTGATTTTATTTTGCAATTCTGTATACTATTGCTAGAGGTTGTCTCTGTTGTCTGAATTTCTAATTTAAATTATTAACAATGTCAATATTTGATACCAAATTATTAGCTGAATTATTTAACATGTCACAGCATTGCTCAATAGAAGCAATTTGTTTAGCCAAATTCTTGGCTGTAATAGAAAAGTAATATGATAGCGACACAGCTATCTGTCTTTTACAATACTTTGAAAGATAGTACTTATCCACAAAAGATCTATCTTTTGTCAAATATAAGCGATTACCAACATAATTGTTAGTGTCAATTAAATGGAATAAATTATTATTGTATGTCAAATTGTGTAATGTCATATTAATTGCAGATCTAAAGTTGTTTTCTTCCTGTGGCAAACTTTGGCTGTAAGGGAACGTGAACATCACAATTTTTCTTAAACTAAGGTTGCACAAAGATCTATAATATTGGAGTAATTCTCCTTTGTTCACATTACCCCTATTACCCAAAAATATTATTAATATAGTATCCTGATTATAATTGCATTTTATAGCTTTTTTCATTATGTCAAATAGAGAACAACCAGGCATACAGTAGTTAATTATTGAGTGTCCCGGATATTCATTTAACAACAAGTGACCTAAATCCTTTCCAATTTCATCACAAAATAATATTATTTCTTTATTTACACTATGTCTAGGCAAACAGTTAGTAATTGATAATGGTAAACTGGCACTAGACTGCGGTATGGTGGTATCACATATTGTCAATGAATGGTCCGGTGTGGGTTCAATAGATGGTGGTTGACAATATTCACATTTGTTAGTTTGTGAGCTTACCAGCTCATTCATTGCCAATACATATTCCCTCATTTGGTTTTCAGAGGCTGTATACTTGATAGTCATAGAAGTAAGTTTCTCCTGTAGTTGGTCAAGTTCATACTGCAAGTCTTCTGTGTCAATTTGGTATTTCCTAGTACTTTTTTGTAAGTTTAATGAATACATATCTAATTGTTTTAGTAAATGCAACCTTTCTCTATTAAGTTTTACATTTTTAATGAAGAATTTTTGTTTTTTGACCATTTTTTTGGTTTTAACTATGTATTTGTTGATTTTTATGTATTTTTTCAGTTTATTTTTACTAGTAACTACCCTCACTGACTTACTTAATTTTGAATCATCAAGACCTGTTAAATCTATTGTGATAAGACTTATTGTTCAGGAATCTATTTCAAGATATATTTCGTTCAGCAGTGCGTTTATCTAGACTTTCTACGCGCTTATTTATAAACATAAATTGTACGACAAGCGGGTCGAGAAATCTTTTAAAATGCTTCCTCACGAAATATTTTCCTCAATGCGTGAACACGATAATAAATATTCAAAGGGGGCAATAAAAAGACCACTTTCTCGTAAGTAGAAAAGTATTGAACATTAACTTAATTTATGCACACTTAGTTACCAAGACGGCGCAGTTTATACACGAAAGGGATTTACTTGTCGCACTGTTCTAGAAAATGAGATTTTAGTAAAATTTTACGGGAACATGCCGTAAGAATATGTTACATGAAATTCTTTCGTAATAGAGTTGTAATTTTGCAGTTTGACGTTTATTTATCATAACGTTTAACTAAATAAAAAAGTTAAAAAAATTGCCATGATAAAAAAGAGGCCTAATATACTTCATGTCCAATATTTTCAATAAACACCCAAAATTATGTATCACCGATTTCAGTATTACCGAAATTGCGGCAAACAGTTTATTGGAACAGTAAAATTTCAATGTTCAATATTCCGAAGTTCGACCCATAGTTTTACGAGCGAAATGTGCTGAGCAAGGGGCTTCCGAAGTTTCGTAGGGAAGCGATACAACTGCCTCTAATAGGCTTAGTCCGAGATTAGGGCACGATTAGCTTGCCTCGGTAGGTGCGTCGGTATGGTTGAGCCAGTCAGGAGATTACACGTTGGTGCGAGGCTGGCATCAGATTATTTTCGGATCTACGCTTTGTGAACGGAGGGAACTTTTCGATTGTATTAATGCATTGTTTTCGAGCGTAGTTGTGAATAAAAAATATCTGATGGAAGCATTTTTTGGAACGCGTTTTGTTGTAAAGTTACGGTATCGTTTTGGAATATATAAATTTTGTAAAAAAAAAAAACGTTTCTAGCAATTCTAGTTTAAAATTCTGTGCATTGTTTTTTCGTTTTATGTTTAGGCAATTGTGAGTTGAATTTTATTTCTATTTTCAATTTACAATGCACGATATAGGTCACACAGGTATTATGGGTTCCGATAAACTTTAAAAAATATTACCTCTTCCTGTTCTCTTGCTAGTTTGTCTTTTTTCTTCATTGCTTCTTGGACTTTTAACTGCAACAAGAAATATATGAGTTTAATTTTCAGTTTTAATTCGATATTTGTAGACTGTTTTTTTCTTTGCTTCGTTTATATAAAAATAAAACAAATGACTAACAAACGTGTTTTTTATGTAAATTTCTGAAAAATAATGTTATAACGTAAAGGTGTGCATCAAAATATGTGACAAAGAAGGAATGTTTAACGAGATTACATATACATGATGTCCTTAAATAAAAACATAAAGTCCATCATGCACTACATGCATTCTGTGTTACCATGTTGTAATTACCATGCATAACATTTTCGTTTCGTGCAAAATAACGCCAAACTACGGAGCTGTGCAAAAATAATAATTGTGATTTATATTATGGAAAGAAAATAATAAATAAACAATGGTGAGAACGTGACAGTAATAAACTATAATTTTATGCGGTATTATACGATTCGTAGAGCCACCTCCAATTCTTTGAGCATGCCGATTAAAAGAAGCCAAAAGTGTTTGATGAGATTTTGAATTTTGAAACCTGTTAATACTCTGTTTGGCAAATAAATATGAAATACCTGAATACATAATTACACTGTCGACTAAGATTGATCAATACTCGTGACAATTTAAATTTTAAAACACATTAACATAAAGATGATACATAAAACTTGATAAAAATAAAACTAAATAAGCAGTAATTATACAAATAAAACTTAGCTATATGTTTACATCATAAAAACATTTAAAAAGCCAAAAGTAACTATAATGAAATGTTTATATTAACAAATAAATATAAAATATAATATCTAAAATACACATTATACATAAGAGCTAAATAGTTTGCCATCCAGAGCATAACAGATTGTGGCATTTTCCTTCAGCACCTTTGAGAGTCAGAGCGTTCTATTGGTTTTATTGCATGGTTAACCAGAGACGTTAAAGATACAATATCTTTCACATAATCTCTTTTTAAAATGCCATGTTGGTAGAGCTTTCATTTTTTCAGCCTGAATTATTTACGAACGAACAGGGACTAAAGTTACTCGAACGTATTTTCTTGGAAACAAAATGTACCTACGTAGTATTTGATTAAAAATTAATTCAGACGATAATAACGATAATAAAAACGACGATATTAAAAATAATGAAAGATGATTTTTCCATGGCAAATTAAAATAGCTCTATCACCCATAGATGTAGAAGGAAAACGTCCTGAATGCTCACCCTATGTATAGTTTCTTCGAAGGTGTTTGGTTGGGCGGCACTCATTTGAAAGAAGCGGAGGCGGTCATAGTCTCTCGGGTCAACCATGGACCTAAGAGCCGTGTCGGGTCCAGGCCCTAGGCCGAGGCCACTTTGTAGCACGCTGTCCGGTGTGTCCACCTGTTGGAAAGTATCCCTTGTAATTTTGAGGCCAAAAGCTGGCTTTTCTATCAAGATTTTCAAGTTCCCTTTTGTGTAGTTTTGTTTTTTATTCTGAAAAGAGCGGCGCTGTCGTGTAAATGTTGTCACAGATAAGATTCGTAAACACATACATAATTAAACATTACAAAAATACACAGAATTACACAGATTATATAATTATATTAGTACCTACAGTATTTTGATATTTGTGTCGCTAATCTTTACCATACAAACTCAGTGCGAACCGTCGAACGTTATAATTGCAGTTGAACGGATACTAAATCTAAGTTCTACACAACTAAAATGAAACACAAATTAATATATGTACCTATTCAGAGTAAAATTTACGTCATTTATCTTAAGATCGGCCAGTCATTTTTCTCATAAAGATTTTTCGCAAATACACTAGCAAGCTACTTCGGAACGTCAAACTTTTTCCCGAATCACCGTAGCCTCAAGCGATATGATAAATTATCGCCAGAAGTTGGCTGAAGTTCCCAACCATCATAATTTTAGTGCAAATAAAGTTTTGTGAGCGAAAAGTTTGTAGTTAAATGAAATTAGTACCAAATAGAATTTCATTAAATATAATAAATAGCTATTTTGATTAATGAACCTTTTAAACGAAAAAATATTAAAAAGTGTATCTTCATCACGAATTCCTTTCCTTTTTATAACGTCAATAATAAGTAATATTGTTCTACCTTTCAATAAATATTTACAATGAACAAGTAGGTACATTTATGTTCTTTTTCATTTCCAACGGAATGGGGATATTAGCGTTTTTATTAGAAACGTCGTGTGATTGAACATCAAAAAGGCACCGATGAAATATAAGGCGACCTTTTTAAAGCCGAATGCTAAATCATTTTATATGGAGCTTATAACAGACACTTACTCTTATTAATTATTATCATTTTGTATTCATTGCTCTTACAAATATTACTGAAGTAGTACAAAACAACTTTCCACAGACGAACTATGAAACTAACATTCAATATTTACCAAAACCTCAACTTCATTCATAATTCACTATTGTCTGTGCCAACAACGACAAAACAAACAAAGTAAACAAACAATCAAAATCACACCGTTCTAATTAGCATACGCTCATAACGTCACAACTACTAGGACAACAATGGGTTTTCATTTATCATTTTCACTTAGCAAGGAAAAAGCTAAGGATATCTGCATCACAATGAAAGCATGTACGTACGAATCAATTAATCATAGGACCAACAATGCTCGCCCATTAACTCCCACTTGATAAGGGAATAATGCGAATAGCCTACAATAGGCGCTTCTATAATGCGACAGCGCGGATGCCCCAAACTCGAACCTCGAACGATTTATTGGCCCCTTATCAAAGTCACACACGTTTTCTTTATGCGGAAATATCATTTTAAATTGTGTTTGAGCTATTGACGGCTTTAATGGTTTCGGTTTTAAGGATATTTTTGGTTACCACCGTTTTATTGGAATTACAGTCAATTCTAAAGGAAGAGTTATGTTAAGGTAACGTTTTAGGCAACTAAATATTTTGAATACTAGTGGTTTCGTTTAATATATTAAAATACATGTCTTACTAGTTCCCTACTGAACACATGATTTACGAACATTATTAGGAGTTTCACACTCAGTTAAATTGAGATTTATACCGCCAAAGATAACATTTACAATGTAGCACTAAATAATTTACATCATAATAATAAATCATCTCAGGGAAACAAATCAATTTCGCAATTAACATTTAACCTGAAACTAACATGGTTTTCACTTAGAGATTGATCTATCTATGAGCCACGATGAATAAATAACCTATTTGCATCGCAATTAAATTTAATTTTGATTGGCAGCTCTACAGAGTAATTCAGGGCTGCAATTGACACGATAATTGGCGACAAGCATTGAGAGATATTGGATTATTAATTCATTTTATCCATTGTCTATGTTTGATGGCTGAAAGTGATTGGCAGCTATGGAACAAAAACAAGTGTGGATATTAACGTTTTCGAGTTACTGACATACCAGATTGATATCTACATTGGTCATAGATGCGTTCAATGTATGGACTTTTCCGTTCAAACTCAATTACAAAGGTACTTGAAAATAACTACCTTCTTCTAATTAATTTTGTAGCATATAAAACATAAAATACCAAAACTTTCGAACTATATCAAACTTTTACTATAAAAGAATATTCCAGAAACACAACAATAAAAACTTTCTTTGTACAAAACCGCAAACTAGGCGCAACATTCAAGTCATTTAGTAATGCAAAAATATTCAAAACAAAGTTGCATACAAGTTTCATAGCTAAACGTGCTAGGAAAGTAATCTGCGTCAAAAACAATGGTTCTGAATACATAACAGCGGTAAACTTGATAAATGTGGTGCGCTAGGGTTGCCCCGCGTACGGGTATGGACTAATCTGGTTTATTGTTCCATCGGGTGAAAATAAAAACATACGACAAAAACAGATTACGATTTAAAATTTCGTATTTTGTTGTGTTTCAGGATTGAAATGACCTGACACCGATTATGTTTAAATTGTTACTTCAAAACTTCCTAAAAATGTCTTAATTTCTCATGTCTTCTTCCTAAAAATGTTTTCTGTCTGTTTCAATTCTCGGTTATTTTAAAATATCTATCTAGTAGTCGGAAGTCCAAAAGTCTGATAACCAGTCTTTCCAAGGAGTATCGTGTTACCACGATAGCGATACCAGTAGCTGGGTTATGGAGGTCAGATATGCAGTCTCTCAATGTAAAATACTGGTATTTAGCTGCATGCAGTTAGACTGGAAGTCAACCCCAACATAGTTGAGAAAAGGCTAGGCAGATTGATTTGATTTTGAGTGAAAGTAAAGAAAAGCTTGTAAAAAATTATAAATATTTTGTTCGGTAACCCTAGTAACAACGAATAACTCCGCTTACTTGTGAAACTTTAATATCGGCTACGTTTTAATCTATTCTACACGAAAATCTTTTTACGATTCATTTGCATACTTCACGTTTCGTAGTTGGAATTAAATTTTATTTAGTGGGACACAATTTGCGACTAACTTCGGGAATTTGTTGGAATCTTTGGATACAGCTGTTTATAACTGCTCTAATAAACTTGGATAGTAAGAGGAACTGTTGTTTTGCGAATATCTGATTTCATTCCAAACTATTACCTATCTATATTTTTCGATTTATACGAATACTAACCTTTTAGTTACCTTTTCCGAAGCATAATTAAATAAAGTACTAGGTAAGTCTCCAGGTCCATTTTAAATCGATTTCAGACAAAAAGTTCAACGTTGTAGATAAAGTAATGTAAGCTGTTACGCTGATCCCAAGTACCCATCATCAGCAAATCCTGTTTTATCTCCTTCTTTATTACCAGCGAAGGTGAAATGGGCGCCTAAACACGCAATATACTCTACCACTAAATTGTCCAACAATGCAACGTGCAATACTCGTTTATTGGTACAAGATGCTCGTATTTATAGTCTTCGAAATGCTAAAAGCGCCCGTGAAGCAACTATAACGTTTTATTACCCTCTATAGAGCACAAACCATACACATAAACATGGACCAATAATACCTCCCACAAGAAGTATCGGAGGCAACGTGCCAATACCGTGTGAGGCGAATTGTATGATTACTTTGTTCTTACTTAAAATGAGCTGTGGTTAAGTTTTAAATTGTTGTTGGCGAAGAAATTTTGTTCTTAATGTTGGGAATATTTCTTGGTACCATTTTATAGACATAGCAAATAACTTAACGTAGCAACGCCAATAAATATAAGCCAGCAAGTTATTTTTCTTTCAGTTATTTTATTATTATCTTCAAGGATACAAAATATACGTGTAAAAGTAGCCGGCTGCTCAGAAACGCGGACTAATCCTATAAATAAATATTTTATCGGTGCTAACCTACGTCTTCTTAGATATAAAACAAGTAGGTCAAAGATCAAAGAAAGTTGTGTCCCATCAGAATTTTTATTTTCTCCTAAACGCTAATTCCGCAAAATAACAGCAAAGGCTAAAGAAGTTTATTCGCGGATTTGCCGGCGTAATATCAAGCGACGGGGCATGGGACTAAGCAAAATTTAATTTACACCAGTGAAAATTGGCTGGACTTACTTTAAAAAGGAAATGCTGCTTGACACTGCAAGTGATTTATGTTAGCGAGGCATGCTAATTTGTGTGTTACGTAATTATTAAACAGCTCACTACTTCTTTGATGTAGGTACTTACAAGATTGAGTATTATGATTGAGTAATTAAAATTATTTTCATAATATTGCACGAGTTTTTAAAATTGATTGTACATAAACAATCATTATCTCATCTGCGTTTTAAGGATTTTTTAATAACAACAACTTTTTCGTTATCTCATCCATCATTCAATCCATAATCTCAACAAACGTTCATATCGAACCCAACTTTTTAAAGTAATGGCCTCCTTACAAGCATTACAAATAACGCCATCCACTTCTGATCCCCTAATCACAGCTGGACACGGCTTGGTCAATAAACCGAAAAAGGCGACTTTTGACAAGACTAATCCTAAGTGCAACTTGGCCGATAAGGATTATACCGGGGCTCTAATGGCCTTTATCCCTTGGCCCAACAAACGTTCATAACTCACCGTCTTGGCTTGGCTCAACCGACTTAACTTTGGCAGGCGTCATTTCTCAAAAGGCATGCGGTGACGTACTACCCAGGGGGGGTTGTTCTTCACCCCTCTCGTCTGGAGATTAATAAATATATAGGTGGACGTGGAAAAATGTAGCACTTAATTTGGCTGAGATGAGTTGCGTATTCGAAGCGTGTATTTCTTGTGTGAGGGTTATTGGTATGTTGAGGAATTCATATTTTTCTTGTCATTTCATTGTTAACGACGACTCTTTGTGACTCGTATTTGTTATGTGTATGGTTTATCTTATCTTGCTGGAAACTTAACAAGTTTTACACGATAAAGCAAACAACGACTGGTCTAAGAATGAATTAATGAGCTTTATTAGAGATTTATCGTCAATTCTTCCCGGATACGTATTTCAAATGGGCAGACTGAATTTCCACATTTTAAAATTAATCCTTAAAGCTCTACCAAATCCTTTCATCACCACCTTCCCACCAAAAAAATCCCAGACATAAGCGCAAACATTCCAAAAAAATTAAGCGTCCCAAGTACGTATTGTACGTACGATGGTACGTACACACGACGCGTCATACTAATTGCTCAGAGTGCATGTCAAAGGCGTACCGGCGTCGCGCCGGATCCACATAATGGTGCATGGGGGGGTTGCAAAAAGGAATGTATGAAAAAACGCGAGAGACAGACGCCCTAAGCGTGTACTCAAACTAAGATTCGGTTACAAACAGTTGTTGTTGGTAACGAGAAATCGCGACGACAATAGCGATAGACTCGAGTGTGGCGAGCTTTATTGGAGGCTCAATTGTTTTCGATCTAATTGTGTTTGACCTAAAATCTGGAGTGGTCTGAGAGCTGAGAGCAGTTCAAGTAGCATTTGACGATACATCTGTACGTGGTATTGGGACTGTCTTAATAAAAGCTTTATTGATTTGATTGAGGATTAAATAAGGTTGATTTCCAAATAATTTATGCTAGTATTATTAACATCCATCGATGGTAGATCGTTCATCAATAAGCCTAAATACGGTCCATGTTTAGATGGATTGATGGATTTTTTTATTATTATACACTTACATTTTTATACATATAAGATTAGTCTATTAATTTTGTCTGCCACAACACTTTAAGAAGAAAAGCTTTATAATTCTGTAATTCCGCCTCGATTGCATTCGAAATATAAGTCTCTTAAAAATACAGGTACCTACATGCAAGTACAATTCAATCTTTTATTGCGTGTTTAATGAAAATAATTGAAATTTTATGCAGCAGTTCTTAAAGAAACTGTGTACAACAGCTAGTTGTTAAGTGTGAAGTGCCAAGTTATAGGCAGTTCGTTTCACCGCATAATAGACCATACACGCAACAGTTGTAAACTTTACTGTTATTATAATAAAGAAAAAAAACAATAAATCGCAAGAAAATATAACGAGGAGCTCGTGGCTAAGTGATAACAGCCGCACGGGTGGATCGATCAGGTTAAGCTACGCTTGCCGGGGTTGGTCCATGGATGGGACACATACCGAGACTCCTCCGTGCCTCGGAAAGCACGTTAAGCCGTTGGTCCTGGCTGTCATTCGTAGATCTTTGACGGTCGTTACGCGGTCAGAAGCCCGAAATTCTGACAACCAGCTGCCAAAGGGTATCGTATTACCCAGTTACTGGGTTGTGGAGATCAGATAGGTAGTACCTAGCTCCATGTAAAATACTGGTATTCACCTGCATCCGGTTAGACTGGAAGCCGACCCTGACATAGTTGGGAAAAGGCTACGCAGATTGATCTCTATTACTTCTTCTTTTAGTCACTCAAAGTCTCAAACTCTAGTTACATAGGTAATTATGAAACAAAGTAATTCATGCCAACATCAATCTAGAATAATTATTTGAATTAGGTATTAGCCCAAAGTTTATTGGTAAAACGTCATTTGAGGTAACACTCGTGGCACTACAATAATTAATTACCTTATATTCCTACTCCCGAGAAAATGCGTTCCTGAAACCTGTCAGTTGAGTACAAAAAAATACGTGCTATACGAATTTACACTTTATTTGCTCCTAATCGTATCCAACAGAGAAGTGTCCTGACACGCATTCTCTCGGCGGCCGGAGTTTAGTTAATTATAGATCAAATATTTATTGAAGGCACTTCCATAGTGTATAGTTTACACCTAATAGCAAAAAGATTCTAGTCGAGCTCTAAAACCAGAAAAAATGTCGTCAGTTAAATTCACCATCAAAAATACATGATCTGTCTGTTTTAATTTTATTTACCTAGGTACTGATTTTTTACACACAGCAAGCATGTTAGGAAAACACACAAAAACATTTTAGCAAATGCTTTCCGTAGCTAAATGGAGACCTGATATTTTTACAAAATATAGATTGGTACCTACTAACTTTGGAGTTAACAGGAAGTTAGAGACTGTCTTTTTCTCTGACTGTAAAAGAATAAAAGACTGAGTCTCGTCACCAAGATGGCCTAGACAAGTAGTAATCGTTTGCAAATCGTTTTGTATAAGACTTTCAAAAGGATTTTTTCTTTTTTTCCGGTCAATGCCATACATTTTTGACTTTTCCATCGTCGTTATCGTATATGTCACTTTGTTTTAACGCTAAGGTTTGTATATTAGCATGATTTTTCTGTAGGAATAAGTTAGTCAGACACTCGGTTAATTTGGCAAAAAACATCAGGTCACCATTCCCAAAAAGCTTGGAAGTATGAGTGAAATACTTACCCGTTGGGGTGGCAGTACTTGTCGAGGACTGTGCGTGTGCTTCGGCGAACAGGATCCATGTTTCTCTTTCCTATGAGACTTCAAACCTCGCAGCAGCCGCGAGAACGTTGTCACCTTCTTCTTGGCAGTGCCCAGGCAGTTGTCTACAAAAACAATGCCTGCTTAAAATTAATTTGTAACTAACTAAAAAATAGAGTGAAAATAATTGAATGTTCCTAGTTTAAATAAACAACTGACCAATGTAGATAGAGCTGTCGTTTTAATTTAAATTACAATATTTAATTTGCTTACTAAATAAATTATAGTATCGATAAAATTGTCAAAAGATAATTCAGATTTATTACTAAAATTCTAAAAGAGAAAACTTGTACCTATCTACTTGTCTGCTAATAGACTCTTCTCAGAAAAACGACATACTATAAAGCTACTATTAATTTTACTAACAAAATTGCTTTTCACGAATTAGGACTAAAAAAGCAAGTCACGACTCGACACGTCTAGCCAACATTAGAATGTAATAAATCAAGCTCTCAAGTGCTAGGCATATTTAAGGTTTTTTCTTTACATTTGTGGCGTGTTTTCAAAGGTCTTTTAATTTATCGTTTAATTGCTTCATAACCTTGAGTGACGTGGTAAGTAAAAAGAGAAAATATCAACAACGACATTATAGCTGCATTTTTTTTGTTGCATGTGCATTTTCCTGGTTACTTTGAACTCATTTTCTAAGTCTACTTATAAGAATCTAACGTAATAAAATACACATAGCATACACTCACGCCTTCTTCCTAGGGGGTAAGCTGAAACTACAGAACGCCACATACTTTGATTCTTACAAAAAAAATATCACTAATAGTAATTTGTCTCGCAACATAAAAGTTACCTATCTACACAATGAGAGTCAGCTTAATCGCAAGAATGATGGAAAAGACTTGACTAAATGAATTAGTCCAACGTGTTCGACAATTTAATTATTATAAAATGTAAAGGTAATCAGATTAAAAGACTTCATTCTAAAGTAAATAACAGATACTCACCGCTAGGTGGGAATTCGTAGAAATACGCTGATCGTGGACTTAGGCAACTGAAACAAAATACATTTATCATTAGCCTGTAAAAATATTATTATGAACAAAAATAATTTACACTCATCGCATTCACAAATAAAATGAGGTATTCGACTTTCAAATTTTTATTGAAATTATTAAATAAAATATTTAAATAAAAATAAGTCTTGAAAATAATTATTTTTATTAAAATTTTAAATTCATTGTGAAGCAAGCAATGTATGTCACGGACTCACGGTACTGCATTTTATTTGCATAATCCTAACACAGAACTCTTAATAATCCCCAAGCCCCTGACAATTCTCGCAAAGTCCATACATCAAAAACAATAATTAAAAAATAAAATCCAACATCACCCGTACACAAGTCGGATATTGCGGAAAACGGAATAATATCGGACTAAGCAAAACATTCGGAATTCGGAAAATGGGAAATTAATCGACTTCAGCATTAACAATGCTCTGCTAATGATGATTGTCCGTAAAATGAGTGGCGGTTAATGAAATCGTAAATTTTGTAAAGAGTTCGTTTTGATGTGTCCGCGTCCTTAATCAGCTCCAAATTGAACGTTTAAATCGACGTTAATTTTACGAGTATAAAATTAATATGTCTCGTATTTTAAATGTTATTTCAATTTCGTGTGAAAATGTGTCTGTCAGCAGATAATTGAATATTGATTGGTTTTGACGGAAATGGAAGTCTTTCTTTTCACGGAAATATTATTGCGTATTGCCTGTGCCAATATTATTATCTGTGAAATTGTATTCATTACTAATAAAGAAATCACTCTGCTGTGCAATGCTTTTTTTCTAGTATTTATAAGGCAGAAATTATCACATCGAGAAATAACTCAAAATGAAGTTAATACTACTACAAAACATACCAAAACTGTATATATCGAATTTCAAGACGCGTATTTCCAAACAATGGTTCAATATCGCACATGTTTCAGTTCGCAAACCCAATATAAAGTTGGGATCGGGCAATAAATCAGAATGAGTATCATATCGGCACCATGCAATGCCGCGGATGCAATGAATATTGATTTTCTCAACAATTTAGTTCTACGTAGGTAATAAATTTATATTAATTTCGATTTTGTTGGTATGTTCACACGCTTTATAAAAAACTTGCTGTTCTTTTAAAAAAAGATGCTTGATTTATTATCCAATCATATTACCTACATTTTCATTAGTTTTCCGTGTAACTTGAATTGTTTAATAGGGTACTAGGTAGCTTATCAATATTTATGTAAAAGCTTTCACACTCACTTCTCCGGATTTCCCTACTGAACGAAAATGAAAATATAATTATTATCGCAGAAAACTAATAAGATACAACATACATTACATCACTATTTCTAAACCTAGCCCTAACTTAACTTTCTATATGGGCACAATAAATACTTAATTCCACAAGCTATAACTATTTAATTGTCGTTCAACACCACGATTTCCAAAGCAGTCTTCATTTGAAACCCATAAAGTTCAATTTAAAGACGCACGTTATAACTCTCCACTCGGTCATGACAAAGCCAATAATTGTCAGGCGACTCATAAAAGCTATACGAAACCGGACCTATGTCGAAACGTAATCGAAACCAGCCAACAAAGCAGATAGCGAATCAGAAATAACGACGCACCGCGCATTCCATAGCACTTAGATAAATTTCGTCTAGTTAGTCCGCGTATCACGGCGTTTCTCGCGTTTCCCGTATCTCGGCGCCCGTAATCGCGTACCTTGTTAGTAGGATTCCCGTCTGTGCGTAGCGTTAATTGAGTAACGAGTACGTATATCGCCCTAAATGCCAGTACACACTATACAGGTTATATCTTGGTATTTTATTGATTTAAGTTGTTAAACACAGCTTTTGATTACTTGCTAGTAATGTTTGTTCAGTCGGGTAAATATTATAAGTACGCTGCACAAAGGTGTACGTTCGAGCATAAGACAGGTTGAATGGCGTGTACCTACATTATTGCAGTTCCTGGGAATTTCTTTGATGAGAGCTACCTGGAGAGTGTATGTGTAGTAATATTGAACCTTAATGAATTTATAGATTCCACATTTATGAAGACCCACGGAACTAGGGCAGGCAAAGTTGGGAAAACTTTCAATAAAATATTGTATTTTCTTTCGCCTAAGGGTATAAATACTTTAATTAGTTTTTCACAAGACATTTCTATTGTAGATCGAACTACAACTTCGAGATCTTATATCAGTAATGTGTTGATAGATATAATGGCACAGGGAGCCTAGACAAAATCCTTTTTCTGTAAACGTTAACGCCAACGGAAAGGTCAAATTATATGGAGTTGACAGCAGCAGTCACGTGACATCTCTAAAGCTACTGTCAACTCCGTACAATTTGATCTTTCCGTTGGCGTTAACGCGTACAGAAAAGGGATTTTGTCTATAGCCTCAGGGCAGTCTTTATTAAAAATGGTTCAGCAGCTTCAATATCGTCACGATTGTGCCGGAATATAGCAGTTCGTCGTGGACATGACACTACAGCGGCTCCTCTGACATCATCTCTGTCATCAGACGACAGCCACCATGGAACCATCGATGCGACGATATACTAGAGTGAGTCACCAGCCAGTGTCACTCTTATCCTACCTATTCGATGATTCCAGTAACTTCGTAACAAAATTAGACGGCGCCACTTGCTGCGCAGTCGGATACAATAACAAATGTAATACGATAATAATATTGTAATATTCAAACATTACATCAGTTATCTCTTTACGTATGTTAATGTCATACTGCTAAGATCGTTAGTCTCAGCGTTCATTCCTATCAATTTACACAAAATTATGAATGGTTTGTATAGAATTTACATAATGTATCATAAAGGTTCGTTAGTTCGTCTGTTTTACTTGTCATATGTAGGCGTATGTTTATTGTATTTAGACATTGAAATTGTTAGTCGTCAAAGTATATTGGACTGATAAAGTGACGTATTTTATTGAAGGGCACAAAAGGTGATATTCCAAAAAAATATTTTAGATTATTCAACTGTAGAAATGATGGTATTAATATTCATGTGTTTTATTTATTGCTTGCAACACCTTTTGTGCATATTAATGCCTACCTATGTGTTAAATAAATTGCTCTTTGATCAAAACTTTATTTACTTGTCATGTATTATTTAATTCTAGTCAAAATATTCATGTCATAAATTCTGACACTAAGATTGTTTCATTATTATTAGTTTTGATCATAATAATAAACTGTCGACCTGCGTTTGCAAAGCCAGGAAAATTAATTTATTAGTTAATCGACAACCAACTTAATTATGCAAATAAAGATTATAAAGATTATATTAATTGTCCTTATATGTATTCAAATCACAACTGACATTTTGGCGTCGTATGAAATGGCTATATAGCACGGCAAATTAACGTAGTGTGTCGATTTGCTTACCAATAAATTTTCCTGACTGTTCCTGACCTTATCCTTAAATAATATCCAAATTCATAGTACCGATACCTACATTATTTCTATCTTTATAGTTACGAATAATTTTCTACACAATTTAGTCAGTATGTTATTATTAATTTGCAACATTTACATCAAAACAAAAGGGTAACATTGTTCAACTTTACAAGATAATTTTATATCAAGTTTAGAATTTTCCACCGTAACTTTGTTCACACGGAGCGGTATCCTTATATTTAATACTTTAAGAAGTCCCAAGCTTTGATGCTTGGTCGGATGCAAAGAGTTCAAGGTTCTTCTAAAGGGATGTCGTTGTTTGGAAATTCGTTCATTTATATTTCAGGAAATGGGAGAAAATTTGCAGTTACCCCTAAAACTTTTTGTACATTAATCAGCGGGTACCGAGAGATTTTTATGGAGGGGGCTGGTTTATTTGATTTATGATTCCTATTTCCCCTTTTTTTGGTGTTGATATAAAAAAAATAAAACGCCACAAGCAAAAAAAATTTTTTACATAACTGCAGAGACTACCTAATTCAGGTTGGTTTATTTTCCCACTTCGCGGTAGAAGTCACATTTTGTTGTTTCTGACTTCAATCCGCCCTTTTCTGAATGAAAAGAGATAGAGAGAGGGCTCTGCAGCGTGACTAAATTAGGCTTTAGTATCATCCATACTAATATTACAAAATTCTAAAGAAACACTGTCTATCTGTCTGTATGTTACCTTTTCACGCCTAAACTACTGAACGGATTTCGATAAAATTTGGCAAGGAAATAGATGGTATCCCGGGGAAGGACATAAGCTACTTTTTATCGACATACCACGCGGGCGAAGCCGTGGGCGGAAGGTAGTAATCCTGTAAATCTCGTTTTAGTCAAATATTCCAGAACAGTATTCCTACCTTCTTCTTTCTTCTTTGTCGGTGCACTCTTGACAGAGCGGTCGTAGTTATCAAGTTGCAGTGAGATTTCAGACAGCCGTGATTTGCCTGACGATGCGACGCCATCCCTCTCTGTCGGCTGTTATATGTGTGCATTCGTGTAATGGGCCGCCCACTGCGGATTTAATCTGGCCGATCCATCGCATGGGTGACCTACCGCGTGCTCCTACCTACTCTTCCAAAAATCTAAAAATATTGACATCAAAGCAACTGCTTGCGAACATGACCTACTTTACCTTCGAATCCTTTCCATCAGCCCAAGAGTTAAATTGGTACTCAGAATCAATTTCCCTTGGAATTAGCAAGCCGCGGTGTTCGTAAACGTTGAGTATATATAAAAACTAGTCGCTTTCATTACTGATATACATAGATTGGTTAAGCAGTGTGTGGTATTCTGTTACATAACTCAGATTTATATTATTTACTGCCTCCAATTTATATTCCTGGCTCCTTGGTCTAGTGGTCGCAAGCGCTACTACTGAGCATGAGGTCCTCGGTTCGATTCTCAGGTCGGGCAAAGTGTTATTGGGTTTTTCCAGGATTTTTTTTGTAGCAGTCTGGAGTCAGGATATGTTCCCGGTAGATGGCCATAAGCTCGCCCCCTATTACATGGGACTTAAACATAACTGGCGACAGGCGTGATGTTATGTTATGTTATTTATATTATTTTTTAAGTAAAACTTATAGAATAATCGTCGTTTTTTTTTAATTTTTAACGTGTTTCTATTCGTCAAAGTGAGACACAACTTTGAGAAAGAAGCTGACAGAAGGATCAAGTTTGGGTTACCGTTTGGAAAACTTCCTCAAGTCGCACCTGGGAGAGGCCTATGTCCAGCTGTGGACTGCGATAAGATGAGTTGATTATTTCGGGTTATGCCGTCTTGTTTCTAACCTGTCAGTCATACATGATCATCACTAGCTCAAAGTTGCAACTTTTTAAAAGCAGTTTTATTACTGTGCTAAACGCACATACTAAAACTCACGCCTTTGCCCATAAGGGTAGGCAGAAACTATAGAACGGCACCTGCTACAAAAGAAAAGCTAAAAAAATAATTAAAGTTCATAAAACTTGAATACAACTTTACTCTTATTGCATGTCAAAAGGTAGGTTATAAACCGTTAACAAAAATGACCCAGTAAACTCTTATAAAACAAAGAATTTAAACAATAAAAGCACACGTTTAAACTAACCATAATTATTATTATAAGTAACTAGAATAACGACATAAGAATTAAAATTAATTAACAAGACGTCGTCCGATTCATTTAAACAATACAGTAGTATGCCATTAAATGAATCAGACGACGTCTGGTTAATTAATTTTCTTATTATTATTAATTAATTATTTTCTTATTGCCTATGCAATAAAACTTATAATATGCAGTAGCATATTATAAGTTTTATTGCATAGGCAATAAGAAATAAAGGTACTAGCCTAATGCTGAAGCATTCCACTTTAATTACTAGACCAGAAGCTATTTGTGGAAATACTAAGACACCTTTACTATGCTAATATTTCTCCGCTGTACAGTAATTCTCAAATTATCAGCCTGTTAACACCCACTGCAGAATAAAGACTAAGCCTTAAATTTTTCATAGACTGGATGGGAGAATATTACTTGTAATGACTGACTTGGTAAACGGATTCCTAATTACCATAACTCGTTACTTCTTATAACTACTTATGAGAACTTCTGCACACATTCTTGATACAAGCTTTTATTATAAAACGGTGGTATATTTTTGCGGCAAACAATGCAGAATATTGTGAAATGTGTCTTTTGAGAAATAAACATATCACAAAAAAGCATAAAAAGCAGCACAAAAAAGCAACTTCCGTAATTAAAACTAACTTGTGTTTTGTGTTATTAGGTTGATTACAAAGGCTTAATATATTTTAATCAATCCTACATTATTTCAGTTTATAAGTTTAAAAATTTAGGAATGCACAGTACCTAACTCTTCTCGGTGTAATATAATCAGATCTACAGCACCCGGACAACCGATTAACGGACGCCCATGAAAGCTATATTACCATAAATAATCTCTATTTGCAATCGAATAACACTTTTACGAGTAATTCATTAGGCAAACTAGTGGTGCAAAGATCTAATTAGCATTGTAAGACATGCTAGATTGGATGCGTGGGCGCAGTGACGCGGTTTCCCGGGTACAAATTTATGAGAACACCCCCGCTTGCTCGAGAAAGTAATGGATTTTAATATTCCTGGCTGTGTTTAGAAAGGTTTTAAGTTTTATGTTATTTAGATTTAGTTACGGATAAAAAAATAGAGACATCTGACAACCATAAACTAAAGGACGGTAGACGCAATTAGCGAGTGAAGCCTCAGCGTAGGTTATTATTACTCCCAGACATAATGTTGAGAATCGTTTGTAGGTTTGAGATTTGTTTAATTAGGTATAGGTAAGGACACGTACGGCTCATGATGTATTCCGGTAAATAAACAGCACAGAAGTTTATCAAACAATAGCTACATGTTTTCGTATTCTGGGCTAGATCCCTATTGCTTACAATCCTTTGTAGTATTTAGACTGCAATGTTGTAGAGTCGTCATCATCATCAGTGGACAAACGAAGGGACTTGACATAGTCTTCTCCCAAATTGGTTGTCTGTTTGTTACTGTTGTATCGTAAAAATCTTACCAAATCAAAGACCACCCTTTTTGATGTGAAGCCACAATTAATACGCTTGACAGAAGATGTGCTGTGGTCTGAGCATAACGTGGTCATTAGGTAAGCACATGCACGGATGAAGATACACCAGGCCAGGCGTTCCCTTAATAGTTGACACCTACGGTGTTTGGGTGGCCTTTTTTTCGCTGAAAGCTATTCGTTTCATTTGGGGACCAATTTAGGAGCTAAATATAGCCTTGTAGTAGAAGTTATTTTGAGGATTATCATTTTCTATTTGCGGTTATTAGTTTAGCACAACTATAATATCGAGCCTTTTAGAGGAAAAACTCATCCTTTTTTAGCGGTGCTTCGAAAATACTTATTCAAGCAAAGCCAACACACATCACCTATATTATAATCAAATACCGACAACAGGCCAACTATAACCAATCCTCGGACTTTAGATACAACATTGAAGATCAGTAATAAGAGATGTTTTCGCATACATAAGAGAGAGAATTCACAAAACCCTACGCAATATATTGTAAGTCAGACGTGACTGGTTAACAGTAAATAAATAACTATTACTTGAACTATTTCCAAGTATAACAATACGCTTTTGAAGCATAATGTATTCATCACAGGCTTACATCATGCCTATTATAATGTAGCATTTGTATTCCTCGTGTCATACTCGAACCATTTTTAATCCGTCATCGGTGTTTTATTTTTCTCAAAAGTATTACAAGCAATGTGTGCTGCACATTATTCATGTTTCTGTTAAACCCTCCGACTACGCTGATGTTTATATTAAGATTGGTTTTAATAGAAGTAAAAAATAATGGATAGGGTTTAACTGAAACAACTTCATAATTGTCAATGGCGTTTTTTTCATCTCCCTCATAATCATCATCTTTTTAACCCTATCAAATTCGCTGCAAGATTTAAATTACCCTGTCTTTAATTCTCTTGAACATATTGAGACAGAAAATAAAACATTTTTCATCCATAAGTCGTCTACTACATTACCTTATTAGTTCTAGTTTAGTAGCCAATAAAGATTGTCCTTCATTTAAATACGGTCTTAACACAAATTTCTTCGTGCGAGCGCCCGGCCCGGACATATCCATCAGTAGTTAATTTGAATTTATTTTACAGCAAGCACCGGTGTAATGAGAACTTACTTCAGCGGGACTGTGTTGGGACGATTGACGAATATTTATGTGTGTGCTCGGTTTTTGTTGGTTTAGGTTTAGAACTATGTTTGCGAAAATATTTTCTCTGTTGCTGTGATATTACACGCGTATTTCGTAAAATATTTTGAACCTGTACCATTATTTGATTTTCTGATAAAGCAAAATCTACACCATAAAATGGTTATAAATTATCAAACATACATCCGAGGGCTTAGACTTCGTATTATTTTCTACACGACTTTCAACAGGATTGACATAAGCTTTTCGGTAGCTTATGCATACATGCATTCATTTACTTTTTTTCGATTATTGGTATCGCTGATGAATGTCACTTTGTGGAGTGAGTTAAAATCACGTTAGCACTGAGTTGACTAGTTAACAGATTCGGATACAGGTTTCAACTCCATCTATTTTCTATTCCCTAGAAGAATGCAGTTTGCCTCTCCCACTAACCGTGCATCACTTCGACTATTCTCAACGCGGAGGCCGCTTCTGTCGCCAATCGAATGTCTGATTTCAATTTAGATTAGAACTTAAACATGCAGCGCAAAAGCTTATCTAACGAGTACACCTGTTAAAGTCCAAATAATTTATGACTACGTCCCGTGCAATTCTCGTTATCGTTAACATTTCGTGTAAGCCGACCGCGAATTTCCTTAGTAGAATAAGTAAGGATAAAGCTGTTTCGGCTTGATTAGGCTTGCGTCGGGTATTCGCAGGGTTGATTGAAAGTTATTGTTGTAATGATCACCGTTCGAGTGTTCGCAATACTACCATTTTATTTTATTATTGGTAGTTAAAGTTAATTGGATTTTTAACAAAATGACTTGAGTTGCAGATGATTATTTATATATTGTGAATTAGTTTATTGTTCTGAGTAAAGGAATTAAAACCACTCCTTGTATCGAGTATACGTACCAAACTATATTATGTAGGCCTAATAATTTATTGATTGTAACGGAGTTTATTGAAAGCGTAAAATATGGTATTCGCAGAATTTGGACGTGCATTGCATATGCATTAAGTTTGATATACCCTGACGTGTACTGGCAGCTTAATGCAGTTGCCAATCTCAAATGATTAAGTTTTATCTGGAGCTTCACTCGCTTGACGGTTTTATAAAATGACGATCAACGACACATTTAACAACGTTCATGTTAAAACAAAAGACAACTTAGCAAAATTAGTGTTAAAATGTACTTAACTTTTGCTTAGTTACAGTTAGGTCGCAATCTTGGTGACTCTATAAAACACTAAACAGTCGTCTTTGGAATAGACAAAAAATTACAAGCATAATCAGCCTATAATTTTCCCACTGCTGGGACACAGGCCTCCTCTCAGTGAGAGGGAGTGGGCCGTAATCAACCACGCGGGCCCAGTGCGGGTTGGTAGATGTCTTCGGATTTTACGTTCTAGGACATGCCAGTTTCCTCACGATGTTTTCCTTCACCGTTTCGAGAGCAATGGTGATAAAATATTTTTTTAAAGCGCTTGTCAGGGTTCGAGCCTACGACTTACAACTCGTAAGTCACGGCCGTTGCCACTAGGCCACCACTGCTCTTTGAAAAATGACAAGTTCAAATATTTATTCCGGTATTCTTTACCCTAGTATTCTAATATTCTTTCACACTCACCTTTGATAGTTATGTTGCGTGTTATGCATGAGCGGTTGCGTCGGTTGCGCCAACAACAGTTGTTTTTGTTGCTGTTGCCGTTGCAGCATCTGTTTGCCGAACACGCCGTACCCGAACCCGTATATTTCGTCCTCTTCTTTCTCTGTGAGGCAGCTTGAGGGCTGTTAAAAGAAAGAAGCGGTTAACAAACATAATCTTTTAACGTTTCATACCATGCAGAAAGGGTAGACATCCTCGCATTGCTAAAATTAGATTTTTACATAGATTTATTACAAAATATATTTGCTCCATCAAATATTTCATGTACCGATAACACTAAAAACGAATCAAAATCAATACAATATCAAAGTACTGGCTGTAATAAAAGTAACCTTTACAAGCTCCTTCAATAAGTTTCAGTAAATGAGATTTATATGAGACAGAGAAGAGAAAATACCTTGTGACAAAAGCCATAGATGTCTTCACAAAAAAGTCTGTATTAATATCAGACTTGGTATAAATGCGAAAGAAACCTTCTGGAGGTTTCTTTCGCATTTATACCAAGTCTGGTAGGTAATCCGCTTTTCGTAGTTAGAGGTAAATTCACAAAAAAATGAAATCATATTCACAAAAACGGTTCAAATATCACTGGCAATGTTGAAAGCCTAATATTCCTGGCTAATTTTACACAAAGCGACGATTTGGCCCGCTTAGTCTGATTACATGACATGATCCTATTATTTATTCAGGCCGTTTTATCTGTGGGCCTCCGCGGGGCTCATCATTATGACCTTGGCCTTTTGTCTGATGGCCGACAGAGGATTTACGTCCAAGTTCATCACGTGCTTTCCAGATTGTTCTTGCAAGGTCGTTTTTTTCATTTAAGTGGGAATGTTTTATTTGTTATTTTTGCATTTGTTAGGTTCATATAAAGATTCAATGTAGGATCATGAAAGTGAGATTAGATTTCATAATAATTGTGTAGGTGCTCCGAACTTCACGTGTGTGCTATGCTATTACTTGGATAGATTGTGTTGTATTTTTTATTACAGGTAGAAATTACAGATTGCTATAGCCAAAACTAAACGTAGCTAAAACTAAAATTTGTGAAAAATTCCCGGAAAACCGGTAACTATAGTAGAACGATTGAAACTATGTCAAATAAATTGGTACAGATAACAAATCTCGCATGGAGCCAAAAAACTATGCTGATATGGTGCCAAATGCATGCTACACTCCAAAGTGTATTTAACGGACAACTTTCCAATTTATAGCTACATAAGTAGTTCAAATTCACACTCATTCATGCAACAACAAACTGCGGAAGCCAGCAAATTGAAACAAACAAAAAAAAATTACTTTAAATCTACAACTGAATATTTCGTGAAATTGATGACCATTCCCAAAAACAAATGAGAACCTCAGTCAACTCACCGAATACTTTCCAGGCACATAAATGGGCTGCGAATGCGACGTGGTCAAGTTATTCAAAGCTAGGGAACCAGGACTTGCCGAAGGTGGAGTTTGAGGTGTTCCGGGGCCTCCAAGCACCCTCATTCGAGGAGACATCTCGTCCCATTCGTGTCTTCGTAACTCTTCGAGGTGGTCTAGAACGTCGCCATAGTGCGTTGAGAAGAGGTCCGCGTATCGGGAGGCCAGACCTTCTAGGTAGCCCCGGTCTCCATCCTGTTGAAGAAATGAAATAGGTAAGTAATCATAATCAATAAAATCTTTCATTTATCTCGATATGTTATTACAATCCCTGCACGCGTAGCATGACCACTGTAAAAACGGATTTTGTCGACGGAAGAATAGACAAATGACGGATTGTGATTGTTTAACTGTCATTTTGTCTATTCTTCCAGCTGTAGTTCTGGTTAATTTAACGCAGAATTTTAAATAGAGAAAATTGTCTGAGGTAGCAGGGTCCCGAATAACCGATCAATAATAATAAATTATAATAATCATATATTTGGACATTACTCGGTATAAGTTAACATTCTGATAAAATATCTTAAAGAGGGTGGTTACCAGTGATGAAGTATCAACCTCTTCTACTCTCAGTTTTTATTTATTAATTTTATTAGGTTCACCAGCAATTGATTACACTGATACAAACACGTAATACATTTCTAAAAGTAAGAGGGCATCAGGTACTTGTATGCACCATAAAACACATATTATGCATAAAACAATTAATCAGAGAAATAAACCAACTTACATAGTAATAACCGCTAATACATAATGAAAAATTGGTAACATCGGTAAAAGTTACATTTAAATTTTATAATAGTTGCAGCATCCTCATATATAATAACATGTACTATAATAATCCATCCATTATACATCATGATTAAAATTGGAGTTTTTTGCCCCACCAGTAATGTTATGCTACTGCGTTTTAAACTAACACTTACTAAAGCTGCGAAACACTTGTCATTCAAGATTGTCGCATGATAACTTTATCTGATCACATAAAACTACATATCTTTTTATATTCCTGACACTCACGTTTTATATATGGTAATAAAACAGCTAAGACAATAAAGAACGAAACATTAATTGAATAAATTAGGTGCTAACGGTTTAAACCACTCGATAATGATTATGTATCAATCAGGCACTATCTAAAGCACGAAGTACTTCCCACATTCTTATTATAAACTAGCTTCTGCCTGCGACTTCGACCGCGCGATCATAAAATATATCCTATCATTATCTGCCTAGTCTTTTCTTAAGTATGTTGGGGTCGGCTTCCAGTCTTACCAGATGCAGCTGAATACCAGTATTTTACATGAACGGACTGCCTATCTGACCTCCACAACCCAGGTAACACGATACCTCTGGAGGAAGACTGGTTGTCAGACTTAAATAACAAATAAAAATACTAGCCAAAACTAGAGCTTGGTGAAAAAAAATTCAGAATCGTACAAACTCACAAATGCTACCTCTATAGAATATCAGTAGGTATAGAAGTAGATAATTATTATTGATCCTAAACGTTTAACAGGATCACGATTTATTAAGGTAAATACCGAAGAATCAATACCGACATTTAGTCACGATAAACACGGCGTTCAATTACACAGTAATTACAACTGACACGGCAAAATTAACGAAATTGAGAAAAAAAAAACTCGTAATTATCCTACCTAGACCTATTTGCTTTAAGTGACTTTTCCGAGCAATTTCCGTTGAGTCACAAAAAAGGGGAGAATCGACGTAAAGTAAGGTAATTAAGAAGCAGAGGGAATTAAAGGCTGGTTCTTAAAATTTAAGGTGTTTGTTGATGCATAATTGGTTTGGCGTGAGGCCTGAAATGTGTCAGACGGATGTAGATACGGCAAGGACATAAAAAGGTCACAGATTATCCTGTACTTTGTGGGTTTGTTTTGACACTTGTGATGTCTGACTAGCCGGTAAAATGGAATTGCTTTGTCTCAATTAGTGAGTCTGTACGTTACTTTGCTCGCAACTGTGTCCAAAAAAGTTCTGGACAGAAAATTCAAAAACTAAATTTATAGCTTGTGTATTTGCGAAACTCCAAACTTTCAGCTATATCTACATGTTTTTTTTAAATCACTTTACACATTGTCAGAATCCTCAGGATATACAAAGTGACTTTAATCCAAATAATATTACACTCCCTTCATATAAGAGTATTGACAATTCACACAATAAGGCGCGATAGAATTAAATACAAAAGTTATGCCCACAGACGGAGGATTGTGCGGAAGCACAATAAATAGGTCAAAATAATCTCCCGGAAAAACTCTTTCATTAAGATGCGAAAGCTAAAGACGAGGACTAAGGGCGGATAATTTCTGAAATTCCTTTGGAGATAGGAAATAAATTATCAGGTAATCTATTTTTTGAAGATTGTTTTTGCTTGAATAAGTTTTGATATCTTTAACTTCCAGAATATTTTTATGTTGAATTATTGGAGTGAAGGTCAGATGTTATTGAACTGTGAAAAGGAAAGTAGGTATACAGGTAGGTATTTTTAGGATATAAAATCTTTGTGAATTTTCCACTTATTTTTCACATACCTACACTTAATTTTCAGGATATTTACTTCTTAAAATAACACTTAAAGAAAAACTGTTAGTTATCTTACATAATTTTACAAGGTTTAAAAAACCATAGTTTTCTTAAATAAACATCAGATTGAATGTTTACCTTTGCGATTCATAAGAATTTGCCAAGACAAACACTAAATCCGTTAACACTTTCCCATACTCAACCACTTCGGTGGTCTAGCGTCCATAACATGTTGAAAGTTTCAATGTTTTGCATGTGGTGGTCACATATAGTCTACAGCTCCTGTACGGGGTTCAATGTCTAGATATCCTGTATTACTATTTCCTTTATCATTCATTGAAACCGCGCAATAAATCAAGGGTAATCCATCAAATGGGTAAAAAATCGTAGCTGTATCATTGAAGACCGCACTTAGAATTCCACTAGCGGTCGCATTGAGTCAAAGATGGCCGAAGGTTTATTTCCATTTTTAAATGAGAGCGGCTGAGAGCTTTGTCGGCTCGGAGTTTGTGCTCTGCGTTTTAAGTGGATTAAATCGCTCCACGCTCGTAAAACCGACAAGTGCTCGAGCTAAGAATTAAAGTAACCGTTCGACTTTTGCATGAGAAAGTGCTCGCGGGACCTTGCCTCGTAGTCACTCCGCACAATTTGATGCGGTCGATTTTTATTTATTTCCCTCCTGAAACCTGGATGCTGTTCAAATGAACTCTTTGGACTGCGACTGCTTTGTGAATACTCAACTAAAGAAATTCATTAACACTATCCGAATGGAGTGCTGCTGATTATCGATGCTCCTCACGCCCGCTCTGCTTCCGTCGAAATGGAATAGTCAATGGCAAAGCCTTTGCTGACTGAAACACTTAAAAATACAGCGGAGTGGGCGAACTAAGTCAAAGAACCCCCATAAAAGACAATAATAAATAGCTCATGATGCTTCAGTAGAAGGCATAGTAACTGCTCTTGAATTTAAATGGTATATTTAGACTACGACCAGTCGTTTAGAGCATAGAAACGGGTTCATTGAATGGTTTGCCAACGGCAGCTGGAATGTTTACGAAAAACAACCAAACGAAAAGTTAGGTAATAGAAACAGAACATGGCATTCGGGGAATTCTTTTATTGTTTTGTTTGAGATTATTCGTGGAAATAGTATTATACGACCACAAGTATCTCTGAGCTGTTGTTACTAAATAAATTAATGGGCTGCATGTAAATGTTAATTACCGTGTGTTAATTTTAAAATTTATTAGTACGAGCGGTTCTTTTCCGTGTTTTCATTAAATTAACGTTGTGTACCTTTGTTATCATAATGAATAATAAATTATTATAATATGTTTACGAAAGTGAATTTGTGTATATTTTATGAATAGGTACTTAAATGTCTTACATAGTACCAGCGATAATAAAGAAAATTAAAAAGCTAAAAGTACATAACACTAACTGTATGTATAAGGCATACATATACCAAAGACACTGTCTTGTTAAAAGTTAGATTAATGGCTTTACAACCAGTGAAAACAGGAAAACATAGAAATTTCAACTGGTATATTATTTTACGAAGCAAAATAACAGAATGTCACCTTAAAATATCAGATTACCCAACTCCTTGGCTTAAATTAAACTTGAACACAACAAGTAACAAGGAAGACGAAATTATCAAGTTGAAAAGATCCGAAAAGCGTTAAAATAATCAATTCAGGTCGTGGGTTACAGGAGAAACGTCTGCGCCATCGAACTCAACTTTAAAATGAGTATAAATTGCAAAACTTGGGAATTATTTGCGTCGTCTCATCGCAGAAATTTACTCAGTTTTTCCAGAGTTTCATTATAACAAGTTTAATTGAAGAGAGCGTCCGGTACATAAATTTAAACTTTTGGCATGCATTTTAATCTGCTTACTGGTAGTTAGTTGGAGGTAATGGCCACTAAATGAGTTTCTAGTTCGCTTTAAATTGTCGGCTCGTTAATAAAATAGGTGTAGTGTAGGTAGGAGCATTTGTGGTCGAGCTTGGTTGTTGCCTTTTAGCAACTTGTGTTTCATAGGTGCTCGGTGCGCGGACATTCTTGTTCGTAGGACAGTTTACACGTGTCGACTCCACCGGTTGGGAAACGCTGCACTAGAATATGTAAATTAAATATTCAAAAAGTTTTAGCCTTGCATAGTACGGACGTTTGAATTTTCCGCTTTATTAAAAAATAAGCTTGCAGCTTACCTTTACACGTAGTAGTTGTTTTAATATTTACTCATAAAAAAAGTTATTTCTAAAGACACTTCGGTTTTACGGTTTTCTCTAATAAGTTCACATACTACCTGCATACTTATTAGTACATATTTTACAACAACATTATTATTTTCAATTTAAGTTAAACACAGAGCGCAGTAATCACTCAACATCGCATGAGTCCAATTTTAGCGCATAATAAGTCTACAAAAAATCTATAAACGATGCACTCACAGAGTATAAAAGTACAAAATGAATATAATAGGCAGTAAAATACTGGTTTAATCGGTAATTTATGCTCATCAAGGAACAGATGCGGACAAGCTAGGAGTCACTATTAAGGCTCTGTCATAAAACTGGTCCCGGACGCTGTGGTGTAAGTATACGGCTTGGCTGCACGCACAACCTATGTATTGTCAGGAATGTCTTATTTAATATTTTGTTTACTAGCGGATAATTAATTAGTAGATAAGTAATAATGGCATTAAATATTTTATCAATCAACACAACACAACTTGTCATCAATTATTGAAAGATTTTTTTTCAATAATAACCCAAAATGTGCAACAAAACAATCTTTGAGGAAACCTTAATAATGGACGCCTCAATGTGTCAAGTCCTGCTAAGCGCTTCTGCTTCACGCTTCAGCTTTGGTGACGAGCCATCAGAACCAAATTGGATTATTGCAATTCGATCTGGATAACTAAACAGATAAGACTTAGGATTGAAATCATTTTATTATTTCTTATCGGAATATTCATTAATTTATTTAATTTGCCATTCCATTCTGTTAGTATTAATTTTCTGTAAATACATAACTAATTCTGTGAAATATAATTATTTACATTACACTTAAAATTATACTACGTGTGCATTCATAAAATTTCAAATGGGTATTAAAAACTTAAAACCACACAAGTCTTAAAAGAAGATTTTATTAACCACTTATTAAAGCTCCAGGACTTTTACAACTCTCCGACAGCAAAGGTTTTACCAAAGGAATTCAAATGACTTAGATATTTTATTTTACCTCCTTTTAGTAAAAGCTAGACAAATACTTTTTACGCTGAGTTACGTACCTATCTATTAATATTATTTAGCGAAAAAAGTAAAAAACAGGAAATCTAAAGCAACGTACAATCATAGTCCCCCAACAGTGCCATCTACTTACTAACCAGCATCCCTAGTTAGCCGCGGCGGTCTGTGACAGTCCAAGCCTTTGTGAGGCAGACGCCTGTCGGCTCATGTTGTGCCATTACATCCATTGTATGCTGGGTTCAACGGACCCCAAGGTATTCGATGCAGTATTAATTATCCGACCAAGAAGCAGGAGAGTTATGTTTTTGTCGCGTAAGCTTTGAGTCAAATTATTTATATTTTCATTGTGTTTTCTTTTACTATATATAAGAGAGTTTCTACATGAATTTAACATTTTTTATTTACTTTCAGAAGAGTTCGTCAATCATTTTATGGGATCATTCTACAAAATAAGCAAGACGTTACACGAACCGTATTTATCAAAATTTTGTTTCAGTGCTGTTAGTGGAAGCTCTCAGGTGCGGTTCGGAGAAGTGCTGTTGAAATCAGTGCTAAGAGTGGAATACTAGTTATAATATAAAATGGAAGCTAAAAAAATTGCCAATAAACAATCGGTGTGTGCAGTACAAATACAGGAAGAAGGTGCCACCCCATATAATCCCTAAGTCGTTTGATACACTAGCCGTGGGAAGAGAAGGGGTGGTCTTTTCGTCTTGCTACAATAGGTATTAACAGTGTAACAAGATTAATTTATCCCAGAAACACGATAGCTAAGGAAGGTTTCTACATACGATGTACCAGGTATGTAGTAGAGAGAAGAGACTTTGTTTTAGTGATCGTGAAAACTTTATGCGACGGTCTATCGATTTGTATTGTGCCTTTACGTTCCGTCTGAACGAAGCTGAAGCTTTAATACATTTATCTGCTTGGAATGAAGAGTATTATTTTGTTTTCTTAAAACAATTTTGTTTTTGTCTATTTTTTTAGATTTGTAAATAAAGCGCATCTCGAAATTAATAAATAGAAAGGAATTATAGTAAACGAAATCGTCAGTCGTTACGGGTAGTCAAAACCCCGAAAGTCTAACAATAGTCTTACCAAGGGCCAGTTATCTATTCTTTGGGTTGTGGAGATAGACAGTCGCTCTTTGTAAAATACTGGTATTCAGCTGCATTTGGTAAGGCTGTAAGCCGACCCCAACATAGTTGGGAAAAGGCTCCGCAAATGATAATGAATAAATAGTAAATGGAATGCTACAGATTACATTTTTGCTGTTATTCTGTATAGGAAAATTATTTGATATAGCCTTTTTTGATATCAAATGGATAATACAATTACCATTTTGATTCTACTATTAAATAAGAAAAAAGAAAAACGAAACGCAATAGAACTTAATAAAAAGACGTCTGCATCAGGCTAGTATTTTAATGATGATTGATTCAAAACCAGTTTACAAGATTCAACGCGTCAAAGATTATGCTGTTACTTTAATTCCTCACATTAATGACGTATAATTAACTTCTAGTTTAGTAAAGAAATCGTTCACAGCTAATTTTATGATTGAATTTCGTGTAGAAGGTTCTGTGCTGACGTGTTTTAGGATTTCGTAAAACTTCTTTTTTAGTTCGGAATACACACTCTAATATTAATATCTAGCTTCCGCCCGCGGCTTAGCCCACGCGGTATGTCAATAAAAAGTAGCTTATGTCCTTCTCCAGGATTAAAAATATCCCCATACCAAATTTCATCCGAATTCGTTCAGCCGTTTTAGTGTGAAAGCGTAACAAACCAACAAACAAACTCGCTTTCGCATTTATAATATAGTTAGGATTATGTCACTCTCTGCCATTCAAATTGTTCTGTGTAAGTACTTCGTTATTGGCGGAATATTTAAAATATTACTGTCCCTGTTCTGTGGAGCCCTAACCACCGCACCGGTAGGTGGAACCCTGTTTCCGACACCGGCAGACCACAATTTTTTTATATTTTTAAATGTTTTTGTCTAATTTTTAAGAAAAATTATGTCGTCTTTTGTCGTACAATACTGATTAGGAGTTCTAAGAACAAATTTAAACTGATGTTTCTGAAAATCGAATACTCTTATATTATTTTATTAGTATTATATTGAAAAATACACTACCTCAGCTGAGTCTTATCACAAACAAGCATGACCTACTTCGACCATTATGTATGCAATATTATACGGGTCATATGCTAGAAATAGGTCACAGAAATTCTCAAAGTTGATCTGAGAGGGCATGGTCTAAAGACTTATTCACGCTTTAAATATTGAGTAGATTGAAAATAACACATTTAAATATTTAGAACTAGCACCGAATCATTTGTACACTCAATTGCAACGAGCCATACCTAATAACCAATTTATCCGTAAAAGCATCAGCAAAAGAACCTGTCTAAAGCCATTTATTTCCAACAAAGATATTCTAAGCTGCTTTATTCAGTAGCAAGTATTGGAATAGCAAATACTATTAAGAGATCACGAATCTAAAATACACACCCAGACACATGAATCGAGCCACCATGCATATTTTTGTTTAAAAGTCTATCTTTTAAATAATGGTAGTTTAGAGCCATGAGCAACTCAGGGTGTAAAGTTCACTCATCCTCTATACACCAATCTGTGATACCAAAATGATGGCTAGTAATGTCATCTTCAAAACTATAAAAACATTTTCTTTGACAAAATTTCAGTATTTTGATGTATTAGGCGTCTTAACATAAAAATGCACGGTGGCTCGATTTAGGAGTTCGGGAGTGTAGCATTACACGCCAAGCGAGATGAGAACAAAACACAAAATATGAAACAATGGACTGTGTGGCGCTACTTAACTTGCATTAGGAATGAGAATTTCTGAATTAAAGTGAGCGAAAATAAGGTGAAAAGATTAAAACATTCTTTTAGCCTCTGAATACAAATTATGTTCTATTTTTATATATTATCGCCTATCCAGATACTGAGAAATTGGCCGCAAACAAATTACTGTCAAGAATACTTTCTTAGAATAAACTGAAAAATATACCTGACTTTTTGTTCTACAGAATAAAATAAAATCCTTCCAAGAAACAACCATCACGTTATTTTTTGCAGCACCAGAATGTATCTGAGTTGATAGCTGTCATGTGAGTTTTCAATTACTTGCAAATACATCGGTACATGTGGGCGAGAGCTCTCGTCTCAAAACTCCAGGGATTCAAACTTCTCGCTTCGTTCAAGCAAGAGTTTGCGAGTGACAACTTTTACGAAAAACGGTGTCTTCGTTGCCTTGAATAATCACAAAGGAGACATTTATTATCCTGTGAGTTATATATTATGTTACTGAGTGAGCAAATATTATTGATCACATTTATATAACCTGAAGAAGCTGATCGTAAATCTCATTATAGTACTCTCCTTTAGTCGGTAACTTGAAGAAGGAAGTTTAGTACAGAAATGAAAATTTTCACGTAGGTATCTAAGGATGGGTAGATAAAGGTAGGCAGTAGTACCCTTGTTATCCTATTCTAATTGCAACACAAACCAAATCTGCAATTCACAAACAAGTAGAGCTCGAACATCGAAGATGGCGAATCTAAAATAACGCGTCCCGTCTGCCGCTAAACAAAACAAATGGTAGCACAATAAGACGAGGTTCCGCGTGCCACAGAGCCGATGCGACGCTGACACGATTTATATACAGATTCACCTGCCCCCCTCACTTTGTCTCCAGAATAGGCTGAATTCATTCATGCTTTTCTTGTAGAAGATTCTAGATGTACGTGAAGTGAATCACTGGTTGATGTTTGTCTGTCTGTTACATCGTCGCAACTCCATCGTTATGATATTTGACAAAGAGGTAGCCTAGGACTTGGAAATTGAGGAATCGTTTGTAAAATAGGGTGCTAAAGTTTGTTTGGGAAAATGAGAAATCCACGCGGATGAAGTCGGCATTTTAACATAAAATGGACACAAAATGTGTGTGTGTGTGTTTGCATGCCAAAATGGTAGAATGTATAAGGATTCTTGTAACCGCCTTATTGTTAATACCTACATTCTGAGCAAATATTTTGTATTCTATTCTATTCGTTAAAATATAAAATATGGAATGCTAAAGAAGAATGAGAAATAAACATAATTTTATAGAAAAATTTAAAGTAAAGCCACTTGTGAAAGTTCAGTGATGGACACTGGACACCCTATTAGTTATTACTTACAAAAGTGATAAAAAGTGCAAAGAAAAATATATTCCTGCAAGCAATTTCTGAGAAGTTACCTATTTAATAAAGTTACAAAGTTTCAGGTGAGTGGTTAATTTTATCGTCCCTTATGATAAAAAAATACGAACGAAGAAGCTCCGATCAGTTTACCAGTGAAGCAAATTTAATTAATATTCTAACGCTAGCCATAATTTTTTTAGGGAGGTGCTAAAATGGAATCGACAAACTAAACTTTAAGAATATTTTTAACTTTATGAATATTTTATCAATGTGTCCGACATCAACTCTAAAATACCACAACATTTTTGGATACCTAAATCAGAATAATATATGTTTGCAAAACATTCAGAATTCAAGCAGAACCATTTAGTGAAGCATTTAATTTTATGTTGGTGCAAATAATGGGTGTCTGTTAAACAGCCATTAGGAAAGTAATTGCTTTTGCAATGAGTGTATCGATAGTGAAACTGCAAACTAGAAATTCCCCAATCTCTAAACAGCGCGCAGAGTGTATGCGCAAAACACGATATGCTATTACCAAGAGATTACCCAAACAATAACCCATGAAATAAGACTACCCTACACTCGTAAAATTTAATGCCGACTAGTATTGGAAAGTCGACTTAAGAGTTGTATTTCAAAATATTTATCGTGGCAAATAGCATATAGAAGCACTTTAGCCAAGACGGAAATGTGAAATCTATAACAAATGTATCGAACGGATATTGAGTTTTGATGGCATAGATGATGCGTGTCTAGAGTATTCTCGAGATAATAAAATACTACGCCAGTTCCATCTCGTATTATATTACGTTGAGCAAGATATTCTGCGATATATTGATAAAAGAAACAAAAACGACGACGAGACTCATAAAGTTTGAGAGTAAAGTTTCTCCTACCTAGTTAAAATGGTTTATTGGGAATAATATAGTGGAAAGGAGAATTTGAAATGTTAGCGGCTAAGGATTAATTAAGTATTTAAGTACCTACTTATGAATAAAGTAGTAAGTAGTAAAACTAGGTTTATGATTTTTGTCTTTCGTAAGAACGATTTTTGAACATTATTCTAATTTATATATTACATATACAGAGCTACAAAAATAAGTTTCAATAATATTAGTCCCAAAAAATCTTATGAACATCAAATTAATTACAAAATAAATACAGACGAAGAAACCAAAATATTTATTGAAGCAAAAGAACGTGATGAATTTGAAGTAAGAAAGCATTAATTCGATGTGACAGCCAAAGAAATTACTGACAAACCGGAGGTTATTTATTTAATTGGTCGAGTGAAGATTGACAATGACGTATTGTTTCCTCAACAGTTGAACTTGCAGAACATGGATAAACATGGCCCACGCTGGCCCATGGTGATAATATCGGATAATAACACAGTTGTGAAATAACGAGGGATTACGTACCATGAGTCATGGGGCTTACGGTGTGATATATACTAGCTAGTTAGATGAGATGGAGATGGATAAAAGAATTACGTAGATAAATCGGAAGCGTCGTCGCTAAGATTTTTATAATTTTTCTAACTTTAGATTAGATATTAGAATATTAGAATTATGTTGGTTGATATCATTGATGTTGGTAGTTAAATAAACATTCCTACGGAATATCCTACCATAATTATTATTCTTGAGTATGTTTCATAGGTTTTATTAAAATCACATAAAGATACTAAATGGAATCAATAATATCTTAAATGACTTGCATTGGAAACTATTTCTGTCAGACACAAATCAAGTGTATACTGGATTTTAAGCGCCGATACAACTCAATTCAATCTATTGATACATTGACGGTTTAAGCCAAAGCCATGTTTTACTGTAGGTAAATAATTTTGGTCACGTAATCATAATTTATGAGATGTAATGTTAATAAATTCGCTTGTTAGTACTGTTTAATTCAACGCACATTCACAACTGTACACTGACAAGTATAATTGTTCAATTAGAAGTAATTACATAATTTTTAAATGACACAAAAATAATAATTCATAACACTAAAGAATTCAGCTTATATAATATTTTTGTTATACGTTGAAACTGGTATCGAAATAACAAATTCCGGGATTACTCTTATATTTTGATATTTTGTTGGATCCAATAACACTAGTGTTCCAATATTACGAGTTACACTACTACAATGCTGAGTCATAAAATATTATATGGGCGAAGGCAACGGATTCAATAGACATTATGAAATATTTTACAAAAGACAGGCTATTGTAGAATCGCGGGCGTATTCCGTTGTCCATAAACCACATAATGCATAAACAAAAGCATTTGAATAACACGTGGGTAGAAAGTGACAGCCGAATGGAAGCATGCTACACATTGAACAGAAAGTCAATCGTTTGATCGTAAATATTCCCCATTCGTATATTTTACCGCAAACATCGGAACACTGTCAATGGAAAACACATATTAAAATTGATAGTATTGACATCGGAAGTCGAAACTCGTTTCTCGCCGTCATGTTTTATGAGACTGATAAAATGGTCATGTTAGCTTTATTTGCATCAAGTTTTTCTTGCATCAATCGTACAATTTGAATTAAAAAAAAAAAAATCTTGGCGTGTTGACAAATATGGAGAAACAAATCATAGAACAGCAGCTGAACAAAAAAAATTAAACATCAAAATCGGCAGACTATATTTCATTAACGGTTCAAAATAAAGGATGGTTGTTCTAAATATAAAACGTCCAATCTGTCAACGGTCGAGCGCGCGTGTTGTGCGACGACGAATGGTTGCAAATGATACCTACATCTGTTGTCTATTTTCAGATACGTCACAACTGAGACGACTGTCTGCGCCGGAAAGACAACTCTTTCTTCAAACAAAAACCCCTAATGATGAAAGGAAATCACGCAATTGACACTTCCAAAACTTCGATTCGATAGCCCGTCAATTCAGAAAAGTTCGACACGATCCCCGAATGTTTTGATAAAAATATCTAAGCGATCTGTCGGAACGAGCAGCTTCCCGGTTTCCACGCTTATCGCAAAGCTTTGTGCTCGACGCATTAAGCTAATTTGAATGGTGAAGGGCCGCTCAAAAAGCCGTTGTTTGAATTCTTCTCTTTAGTCGGGCGGTTGCCGGCCTGATTGTGGGAGCCGACGCTGCATGGATTGCATTCTGTTCGTCGCACAAGAAGACAGGCGCATTGACGGCGGCTTTTTGATTTAACCAACTGCACGCGCGCTGGGAGCCATGTATTTGCGTTGTAAATTTAATGCGCTCATTACATTCCGATGTTTTATATAAGTTAGACACTGCGGTGCAATTGCGGAACGTTCACGGTACGTTTATGGCTTGATAAGCTTTCTGTCGGCGGCGTCTTTAAAATAACCAACGTTTGTGTAACTTAAAAATAAGTCTTTCAAGACGATGAAATCAGATAAGCTGGTAATCTCAGGTTGTCATCAAAACAACTAATAAGCCGAGGTTTTCCAATAAAACCCCTTATGCAGAGTTGACTAAGGTTCATAATATATTTAAAAAGTAGCTGTGTTGACGAATGCCCAAGATGTAGCGCCGTGGGTGAAACCATTGACAAACGACTTGCTCTGACACACCGGTGATAAATAACTGATTATGTTACACTGCATTTTGCCTTCATAATTAATTGACAACGGCTATCTAAGCGGCATTAGCGTCTCAAACAACTTGGATTATATTAATCGGACCGCTTACAACCACATTTCATAATTTACCCTTCCATTACAAAATAACTGACAATTATCGCCCAGAATGGAAGCAATTTAACCTCTCCACGGTTGAAACATGCGCCCCGTTGAGTTGAATATATATTTTTATTGCTTTATTATTTTATTGGCATTGCAAGTGCAAACTGCCTCTCGTTTTTACGATTTACTTTTCGACTGGCTTATGGACCATAAATCTGTGTGGTTTAAACGAGCATACGCCTCGAGCTAGAGAAGCTACCGCATTAATATTGGCCAAGATCATTTGTTATTTCTTACAGACGTTCGCACACTCAGACATTAATAAGAAGCTAGAATTAAACATGCTTTGAATGAAGTCGTTTCGAATGAAGTAACGATTCAAAATTATCTACAAAATATTTGTCTTTGAAGTTTTATAGAAGAAGTTAGTTATAATTTGTATATTCCCACCCTAAAACTATTTGATGACAAAAAAACGTAAACAGTCTAAAATAACGAGCGAAATGATCGTTCACCCGAAATAGTGATGGTTATTCCGGTACCGTCGTCTGGTAGTTAATTGCTGCATTTTTTACGCGGCCGACTGCCACGGATTCCGTAATTTGTCTTCTCAGAAATGAGTCGCGTCGTCGAATGCAAGCGACATGTAGATACCGCTCGCTTTTTTGTAGATACCCCTCGAATTTCGGCTGGCGTAAATTACGTTTTAGTAGAATACCCCGGGGAAACGTTAGACGGGTTCTTTCGTAATTACTGTTTTAACTGCTGGGACAGAAACGTCAAACGTAACTTATTTTTGTGGGTAAAATTTCCGCTGATATTCTATCTTTGCTTTTTATTTCATGACAGCTCAGCCACGTTCTCTACACGTGAAATTCCCGAACATGGGTGTGATTAAAAATGTAGGTGGCAAGTGAATAATTAAAATTGGGGGCCACAGCATTGCGGTCGCAGTGTTGGGCGATGTAATGCAATCGATAAACTGACGTCCACAGCGCGGTTGTGCTTAACGATCGCTCAAAAGATTTACGCTTACCGCTTGCTCTATTTACGCACACCGCTTTTCATGTTTACGATGACGCTCACGCATATTACGAAGCGCTGTCCGTGACCCCGCGATGGAACCTCAAAATACGATAGTACAAAACCGCAACCAGGTTGCCTATATTTCTCGAAAGCTTTGTTATTCTAGCTTTACGACTGTGTAATTCAGACTTGTTTAGTATTATACCTAGTTGATTAGTACAAGTTTTCATGTACTACGAGTATTACTATTTTGTATTCTAATAAATTTTGCTGTTATGATTCACGTGGCAGAACGAATCTGAATTACAGATGTCACCAGAATAGCTCATGCTTTGCAATTAAAATATTTATGACTTTAGTCTTTGATGTATTATGCGGTTTGTTTAGATAGAGTACTTGAAAATGATGAGTTATTACCGTTATTTGTAGAGTGTGGTTCTGGTTATCTAGAAATGCATTAAGTCAAAATAAAAACCCATTAAGATTAGAAAGATGAGTGCAGTTTAGTGAATGGGAAGGTACAACGAGTGTGTTTATTTTAGTCCAAATAATAATTATGGTTACCAAATCGTTTAATGTAATCGTGAAATTATTACTGTGAACACAATGCAGATTGTGGATAAATATAGTTATCCAATAAGTCAATGAAATGAATTTACCAAATCAAATTAATGATTGTTTACGTAAACAGTTGAGTCCCAATCGTTCAAATAAAGTTATTCCCTACCTATGAATCTATGTATCTATACGACTAAGACTCAACTGTTTCTACACCCATAGGCGACTGAGACTCAACTGCAAAAATTGAAAATAAATTATCTTCAATTGGTTTCTTATTATAAAAAAAATAATTATAATATATTTTTTATTAAATTAAATTAATTTTCGTTGTATCCTGCTAAAGATTTAAATTTGACATAATATTTATGTTATGATTTTTTCTACACCAATCATTTTATTAAGTCTCTTACACAAAATCTATTTAATAGACTGTTAACACTTATTTTAATAAAGTAACAAACTAATTTTGGATGTCTAATTGGAAATTTTGGATGTCTAATTGGATATTAAATGATTAAAAAACTTAATTTATTTACTAGACACCTAGTCATTTTACCGTCTGCATTTAAATAAAAAAGTAAATAGAACATAGACTAAAAAATAACCAACTTACAACGAACCAAAATAGCAAATAAACTGACAGAAAGACCGACACATATTAAACCTATTACAGTAATACAGCTCTGTAAATTACAGTTTGTATTGTACAACTAATAATTACAGTCCGCTATCAAATGTAATAATCTAGACAGCGACGGGTTAAAATTGTTTTACGTACCACTTTCTATGATGGATGCCTTTAGACTTCGTGCTGATAGATGTTGTATGGCAGAAAATTAAGTGAAGGAGTCATTAAATGTCGATTCAAAAGTTATTGGACTGATTAGTTGATACGTTGAAAAAACTTAGTAAGAAGGAAAGTTTTTCTATACCTAATCACCTGAGGAGAAGATTTATTTAATGATAGTTACTTAATCAAAGAATATAATTACTTCCTTTTATTTAGCTTCAGTTCGGTTCAACATCTCAGAGAATGGAAAATTGTAGGTACTTGTAGTACTTCTTGAATAATTTACTAATCTACATAAGTCTACGAAAGTTTAAAATTTACTCGTATCGATTATCGATTTCAATCTGTAAATGACATCAATCGATTCATATCTCTTACTCCAACAATATTGTTACATCAATAAATTCGTAAATGTATGTGTTTTAATTTAAATAATTCACCTATCATGCTGTCATGCAACAACGGCCTATATTACGATAGTAATCTCATTTTTATCACATCTACATGTTCAAATTCCCAATATTTTTACGATTAGTATGTAATCTATTTTAATGAAATAGTTTTTATTCGAAATGAAGTGATCATTGAAATTGAAAATATTGTGTTAGACGAAATTCATTATTACAAATAGAATTCTTTAAAATGTTGAACCAAATCAATTATTTAAGATGAGTCAGTTTGACAAAATAACTAACAAAGAATTATTGGGACGCTACTAGTGCTGCGAGCATTCCATATTGTTTCTGCATTGTTTGCAGCAAGTTACATTCTGCAGTATTGCTTGAAGTAATTCTAAATTCATGCGTTCATTTAGTTCATCCAATAGGGTCATAAACATACATATTTAAATCTAAGGTAGCGAATAGAAGCCTCTACAACAACTTCTAGTATGGAACAGCAAAACGTTTCTAAAGGAAGTAAAACCACGAGGCGGCTAGACACATAAAATATTGAAATATATACATCGGCCGTACGAATGAGATAGCACTACCTGCCTACAATATTCAGGACCTTAGCAAGTCTTGGCAGACACCTTAGTTTGTTCTGTACTTTATTTAAGCTGAGGTTCTACTGAAATAGTTTCGTGACTACGACGAGGTACGTCTGGGGTTAGAAATGGAAGTAAATGGTATGTCTACTGAATTATGGGTCTGGAAAATTGTGAGGGCCTTCAGAGTAGGCTATAAAATTTAGTAAAATATGCAGTAACATAATGTCAAACTAAATAGAAACTCATGAAATATGTTATAACGACTACAGAGTAAACAGCTGTTATCTCAAAAACTAAAAATAACGTAAAAAATGCATAAAGTTAAATCAAGAAAGTGCGTAAATTGTGCAGATGTAATCTTACTTTCGCGCTCCGTTTCCCTCAAAGGATAAATTGGTACCCAAGCGATATCACAAGTCAACAGAAAGTAACTATGTACATTGAATCCCTTCAAAAGGACGAGGATATAATAAAAATAGCAGTAACATAAATACCTACTTTTCAGAGAGACTATAAATAGGTGCCAATTTAGCCAAGTATATTTTGCCCAAATAGGCAAAAATACATTTACGATTTATTTATTTCAATATACTACCTACTTCAGTTTTCATCGTCGATCGATTCAGAGAAACATTGGCTACTTAGAAATGTTACTCTATCTTCTGCGGGACCAAATGGTACCCCATTCGAGACCGATACCATTTACATTTTCTTCATAACTTCATACCCATTTCAATACATTGACAGTCCATTCCCCCATTCCCTATATACTTATACTGATTACACAATTGTTGGCACGGTCCAATATTGCTACTTCTCAGGAGCTAGAGTTAACCAAACTCGGCGAAACCTTTGCCAAATATCTTTAAGTTGTTTTGTAAGAGTAACTACGTAATAATAGTCAGTGAAGCTATAATATTATATTATGAAAACAATAGTAAGATTTGTGTAAGAAGTTTATTTACGCGATGAAGTTTGGCAATTGAAAAAAAAAATTGGTGAAGAGGGGACGTGGATTAAAAGTTAGTTTATGGATTATGTTTTGTTTACTTTGGAAGTGTTTTACGATAAACGGGGCTATATTTTCTTGTTTTCATGGTATTGGCAATGTAAACGAAAACAAACTGTCATTCAATGATTAAATTTTTCGGCATTATTTTACTGTGTGGGTCCAGTAAACTCATTGGTTTATTTATCTCAAATTTATTTATTTTTCCAAAAATATCTGTACTTATTAGTATTCTCATTATTTCTTGTAAATTTTAAAATGTGTACACGGCCACCACTTATCGGAAGTCTAAAACAATCGCCTGTATACTCAATATTAACGTACAATTACGTTCAGTAGCTAACCTAATTCTAAAATCACATTAGCTAATTTCCCCATGCTAATGGTTGGGGACTACAATAAAAATAGAATGTACTCTGTACAGGCTTTGTGTAACTGACTGTCCCAAGGGATTCTACGGACTCGAGCGAGGGAAATGGTTACTTAATAGTGCTTCGAGTTACGGTCTAGTGATCTGTCACTTACAGGACAGTACAGGAATACAGTGATCAATATCCATTTAGTAGCCTTGTTACGAGTTTCTGTGCTAAGTTATAGATTTTGCAAGGCACTCTCAGATATTTCAAGGATATATACATATTACCTAATTACGTCTGAGAAAAATCATCAATCAATAAAAAAATCAAATAAAGGATTTGTTGGTTTATTTGTTCGTCTAAATGAAGCAGTCCTAAGCAGCAGCCCCTAAAACAAGATATTGGCAAACGAACGGAAATATCAAGAACATATCAAGCTATCTATTTGAGGATCAATGTTCCTGCTCAAATATTATTTTCCGTGAAAATAGTGAAGTCTTATTGCACTAAGCCGGCCCGGGAATTGCTGCCAAATTGCTTCGCGTTGCCTTACACGCGTCATTTAGCGGCCGCTTGTACCCGCCTGAAGGAGACTAAGCGAAAAGATTAAGCGTTTAGAAGCGTTACGACGAACATTGCTCGTAAGAAGCCGTGATTGTCACTTTTCAGAATAGCCACATTTATATTTGAGTACACTGTTCGGAAAATGGGGACAGATTTTGACTTGTACCGTCAAGAATTGGAATGGTTAAATGTTCACAGGAAATCCAGCCCTGTATTTACGGTATTAAGTTATAGCTCATAACATTATCCCACGAATACCATAGCTTTGGCATAATTATTACGTTTAACAACAATGCGGGGTGACAAAGCATTCACAGCTCCACAATATGACGTAATTACCGTCACACAACCGCTTACGCTTTTGACTAATTAGTAAAGACGTTCAAGGACCGTACTCCCAACAATGGGCCGGATATGCGCCTCGACGCCGCTTCCTACCGCTACCAAGAATTTATCGGACCTCTCACCTCTCCCTCATTACTCAAGTGTCAAAAAGAGAAGATTACTTGTCAGGTAGATGGCTAATTAAATTTTTATGCCTTGCAACGATTCAATATAAAGTGAATCGATTTAATACGGACATCGGATGTTAAATTTCCTAATGTCTGACGTTTAATTAAAGGGCTTGTTTCATCCGTTCGACATTTCAACTGTGAACCGTAGTTACCTATTCATAGCCCTGTATGCGAGAACCGTGTTTTTTATAATGGCTTTGCGTTTTTTTTTGCACAAAATTGCATAGTGTGGCAAATTAATACGTCTTTGTCGGCACTGTGTGTTTTTCATGCATAATTTTTGTTCAGTTTTTCTTTTGTTTGACATTTTTTACTTTACTTTTTCCTCTTTTTGTCGGTTTATGCATGTGTTTGCTAAAGTAGCTTGGTATTTTATGTGACACTGACTTTGTTGCGCGGAAATTCATTTTAAATGTATTTCTGAATATCTAACAATACTTTTCCAGTTTTCTTGCAAACAAACAAAACGTTTTCTTTTTATTAACACATCATTATCCTGTTGTAGTTAATATAATTTGCCCAATTCTCGTGTTATTCACCCACTGTCCAAACCCTGGTCCCCCACTCCAGACAGCTTCATTAGCTCTCGTGTGACGCAAATTGCGTGAACAAAAGATACAAAGGAAGTTGTTGTGATAAACTAACGATTGCTGAATTGACAGCGACCAGGAGGGTCGATGAGTACCAAGCTGCGTGAGTGGTGTAGGTAGGTATGTAATAAGATGAACTTACAAAGAAGCTTTAATATCGGTTTAGACTACAAAATATTGAGTTTATGAGTTAATGATAGACAAAATATCATAGTTCGATACTGACAGTTTGACAGTTGTTACTACTTGTGAATGTACATGAATTATTATAACATTTATACCTACATGTTATAAATTAAAGCCACTTTTCGTGAGCGTCTGTGTGACTTCGTATTCTTTTAAAATGCGTAACGGATTTTGATGTTAGAGAATTTATTCTGGAAGGTCCCACAGCAGCATGAGCATAGCAGCTCGATGAGAGCTACTGAGAATCGAGCTGAGTGCAACTGGAGAGGCCTATGTCCAGCAGTGGACTGCTATAGGCTGATTATGACGATGATGATAATGATGATGATTCCGGAGGGTATATTATAACACTTTCATAAAATAAAGAAATCTTGAAGAAAGCAGAGGCGGATTAACTCAATACAAAAAAGCAATTATTTATGGCTACACCATTGAACTGAAAAGTTTTGGAAAATTATTATTCAATGTGCTCTTTGTTCGGTGACTAGCGTTATCCATAGACTTTTCATTACCACAGAATGGGGCTGAGAACTTTCGTCAACATTTTAACTAATGATAATTTTAATATATTAAACCACTCGTTTAAAAATCGTTCACGTTTCTCTATCTGACGATAGACAGTCCCCACACGGCTCCGCCCCACAAGTTAACTGTAGAACGCATAAGCTCAATCATTCACTGAAACCCACAGCAACAACCACGAAAGCCTTCATTAAACTTAGAGATTCTGAACAACTGACGCAGGCGTGGGTGAAGGCACGCTTTGCATGCGAAATGCATTCGAGTCGAGGAACGCGTGCCGGTGGCGTTATACGGACACCGTGTGTAGCATGTGCGTGTGTGGCTATACTGGATATACGTGTCTTGTTAGAGGAGATACGTAATTATTTCGTAGGTACACGTGTGCTTTAATCAGGAGCAACCCTTATAAGTTTTGGGATAGTTATGATGACTACGAGATTTTGGATGCAGTGACAGTCCAACATGACCCTATTTGCCACCAAAAATTTGGATTGATGACTATCAAAACATTTCAGTGATACAAAAATTCTGTTCTGTGCCCGGTGAACTATGGGCATAAAAAAATAAGTTCATCACACTATCTAACCCTTCTGAATCCACAGGCGTGACAGCTAATAGTCAAATTAAAGTATTACGTGATTTACCTTGAACATTATTATTATAGATATCATAAGTCTTTCAGTGATTAAAATAAGTTTTACTACATTTTAAAAAGTCTTCTGTTCCGTAAGACAAGCATGTGAACATGTGAATATTTTTCTTGAAATATAAAAAAATCCAACGGCATTTTTCCTGCCGTTTTTCATTATATTGTAAAACGTTATCAGATTATGCATTAAGCATAGTAATTACTCTATGCTTAATGAAGGATCTGATTAATAGTTTAATTCCAGTTTCATAGCACGCTAGAGAACCCACTGTGTTATTAGTTTGAGCTATAATTATATCATTCTCGTGACCTCTCATGTTACATTTTTTGTGCGTGTTTGCTGGACAATTAGGTAATCAAGTCAGCAGGTGACTTTTACGCTACTTAACGTAGTGAGCGTAATACTTTAATTTGACTATTAGCTGTCACGCCTGTGGATTCAGAAGGGTTAGATAGTGTGATGAACTTATTTTTTTATGCCCATAGTTCACCAGGCACAGAACAGAATTTTGTAAAATAACTAAGAGTAAATCATTTTGTATCCTAGAGTAAATAAATATAACAAAGAACATAGGAATAAGCAAGTGCAAATACAATGAATGAACTTTGTTTAAGTTCAACAAAGAAAAGAGAGTTGAAGTTATAGTCGTTACAGACGACTTCTTCCGTGATTCAAAATAAATGACTGCAAAGGCAGAAACAACAAACACAACATCATCCTTTATTCATAACACACCAAAACAGACGAGCAGACTACATTGACTAATGAGTTATCACACGTAATACTACTATTAAATAAGGTACGGTTGCTTAATAATGCACAAAAGACATCATCAATTACGCCGCTTCCCTGCGTACCAAGTGTCTCTTTGATCTTATAACAAAAGGGACAGTTCTAGGTATGTGTTCGGGAGTCTACGCATGTTATGGTCCAAGATTAGGGACCAAGGCGATTACATGTCACTTTGGGCGCGAGGGTGGGTCTACTGTCGAAATGCGATGTAATCACAAATTAGACGATCGCTAAGCCGAGTGAATTAGCAAGCGTGTTGGTAGTACCTATGATTGCATGCCAGGTAAGTCAAATAATTACATCTCATCTCTCTCATCTCATCAATGAATGAAAATAATGTAAAAAGATTTTAAAACAAACTTGAGGAAACAGTCTCTCATAATAGGTACCGGCAACGAAATGTTTATGTTAGCAAGTAAAATACCATACTTCAATGTTACATATTAAAGTAAAGCCCGATTCCTCTTTGTATAAGTACCCAGTAGTTAGGATTACGACTTTATGAGACAAACACACGAATTTTCTGGCACAGCTAGTTATTTCAGTAGCTGGTACCTATCGAAAACATGTTCGCTAAGTTGGGTCCACATTTGTATAATTTCAGCTATCAAATCTCCGTCGCATGTCACGAACATGTATCTAGAGCGGAGGCTGATCACAGAAATGTGGACCTAACATTGGTTAGTTCCCAGAACTGTCACATGTACCATATTTAGAGGAGTTTATATTATGTACAATTTGGTTTAACCACAGCTAACTTCAGTCCGCTGTAAACAGGGTTTACGGCCATATTATCACTCTGTGCATTTCCCAAGGAAATATGCTGAATATTCGCGCCACAAGTTTATGGCTTGTAGTATATTAATAAGCCAGCGTGCCTACCAGGATCAATAGAGCATCAAAGTAAATGACAATGAATGGGCAGCTGGTGGCACGCCGTGACGTCACAATACCTAACGAGCTATTTGTTTGATCAAATTTATGTTGCTCATGTGCTCCTAAATGCGCACTTTAGGAAATTATGGGTTTGCATTTCTGTTGGACAGTTGACGATGGATGGGCATAATAACAGTAATTGCTGTAGGTGCATGTCATCGCAGCTTTTTTGGAGCTTTTATTTTTTTTTTCATTTTTCTTTTGTAGGCGCCAAAGCTATTTAAAATTATTTGTAATTAAAGTCTCGATGACGATAGTATCTACGATATTCATAGACACCTACATTTTTAAACCCAACCCATGAATAAATATCACCTTAAACCTTTAGAATTTCAAGCTGGAAAGGTTATAAAGGTCAGCTATAGGTCATGCACTTTTATTCTGATTCAAACATCACAATTAAAACTTTCCTACCTCGTAAATTCCAGAAATTGGCTTGTTCACGCACTCTCTAAAATTAATTCAAAATAAGATTCAATCAGAGCATACGCTACGCAGGAAACAAACCGTATGTACCCTCGATGTTCGCATATAACGACGGTAATATTGGCAAAATTAACACGCTCCACCGTGAAATCACATAGTGCGGTAACATCGATACGCAATTTACTGTCGGAAATGCTACGTAATGGCGTACTTAGTGGTACGTGTCGTACTACGAATACGTAAACTTGTTATTCGACATCTGCGTGGTAGTGCTTTTGATATTAACTTTTGAAATTATAATGTAGATTGCTTATGATATTATTACTAGAGTTGAGAGATTACGGCGTTGGCTTGTAATGGTATTAGCAACGCTATAAATTGGCATAAGATAATTCTAACAAAAACAATAATTGAAAGATAAATATTTTGGAGTTTGCATAGTCAAAAGTCAATATCAGTAGGCCAAATACTATTAATCTAATAACCATCAGAACTTCAATTAAGTCTCGACGAAATCGTCAAAGCAGTAATTTAAGTAATAACTAACTAAAGTATAAATACTGGCCAAACTTCAACTGTATAACTTCTCAACTATTTAAATCTCCCCAAGTTTATTCGAAAACTTTATAGTCCACATTAAATTAAAAAGCAATTTTCATATTTCGTTGGAAACACAATTAAAGTAAAAATAAAAGGTCATTTTAAAAGTCCCCAGTCACCTTTACAAAAGGTGTTTCAGAATTAAAACCTCATTACGTAAAAGCAACAAAATGACGTCCAATTTGGGTAAATTTTGAATGAAACAATGGCAGCTGTCACCCTCGTGTTGGTCATCAAATGTTTTTTTTCATCCACAGGTTGTCCAACTTTACTAGCTTCACAGAGTGACTTTTGATCACTGAGTCTTTTAAGTGTGTATCACACTTGAAAGACTCAATGATCAAAAGACACACACGAAAACAAGAAAGAATACGTAACATGAAGCCCACTTAAGAAAAGTATTTACATACCCATTCATAATAATAATAGATGTTTGCTCTGTTCAATATTCAACATAAGCAGCTCAAAGTAACGATACCAACTCTATTCAGCAGTATCTTAATGTATAACAGCAAAGCACCATTAATACCCGTCCGGTAGTACCATTTGATGTTCAAGAAAAGAAAACCCTATCATCTTTAAGTACTTCGTCACGAAATATGTAAAGTACAAGGAAAAAGAGTACTTATATTCTGAAATGAATTTCTAACAGGCTTAGCTTGAAAATAGAAAAAGCATTATACCTACATTACGAGCATTACTTACTTTGCGTGTTGAGAGGCTTAAAAACGCTGCTCAACATTTTTACGTCCAAGTGAATAGGCGAGGTTACTTTGCGAAAGAAGGCAACGGTTAGACTGAAATTTCTATGCTTTATTCATAAGTTTTTAGGCGTACCAAAAACCTTTTTATGACATCGCTATCATAGATTATTATTTACAACATGCTGTACGCAGTTTCTCTGATATTATGTCCTTTATTGGTAAGCACTAAAAAAAGCTTTGCGAAGCTTTTCCATATGGCTGAAGTTCTGAAATCAGTGAATGAAAATTTAAAGATCATGCTAAAATACAGTGAAGTTTAAAACTACAATGTTTTACAAAAAAAAAAACACCATAAATATTCCCTTTGATCCCTACACGAAGATTTACTCCGACGAAGGCGACGCTTTATATACGGTGAAGCGGCCATCATAACAGCATTATATCACACAAAAAACCACGCTAAGTAAGGGATCACACTCAAGGAGAACTGCCTCACCTGTAAATGGAAACCATCTCCTTTTAAAGCCAGAGTCAAAATCCTCAAGACGTGCTTCCCACACTACTAAACAATCATAATAATTGCTCCCACAGTTTTTTGTCCGGTCACTAATCGCGGCACATAAAATATTTTGACGTGACGATAAGGACTAAAGGGGCCGAACTTGGCTTATCTTATCGGTCCTGAGTGTTGGGTCGCTAATGACCGGCTGCCCTACCGCCCTTTACTTATATACTTCCGAACGCAATGACAACTTCATTACAGAACATTACTGAATGTGAAAACTGGTTATTAAGATGTGGGTAACATTTCCTTAAGTAATGCTAAGTGGATTTAAGCAGCAGACTCAAATAGGTAGGAAAATGTTACAAGGAAAACTGTAACATCATGTAAATCAACACATAAATCGGCTGTAACATTAATTTATTACCAACATCAGACAAGTAACGAAAATAGAAAATCTCACATCAAAACAACGAACCAAAACAGTGGTCCAATAAGGAACAATAAATTGATAGTAATACAGCGAACAAAATAAAGTTGTAGATAATCTTCAAGGGAGAAGGTATTTCCCGGCAAGATTCAGGATTCGTGCAGCGTAAGTCGGTCGGCTGACATGTGATTTATTCCTTTTATCTTAGAGAAGTCGGCTTTTCATCTGAGATAAGACGGTACCTACGTAAATCAAAGCCGTGTGTGATTGTTCGAGCGATGAAAATTGTAATGCAGCTTAGTATTTCGCTGTCGGAATGCTCAGTAGACTATTCTAATTTGGTTTCCGACTTATTTGTAGTGACTGTGTGGCAGTTGTGCTTGTCTTTAGAATAGCAATAATGGCTATCATACATATTTGCGTCGCTGCTGCGTACACTGTGGCATTAATTCAAAATGAATTGTGACAATCATCCAACAGCTGTAAGACTCGATATAATTAATTAGTAACGAAGATGCCACATATTATGGACATTATTTCAGGACGATGTCTCCACGCTGAATTAACGAAGCTAAGGCTATGGTCATGTTCTTTAGAAATAAACTGTATACTAATACTTTTGTAAATGATTAGAAGTAGTTTTCGAGATAGGTACTCCATTGCCCAAGAACCCTTGTATCAACCACACAAATATTTAGTTAACTTAATACAATTCAACAAAGGAGTCGAGGACCTCTTAGTTTATCTAATCGCGAGGGAAACCTGTCATACTTGACTTAATTTAAAGCCAGCACTTACCGACAGTTTCATAAAATAACTAATTTTAAAACAAAAGACACTCTAGTGGTCGACTAAGTACTTTGGATAATGTAGGTAAACTCCCACGGGAATGTTTTGTGACTAATATTCGTGCCAAAGTGGGTGAAAGGATTATGTAAGTAGTAACGTCAACAAAAGTAAGGGATATACTGATTAAGCCGATTGTTAATTAAAGTTAAGAGATTGCTTTTCCAAATAATTTCCAAACTTAAATGTGCCCTGCGCACATTTCTCGCAGAACAGATGGCCGGTGGAGCCGAAAAGTTCTGGAGTGGTGACCGCGTACCGGAAGACGTAGCGTTGCAAGGCCCCCCGACAAGTTTGACCGATGACCTGGTCAGTGCCGTTGGAAGCGAGAAGCACAGAACCAGTCGAAGTGGCGGTGCTTGGGGGAGGCCTATGTCCAACACTGAACGTCTTTCGGCTGATGATGATTATTATGATGATGACGATGATTGCTTGTCTAACTGTAGCTTAATGTAAAGAGATAAATATTCAAAAATCTGAGAGTTAAATAGTAGTAGAGTAAAAGTAGAACTATCCATAAATATAAAGGTGTTATCCTATAATACGCTTTGGTATTATAGGATAACATTGACTTGTAAATGAAATACATCTAACCACATAATAAAAAGCAACCAAACCTTTACAGCATTTCAAAACACAATGCAGCCACATTCCATCAAACATATCCGTATCCATCGGTATGTTCCAATGAAACGGAGTAAACCTTCTAATAACTATATCGAAATGCAAACAAAAGACAAACACGTCCATGCCCTCATAAAACGCCAATTAGTACACAGTTTCCGTGTTCTAATAAATCTTATAATCTTAACACGTTATCACAAAAGAGCCGAAAGACTTGACTGAGCCATTTAATTTATTATATCAATTAAGAAATTCTTCACACGCGCTATTACAATTATACGAACGAATAATTCTCTGAACGCTTGGTTTGAGTCCTGTATATCCGTAATTTAAAACGCATTAGGTTGTAAAATGATCTCGCAAGGATAATGGTTTATTCACCAGGACCATGGAGATTTGCCACCGCAATTTGGAGTGTTCAATTTAAAGATGATAGATAGTGCCTGACTCATAATATCTACCAACGTTTAAAGTTATACTGTTATTGAATACATTACAGTCATGATACATGTAATAATCCCTTGATTGCCTCACGTGACACCCACAGCTAGAGGGATCCCGCAAGGCAGACATTTTTATTAACACTAAAACGAGTTTTATATCCTCTAAAACTGAAGAAAATATTACTCTAAACTGTTATACAACAAATAAAACCTACTTAATAAACCACTTTACGGATTATTGCGTATTAAGTTTTCTTCTAAGAAAATAGAAAGAGTAGCTATAATATTTTAAGGTCCAATAAGCTTTAATTAGTATCAAATATCAAGCCATCAAGTTGATGATTAAACCAATCACTTTCCAGATAAAGTGTCCTTTTCTGCCATCCATTACCTTCGTTAGTTAATATTAACACAACGGGGTTATAAATAACTCAATATTAATTGAGTAATATGATAAAATTTATAAATTATGACAGATTTCTACTGAACACCGGCCATTACGAAGGCACAATAATAGCTATTATTTATAACTCCTTTCGTTAGTGCACTTACTGAGATTAATTTGGGAAAACAAAATTTATGATCAAAGAAAATTCTGGGATCTACTACGTTAAGTCATGAACTCGGTTAATGGCAAAAAACTTCAACAGAATTCAAATTGTAGGTAACGGAGACAGAAAGAGATTATGTAAAGTAATCATAACTAGAACAGATTAGGCATGAAAAAGGTAACAATTGAGAAGTTTAAACTACAAAAAAGATTAAGGTTAGAAGTAGCTACCTCCATAGATATTTTGTAGAAGCCTTATTCAATTTTTTTGCTTACTTTGCGATCGTTTAAAACTTTCATTTTACTTAAAAACTATGGCCAACGAGGAACTTCAAATTTAAGATGGCACTATCACCATTGGAATTTGAAATACTTTTTTTACGTATTGTGTTGTTTAATCACAATAATTACATTAAAAATATCTCATCACATCAACTAGTGGATCAAATTAACCCATTAATAGTCACACATAGGTAGGTATCTGGATAGTAAAAGTTTTAAGAGATATAAACATTTTATTAAATGAAATGCATCAAAAATGTTATAGTCCAGTCTTACAGTGCCACTTTAATACTAATCACGTGCACAATCATCTCATCACTATTATGTCATTTCAGTTTGTTTATTAGAAAGTTAAGAGGAACTAATTCAACGTCACATTACGACGACTGGCGCTGACGTCTAAATACGATATACTTTTTACGAGTTCCCAGTACGGAATTTATTACATTTGTCACTAGAGAGCAGTAAAATCAAGCATGTTTTTATTTTATTCAACGACGATAGGAATTGTACACGTTTACGATTACTTTGAAGATAATTTATTGGGAAGTCATTCGACAATCGTTGACAGCTTGACACTATAATTTGAATTAAGTGTCATATGCAAAGTGTCTTTTTCGAACTAACAATAACAATAAGTATTTATAACGAAGTTAGGGACGTTCTGTCAAAACGATGAGCATAAATAGATATGATTGTAACAAATCGAATAATGTTAGTCGATATAAAAATAAGTATCGATGTGAACAATGTAATCTGCTCTTCGTAAGTGGATACACTAAAAGATGAAATAGAACTCATCAATACAAATACACTTTGTGAGGAGAGGTTCCGTAAGTGATATCATGTTGACTCGCAATAGAGAGGGCCTACAGCTTGTTTGCTCCTGCGACAATCTCAGTTTGGTAATAAGATGCGACACATGTATTATCCCGATTAAATCCCCCTGGAAAGGGGCTTAGACGTAGTGATGTCTGTAGGTGACATCCCTTCCCGATCGGTGGCGGCGTATCACCCATTCTTAATAACATTGGAATGCTTCCTCTCCAAAATTACTAAAATATTTCGGTTCTTTATGTTTCTTTTGCTTTTGTTTGTCATTTTAACGTTTGAAACTTTTTGATAACTACCGTAAATTACCGATCCAGACATTGTAATTATTAATAATATGAATACAAACACTTCCAATATTTAAATATCCACAACATTCCCCTCCTATCATAATTACTTACAAACCAGCAACACGAACATCAGTTCCGATTCCTATCGATATCGCCGTCCGGATCGACGAATCGACAGTTGGCACGTCGCCCGAACGTACCGCACTATTCGATGATTGATCGGTCGGCTTCCCGCCTGAGCTTGTCAAGGCGAAGAATAACATTGTTACGGCTCTTGTAAACGTCTCACTGCCGCGAAATCCTCTTAAAGCAGTGAGTGACTACGAAAATAGAACCGGAATTGTATTATTAATATTTTACAGGAGCAAACCCGTACGTGGGTAGCAATGCAAAGAGAATACAGAAAGGATTGGATTTGAAATTTAAAAATGTATACGTTTTTCCATTGTTGCGTGTTTTAGTCCGCGTTTGGATTAGCAATTGTAATTGATGTGGTACTGGCACACGTCATATGGGTCTAGTCACGGGATAAACAATTTTTTCCATTTTCAAATGAAAACAAACGATTGAAAAAGCTTTCTATAATTGTATTACTGTTATGTTTACGTGTTATCCTCCAAGTTTTTATTGTACTCACAGAATTCTATGAATCTTGTTTACGTTACTAAAAGTAGAGCTTCGCCTTTACTTGTTATCATAATATTTGATATGCTAACATCAACCGTAATCAAACATAATCTATGTTGACACCAAACATCACTCCCCAGAATCAACTTCATCCGTTTTTATACCGTCTAATAAAAATACGGTCGCAAACAAAATAATGGGTGTAATAAAGTAATATAGAGTTCGACAAACTGCTTAGCATAATGGCCTATGATCCTTTAATGGACAATGCGAATGGACGGAAGCTGAGATGTGAGAACAAAAAGAAACTGTAAATGTGGACCACCGACCTAGCGGTGGACTTCAAAGGACATTCCCTCCGGTGTATAATCAAAGGCCGTGGATTTACAAACACTGGAAACGTTTTATGGTTTTCGGATGACATTTTCGGTTTTAGTTACTTGATATTTGATGAAATAAAATGTTCAACACACACACTATTAACTACAACACATATTAAAATGTTTTAAAGTAAACATTACATTGTTAAACGTTACCGTATTTAGAAAATACCTACTTGTTTTGTAAATAAAGAAATGAAGCTTTATTATATGTTTTACAAACTCAGGCTTGATTACGGAGTAATTTTATATTAAACATGTTGTTTATTTGTTTTGTGTTGTTAAACTAGTAATATTATAGTTAAATATGGATTCGCAAAGAATCACTATTTTCTATTTTCATCAACATGTTCTCAATTTAAACCATTACACAGGAGGCCACAATTTCTATTTTAATGCATTCTTAATTTTTCCTGCTTTCTTCAAGCACACTTCGTTACCATTTCACTTTGCCAAATGCACGCGGCAATTATTTCTCCTAACACATCTAGGGCGCACGCATCGTTGTATACTTGCACGCGTATTAGAATGAAGCGTCAAAGGGAGTATGAGTGAGCTTGAACTCGAATACCTTACCATATTCATTGAGAGTTAGAGACTTTTGGCTTTTGAATGCTTACCTGAAACAAAAAATATGAATGGTCAGAAAAGAATCATACTGCACAATTTATTTTCACAGATATGGGATTTCATAATAAATATATTAGAAATGTCTTTCGTTGAAACATAAATGTAATAAAAAAAATAACAAGAATCAACGACCCGCGGCACTTTCCTTTCTAAGAATTTCCAGAAAAAATCAAACGTCACGTTTGATTTGTGATGACATAGTCGAAGTTAAAAAAAAATCCAGGCAGTCCTAAAAACACTTAATATTGAAAAAAACATTTTCTTCTAATGTCTTTCGTCTGTCTACATATTTTCAGTAACACTAAAGTGCCTAACTCAAATCCCATGGCTACAATAAAAGTAAAAACTTGTACCTAACACTCAAACCCAGTACAGACCGACGATAAAGCTCACTTCCCAGTAAAATCAAGCTTTACAAAATAAAGACACGCTCACAACGTACGAACGTGATCCATTGCGTGATACGTAACAGGTTTTTACCTGTACTAAAGGGTCGAATACAGGGTATAAGGAACATGGACTCGCAAAAGAACTGGTTACCATGAATTCAGTAGATGATTTCTAGAGTGTTGAAATTTTTCATCGGTTATAAAAAAAGCTATTTCATCATTATTTCAAAGCTAATTAACCGTGTAGATTGGTACTTATTGCATTTTTGTATGAAACAGCTAGTTTTTTTTTTTAAATAAAAACGCTAGTGGGTAATCATGACGTACTGAATTCATAGTAACAGTTTGCGCGTCTATACACCTTGTATATCAAGGTAGAAGGTTTCGCTAAAGCTATGCTGCATGCAATCGAGTCGCACCTCTACGTGTTATCTTACAGCTCTAGCGCCTTTAGTGAGCTGCAATGGCATGTAGTCGGTGCAGTCAGTAATCGAGAATCATAGGCCACACTGCCACGCATTATCTTATCTAGTCGAATACTCGAAGGATACTCTCCCCGGCTGTATTCTGACGAGTTCTTAATTAAGGCCGGGACGTAAGCAAAATTGCCTGTCTTCAATTTGATTTTTCATAAAATTGATAAGACTTAGGTATAAAATAAAAATAGTATGAGTAACTACATGATATTTCCAAACTTTTTGTGTAACAGAAACACAAAATATTAAAATTTTCTCGATAAAAAAATATCACGAAGTTACCTCTAATTTTCACGTATTTTCGATTTGTACTTAAAATGCTAATGCCTATTATGATAAAAATTAGATGATTATATGTATTAAAACAAGGCAAAAAAAATTGTGTAGGCTTTTTTTTTTATTCCTTTTATTTTTGGTTTTATTACGAATCAAAGCTTGTAGGACTTACGACGTTCTTAGTTCGTGGAAGAAGCCATCTTCCGTCGCACATTACGGGAACTTCAAGCATATTTTTGTTTCACAAATCAGTCGGCGTCACTCTGTTGAGACGAGAGGACTGCGCTCAAATTTTTAGCTGCGCTGAGATATTATTTATTTTCGTAAATAATATTTTCGTAATTTATCACATTCCACAAAAGAAACTGAGACATAGAAAACATGAAATAAACACTAAAACCACTTCCAAAACGAATATTACAAGTGTTATTGATTGATAAATAAATAAATACCGAGTCTAAATAAACATATAAAATTCAATGTTGATATTTGAAAACTCAAGATGACATACATTTTATTTGACAGATTTTTGACTGATATAGTAGCACGGAGTATAGAAAGAAGTAGGTACAACTAGCGCCATTGCTCTGTATTGCGGTGAATTTTCTTGCGGAGAAAATTTACAACATAGCCAACGAGCCCATTCTACGTTCATTTGAAAGTTCGCACTGGAGATTAAATCTTATTGCGATTTACTCAGGATCCAAATTCGTTTACTCCCACGTTTTTTTGACAAACTTCTTGTAAGGTGACCCTTAGACGAACAATTGGAGCGACTGACCGCCCCTAAATAAAACTTGTTTAGAATAATACCTTTATTCTTCGGTTATTGGTGTAACGAACGAACTCGAACAGATTCCGTATGACTCCGGATTTTTAATTTGTCTGTCCGTGATGTCTTGTTTATATCTCTTTATTTGACTTTTTTGTCGTAGTTGGGTTTTAGTTTTTACCTGACTACGGCGAAGAGAAAAAGAGGGTTATGATTTTGACCGGTTTCTATATATTTATCTATGTCTGTTCCCTCATATTATCTTCTAAAAGACTCTTCTAAGAGGTATCGTTGGAAGCTTCTTGATCGTCCGCTAGTCATAGGCTATATGAAGACACATTAAATTGAAAATGGCGCCCTCTATGTGACATATCATAAACAACAAAAAATATTTTTTAATCATACCATGTTGGGTATCAAATGAAAGGTTTTAATTAGCACATTTCAAAAATATATATTATAACCCCAAAAAAAAGCAGCGACAATCAAGACGTATACTGCCATATGTTTATGTTAACGCGTGGGATGATAAGTGCCGCTTCACGCGCCGCCGCACCGTAAACAGAAAAAACGACAGACGCGCCGCGTGACGCCACACTGCACGCGACGCGCCACGCTCCGCGTCTCCGTAAATGAGGCCTAAAGTTATAATGCAACTTGGCATGTTTTCAAAGCTACATTTTCAACAGTTACAAAGAGGGACCATACTAAACTTTCTACTAAGGGACTAGTTATAACAAGCGCCCGAGACGCGCATTTTGTACGCTGCGTTTCGGGCGCTCAATAAAATTGTATGAATTCCTATGTAACGAATTTTATCAAGCGCTGCAGTCTAAGCGAGCGCCCATGCCGGGCGCCGTTAGGCCTGCAAATGTCGCAACTTGCCACTCTCAACTTGCATCTCCGTTGTGCGATTTACAAATAAGACTGGGAGAAGGTATGCCGCGGGCATCGCTTCATCGAGAATTGCTGCTGTGTGCGCCGCCGTATGCCATTCGCGGGCTCCGCCGCAAAAAACGCTCCATTTCAAACAAACGCGTGTAAAATCGCGTCTCCGTAAACGCACTCATACAACGCCATATGTTTGAATTCCGCGCCGCCCAAAGCCACACGCGACTCCTCGTGTCTCCGTAAATGAAGCCTAACCGTGCCCTTGACGCTTGGACGCGAGTTCCTTTTTCACTATTTTTCCTTGTCATTTTCTCCGCATTAGTAATAAACTTAAAAGAAACACGGTTCAAAAGTTACAACAAAATGTGGAAATCTTGTTGCGTTTGACGAGCGTCCAAAACGCGCCGGGTGCGCGCCCAAAACACAGCGCAGGTACTGAGCCGCGTACCTCGGGCCCTTGTTATAATTAGTCCCTTTGGTACTTTGGCACCTATTTACATAGATGAATAGATGTCAATTCTTTTAGTGGTGAAGCCGACAATCCTTCATTTATTTCTTTTGTACAGAACTCGGCCTCTTTTTCACATGTTTCAAATGTTTTCGATTGTTCGCGTTTGGCGCAGGAAAGGTTTTCATGACACATGCCATATTCGTTGCACAATACAGTGCAAAATTCATTATACGAATATTATTTTTTACTTGGGTATCACTTTGCACGATCCTCCAAAGAAAGAAATCCACGATATAGCATTATATTTATTACTTGGTAACATAGTTTTCCACAAAGACGTCATTAGGTACAAATTGTACAAGGTCCTAAATAAAATTTGGTAACATTTAAATTTGAACTTTTTCACGTCAACACTGAGTTTCTAGTTCCAAAACATGAACATGATCCATAGTTCTGAATTCAAGCTTAGCGTATCGTATAAGCAAAATAAACTACAGAAGATTGAAATTCGAATTCTATAAACGCCAGACGAAAAGTTTCTGCTGGCGGGAAGGCATTGTGTTTTGTTTTCGTCGTGTTTAATGAGAGGGGTAGGTAAGGGTTGCGCGGGTGAAATATGATTTTTTGCTGTCAATACACGCCCCCTTAAGGCCGTATTCTTTAACGATGTTCGAGTATGACTGTGTATTCGTATGAAACTGACATTATAAAGGCTCTTACATACTGGGGCGATTCGCCGCGCGACGCGAATTTTAACAAAACAATTTCTGAGAAAACTTCACGGTGAACAATGCGGCGGCGTCGCGTCGCGCGACGAATCGCCCCAGTATGTAAAAGCCTTTATTCTGTACTGGAGACGATAATTCGAGATTCAAACTTTTAAAGTGAGCAAGCAACGGCAAAGTGAAGAAAATGTGATGTGAATTTGAAGATGATTTCGATTTCATTTTGTTTTTAATATCTAGAGAAGCAAGATAAGCAGCTGCTATTAACGATACAAAATCAATTATCGCGGTCCAGATTGACGGTCCTAATACGGGCTATCATACACACCAAAATGTTTCACGTGCATGATTATGAACTACTACTGATGGATAGTAAGTAAAATGCAAGAGTAACAGCAAATAACATCACGCCTTGTTTTTCCGAAGGGTTAAGCTATATTCGCCAGTTATATTTCAAGTCCCATGTAATAGGGAGCAACTCTATTGCCATCAACCGTTCTAGAAGGCGTAGGTACTGGCCTTAGTTTCACTAACTGATAAGCGAAGCATATCTAGTTAGCTGTTCTAATACTCTTGCCTAAGAACTTATACACTTTGTTAGCTGACTTTTTAGAGGTAATTTACAGTTTAAACGCATTAAAACATGTTGAGAAAATTCCTTTGCATAGTTTTTTAATTAAAACTGCTGAAGACGACATCATGCTTTCCAGCTATTTCCTTCAATTATGTGCATTCCCATTATCTTGAACGATAGACATTCTGGTTAATAATTTTACGACACAAACTGCAGTAATCAATTTTAATAGTAGTTGATGTAGATGTCATTCTAGTATCAATTATTCACAATTCTTAACGTTGAAATAAAAAGTTTATTTACGTTAATTATCTAAAAAGAATCAAAAGAATGTTTCGTAATTTTCACCCATGGCTTTGGTTTTCTTTGTCTAAACATACACAAATTACAATACCTAGAATTGGAGTAACATAGATTGCTCAAAATAGAGACTAAGCTTTTCAATTTCATTCAATTATATATGAATACTGCGTATGTTTGCTCAGCAAACATTGTTGCTAACGTACACAAGGCAGCGGAGTTACATTGACTGTTTCATAACGAATATAGAACGCTCTATGACATTCTAAAGCTCGACTTCACTTTGACATACATACCATCTTACCCATACATTCGGACCCCCACAAAGATTTTTATGTGCACTGTCGTTCAAAACGTCATGCGATAGGTTGTAATACGCCTTATCTTAAATGCAAGGTATTGAATTGTCAACGTATCAAGTTGGCTACGAACGGTCGAGCACTCCCAGGCTCCAATGGCTAGCAGTGACGGTGACCGCTACTGGCGATTAGACTTGAAACGATGCCGCTTGCGACTAAAAGTCGGAGTTACTAAAATTCTATTACCGTGTAGTGTAGCCACTTAAAATTATAGAAATCGTGTTATGTCCGTTTGTTTTTAAGAAGTGTATGAGTGTTAATCTAAAAATAACGAATATTTTTAATTGAATGTAATATTTAAATCATAAGTTTTATTAGGTTCGTGCTTTTTTAACTGTAAATAAAACCATTTATTAAAAATCTGGTTTTCCTGCGATTCGAGTAAACAATTCTCAAAACTAAAAATAATATTATAGGTATAATAAACTAAGAAACTATACATATTTTTCACACAAACTCATCAAAGAACTAGAAGACTTTTCTTTAAACTAAGCTGAGCAAAAATGATGACGAATAATTATTTATATAAAAATTAAAAATTTAAAAAACCCCCGACAAAAACAAAGCGTCTAAAAAGTAAAAAAATAATATCATAAAAGTTGTAGGTAATATTTTGATCCAAGCGTCGTCGTGTCGGGGGACGGCTACATGCAAACGCCAACACACACTAGGCATAATGAATGTATGCTGTTGTAGAAAGGATAGCTGCTGTTAACTTCCTATTTTCATTAGACGTCCCCCCGTCCCCGTTTCATTAGCCGATCAAAATATTACCTACAACTTTTATGATATTATTTTTTTACTTTTTAGACGCTTTGTTTTTGTCGGGGGTTTTTTAAATTTTTAATTTAATTTTTATTTCCAGCTTTTTAAATTTTATATTATATTACTAGTAGAAACGCTACGATCAAGACGCAGCTCGCCGAAATCTGCGTAGCTGTACGTTTTTTGCCACAGTGAAGCTTGTTACCTACTAATTCACTCTCATTTATCTTTCCTACTCCATCATCAGACTTTGATCACCATCTATCTGTAACCTATTTGTTGAGACCTTTCCAATGAGTCCAAACACGTAAGTTCGTGAGGGAGTTGGGTATCCTGCAAATTTCAGGTGATGCTGCAGCATCCAGGTTACTACATATATTCTTTTCATATCATTGAAATAAGAGAATTCTAAATTTCCAATCGATAAGACCTGTGGAAGATGCTCACATCCATTCATCAACTAGAAAAGAGCTGATAATAATCAAACGGCTGAACCGATTTTCTTGAATCATAGCTAAGAACACTCTCGATTAAGTCACCTTTCAAACAAAACCAAAAGAATCAAAATCGGTTCAGCCGTTTGGCAGCTACAATGGCACAGACAGACACACAGATACACAGATACACACGTTAAACTTATAACACCCCTGTTTTTCCGTCGGGGGTTAAAAAAACACATGGGTAATAATTAGAAAACACGAAAATATTAGTCACAGGAAGCGACACTTTACTTTAAATTCATAATCTGGTTGATAAATTTCGTGACTGAACTTTACCTGAATAACAAAAAATAAAAAATTTATTGCACCTTATTCTGGATAATTCGGGCCGGAGCCAGGTAGTTACGGCTTGATGTTACGCATGCAAATTGCCGATTCAGTGAGTGGAGCACGCATTTTTTGCAACCTTAATTTTGTTATTGGAAACCTATCGAGTACCGTTACCTTTTGTTAAAAATGGTTAATCGATTTATCGGATGTAACTTTAGATTAGAGGACACTGAAGCTTGCACATGTAATCGAATAAATTAGGTAACTTGAAAAGTTTGTAGCCCTGCACTGTACGGGCCTGATTTAATACATAAAAAAACAACTACAAAAAATTGCAAAACGTCGCGAGTTGCGACTGTACTGCATTTTACCTCAAGGAAGACTGATAAATTAAGCATAGTGAAATTGCTCTCAATTTACAGTTAAACCTCAAATCGACAGGTTGGCACTGGGCGATATGAAAATGGTGGCTCGACGTTGCGACTGTAGCTGCGTTCATAATCCGATTGTCGATACGGCGAATGCGAAGTCAAACAATCCAATGCAAAACAAAGAAATAATAAAGGTGCGTTTTATACACCGCGATAGTCTTGCCCTTTATTGCTGGCTGGAGAGGCGACAAGGCCAATAAAACATTTTCTCTGCGGAACGCTATTATGGAACCCGATATTCGTGTGGGTACCGAACGTACAAGTCGGTTCGGATTATTGATTTTTGAAATTAAATCTTCATAGACGTGGGTTCGGGAATTGAATGTTTCGTAAAAGATTTAAAACGTGCTTTGTAATCTCCGTAGGTTCACGGTTTGAATCAAATAGGTATTTCTAACTATAATGGTGAAATTGTGAAACTGTTTGCTCTACCTTCAAATATTTTGAACATTTCCCTTAAAACTTTCTTCAGTAGGCTACTAACTAAATTATAATACAGAATTTGGTCATGCGTGCTCATTATTAAGGCAGTTCGTTCACCTCTTTCGGTCATTTACAGTAAGAATAAAAATAAAAACGCCAATACGGACTTTTATAATTAAGCCTTTCGAATACTCAGATCCCCATTTTATTGTTAATACTGATATCATCCCACAGCTCTAAAGTAGCTTTAAATGTTAATCTTACATTAAAGGAATTCTTTTAAAATACCTATCAGACGGCGTAAGTTAGTGCCGACTCAATCCGCGTATCGTGTGTACAATAAAAACAAACCGAAGGTAGAACTTGGTTTAATTGGCGGCAGTGCGAGGTAACACGATCATGAATTCTGAGAAACGACGCGTTTGCCTCTTATTGTGAATACTTAAAGTTCTGCAACAGTGTTAGAGTTAGCGCAACACCGAGGAAATTGATCAGGCGCTCAATAAATAAAAACGGTCCATTAAATTCTTATTAGAAAACATTAGTTACATAAATAATTAATTTATGAAATAAAGTATTGCATATTGAAAATGTAATAATGAGCTTCCAAGGAGCTCATAAAAAGTGACTTTGATTCTACATACAATACAAAGGCATTTCATTATTCTTTCATTAGCAATAAGTTTTTTATCCGCAAACAGATCTTCCGGTCTCCTGGGAAACGTACGAAAAAGAGACAAACAGTCCGAAAAAAAAAATAAACGTACGGAGAAAATGTGGCGAACAAAAGGCGAATGGGACGCGGTTTAATCCTGTCCGGCCGTCATTTCACCGGCTAGGGTGAGAGAAAATTGAATTTATTATCGTTTGTATTTGAGTGACGTGTTATTTTCACACGAAGAAGAGCGCGCGGCGGAATCGAATCAGTCAGTCGACGGATACGATAGCAACTCGATAGTAGATTACGGATGCGCTGCAAATGGCGTTTTCTATTCCATGAGCCGTGAGGTTTTTACTCGGCGGTAAAAGGATGATGTTTTCACGCGTATGTTTGTAGATTGATGGAAATGGAAGTAAAACTCTTTTTTGTTTATTGTAATTTTCTTTTTCTTGAGCTGCTGTCTAGTTCCTCGTGTGCTTTAGCTTCGACAGCTTTGATTTGTTTTGGTACCAAAACAAAACATTACGCATCAAATACAATAGAATTCATGCCTTATTTATTACTTCTGATTTAGGGGGATCTGAATGTCAAAATATTTATCAACATAAAGCTATCCACATAATGTATAAATAGGTACAATATACAACGACTGTAGGTACTGTATTATGTATCAGCCACTACAATGGTTTTATGCAGCAGCCATGATTTTTTGATCAAGGGTTATATTACTAAAGGGTAAAAACAATAGTAATTGTACTCCATTATTTAGTTCTCGAACTGAACAAAGAATAAGGCGGGGTTAAATCGAGGGGGTGGTGACTGCATAGCTCGCTAATTGGTTCAAATACCTTTAATATTGGTGCCGTAAAACTTATGGGGCGCTATAAGACTAGGCTATTTCATTAGAACATTCCGAAGAAAGTAATTTGTTTATAACTAGCGATGACTGCAGCTTTGATCGGCTTTCGGGTTATGTGAGACGTTTATTAGATTACTTAATTAGGTACGATGTAAAAATGTGTTTTATTAATACGTTTTCAATAAACTTGAATTTTATTCTAGTTTCAACAAAAGCAATATAATTTAACGTGGATTATAATTAATTTATTTAAGAATTTTAACAAAATCGATAGAAATTGTGAAACAAAACCGATATAGAAATTTATAAACCGAGTCTTAAAATGTATAAATCGAGTACTAACAGTGAAAAAGCACTTTTTTCCATTACACGCAATCAAATAATTATGTGGCATAAACTACACAAACTATCGTATTTTACTACTCAACTTAGGCTTAACCCTTCAATGAAAATCTATTCGTCAACGGGACCGAGCCTAGCCACTAATTTATTAGCCGACAAGACATTCTCCGGGCGTTTCAAGGTCGCATAATGGTATCCAAATAAATATAGGTATTCGAATGATAAGCCTTTGCCACTGCTTTTCGTTTGCGTCTTCATCTCATTGGTTAATATTGTAACTGTCATTCTAAGCGCTATGATTGGCTGCTTTTTAAATCAATTCGAGTCACGTTTTCCGTCAAGTGAATTGACGCCTCTTTTTATGAATCATTGTTATTGTTTTGTTTTGCAAAGAACAGACCGAACGTCTTTAAAAAAAAGATTTTACATAATTAACCCATAAGTTATGCATATTTAATTCTTTTCGTATCAGACTAGGTATTTCATTTTCTGGATTAAATTTACATAGAAAACTACAACTTCACTCTAATATTACACGAAATTAAGAAACCTGCAGTAGAAACTAATCTAAAGAATGATGCAATTTCAAAGAAAGCAAGCATTTCCAAGCCAACGATCACAAAAATGAAACTGGTTTTATCCAGTATGATTTACATAAAACTTGTTTAAATGTTAATCTTTGTGCTTGGGTGGATTATGACGTGCCCTCTGACATACACTGATGTATGTATGTAGGTACATTTTCGTACATGTGCTCACTTTAATCATTCATGCCCTTTGTAGGGTGGATAGTTGGAAGAGTAAAGCTATTTTGAATTTTATAACGCCGGCGCCCACTTTTTTTAATTAGAAATTTTGTTTTAAAAGATTTACCGTTGAGCAAATTCATGCCCCTCAATTATTCTGTCATCATCGTCATTATCATCAGCCTTAGCAGTCCACTGCTGGGCATAGCTCCCTCCAGTTGCACGCCATTCAGCTCGATTCTCAGCAACTCTCATCCAGCTCCTACCAGCCACCCTGCGAAGATCGTCGCTCCACCTAGCCTGAGGGCGACCTTACGTTTGCCGATAAGCGGTCTCCACTCCAGAGACCGTCAACCCAACGGTCATCGGTTCTAATTATTCTGTAATACCTATCTGTGAATCTATGATTATTATTTGTTCGAAATAACCTTTTAATGCTCAAACAGAAAAAAAACAAGCAGTTTGATTATCCCTGCACTTTTTGCTTGTTATCTGACATAACAATTTCCTAATACTTATTTCAAACATTAATTGGTATGCTACCGCATGCAATTCACACGACTAATTACCCTTTACCGTATTCACTACAAAATCGATTCCCATGCATCTAAATTAACCGAATACCAAGAGCCAAAAGTGCAGTTTTTGTTCGCCATCAATTTGACCGTCTACATTTTATACGTCATCCGGATGCTACTTATAATGGGATATTACAAAATGCTAAATTACTGTTATCTTCGGACAAATTATGGTCGGGAACAACGCGTTTCGATGTAATTGGGCGCAGACGCACTTCTGTTTCGGTACAAGGGAGAGGTAGCCGCGAGTAACGGATGTGGACACATTAGAATTGGTAATGTTTGGGTGTTGTTATTACCGTGTGCTGCTATATTGGTATCTTTGGGGATGTTGTTTCTTTAACGGCATATGGGTTACCTACGGATGTTGGAGGGGATGAGTCATATTTATTCAAGGCCACAGGGGCAAAGGTAGCCCGGCAAAGGCTCGTCTCGTGTTACATGGGTCTTAAACCTAACTGGCGAGATGTGGGTGTACTATAGGTACACCTCTGCCTAGCACTTCGGGGATTACAGGCGTGATGTTGTTATGCAGTTACTTATTACAAACTCGCTTGTCGCCTTTACCTTTCACATCTTCCAAGGTTTCCGTACATAATGATGATGATCGTTGCCAAATAAATAATGGACGATCGTCAACGTTGCACAGATGATTTGCTGTGATGGATGAATATTTGACGACGGCTTTATTACTCCGTATTAAATGACAGGAAAAAGTCATTTAATTTCATGTCCGAGTAACATTATTACTTGCTTTTGTGTGTTTTTGGACTGGGTTTTGTTAATTTGAGAGGACATTTTAGTACTGCGACGGTTTAATTTCAGGGATGCTGAATTTTTATTTAGAAAAATATTATTATGGTGTATCTAAATGATAAACTGTACAAGGACATGAGCAGGAAGACGGTGATGACTTCATAGGTCGATATCGCACATCATTTTTCGTCGAGAACTTTCAATTATGATAAGTTAATGCTACTTTTTTATCCTACGTGAAAGTAAGTAAGAAAAAAAAATGGCCACATACCAGACTAACTTTAATTCAAACTTGACCCGATGACCGGAGGTAGCCAGCATTGATAGCTCCACTCGCATGCCCCGAGTGATTGGAATCATTTAATAGTTTACTTGGATATAAATGCATGCGTTACTGGAAGAGATAGCAACGCGCACGTTAAAAAAATTATTTGAAGGAAATAGTAGATCTCTGAAAAAACTATACTGTTATCCAATTATTTATGAGTAGAATATAGATAAAGGTTTTCCACTTTAGGTGGCAAAGTCCATGATTAAATCCGTTACTACGGATTTCACAATGTTAATTATTATTTAGTCCTTATTCATAAAATATAAGATTACAAAATAAACAAATGTCATGAATCATAATTATTCATTCATTTTTAATGAATAATTATCAGATTTATTTATTTATGATATAATCTGGCTACCTACTCAATTAAATGTATCCAAATAAATCAATCAAATATTGTGGAGTCTTTCGAAAGATTAATTTGAACGTTTGGATGTACAAATACGCAGCCACGTATAAAACTGATTAATTGTGTAGACAAAAAAGAAACCTGCTTGAAGTGCCAAACCGAATGTTTTTTATACCTGTCTCGACTTGGATATATTGGAAGCAGTCTCACGCAATGAAAAGATAAAGAGTCCCCATTTTTTATATTTATTTTATATCAACTTAATCAACTGCTTGAACTTACGTCATAATTCATAAAACTTTCAATGTTAAATTCTTTCGACTTTGCCTAAACCTCAAGTATGTAAACAATTTCCTAATTTTACTTAGGTTTGATATTTTTAGAACTTTTTTTTGTTAGCCGTTATTGTCCCACTGCTGGGCAAAAGGCTTCCTTCTCTCCGCCTCTATTCCACCTCTATCTTTCCAAAACTGCCGAGAACAAATCTTTTTACAACTACTTGTATAAAACACCTAGGCCTTAGAACATTGGAAATTTATTTGCTTCAGATGGGAAGCAAATTGTAAGTCTAAGTAATTGAATAACAAACGCAAATCGAATAAACATTATTTGCATTTCAACTTTCAAGTGTCACTTCTTGCCACTTTACATCCGAACATTATTTACTAGCGACCGCAAACAATAAATCGAATTGGAAAGCAAGCATCTCGACCGTTGTAAATCAATCAAGTGATCATGAAATATGATCGTCCGTAATATTATCAATATCGGACTGTGAATCGATTTTTGTTGATTAATTTTTGGTTCGAGTCTTGTATTGGTGACCGTTTGTGAGGAATGGTGAGAGAATTTTGTGGAATGTATGAAATTTTTATGTATTTTTACTAACTCAAACTCAAAGCATTTATTTCAATTAAACCCTTAACAGGCACTTTTGAATTGTCAATTGTCAAGGAGTCGCTCAGTCAGAAATATGAAGCTATTTATAATATTATATATTTATATATAGTTGCCCATTCCAAAGCGTAGTAGGTACCTATGGAGAAGAAAGGGCAAGAAACTCCACGGACAATCTTTTAAATCAAAATATTGTTACAATATATTGGTTACATCATTCATGTTGAAATTATACATGTGAGAACAACGTAGAAAGTACGTTAAACAACTAAGTATGTATAATTTGATACAATCTACGTAGTAAGTAAAGTCAAAGTCCAGCGCTGAATAACTTTTCACAGCTGGCTAAGATTTCACTTGCATCAAAAACACACGTTAGTCATCATAGTCGTACTTCTCCAAAACCACGCAAATATGTGTATACTCATCATCTGCCTAGCCTTCTCCCAACTATGTTGGGGTCGGCTTCCAGTCTAACCGGATGCAGCTGAATACCAGTTTTTGACATGGAGCGACTGCCTATGTGACCTCCACAACCCAGAAACTGGGTAATATACGATATCCCTTAGTAATATGTATGTACTGTAGGTATAATACCTACAGTACATTTTATAATAGTAGACACATAGAATATATAGTAGGCACATAGCAAAATAAAATAATACTTTACTTACTCAACTTTTACTCTTCTTTTTTCATTTTAATTTCAGAACACTTGGAAACAGGTTCTACCACAATAACACTCAGTGCGACTTTTTTCCTAGTCCCGTACTACCGGTAATTTGTCAGTAGGAAAAGTTATTTACCCACAATAATGACCACCTCGGCTTATCTACGTGCACTATAGTTCTGACGGTACTCGGTAGTGGTGTGAGCCAAGTTTTGATTTATTTACTTTACCAAGTTAGAGGTCTCGGCTCTGGAGTCTGGACTGTTGCTTTTGTTATTAAACTAGTTTGCTAATGATTTTTAGGGTTGCTGGAGTTTTGTTATTCGTTTGTTGTGTTAATGATAAAGTTTGATTATTATACACTTGAAGGCGTTTCGTTAGCGTTTACTATTAGGTAAAGTAAGTTTATGATATGTTTTAATCCAATTTATTATTAAGTTAAGATGAAATGGCCGATGGCAGGCATAATTATAACAAGACATGAAAAAATCCGGTAATTTTCATAAAAAGCTGTATAATAATTATAACAACAATTATTCAGATTCGATGAGATGCTTTTACGAAATAACCACAGAAAGATTTCAGAAGCGCTGGAATCCTCCACCTTCTTGGAGAATCTTTCCTTCTTCCTCCATGCTGACTAGCGTGATACGTGACTCTATTTGGGTTTACTCAGTTTTAATTACGGTACTTATGGCTCAAACTTATTAATAATAACATTGTAAAGTTTTTCACACACATAATTAAACAACTAAGTAAAACAAAGTGGGAACTCGTTTTCCTTTTACTTACCCACGCTTAACTAACCAACGGACAGGGAACGTAAAAACTCACAAACCTGCCAAAACTTCACATACCGTAATTAACTGACTCGAAGTTTTTCCAACAAAGGGGTTCCGCCCGCAAAAACTATATGCTATTACCATGACGACGCATAAATAAAAATGGCTGACCACAAGCATTATTAACAAGAAATTGTCCGTCATACAGTAATTGAATCGTAATAAATGGTAATAATATCGGTTTTATTCTTTTACAATTGCATTATTTTAATTGGGTCGCAGACTTGGCTGGTTAAAAACGTGGTAATTGCTTGAGGTGGGTATTGTATGAGATATTTAATTGCAGTAATAAGCTGTATGAGGACCACTTATTAAACTTTTTGCTGATACTTTAAATTATACATCTCATTAAATTCTTTGAAGCATTGTCTCTAAAGTAAATAATGTTTTAATTTTGCTTTCAAAATAGTTTAGCAAAATAATTTATGAATTTGCAAAACCTAATTTATTTCAAACAAGATTTTATGAGAAATTGCTGTCATGTTCGCTGCAAACAGTTTATACATAAAATATGATAAATTTTACATTGAATAACAAATCACTTGTTTATGAGGCAGACTATTATATGGACTAGATAATTACCGGACTCAATTTATTAGCAAAATCTGTTCTACTAACGCAATTTGCCAGTTGAATTCAAGATAATTTCATGCCATACTAAGTGGGTGTTTAAATCAATTGGACGGTAAGAAGTCGAGAACGTACTTGGATTATTGATAACGACGGCCAGGCACGAAAGCTTTGACTATTCGATTTATTTTTCCAATAAGGAGCACTGAACGATGTCGCCGCAGAACGAAACACCGCCCCGACAACTCAGACAATACGATGAGATAGTCTGGGCGCATTACTAAGATTACTTTGCGGTTAAGACAATCCTTATTACAAAGGGTCAAAGTTCAAAATAAAGGATTGAATGTAATTTAATGATGGTGAAGTATACGTGCTTCGCAAATCAAGTGTGTTGAAGAGGATGGGAGAACCACGTCTATGAAAAATCGTGACGAGGGTGACACAATAAGTGAGGAAGGTGAGGGGGAAGCAAGGTGCTTTAATCGGAAATACGTACCCTTCGGAACTGCAAGGCTAAGGGTGCTAGCCGGAGACACGAATCAGGAATGTGAAGTGTGAATGCGCCTCGCGAAACATCGAGGGCGAACTCTTTTAAAAATATATGTGGGAATAATTTCATTAAAAGGTGTAGATTAAGGAGCTCTTATAAGTTACCTAATCAAACAAAAAGAATAAGTGAATTGGAGCCAAAATTAACTGGAAATCGCAACACGCAAAGCCTTCGGAAAACCAAGGTTTCGTGATGACGGAAAGTTTCAGCCAGCCCCATTGACTAAGCTCTTTATCCGTTAGTCACAATGCAGCCAATGGTGAATTTTCCTCTACGGAAAATACACCATAACAACACTATCCCTCATATACCTCTCTTGTGTTAATGGCAAAATCAAATTTACGTATACTGTTAGCAAGTTAATATAGCTAGAGTGGAAAGTTTGTTAGACTGGGTAGAGAAGCGAAAAGCAATGGACCAATTACAGGCTTCGACGGTGGGCAATTGCGAAACCAATAAAGGCAAGGAAAGCGCCTGTGTTGTCTCTTTATTCATACGATTAGGACACAGTGAAGCTTTGTTCCCCTTTGCTTTAGGCATACAGCCATCAGCCATGCTAGCTTGGAGGTGACGCTTTTGACGAATAATAGGCACTTTTGCATAGGCATTTTTGCAAAGAATTTCATCATTTTCGACGTACCTAGGTTACAGAAACTGCTAATTCTGCTGATTGTGCTGATTCTCAGCCTAGTTTGAATAAATGGATTTTGATTTTGTTTTTTTTTTTAAACAGCAAAAGAAGTCGCAGGTAATGCACAAGAGTTTGTACTGCGTTGATCAGTTATTTTATCCTATTTTCTCATAATTATTTTAGAGTAAAACTTTTGTAATTATGTTTGTAATTGCTTTTATTTTAACCCAAAAATAACACAAAGTATAAAACTGATAGTACTTATGAGTTACCTACAGGATGAGGTCAATTAAAACTTCTAAAACCTCTGTTAGACATTCGAAGTCAATTTAAAAATTCTCGATAGTTTACGTTGATTATTCAATCGTTTCTAAAGCAACAAGCGAGTAGCGGTAGCTCACAAAACTTAAACACTTATTAGCATTGTAGAAACCGATTTTCCCTTCAGCTACTTTCAAACTAACCCTTACATCGCGCACGGGTAAATAGTTGACTGGCACGTTACATTATTCTCCATTCTAAGACGACAGATTAGCAGACCTCTTACTAAGTAAAAGTAGTTGTTCTGAATACTAGAATGGATTCGATTTGTCTTATAATTCAATGTCACGCGTTACTGAGTAAGGGTTCAGATTTTTCATGGACACGAACAAGGTGAAGGCTGTTCAAGTTCTTCAGTTTGCGGTTAGGGTTTGGAGTAATGAGGTTTTTAGTCTTGACACTGAGTTCGAGGAAAATGGGAACATTAATTATGTTGTTAGGCAAAATTACAGAGGACGTTATTTTTGTGTTACATATTATTAGCTTCTTGCCGACTTTTGAAATGATTTTGGAGACAACATTTATTTTTCTTATATTTAGAACCAGTTACAAATAATATTTCGTGACTTTAATACGAATATAGAAAAAAAGCTATAAAAAGTTGGGGCTCTTAAAAAGCATTTCGAAGCGTATATTTTTTAAATTCAACTTTACACCAACGACCACACGGTTCTAAGCAGAATAACAACTTAAGCATGCTCGCACTACCGTTTGCCCCCAGAGTGAAGACTAATGAATTAGCCCGTCAATAATATCAAAGCAAATGCCAGATGTCAATTTCGAGTGACAACCGTTTCAAGGGTTGATTTCCTATTTTACAACTTTACACTTTAAGGTACAGATGTTAGGGTTGTAATTTCTTTGTATAATATTTATTATCCCCTTTAAAATAGGTGTAGAGATTTTATTTGATTGATTACTTTTATAATGTGACAATTGCGTGTTCAAATATTATAGATTTAGGACGAAAATAAAAGTAAATACATTTTGGAAATAAATGATTCTGATTCACCGTAATAAATTATTTCACACATTTTATTTACAATGGTAAAAGGCGTGAGCTTATCTACATATCGACGACTCAGAGTGAAAACCCTCGTAAGAGCGTCTTTTATGTTTTTGAATTAATTAATAAAAAAACATAAAAGACGCCGTACAGTCACGAGCAATAATATGTATACACTTAGCAAAATTCAATAACCATTTTTTCATGGAGCGACGATTGCAACTTTAAGATGATACCTATATCATAATAATATGGGTTCCAACATACTATGTTCGATATAACATAAAATTACAATCAATACGGTAGGAGAAAATCACTATTAAAAGTTGCTTATTGTATACATATTGGTGCTCGTGACTACAAAAATGTTACAGCACGCAGTTTTTTCTTCCTCCTGAAAAGTTACTTCATTACACTTACGAGGTTTTTATTCTAAGGCGTCGATATATATTTGTAATATATTAACAAAGCTCCAAAACTTTGTTTGCGTATATAAATAAATGAAGGGAAGTCTTAGACCGCCTTGTGCCAATGCCTAAAAATAGAGGCTTTTGTTTGCAATCGCAACATTTGATATATTTGATTGGTCAATTGAACACTCTAAAGGGACAGCTTTTTATTGACCGGCTAGGTTTACCTGAAGGCGTGTTTGTAAGTATGGAAGAGTTTCTCTTACTAAGCCCGAGTTCATGGACAGTCTCAAAAAGATAATAAACATCGAAACGATATGACAGGAACCAGTGGAAGGTAATGGCCGAGGCGACTACTGCTTAGAGGCGTGAGCCACACTATTAATATTTGATTGTCCATATTCATTGTTCCATTATTTTGTAGCAATGTGTAGTCACAAAACATTTTACACATTGGGTACTTAATTGTAGCTTTAAATTAATACAATTTTATAGAACACAAATAGTAGACAACCAAATTAAAAAAAATTGTCGATGTTTTTTGAAGCTGACTGAAAGCGTTAGGGTCATGTCACACCGAGACGCGAAGCGGCGCGCACTTTTTCATGATCCGATACAATATTGAATTTACTACACAATACGGTACACGCACTGAAATTATACCTTTCCGTGAAGAAAATAAGTTCGAAAATTGTTAAAAAGTGCGTGCAGCGTTACGTCGCTGTCTTAGCTGACCCTAAGGTTCTTTAAGGTGTAGTAAAATAATGCAACAGGATTATTCTAGAGAAATACATAGTAGACTCCTATTACATAAAAATGTCCCAACTTTGCAAGTGACCGACCAAGTCAATTTCTCGGTCGAAGTGGCGTGGCGTGTGTCGCTGGCCACATGTTGCTTGGCCACCACATTAGCATGTCAAAGCTTAGACTAAGTCTCAATTACAGTCTAGGTACTGTAGTTAGTTTAGTTACTCTATTATGTAGTGTTGGTGGTTAAAGCTTGTTAGTTTTGGTACTTAATAACTTGCATAGTTAGTGGTAATTTCGGTTGGTATTTTTTTTCAGAATGTAGTTGAAATTGCTGAAGAGAAAGATTTTATTTTATTAAGGATTCTATTAAGGAATGAAAGTAACAAAAAGACTGTAAATGATATAATTGGAGTCATTAAAATAATAAGCATGTGAGCTTAAGTTAAAACAACTTGATATTTTTGAAATGGAAACGCGATGAAAATCGTATTTTCCCATAATTTATCACAACGGAACTTCAACTACAACAGTCATGTAACTTTGCATGTACCGCTACGATTACCAAAAAAGGGATGCAAGATTGACTGGTTTAGATGACAGAAAATCTATTTAAAATGTATGAATCATTCCACAAACGCGAAAACATACCAAACAATTTCCAAAACCATTCAAAACTAATATCAAAACCCTTTCCAACTTTTCGTCGCTCCTGTGCGTATTATAATCATACACAAACTGCTTAGCACTGGTAAAGTTGGTCTCATAAATCAGTATACACGTACTAACATGCATGCAGTCGGATTCAGAGAAACCTTCGCAGGCCTCAGCTTGGCACCAAGCCACTCACGCTCTAGGTCAGAGGTTCCCAACCTTTTAACATAAGCGCCCCCCATATTACTTTGTTTTAAAATCACTACGCCCCATACTTAGTCGACATTATTTTTTACAACCTCGAGGATGGGTTAGATTTTCTTTTTGGTATTAATTTTTTTCCAGTAACTAAGTATTAAGAATTTTGGAATCTAGCCTTAACCTTTACTAATACCAAGAACATAATTATAGTTGAATAAATATACTATTTATTTCTTGAGCTGCTTTGCCCGGTGCCTCATGTCACTCTACGCCCCCAAGTGGGGCCCGCCCCACTGTTTGGGAACCCATGCTCTAGGGCGATTCACACATCGCTGGCCGAACCCTGCCACTGCCTCTGACGGGAATAAGTTACTATTCACATTTTCCGCGAGGTTAAACGCCTAGAGGCAGGTTGGTAAAACGTTTTCTCGTGTACGACATCCAAATTACTGCTACTTGGAGTTATCTGTGAGATTTGTTTGCTAATATAGAAATGGCGTGACAGTTGTAACAAGTGGAATAAAACAAACATTATTATAAACATTTTTACTTCTTTTTGCACATAATTGCATAGTGCTGGTTTACTTCAGTATGCATACTGTTGGTTTACTTCAGCTCGTAAATCAAGTATTCTATAAAAGTATAATTTTAATATTTCTGAATAAATTTAAATCGTCCTTTACTCGTGTTGTTTTTAAGTATGCCGCAAATGCAGGCAGACAAAGCAATGGTAGCCAAGATTGGAATGGTAAATTAATGTTTGGAAAATAAACGAGCTTGTTTATTTTATTCATTTTTAATACGAAAGTGATTGCAGTTGCAGGTTTAAGTCAGTGAATATAAACGGATAAAATCCAATTGATCTGCAAGCAATTAACGATTAAACATTGATAAAAATGACAGGCAAACACGATTGCACTTGCCTTCAAGTTTATTTCAAGAGACTTCAAAAATAAATAATACAAAACGTGTGCAGTAGAGGCTTACACAGACGATACGTCTGGTGTCGTCGGGTGTTGCCACGTATCAATTCAATTTATTCCGACTGGGAGTTTTGCATGCAAAAACGGTGTAACAAAAACTTACACGACAGTTGAAGCGAAGCCCTACCCGGCTACGGTGAAGTCGACTTGGCGAAAGTAATTAATCGCAAGCTCGCGAGCTGTCGTCGCGTCACAACGCATCAATTGCTGGAAACTCACTCTGTCGGAAAATTGGAGCCACGACGCCGACTCGAGTGAGAAACACAATCGTCCTACCCTATCGTGTCCGAATCAAAAATAGATCAAAGCAACTCTTCGACACTATAGAATACGTCCTTATATTAACTTTTATTGATTCAGTAGTGCCACTTATCAACCCATGACTCACGGCAGTAGAATTGCTTACTTAACTCAAATAATTTATTTGACCATTGTTGGTCGTAAGTAATAAGAATTAAATAGGAATATATCTCTGTCGTTTCGTTATTCATATTACATTACCGTATCTTCCTTTTCCAGACGTTTTAAGCGTTGATTATTCAGCGCTATCGCGGCGTACCATCTGGTGCGATGCGCGCGAATAGCAGTTGTGTAGTTCTAAGAATAAGGCGTTTTTTCGGGTGCAACGGTGGGTGGAAGAAGGTTATAGTGAGGAGACATTATTTTGTCACAATGGTGGGTGCCGCCCACGCTACGGGCAGCAGCAGCGCAGTCTTCGGTGATGCACTGCTTTAGGGAACGAATAAATTACCCGGACCGTTCACAAGACTTACACCGCATACAGTTTCACAGTATCTTTAGAATACCCCGTAGAATAATATTCTTACGAGCGGACAAATGTCTCGGAGCTACTGTGAATATAAAATGTTTTTAAATGAAATAAAAGACGTATCTTCAACGCGGAGGTATCTGAAGTAACTTTAGACCAACGAGTGCTGTTAGAGGTGTGGAAAAAACGTGTTAATAACACCTTCCGCTTGAAACAATAGTAGGAATTCGGATTAGACACGTACGAGCTAGGAGCAGTGCGCACCGTGAGAAGCTTTGTAACCACAATGCTCATGGCGTCTACACAAACCGCAAAGTAAGTAATCTAATACACGAAGCTCAGCGACACTGGCTTTCATGGCCGCAAATCTCGTATTACACGACCGAACTGTTTAATAAATTCCAATTTTAAAATTGCGCGATTATCGACCGAATTCCGAAGTAGTAAGTCATATTATGAAGTTTTACGCGTGCCGAGCTGTTGTGGGCAAGCGGCCGATTCATAGATTGCTTTTTTGTCGGAACTCGGACGAATAAAAAAGTAGCAACAATCCGCTCCACTCCGCAACGTAGGTGGCTATCGTGTGTCGTGTACGTTTTTGCGTGAAACATTCACAAGAATCGGTATTGGCAAATTGAAAAATGATTCTTTTATGTCCGCTATGTGGGGAGTCAAAAATTCTACTACGGTTTATGGCTTTGATACAGTTTCTGAACTTTTGTGTTGATGATGAAAATGGACTTTTCCGGAATCAAGTTAGGTGAAATTCGATTATCTAGCGAGACTGTGCTGTAGGAGCTCATGGATGCCAGGCTTTTATGATTTATGGGGATAGAATTGGAAATTTTTAGTCGAATTTTCTCTACTTTTCCGATATTAGAATCCTTAATAGAAAAGCTCTTACGTTTTAGTCACAACTCACAACATCTCAAAGAATTATTTACGTTAGGTTTTCCTCCAAAACACTGCTTATTGCTAAGCATTGCAAAGTTAAAATACATTTGTTTCACGACAATAGGTTTGACGCCCGTACAATACTGAAAGCTCAGCTTTGAAATTACAAAAATCTTATTTGCCATCACTCGAACATAAGTAGCGGGGACGAACAATTTCTGTCTCGCGGTTAAATCTCGAGAGACGTACAAAACGTTTATTCTTCGGGTCTCGACAGAGTACAGAATACTTCGTATTATTTTATTTAGTAGTTAATCTGTGTTCACAGAGGCATATGTGAGAGAAATCTTTGCAGTGCACGTTGTGAAAAGTTGTTGCTGTTTTGTTTTAAAATTGTTTGATGTTGTGAAAAAATGTAGTGGCAAGTTTGAGGAGGAGAAATATTTTAATGTAATTACTTGTTTAATGTCTTCATTAATCTTCCTTATTATGTAACAAGTTATTTTCTCTATCATAAAATTCCCATAAAATCATATCGACCAACATAGAAGGCTTTATATGAAAATTCCGCGAAAACCAAGCATTGGTTATATTTTGATTTGTCCAATAAAAATTTCCCATTATCTGTTTTTATGAACACATTATATATAATCACTAGTTTGGTTTAACATAACATTCCTACCTATTTTGTAGCTATAAAATTTTAGTGGTGCATATAATCGTTTGTATCTAAAGAATCACATTAAAATTGCCCATATAGTCAATCTTAGGCACACTTTCTAAACACACATTCATGACAAAATTAATGTTTTTTCTATTTTAATTACTATAATGAGCGGCGTTGTTAACGTTTTTAGCAATAATATATTCTGAATAAGCAAAAACCATTACGCTTGTAATAAAATGGAGCTTTATATCATAGACATTTACATAATTAAGGTCTGTGTAGAAGTGGCTTTGGATGTTCGTTATATTAACGGCTCCATGTTATACGCATGAATATTCGATTGCCCATTCAGCAGCCGAGTTGATTTATCACATAAGGCTAGTCTAGTTTTTATATCGCTTGTTACTACATTTTGCGATTATAATATACAGTTTTTTTAAGCAATAATCGTAAAACGCGTTGATAAAGAGATCAATTTTTAATGGAGATGTGACTACAACAGAAATAAAAGTGGCTGTTGAAACTATAAAGATACAATGGCCAGAGCCATACTAGTTTTGATAAAACTTAAGCTTTTGAAGGTACCTAAATAGTACGTGGTACACAATTATACACGCTAATGATCAATTATGATTAAAACAGGAATAAGAATTGGCAATGTAAACAAACGAAAAATTAGAGATGCCAATCTCTTCCCCACAAATCGAAAAGCTTATAAACCACCCGATGCTAATTCCAAGTAAATAAACCCTTTCGGAATAACAAAGCCAAGAATTAGGCGAAATTATTTAACCCGTGAATTGGCTTTCGACGACTGTAAACTTCAAATCAAGGAGCCAATTCACAAGAACGCCGCGCCCGCTTTAATATGCACTCCACAATAGTAAGGGGTTCGAGTTTTGAAGAGGTAAGTCCTTTATCTTCCCACAGGCGCACTTCCATCGTGAGGGACGGATACGATTAGAAGCCTTAATCTTTAAAGGAGTTCAAGATAGCCAGTGGCGAAGTTTTTTCGACTATTCCCGGTATTAAGGGTTAAAGTATTTTCAGCTATCCTTGCTGACATTTTTGCCCGGTTTTCGTCAAGATGAAGCATCAAACATTCTGAAGTACGCCACACAGGTTGCCTTTTTTGCACACACTGTAAACTGAGCTCTGAGATAGCAAACATATGATAAGCAATGACAGATTGCAAACGCTTTTATCTACGACGCTTCTTAGAAGCAATTTGTTTGCTGTCTGCCTTTCCTTTAAATAAAATTAACTATAAATTGTTCTCTATCTTTACAACGAAGAATAATGCTTGTAGGTACACTTCGTATCACAATTTTCCTATAAATTTAATTTTTCCCCTACGGCTAATACCTAACATTCTTGTACTAAACTTTGTACATTACGTACGAATAAAACTATTTTTAACACAACTCTCAAAATAACATTTACACATAAGGGTTTATATCCTGTAGATGTACCAACTTTTAATAAAATACGTTACCCAAGGGTGTGTTCATAATAAATTTCCGTGAGCCGGACAAAACAATGTGAAGATCAAAGGATGTTTTGGCAACTTTATAAGGGGTGATCTCAGTATGCGGTAACAAGATGCTAATGTAATCGTTCTTTTAAATTACGTGGGGTTCCGTTATCGTCTTGAATTGTTAGAGTAATGTTATTAGTATTTATCAGCTCGTAAATTGGGATCGTTTATTTCCTGACACGTTTCCTGAATAGAAATGAAGAGTTTTTGGTTCTGTTTGTAGTCGATAGTTTTATATTGCAATCCAATGTAGTGGAGGCACAAATACTGATGTTTGAGTTTATATTTGTCTTGTTGTGTTGAAATAATTGCTCTACCAACAACTGCTTTTATGTGACTTTGCACCACAGGTTATCGTTGTTGATCGTTATCATTATGATTGTTCACGTTTAGGTTACTTATGCTATCTTTAATGCAGTTTCGGAAGCCAGGTCTTGAGTGAGTATATTATGGAAAAAAATTGTTTAGAGATTAATTCCGGATGCGTATACTGCACAATTTTCAATTCGGTATTAACTCAATGGTCAATTTTAACCAAAAGTATTTCCTGATACAACTGCCACTGACTGTCCAATTGCAAATTGCTTAAGCTAAGCTAAGTCCACTTATTAGTCCACTAAACAAATCGTAAATCAACAGCGTGAATAGTATTTAGTTCACCAGTAGACAGCCCGTCATGTCCGTCTGAACAATGTTGACGTATTTCAACTATTACTTGACGGAAATCGACTAGGTTTCGTTTAGTACCTTTACTAACCAGATGCCAGACTGCATTGCAATTATTGTTGGTAACGTTATAAATTCTTCGAAATATGCTACTTAGTTACTCGGAATTATTAATTGGCAAGCCTATTTCGTTGGAACATTAGCAATTACAATAATTTAATAGTACTTGTAAGTTATTATAGTTCAAACATGAATGCATTGTTGTCCTGCACTCCCCATTGTAGGTGGATTTAATATCAACTCAGTATTAAATGAAATATTGATAGAATATTTTCAAAGTAATATTTTTCTTTTGAAACGTGGTTATCTCTTCTGGTATTATAATAAAAATATGTGGTTCTGACATTTTAAAACTTTAATATATTTTCATTCTGACACGCGTTGTATTAAAATGCAAAGAGTACGCCAGAGTTATTCATAGAACATCGTAAAGATATGAAAAGAGCTGAGGTTCTGAATATAGCATAAGTCAGGTAAGTACTCTTTATTAAGTTAAATATCTTAAAAATTTGAATATTCGTTATTTTAACAGGAGTTTCTAGGATATTTATTTGTTTCTTTTGTAAATAATAGTGGACAGTTCACTTTTTTCAGAAATGATTGAGTTCTGCAATAAGCTCTCACAATTTAGTGAAGTTGAATAGATACCTTGTTTAAGTAAATCATGAATTGAAAATGTCCACAACAATGTGTTTTGTGGACATCTTTGACGACTTGAGTAAAAAAATAATTGGATTCTTTAAAAATCTACAAAAATGAAAACCTACTTTTTTTCTAAGTTACATAATTTTGTTTCAGTAGCTATACAGCCGCATTACTAGATATAGTTATAGCTATACAGATAGCTAAGTTGCAAAATGTATCTACACAGTGAGCAAAAAGAGTACATTTCTATCACTTACTACTTCATTGTTGCCAACTGTTTCACTCAATCGTCTCATAAACTACTGCGAGAAGATTCGCAGCTGATACAAGCTCTCGAATCGTCCCTACTTTATCTCAAGTACTGTCCTCAACTCCCTAGTATCAGCAAACTCTCAATAATCCACTTGATTAAACGTATTAAATCACAACATATTCCAATAATTTAACAATCAAAGCGTCAAACCATTCTCGTAAACAAAAACATAAAGAACTCAATTACAATAAGCCCTATTGGTCCCGCTCAAGCGCAATATTGAAATGTTCCAATTTGCATAGTGATTATAAACATGAGATTGGGGATTTACACCATATGAGGGACAGAGACAGATGATAATGAAATTAAAGAAACAAAAAAGGATAGCAATAATAGCTAACTGATGACTGACAACGTGAAAGCAACCAATATACAAAGAACTGTACATGCTATTTTTATATGAACAAACTTGTATTTCAAGAGGTCTTCAAACTTTTGCTGCCTCATGATTTAGTACCCACCATGAGTGATCACAAAAATAATTGTGTTAATTCACTTGAATTAACGATGTAACTAATATTTTTAATTGGCGTAATAACGTATGATACATTTATACACAAAGCGGAATTAACACAATGATTAGATTTATTTGCCTACATAAAATAATATTTCCATTATTGGTATCCTCTTAATGCGAATTATTAAACGAATAATGATTAATAATGAATTGTGTGTGAATACAATTTAATTAGCGTATAGATTTCACATATTGTTCATAGATACAACACGCTTGTCTCTAACATAATAATTATGTAAATAATCGTAAATGCTCTGCATTATGGTTAATTATTTCAAGTAGCTCAACATTATTTGGTATTTTCTAAATATTGTTACTTTGCGAAATTATTTTCTATTCCGTAAATAGATCATTGTTAATATTATGTCAGAATCATCTCAATTCAAATACAAACCAAACAAAAGAAGAACATTCCAAAAACAAAATAACACAAACAAAATATTGACATTACATTCTTGTACAAGAACATACACGGAAACCTTGCAAGCACCCTAAAAACTTGTAAATACTGCAGACGTGACGGGCAACGCTGCTCAAAGGCCGGCTCCAACATTCCGGTGGACGATCGATCCGGATTAGGCTTGCCCGACCGACGAGCGGACTAAATAAACAATGTGACGAGGCTGCTTCACCCTTTTAACGAATCCCTCTGCACTCGCGTAAAGCTAGTAAGTATTATTCGTTACTTTACACTGTGCGATTGACTAGACCTGATTTGGGTGCCCGAAAATTCTGTCAGGTAGTGTCGATTGCGATTCTAGTTTTTTGCTGTCTATTTAGTTCAATGCTTTGCTGTGGTGAACTTAAAAATTCTCCGTGATCTATTTTGTGTATGAATTCTGGTGTCTTACCTGAAACAAAGAAAATTAACTTTATCAGTAAGCATAGTGGAACAAAAATTATAAGAGGCCAATTTTGATATCATCAAGATGACAAGAAGAGAATGAACAGAACAGAATGATACAGCTCTAAAATAAAACTTAAAGAAGAGTCAACCAGTTCGCAAGTAGGTGACAAGATCTCCGTACCGTACCGTAGAACTATTCAAATGTGTGAGATATCCTAATAGCAGTATTAACTTCATCTTACCAACCGATCGGGGAATAAGGTTGGCCGTGTATTATTACACCAAGAAGAACGTCGAACTAAATACGCATGTTATGCTGGATGTAAATTTGAAGACTATTTATATCGAAGTCAGTTCCGCAATGTATTCTCCTTCTGCTTCTCCTTTGTCATCTACTGAAGATGATAGTGAGACGGCAACATCATCTATGTTTCCTGTTTCAACAGCAAATTCATCAACTTGTTTAAGTGCTACAAACTGTTTTTGCAAAATATCCCAGCCATGTAGTGATATGTCCTAGTAAAGGTTTTAAGTCACCGTAAAATATTATGTCCGAAATTTAAGCTACAAAATGTAGGATGCAATTAACCGGTGTCATAGAAAAGGGTGAGATAACCACTATCAACTGGGCCGGGGTTAATTTACCTTTAAATTATGGAGGCATCTACTACACGTTGCCCGTAAATAAACAGCCAAGCTGGCCATTGAATAACAGAACTGCCTTAGGTTGTAATTCAGGGATACAAGTACCAAAGGGTACACATTAAATTATATTTACGACTTCATTTTGTAGTTCTTCTTGTAAACGAGTTGTATTGTTTAAAGATGTGCATTGGTTTTTCATTACCTACGGCACAGATATTCTACGGACAGACTTTAAAGTCTCTTGTATTAACCAGTATTGAACTGGTTTGCTATTAGATTCATATGATAATAATAAGTTGCCCAGTGCTATTAATCAACACTAGCATGCCGTCTCCGTCTATGATAGAAAAACTATGCTATGTTATTAAATCTAGCCATTACAAAGAATTCGTTTACATTCAACATATAGAGTAGAGGTTCGCTTTTTATACAATTTCTTGTAATGGCCGTAGCATTTTGCAATTCAAAGGCCCCTGGGCTACTACGAATAGGCTTTGCTACAGTTTGTCGGAATACGGATGAGTGGTAGCCTTGTTTAATGCATAGTGTTTTTGTTTGATTTTCGATGTCTTCTCAAAGGAATATTTAGCAGTCAAATATGGGACACGAAAGTGAATAATTTAGAACCACATTATATATGACAACGGTTGATACAGATATAAAAAGGCCAGTATCGTTTTATGTCTTTGTTTTTTTTATATAAAAAGGGGTTAAACATGTGTGTTGTTTTGATGATGTGTACGTCCGTATTATGTTTTATTTCACAATGACTATAAAATTATTTAAGAGCAGGCTTTTTTATCCTTATCTGATTTATAATTTCAGTTTTACATACAACTTCTCAAAAGACATAAAGTTAAGAAAGAAGCTTTAATATTTAAAAGTAACAAGAAACTCTGAACACCTGAAGCCATAAAGCCTGACATAATGATGTTACAATACCGCCAACATTTTAGCACAGGTTTAAAACACAACAAATGGTCCCAAACTTTGACGCCCATCGCCAAAGTTGAACCATTACAAGAAAATATGCGTTCATCTATTAGAAAATATACCACAAGCAGCGAGACCTTCAGTGGCATGTTTATATTCGCATCGCGTGAGTATGATGCTCCCAGGCTTTAACAACAACAAGACTACAAACAAAAGCAAACCCTAATGAAATGTAAGCAGATGTCAGTTTTTAACGTTGATAACTTGACAGAGCCGCGAAGTTCCGGTACACCGTTATGCCTGTCATAGATTTGAAATACTGGTATTGCTTTTTCATACTTTTTTGTGTATGTATTTAAAAGGGTAATCAAGTGAGAATTAGTTAGATATCACACGTAATCGATATATTTATTATGGTCGTGGAAAAGTAACTGTACTAGTACCTCATTAGAGAGAAGTAAACGGAGACTGACCTAATGATGGTATTCAATTTATAATTAAACATAATGGCTGCCTCAAAAAGTTGCCAAGTTAGGCTGAAGGCAGAATATACTTATTTAGAAATATAGAGGGTCAACTAAAACTCCAACCTATTCCATAAAATCAATCTATCACCAGGAATCAATAAAAAACAAATCAATTTTTAAAATGAAAACTTTATCGAACTATCAATCAAACGTAACCGAGTTTTTGTCGGATGTTAGAATACACAAGCCGATTTTACTATCGCGGAATTATAGGTTGCGGTCAGATGAAAAAATAGAAAAATGTGGAAAGCGTGGTAGAGAGTTTCGTTCATATTTTTTCTATTGTACTACTTGCGTTCGGTATATTTATATGAATTTTTGTAAAATGTTTTGCGATACTGATAATAGACTATGCCGGTTTTTATCTGTTTTGTCAATAAAATACTGTTGACCTTTCACTGACACTCACTTAAAAAATTCAAAAATTCAAGGTCGCCCAGCGCGCTTTGGAACGGGTTATGCTCAGAATTTCTTTGATAAAATAAAATATGAAATTATCCGGAAAAGAACCGAAGTTACCGACATAGCTTGCAGAGTAAGCAAACTGAAGTGGCAGTGGGCTGACCATGTTTGTCGAAGGACCGATGGCCTGTGGAGAAGACGAGTCCTAGAGTAGAGACCGCGTGTCGGTAAGCGTAGCGTGTGACGCCCCAGCTAGATGGACCGACGACCTCAAGAAAATGGCTGGGGCAGACTGGATGCGGAAGGCGGAGGTTAGGGTGTTATAGCATAGCTTGGGAGGCCTATATCCATCAGTGGACTGCGATAGGCTGAGTTGATTGAAGTAATTAATTTAATTTTCGTTTCACACGATAACTTTTCGATAATTTTCAACCCAAGCCTATTTAGCTATTATTATAATAAATTCATGATGTTAAATATCTACGAAATCTTAATGGTTTCTTTGCAACACTAAAGCCCAATTATTCTTGATCGAAAACAAGCTACGTGACCAGTACCTACATAAGTTTATTTCGATATTATTAACTCTGATTGATTATTTTTTACCAGCTACTATGGCAAACAATTATTTAATCGATCAACTCGAAGCATGACTTTACAAACCTATTGTCAAAAGTACCTAGCATAACTGATTGAATGAATTGTTTACCTAAATTGGCTATTTGTGTAGGCTAATCTCTAGAATCGTTTATTCAACCAATCAGCATATTTGTGATTAGATGCGTCACTGAATTGAAACATATTATGTAAATTGGTCGAATACACAAATTGATTTGTGCGAAATCATAATTATCATGATAAACATTTTCGTAAGTAAACGATGCAGAAAGGATCTCATTTACGGTGCGGGTTTTTATCGCATGGGGTTACAAGCCCGTAAATGTGGAAAAAAGTAAAATTAAAGGTAGGTAAACGTTGACTGCAGAAGGGATAAAAACGGTGTGGTTTTCTCCCGCACTTGGTTGCAGACCCGGAACTGCCGCAGAAAATAAAATTTTAACTCATCATTATGAACGACATTCACTATAGGACGGACCCTTAAATCGCGAAAACAATATCAGCTGTTCCCTACATTTTGACGAGGTATAAGATTGATTTTTTTCAGCATGGAATCGTGAGCCAAAATAAAGAAACGTTTGCGTAAGAAACATAAGCCAGTAATCCACTTAGAATCATTTACAATCTGTTAGATAGGTAGATACGTTTATAAGCTAAGCAAACAAAACCTCAAATTGAACACAACACCATTTCCCACCATTTCCGCGTTTAAAAATAAATTATAGTGTCTCGAAGTAGCAGGAAATCCATTTATAGAATCGATATATGCAGCACCTACATATGTGCATACATATTTATACCGGCGGTCCTCATTACACCTGTAAACTAAGTGATATGGGGTCGTTGCACTCAAGTTCAAAGCACGTCGAACGTAAACGGTGCAACTTTGGTTGCTGTACATAATATTTCCATGTTGATTGATAGGTAGTTTATGGGTCTGTGAATGGATCAAGATTTGAATATCTATCGGGTATCGTAATTAAGTAAATTCATGGCTAAGTTGTAGATTGTGACCTCATAGGTTCAAATGTTAATTAGTTAGTTGAATATTGTTGTTATTTCTAACTTCATTAGAATAATCTAGGCTGCGTCTCGTCTCAATCGACCGCCTGAAAGCGGTTTACATTTGTGAATGAAAACTACCCTGTTTACAAAACCCGATTTAAATTTCCTTCTCAACCAAATCAATTATCAAAATCAGATTAATCCGAATCCGGGTCGCAATTACGGCTTGATTTGAATCAAACATCTAAATCTAAAGTTTCGATAACTTCAACTTCGAAATTGTGTTGTACATACATTTCAATAATTATGCCTAAAGACATGATCGCAATAAGTTTCTGGCGTAATTTTCTTATAAAAATAACTCTAGTGGGAAGTGCCACGAATTTCTTGTAGGTAGGTACGTAATTTCAATTGCATACCTACGATTTGAATGCAATTTAAACACGACACTAAATCAAAGAGGGAATGCCCATAATGACCGACTGACTCAAGTTAAATACTTATTTATAATCAGCGGACAAGCGGTGTCCTATAAAGTTATCTATATCTTATCAACATCATAGCTTGCCGCACCGATACTTTTAATAATGTATGAAGCTTGAACACACAATATTATTGGTAGCCTTATCGTCTAACGGAAGTAGTTAGTCACCTAAAAGGAAATACAGTTCCGTGAACTTGCTACTTAGGGAAGCAAGCACGTTTTGAAGGTTTGTAGGGCTACCTTTAAATTAAAAATAAATAAATAAAGATTGTATTGTTCAACCAGGCCTAGATTACATAATGATTACATAAAGCACAAGCATAAAGTCATATTCTTGTTAGTGGGTGCCGTATTTTTCTCCTAGATAGATTACAAAATAACCTGTGTTTAGGACGAATAATATCGAAATCTAAACTCCATATCGTAGAAAGGTAAAATGGTATAGGTATCATATTTTTTACTGACGAACTGTTTAATTCTAAGTTAAATTATCTTTACTCGTATTTTCAGGACTTATTTTTCAGTTTTTTTTTAATTCTCTTTTTTTGCTGAACGCTACGTAGGTACTTATAAAGTCATAACAATATAGATTCATTAAGTAGTTTATTGACTATTGAGTTCACAATCGTGAATTCGTGATTTCTTCATATAAGTAAGCTAATCAAATGCCTTTGACTGTATAAACTCTTGCACACGATTTTTGTATTTTGAAGTTCATTGAACTGGTTTTATGTTTTAGAGTACTTCCTTATTAAGTACCCCTTTTTTAAACAGAGAACTGAATAGGAAATACCCTACACGTTTTTTCTGAATAATTTTAGTAGATTTTCATGTCCAGAATTCCAGATTCCGGTAGTTAGGAACCTAAAGCAAAATGGGAATTTCGATGTTTTGAAATACAGGAATCTAATTTCATTTCGCTCGTGTGGTCGACATGTAGGCTTGAAACTGAGATCAGATTGACTGGCATGCCTTTGTGAGTTGGTCTGTTTCCGACTGAACTGAACTGGACTGTACTAACTGAGAGGGATTATTAATGAAATTGTTTTAGGAACTTCAACAGCAATCAGTCGAAATGATATTTTAAAAGTTCTTCTTTGGCAATCGGTTGCATATAACGAAAGTTATTTCTTTGTTGACCACTAGTTGCGAAATTCAGTTGCCATAGCGGCCGCAAGGATATTTTCTACGGATTGCTGTTGGAATGGAGTTGGGAAAGTGAATGGAATATTTTTATAAAACTGAGAAAAGCTAGTATGTATTACCTATTTTAAGGGTACCACTGTCTTTAATACAAGTTATTTCATAACTTAGTAAGGGTGCCGGTTGTAACACGTCTGTTTTATACATAATAATATTTAGAGATAAACTTTTGCAAATGGAAAAACATCACAGATAAATTTAACAGCAGAAACGTTATCCAACTCCAAAGTTGGATAACGTTTCTGCTGTTGAATTTAAGCAGATTTACGACATCTTGGGATGTCATAAATCTACTTTAGTAAACTAACGTGTAATGCAATTTTATTTGCAATGACAATTCAAAACATTCTAAAATCCAACTCCTGCAACACTTCCGGAATATCAAAGCATTTATTTTCATAAAATCCCTAACTTCATTAGTAAAAGTAACAAAACTTGAAGTGGCTATTATCTTAGTCGGGCTGGTTGCTCGTTACAAGTTTATCAAAGAACCCGTCGGTTGCTCGCAAACCTTGAGATAAGAAAACACATTCCTCATCGAGTATTCGAATTATCTCCACTGTGTTGACACAGTTGTGTTTCGGAAGGGTGGCGCAAGAGATGGGAGGTAGCGAGTGGCGAAGCTCAAACGCGAGGGTGGCGGGCCGCGATTGGGTTCGTGGTGCATTTTTGACAATAATTAGGTTGGTAGGCAAATGTTGTTAAAGGTAAGGAAGGTAGGAAGTAGGTTTAAAAAGGAAGACTTATATTCCTTTAAATTTTGTTAGATTGTTTGGGCTGTGTGTTTTGTGCAAAATTGTATGCTTATTACCATGTTTTTTTTTGAAAATTCATCTTCTATCTGCGTTAACACTTTCGCGGACACTGAATGAGACACAATTGAAGTTTTATTGTTATTACGTCTATGGGCGTTTTTTATCTGCGAAAGTTTTAAATAATGAAATTAATACTTTTTTACTACAAAATAAATACTGAGGAACTATTCAATAATACAAATCCTTATATCAAAAACACAAATGAAAAAGAACACCCCTGTTTAAGAAAATCGCTTTTACCTCATATCTTGAACGCAACAATCAAATGGAACCAGTAAGCCAGCATATCTGAGCTGCTGTAGTATTTATATAGCGCTGATTTGGACCCGACAATGCTGTGTAAACTGAGGGACCGATAACCTACGACCGCATCGCCACCTATTTGTTAACTAATTATTGTCTGACATGTATTGTTTGCAATACTTTGTTTTTTACTTTATTTGGCTTTAGTGTTTGTTTCGTTTCGAATTATTTATAATTGATTGTTTGCTTTTGAAGTTTTTGTTGTTCACAGATAAATTTCTGACGTTTGTAAAAAAAAAAATACGGTTATTTTACTGTCTCTGGTTTTCTTATAATTATAAGTAAATTAAGTTATTTATTTCCAATTATAACAACATCAGATGAAACAATCACAACGTTATGACTGTACAATTTTCCTGTTCCAAATATAAGATGATTTATATTTTCAACTTCTTTTTTGTTTCCGTTTACGAAGTAATGGAAATCAAGAAATACGCCCCTCATTATAATTAATAACAATAAAAAACCGACTCTAGAATATTCAATCACATAAATAATTAAAGATTTAATTTACTACGTTTGGCAATGGGAAGTTTAATAAAATATGCATAAGAAAAGTGTAGTGCCACTATTAATCGCATTAGGGGTCCCAATGCTTATAATCTTGTATATAAATCTAAATAATGAGTCCCTGAAGCATGCAACACCTGAAAACATTTCATATGTAACACGGTTTAACTGCTATAAGCGGTTTATATTACGAAGCACGCGATCGCGAGAAATTTTCATAGCTATACTCTGCTTCACGTCAATCACGTCTGATGCGTTCTGAGATTTCATTAGTAAAACGATAAATCAAACAATACAAAAGAAAAACTTTAATTTGGGAAACCTAAGACAATATACATAGAAAATTAAAGTTAATATTGTAAACGAATTAATTTACATCAATTTAATAACAACTAATTTAGGTTTATTTTTATTATTTTATTTTTAATTAAAGAAGCCTATCGCATGTATCATCGATCGTGTAGCAGAGTATAAAAGTTGTGTTCTCCAAATAACTAAAACAGAATCGACTGCTTACTGCTTATCATCTCGCGCAACTCGTAAAAATCTTTCAAGGGGAAGGGTTACTGTTCTCGAAGATAAACGATGGCCTGGCAATGTGTGTCCCGTGCAATTTAATAAACTTTAAACACTTCTAACAAACTAAACGGCCTTATTCACGTATTCTAAATGTTGTTATGGCGACAGTTTTAGCACTAATTAAAACTTTGTCTACACCATTACAAAGTATAATAGCGGTGTTTGAAATTGTGTTGTTAACTTCCAGACCGCTCTGAGATTGATTGTCGTAAAACATTTACACTTCGAGTAGGATTATAAGAATTGCCCTATCATGTCATCATCATCATCAGCACACAGCAGTCGAATCTCGGCAACTAGCATCTAGGCGTTACCTACCAGACTTCCATACGAGAGTGTAAAAGGTAGGTATGCAGGAAAAGTACCAAACAATGTTTTAAAAGAAATAAAAAATTACAAAACAGTCGCCGACTAAAATCAACGAGAAAAAGAAGAAAAAACAGTGGATTGTAATATTTTTGGCCAAAAATGGCTGATGCCATTACGACTCTTGTTTTGGCAAATTCTGATTAATGGTTTATTGGAGGGGAACGGTAAACACCTAATTGATAGTTATTAATGACATTCATTTGTTAAACTTGTGTTAGCCGTCGTTCTATAAATCTAAAGGTCAAATCCTGTCCATAAAAAAGTTATATGACTTAACTAGTGTGGTATAAATCTTTTTTTTTTCTAATTAAGTTTTTATTTCTTTTTTTTAAACCGGAGGTATGAGATAACCGCAATTGTAATTGAGAGTGTGATCTGAGGTTTATCACTTCGCTTGTTTTTCAACGCAATAGTTAAGTTTCACGTTACATAGGATGATACAAAACTTGATTACATTCTATGCGTGTGAATTTATGTGAAGAAGGCGACAGCTTAATCGTTCCCTCGAACTAAAAGATATCTAATATTTTACTATTTCAATTTAGTCCAAAGGTCGAGTCTTCTTTTTTTTCTGTAACTGATCCCTCAGTAAAATAAGTTTTCGTAACAAAAAAATATCATACAAATACCTACATTACTCGTGTGTCCAAAATGAAATACCAGCCGGCTTTCCTTACATATTACGAACCCGAATCTCAACGAATCCGTTTTTGTTTTCCCATGAAAACAATTCGTCAAGAACGGGCCCCACTTTCAGCATTCAAAAGGAAAAATGGAAGGCCAAACAGGCGAGCAACGAGTTAGGCCGTAACAAAATTCCAACAAAGGGATGATTAACGATTTTTCCACCCCCAAAACTCATTCAAGCCGCGTCGATATTGAATCCGTTAGACGGCGTAAAAATGAAAGTTTTCCTCTTTTCTTTTCCAAACATGTGTGTTACACGGACGGTGAAATTGACGTGCAAGATACAGCGACAATATCGTAGAAAAATATTGGCTGGAATTTTTAAAGTATGCTCGAATGAGTGAACTCTATGAATTCTAATAAATAGAAGAATTTCAATTCAATTCACTTATTAAAATAATGAATAAGATCATTCAAAAGTTCTATAATCATTGTACAGTGTATATATCATTAATAATTAAATTGTATAAATATGATCAAACTGTATTCAGTTTATTCATTTTATTTACATGAATAAATTATTTGATAATTTTCTTTATTATTGCTTATAATTATTATTCTTTGTATGTATAAATTCTAAATTCTAATTTTAATAAGCTATAAATATGTTATGTATGCCGTTTTTTTGTGCATGTGGTGTTAACCTGTAATTAACTGTTGCACTTGAATATGTTACTCTAGTTATTAAGTCAGAAATGTATATAGTGTAAACAATTGTTGGTTAACCTAAATAAATAACTAAAATCAAACAAAACTAATCGTAACAGTTCCGATTTGCAATTAAACTTCCTCTATCGTTGCATTTCATAATCGAGGTTTGTACGAAACGGTAAATTGATGCATACTTCGTCATTGTCAGCTACGGAACACAGTGCTCTATTTTGAGACCCCGTGTGTCCCTCACACCATTCCTAGCCGAATCGTGATGTAACTACTGTAGCAGTTTTTCCTTTAGTTAGTTTTGAACTTGTTCAAAATAAATGACTGCCATTTGAGTGAAGTGACAAGTAACTCAAAGTTAATGTTGTTAGAAATTTTGTGAAAATATCCTTCTTATAACGAGCAGAAGCTTTGAGGATTGTTTTAATAGCTCTTTGTTGTCAATTTTCTAAAGGTATTTTGTCTTTTAACTAAATTACAAATGAAACCAAAGAAAAATGTTTGTAAAGCTGATTTGAAAAGCTTGACATTAATTATAACGCGTTGGTCCTACGTTCAAAACTTGTCATTTTTCGTAGGTCCCTAAATAACTTCATCAATACTTAAATGGGCCGAGTAACCAAAAATAAATGTGATTATATATAATAATAAAGATCATTAGGTATAATGTGAACGTTTTCAGTAAAAAAACATCCATCAGTTCTGATTCTAAAATTACTTATACTACACATTTGGCCACTTTCCGTCCGTTAAAGAAATTTTTTAGGTCCTAAAATACATTTCTGTGCCCGAATTTTCTTTCAGTACTTATGTGATTGATTAATGTACACACGAAACTTGTTTATAAAAAAACAAAAGAGGTCCTCCTTCTTTATTCCTTTGATGACATTGAGGGTCTGATCCGGCAGAAATTCAATAGACCGTGAGTTAAGTGGCTCATCTGTCCTCCTTGGTCACATGAGTTATCGGGTTGCAAATTAAAAGGAATATAAAAAGAAAAATAGCTCTCCATATTAAGTTTCGCGTAGGAATAATACAGCAGGTGTTCTTAATTCACCTGGCCAGCATGTGTTTTGAACACGTTAAGTTAATTAAGTGTATTTATAAATTGCTGAAATTTAAATTAGCAGTGTAAGCGCGCGCTCTGCTGCTAAATAACACTGATGTGGCCAGATTAAAAAAGTACCTACAAACTTGATTAAAGTTTTAATAAGACTGCGAATACCAGCTCACTAACACGTAAGTGTTAGGTATACGTTCTTACCTTTTAATTAAATAGTATAAAGCTCTCAGTTTCAAGAAAACCTTATGAAAAAAGTGGAAATTCAGCCATTTATTTGTTTGGGTACAAAATTCAGAAATTAATTATTCAAGTTGAAGGAGTTTTGTAATAGAAAAGGGAAGATTAGTACTTAAGGCGATTATAGCGAACTGAGATACATAATCTGATCGACGGATAAATAAGACGGTGCTTAATATTTGTAAACCGTTTTCAAACAGGTATCCATTCATAGATTTCAAATGAATGGGATGAGATAAAACTTGGTAATCAAAATATCTTATTGATTTTGAAATACTCAAACGGGGAATATTTCCTGACTTTCTATTTTCTAAGTACTATACGTCTTGCGTTAGGGGACTATCGGAGGGTCGGGTTTAATTACGGAGTAAATAATGTAAAGGGTTAGCGATCTCTCTTCATTTATACCTTCACTTTACACCACTGATTAGGTAAAATTACATAACCTTACCCAATATCGCGGTTAGTCGTGTTACCAAACAATATCACACAGTGTTGAAACTTTCAAATTATAATATTCACTTTAAAAAGCGTGACAACTTCGTATACCCAACAAAACATATTAACGGAACCAATTTACTTCATGTAAGCCAACTTTCCACACTGTAACCCATAAATAAGGGCCAAGCGCGGCTTCATAGCTATAAAACTGCTAATCGGCACGCGCGTGCGTTGGTCCAGTTAATGATATAATTAAAAATCCCCATGCCAAGGTAGCGGTAAGTTCTCCGGGTTTAGTGGTCTGGCTTAGGCTTCGTAAACCGAACAAGTTGCCCCCATTTGCTAATCTCCTAAGCCAAATAATGATACGGCGCAAGTGATAAACTTTCATAGTAAAAGTAAGCCGCGGGCGACGGGTCGTATTTCAGATGTCACCTTTGTCTATACCCGGTTGTGGGAGATTTAATGCGGGTAACGTTGTAAGTTAGAGGCATAATATTCATTTATGTTCCAGTAAGTTACGGTGTTCCAGTACTTTTGTTATGAACGGACTGACTTAGTATGTCGTAAGTGTAACGATGTTTTTTGGCATGAGATTTTTGCGAATAGGTTAGATAGGTAGTAAATAATGAAGCATTTTATTGATCGACAATTATCATTACAACTGTCCCTTTTCAATGTTAATGTTATTTGTAGTTACTTACATGTTTAGAAAAAATCAATCCATGAACGACTTCCACTCGCGACTCTGTGCCCCGCGTAATTTCCTTATTCTCAACCACAGCCTTTAACCTCTCTTAAAATATATCCAAATACCGCTGTCGCTTCCACCTCACACCATACACCCAACAAGAGCTTGCCAGTACTCGCAGGTACGGCCACGAATAGCGCCGAGTAATGAGTTTTGTTGTTCCACAGTTACCGCTAGATTAAGGGACACTGGTAACGATATACGACCTCGCAAAGTAGCAGAACTGATGGTAAATGATGGCGTTCGAGGATGTTGAGCGTAAATACATATGAGATTAAGGCGGAGGTCCTTAACGGGTTAAGAACGGTCGCGGTTACCGCGGAACCTATAATGACACTAGTTTTTGTGCGGACGTGGGGTGTTAAATGGTTTTATAGAAGCAGTTTAGTGACAGCATGAGAGTTTATCGCCTATGGCTTTACTATAACAGTAATATCATTTATGTTTTAAGTTCTAGCCCTTCATTTCCTATTAGGTATAACAGCAAATAAACCCAGATATCAATATCCAATTACTCTGTATCATCGTTCGCAATTTGTTTTCGAAACTCTTGAGACCAACTTGAGAGACTTGGGCACCAATAATTTCTAGATCGATGGCATAACACGAACAACCGTTGTCCCGAAGCCTCGAACCGTTGTAGTTTTCCGATAAAATCATGTCCGCAAACAATTATGTGAACACCGGCCTGATTGGATCCTGAAGCGATCATACGGAGAGAGGAATGTTAATCGAACCTTTGGTCGGGTCAACACTGGAAACACAACACGTTTAGGCAATGTTATACATGAAGAGAGTTCCTTAATGCATAACACATAAAGACTACAATAAATTGAATTAACATGAACGTATCTCGGAGAAAAAGACATGGCTTTAATTTTGTTAAGGATCGTTGTGGCGTGTGAAGGAATCGCTGATTAATTCTGGTTACATCTGTCATTAACGGTATAGATCGTTAAACTCATACGCTCGCAAGACACTTACGGTCAGTTCACACCGAGACGCTACGCGACGCGTACTTTTTTATGATCCGATACAATATCGAATGTATTTACTACACAATAAGGTACACGCGCTACGCAGCACCGCGCATGTCAGCGTACTTTGATACGTGTCAACGCTCGCACTGAAATTATACCTTTTCGTGAAGAAAATAAGTTCGTTATTTATTAAAAAGTGCGCGCAGCGTCGCGTCTCTGCACGTCGACCCTTATTCACCGAACAAATCATGTATGTACACAGAGTGATGCTAAAAATAACACTTTAATTATTTAGTTGCATTTACTATTATTTTTTAAATGTTGTTCCTGATTAACAAGTGGAGTTCTACACAAAATAAATTCTTATCATTGACAGCGATCACGTCATTGAAATCCATCCTTTAAATAATGCATTGATTTGAATACAACTCTGTATACTCTTTCAGGGCTGTAGTCGTAAAATTAATCGTAAATGTTTAATTGCGCCTGCCTACCAAATTTATACTGCACGCGACATAATATTTAGTCAAGTTACAGCCGATTGTGGGCATGCAAAACAACGTTAAGTCGCATTTCTTAGTTATTTACTGTGTATATAGCTTATCCTTTGTAAATAAAATCTTAACGGGTGTAATCACGGATGGGTGTAATCGTTAAATCGAAACTTTGCATATTTTTTCTTACCGTATACGGTCAGGCTCAGAGATATTTTTGGATTTAATTGCGGTAGTAACTCTCCTTATGTGGTTTGTTCAAGTTTACGGGAATCTGCATTGTGACGCATTTTACTAAGAACACTACAGCTAGGTAAATTGTCTAAGAAAAAAGTTGCAAGCCGGTATCTTCATTACAAAAAAAAACAAGAAAGAATGGTACCCAAACAAGTACTTCATGTAATAGAGCCCAAAAATCAACACGTTTATCTAAACAAAATAAAAACACCACGCGAAAGATTTTTTGCCATTACACGAATAATAAAGGTCATTACTGTTTCGGCTTTCACGTTCACAGTAAAGCAAAATTGCTCGAAAAAAAAAAAACAAAATCAGCTTCCCTGTTTAATTTAGCGGGGTTGGCGACAAAAAACATTTGCTCTTGTTGCCTTTTTGTTGACCGAACGTAACAACAGGAATGCATTGTTCCCGTTACACTGTCCGGGCGAGCTAGTTGTAAAAAAAGATATATTCTACCCCGACTCAGTTTATTGGTGGATGCGTCACTTTGGGGAAGAGTGAAAGAATTTGGGACAGTGATTCATCTTCGGCTTTCAATATTTGAGGGACTTTCCATGTTTCGGTATTTCTTAGACGTAGTCTGTTTTTTCTTTAGACATTCGGTAAATACTTAGTACGTCCTCAAAACAGTAATTTCAGTAATATACCTGTCATAGTTTTATTGTCATAAGATAGATACTAAAAGACAATAAGAAAAAAACATAAAAGTATGTATTTCCACTTCTTTGTCGTAGATATATGATGTAGATATTTCCGGTGAATTTTGCTAAATTGTACAATTAATTTCATAACAAAACTTCTTCCTACTGATACAGTTAACAAGTAATCTCCGAATTTAACAATAAAACTTGGGTTAAATAACATCATTTCCTATTCCATTTTGGCCTCAATCAATTTCAAGCAAATTAAGTGAAAGTTTCAATTCGGATGCCATTACGAGCCCTTCCCTTACAATTGCTTGTTGATAGCTTATAAAATTGTCGTTTCATTTTAGATATACATATTTATTTATTTTATACACAGAAGATACTCGAAGGAAGCTATATTTTTCCTAATTTCCTTTTTAGATAATTTGTATATTTATGTTAGGTCTCGTCTATTGCAATTTGAATTAGAAATGAGCAAATTCATAATAGCCCTGTAAATGTATATCTAATAAAATAAAATAAATTGTCATGTAATAACTTGCATGCATGTGTCATTTAATCATAATTTTCAAATACGACAACGTATTTGGTTCATTCTTAATTTTATTTCCATTTAATATAATACCAATGGCTATGCGTTTATAAGATGACTACAAGTGCATCCTTTAAAAGTCAATTGAAGATAATAATGCCTGTGGGTTTGCAAGTGTCAAGCTGACTGCACGGGCAAATTACTATATTTCAACCCAATATATCATTATTGTAGATTCAAGGGGCACCCACGTATCTATGTAAGTGCTACTTAGCCGTCCTTAGTAGAAACTTATGCTAATTGAATACATAGAGTTTGTGGCACGCAGCCTTAACTATCGTACTACCTATCACTAGGAAAACTGCCGTGCGTGCGTGGCACTGTGGCCAACTAGGGCAAACCGCCCGCCTGGTTGGAAGATGGAACCTTTTAGTTAAAGGAACCACACATCCTTTGTTCTTAAGTCCATACATCCTCATTGCTTTGAGAGCGGACTCGTAAGTCATAAATCATAACCAACAGTAAGATTAGTTCCTGAATAACATGAAGCTAATTTTGGTTTGACTTGAAACGACTGCCGGCGGTCATCTGAAACCGACTTGTAAAACATTCAAGAGTATCTAATCAATGCCTACAACAAACAACACGGAGCTACAGTGTATGAAATATACAGATATATTGTGTAAAACAACAGACGATCGCTAAACTATGAAAATTAGGTAATTTTGCTGCAACTGTGTCGCACAAGTCTAAACCCATTGGAACTACATTATTGTAGACCTGTTCTTGCAAGTTAACCATAATGTTGAAGAATTAAGCACCAACGTTACATAATTCAAAGCCTCAGTGTGTAGAAGTGTGTAGTCAGAGCCGATGAGTATGTACCTATGTCCGCCTAACTCATTATTAGAGGATATAAGGGCTTTTGACGATTGTCTAGACCTTTGGTCGACTGATTTTTGAGAGCCTAGTAGGCATTACCACGGAATTATCGCTCAAGGGTCGTAAAAAACGAAGCAGTCTCGCTCGAGAGCACGTACGGATCAGCCGTAAGGCTTTTTTATTAGAATAATATAAATTATTTTATTTCTTTTGAGATATTATACCTCCTCTCAAACTATTGTTTTGTACAAAAAGACTAAACTGAGTAAAAAGTGAGGTTTTCAGAAATTATCGCGCATATCAATTGCTTATTCTTATCGAAGAGTTCATGAATTTCTTAGTATCCAATGTCAATATTTTTAGTATTTATGCATTTAATCCTTTATCCTAATAAAGATCCTTATCTCTCGTTAATAAAATACATCTAACAAAAGAGTTGTCCAGCAAAAAAGGATGTTTCACAGTTGTGTAATAAATAAACTGAATCACAAACACCTATGGTAGGTCCCGCTGTGCCAGTCGTACTCAGGCGCCTTGCTTGATGGACATAAAAGTGAGAAAAAAAAACATGCGTATACGCACATGCATGGTCAACCCACGCCGAGCTATTAAATAAGACGGTTTATCGTCCCATTCACGGACCAAACACGAAATCTGATCACTTTAACCTTTTGAAGTAAATCTAATAGTTCATGGTGTACTATTAGGTATATTAAGTTACGTGAGCGAAATTAGATTTGAAGCTCACATATTGCCGAGATGGAGGTTCTGTGTAATTAGATATAGCGCCAGATTGGAGGAGGTACCGTCGTAAAGTTTTCGATGTCAGGAATTTTATTCGTGGTTTGATATTTTTATTAGTTGTGTCAAGAATGTTATCAAATTATGTTATATGTCAGATCTTAAGATATATGTATACAGATCCTTTTGGTAATCGTTTTTTAATCCTCACTAATATTATAAATGCGAAAGTGAGTTTATTTGTTACGGTTTCACGCTAAAACGGCTGTACGGATTTGGATGAAATTTGGCACAGGGGTAGATCATGACCTGGAAGAGGACATAGGACTTTTATCACGATATTCCCACGGGATCGAGACTTACGTGGGTGAAACCACGGGGCGCAGCCCGCGCAGCTAGTAAATAGATAAATAAATAATAGCAAAAATAATTACTATATTTAACAAATGCCTTAGCTTTTGTGATAAAAACTACGGTAACCTAATTAGATTAAACGTTACAATTTAAGGTTTTAAAACTACGGTAACCTAATTAGATTAAACTTTACAATTTAAGGTTTTAAAACTATTAGTAATAAAACAGAGAAGCTGCATTGTTTTGAGCAGCCTATCATTATTAACCAATTTCGTTCGGGAACCAAATTTGTGACCAGTGGTCTGAACCGATCACGAGTTAATACGAAAATAATAGCATTCGAATGTCGCTCATTATAGACGGAAACGTAATTGGTATCCTTATTTCATAATAACGAAATTGGGGCAGGTAGGAGATTTCTTTACTCGCTGTTAAAAAAATCAAGATTATATTGCGTTGCAGAAAGAAATCTACACCGAATAAAGCACTAAAAAAAAGACCGATTGAAATGTGCAAAGGTGCAAACCCTTGAATTTATTTCACAACTTTAACACAGCAGAATTTTCCTGATTTATGTTGAACTAGCTGCACCCCGCGTTTTCACCCGCATAAGTCTCGATTCCGTGGGAATATCGGGATAAAAAGTATCCTAAGTCCTTTCCGAGGTCATGGTCTACCCTTGTGCCAAATTTCATCCAAATATGTTCAGCCGTTTTAGCGTGAAAGCGTAACAAAACAACAAAGAAACTCACTTTCGCATTTACAATATTAGTTAGACTTAGGATTCGCAGCAGACAAATCTTACTCACTCATCATAAGAAAGTCTCTACTTAGTACCTAATGATGAAAAAACGGTTAGTTGCAGTTCACAATTGTTCGACTGTTTATAATCGACTCGACTCGACTCGACTGGACATAATCCGATAGATTAAAAACTAATGAAGTTCATAATTTTACGGTGGCATGTAATAGTGATCCAAATCCCCAACATAGAAGAGTACAATCAAGGAAATAGTGGAAAGTCTTAAAAAAACAGAAGGACATTTACAAGCCGCTGGAAACAAAAAAGCAGATTACCACAAAAAAAAAGTACAACCAAAAACCACAAACAGAACTAAAGGTTTTTTGTTTGGTCCAATGTTTGTTTGTTGTTATACCTACACTTTAAATTCCACAGCATAGCAGAATACATCGTACAGTTTGTAAAGCAATGTTGGGCAGAGCGGGCACTAAAGCTGGTGGTATTAAGCACAGCCTGTGGTACGGTACACGATATAGGATGTCCAATATATGTGTATGTTTATTCGAGAAACTGTAAAGCAATTGATAGGCGTTTAGGGAATTTTCATAAATTTTTCATAAGTTTCCCTGTTCCATTAGAGATAAATTTTGCTTAATAAACTTTAATGAATTCTCCAAATAATTTAATCTTGGGGAAAAAATCTACAAGCTAGGGTTACAATTACGCGGACGGCGAGCAATGGGTAGCTTGCCGTCCGATCAGGACCAGGCCCGGGTCGATGGCGCGTCGTGTTCCACGCGCGCCTCAAAGAGATGTCAGCACAATTGGCGGGGTCCGCTAGGACCGATGCCTGCCAGGGTTGCGGGTTAGTCCGAAAGGGATACCGGGACCTTGGCAACAGGCAACTGAAGGAACACGGGTGGGTTTTAGTCAGTAAAAGTCTGACACGCCCTTCCGCTCCACCCAGAGCGGGAGAAGTCATTGGATGATTTCCCACCCTCAAAAAAAAAAAAAAAAAAGGGTTACAATTACAACCATTCGAGATTACGCTTATCTCAGAGACCCTCTTTCTATAACTCTTTTTTGGAAGAGAGGTTTAAGTAAATCCAATTGAAAATTAATGTCTGTTAATTGTCTATTAATTTATTTTATTATAAAAATAACATAATTATCATAATATGTGAAAATACTAATACATAATTATCATTTTAACATATCATAATATGTGAAAATACTTACCTACTAAGGAACATTAACACAGTCCGAAATTGTAAGCAACACACTAATAATTGGATTAAGGTTGTAAGCCCACGTAATTTAGTACGCTGTAATCTTTCTTCAATGTTGAACCGTGTCACTATTTAGTTTATAGCTAATTATCTAGAAATAAACTAGAAGGAAAAGAAAAGCCACATACTAGAGAGAAACTGACACCACAATTGCTAAAATCGACTTTACAAAGAAAAACCACAGGGCTCATTGTCCCATGACCTTCCGGCGCATTGAAAACTACTGAACTTTATTTCATTAAGGCACTTAAAAATCAGAGGATTTAAAAAAAGCGAGAACTTCAATCTAGCTTGTTCTGAACGAAATTGTGTGATTTTTTTTTCATTCGGAGGAAAGGGGTAAAGATCTACCCTAAATTATAATGCTATCCAAACCAGAATAGTTTCATTTTTAAGCCCTTTATATTCCAGGGTCATTTTTCATATCTCTACTTAATAATTGAGGACAGTCGCACTTTTCTTGAAAACGGGTACTGAACCGATCGAAAAATCAATATTAAAAATGAAAATCTCTGTTACATATTTCATCGTTACCTTTTTTGTACTTTTCGTGTGGTTAGCGACTATCCTGGTGTCAGAATTTTAAAGCAACCCATGTGCCTCTGACTTGGCTTCACATACCGTCGAGAAATATCTCTCAGGCAGGTTTCCTCACGATATTTTCTTTCACCGTTTTTGAAGAATGTGATCATTAGTTGCATTAATATTGGTAAAAAAACTACTAATAAACTTAGTTTATTCAAACCCCAAAAGTACTTACATTTGGGGTCTGAATAAACTAAGTTTATTTGTACTTTTGGTGTACTTTTTACGTACAACAAAACGTAGGTACGTAAAAGTTTAGTATAAAAGAAAGTATGTAGGTAACACCCGGTAACACCCATGAATACCTTAGTTTTATTACGTAACTAAAGACCTACTTACGACAAAATCCTTGGATTTGTAATAAAAGCAAAGTTCTTAGAAAGCAAGCCTATATTAGTTTACTGTTTAACGCGAAGTTAACAATAACACAGTACTGATAATGTTGTTTCTTTCTCAGTAAAACTATCAGCAGTAAGATACTTATCAGCAATTTTGTAAACACATTGTTTCCTTTATCGTTGAGCAATTTTAAATTTTTTAGTGGTAGTAAATTTTTAATGATGTTTGGTTGATAATGGTAACAGTTATGTTTATATGCCTAAAACCATTTTCTTCTTTAACAGACGAACAGGGAACAGGGACTAAAGTCGGTTTTTTTAATCTCGCAGACTAATTTGACATTTCAAGTCATTGTTGTCTTTTTTTTCAATTTGGAATTTGATATTTGCACCTGTCAAATTAGTCTACGAGATTAAAAAGCAGACTTTAGTAAATGTCTATGTTATGTCCTTGTCTTTAAAATACTTTTGTTAGATGTTACCCACCCTTTAAAGTCAAAAAAACCTTTGTAAAAACGAAAGTGCATTTTCATTTTGCAGTTCATTATTTTTCCCAAATAATAAAAAGCATTCATATTTAAAAGCAAAACATAATAAAATACCTAAGGTATGGGGAGCTTTGCCCTGCATTGGGGCAGTGAAGGTTAGAAAAAAAACGTAGGACTGTTTGATTTATTTTAAAATTGATCAAAACGTACATTCCCAGTTTGGCGTTTCTCATTCGATTTACTTGAATTACCGTGAAAATGTTTAATGTATTCAACCTATTGGATAAACCGATGAGAGAGCTATTGCACTCCAATTTGCAGCTCAACTGAATACATAGGTAATTTACATCGTAACATATTCTAGGATTAATCGAAGTACTAAGGAATCCATTAGTGGGATTTGAGAAGTGACCTAATAACGGTTACAACTGTTTATTGGATCTGAAGGTTGATAGACTGATAGATTGACTGACAGACAATGTACTACAGCCGAAACCACGAACATAGGAAGGGTTTTCAGAACCTCAAGACGGTTTGAATGTTTGGGTCTGAAATGAACTTGCAGGAAATGGTTAGTGAATATTTAATATCCATCCAAAAAACCTTACAGAATGTTCGGAACTTCGAACAATCCACAAATACCAAAGGATATAACTATGAATATAATTGTTTGCGACAAACCAATGTTTGATCGATGCCCGCACGAACCGTTAAAATTTAAAGCTAACACCAAAGTGTGAAACGGTGTGCAAATGAAAAATTCCGCAACGTTTATTTCGCTATTGTTACCAATTTGTGACGCTTCCCGAAGCGCGTCATTTCGATTTTTTTTTTCGAAACTTTTGCGGGTGTGATCCTTTTTTAGTTGCGATTTATATAAGTTCATCAAGCCATGTGATTTGACGAAACATTGGAGCGGCTTGCCTTATCTACTTACTTTTTTTAGGATAATAAAAAAATTGGTGTAACGTAATTATATCCAAATGTTTGCAAACAATCCATAATAATTTTAAAGATCTTTCGCGTCAATTTTATAAACTTCAAACACAACATTTTTTTTTTTTTAATTAACCACACCCAATGAACTTGATGTCTACGTATTTATACTGTACAAACTAACAAACTCAATTCGAGAAAGCCACCTAAGAAGCCAAAACAAAGACTCAAACGGTTTATTTTGAGGCTCACCGACAGGTTATAGCTGAAGATCTATCACGATTCGACTTCGAATGTTTTTTAAACAGATTTTACGACTTTTTCCTTGAAAGTCAGAATTATTTTTCACTAGTTTTTTACGCAACTCGTCGGTTGAAGTTCAAGTAATACTAGCATTCATAAAATGAATTATCATACCCTACAATTAATTAGAAAAGCTAACTGAACTGCTCAATCCAGCAAGAAACATTACAGTCCTGGATTCAAAAATCCGTTTTTTTTGGTTTGTTTTAAATACTAAACTTTTTTCATAGTAAAAGCTGGAACTTCGCTCACTGGTTAATACTAATCTTATAATGTAGCCTACATTGTAGACATATTCAACATCGTCATGTTTCAGTAGATATTTTTCATCACTGATATAAATTATCATGTCATGTACTGATAACTTCGTAAGTAGAACAGTCTAGTGACTAATATGACAAGACCACGTAAAGAGTCAACATAACTATATAGCAATAGGCATACCTATAACATATTCTTATAACTGGATTAAGTGTAAGATTATATCGAATACTAACCTTTCCCTGTATGACGACGACCTTCGGAAATCGGCTGTCTTTTATTACATGTGATGTATTCGAGATACTCACGACAGTTGTATTGAAAACGATATACTTCGTCACAGTTAGAATAAACTTAACAAATTGGTACAAGTTTTCCTCCGGTACAGAATGTTGGTAAATATGTAATTAGAAACTACAATCCATACTAATATTATAAATTCGAAAGTAACTCTGTCTGTCTGTCTGTCTGTATGTTACCTTTTCACGCCTAAACCACTTAAGGGATTTCGATAAAATTTAGCAATGAGATAGATGGCATCCCGGGATTCCTATCCCGGGATGCCATCTATCTCATTGCCAAATTTTATACATAGGCTACTTTATATCGACATACCACGCGGGCAAAGTCGCGCGCGGCAGCCAGTAATATTATAAATGCGAAACTGAGTTTGTTTGTTTGATATGCTTTCACGCTGAAACGGCTGGACTGATTTGGATGAAATTGGGGGTAGACCATGGCCTGGAATAGGATATAGAATACTTTCTAACCCGATATTTCCACGGAATCGACACTTACGCGGGTAAACCGCGGGGAGTAGCTAGTATGGCAATATAGAAAGAACGTACATATAAAGAGTTACAAACTATATAACAAATAAATATGTTAGCTGAAATTGATGAATGATTGCATTACTTTTTCGGACGAAGCAGTTCAATGATAAGATAAAAATAAATAGGTAGTTGTTGAGTTCGAATTCTACATGTTTGACATATGATTGTATGATGTGAACGCTTAAAAAACCAAAGTTAAGTCAGGCTGGTTCCTGGTGGACCTACCAGGATATAGTCATGTGCAAAAACTGCGCAAGGTATCTTAAAAATAAAATTAAAGTTCATGTAAGCACTTCTTTCGAAATGCATAGTACATTTCAAAAGGAGATTTGGTAAAGACATTTCTTTGGAATGCATAGAATATACAGCAGATTACAAGCACTTGTAAAATTAATGTAAATAATGCTACTAAACATTTTGATGTCAAGTTGACAGACTAACAGCTACTGCCTACGCTATCGTTTAACAATAATAAATCTGTGATTCTTGACCGTGTACCTTTGAAGAGAAATACAAACCATTTCTCTATGTAAGAATTTATTGTGATTATGTATGAGTAAGAAAGTAGAAAGTGAAGATACGAAGCTTTATTTCAAAGGTAAATAAAAAGTATGAATGATCGAAAATGTACTATACCTTTTTCAATAATGCTCATAAACCGATATATGAATCCAAGGTTAGGATGATATTATTATTTTTATTTTAATAGTTTGTTAGCGTATATGAAGTTTAACAAGTGTTTATATTTATAACCTCTTTAATAAATGTCTTTTACTTCTGAATTCCAAGTCCGTGAAACATCACGACTTGAAAATTTGAAATCATGACACTGAGATATGAAAAGTTTTCTCAAATTTCCTGAAGACTTGAACTTGAATGAACCGTGTTATAAGTAGTTTTTGCCTTATTTTTGATTTACCAAGCGCAACATCCTTCCCGTAAACAACATTCTTGCCGCTTTGAGCTCCGTACGTAGGTACGCAAACCTCGTAAATATATAATATGTACGATTTATGTACTCTGATAACTAAAACATGAAAGGCGAGAGCCTAGATGTAAACCCAAAATAAATTCTACGAACATAGGCATACACAAAGGCAGACAATACCCCACATAAACTTAATCAAGATAGAACAACTCCTTGGCTCCTTAGTTATTAAACTGAGCATAATGAACAGCTAACAAAGCCAGACTTGACAAAATACAAATCTAATTCCGACAACTATAGATTCAGCAAACTTCCTTGGCCTTACAATTACCGATGCTAATCTCCCTGGTGAGCTGAAGAGCAAATCTCTAAGTTTGCCGACTTTGGGCTTGCAGTCTGTGGGCACAGCAAACATCTGGAAGCGTCAAGCAAACTCACTCAGATCGCCTTACACCTGCTGAACTTCAATTGTTGATGTTTCCGACCCTGGGAATTTCTATTCGGGTTTCATTGATAAAAATGTTAGAAGTTTTGGAAGAAAAACGTTGTGATTATATTAGATAGCTCAGAATGGTCATGTTTTCATGGTACAACTTCTACATAAGCAGTCAACAGTCAACTGTAATTTAATTGACCATTCCATAAAGCAGAAAAAAAAACAAAGGAAAAAAGATACATTTTACTTAAACAACTTTTAATTACGTTACAAGCAAAATGCTGCAATAAACTACAAGAGATTTTTTTAATTAATAGATCTACGAAATTATTTCCCTGCATGTGATTAAAATTACCAAGGCATACATAAGCCCAAAGCGGTGGAGGAATATCAAGGAGCCGGGACACCGCGTGACTCCGCACACATTCATTGTAACAAAGCGGCGACACAGGTAGAAAAACCCGCTCCAGCTAATTTTAAACCTCGTCTCAAAAGCAAAGAATTCTTTGTACAGGAGCACAATTTTAATTAAAACAAATATTAGTTAGAGAAAAAACACAACGTGTGTACAAATGAATACAAATTACCCAACACGATAAATAACGGAAATCATATGTGGAAACCGAAAGACATTTAATTATTTGGACCAACAACGACTTACAAATCTCGTATGATCAACAAAAGCTTTACAAATAAAAGTTTGAAGAATGGAAACGAACGCTTTCATTTACTGCCCTGTGTAAACATTATGGACTTGACCACGCGCTTTAAATGGGCAGATAGAAATGTGACTAGCGTCGTGTCCGATTCAATTCGTTTATAAACATCTATTGACCTTTATGGGTCTCTTTCCATTAACATACATAAACTAATTCTTATGAGAACCATCCAACCGCTCATTAATTTACTTTTTTCTATAGACTCTACCTGTTTACCGAACCATTTTAGCGTATTGAGTAGATAGTAGCTTTTTCTTTTCGTATTAAAGTGAACTCTAATCGTGAGACATTATTTTTTACGACCATTAAAATCCGTGTGGTATTTTAAACCGTTTTGTATCAGTGACTCTGAAGTGGACAAACATAAAAGGGACCGATTTTAATGTTGACGCTATCAGAAATAAAGCTGTCAATTTAGACATTTCAATTGTTGATTAATATATTACACCTTTAATTACTTTTTTAGTCTCATTCATTGTAGCTACAATGATTTTTTGAATAACATTATCATGTAAAACTATTTCATTATAATCAGCAATTTTATGTGATCATAAATTGGGAAATATGACAACTTTTGCGGTAAACTTGCTAATAAAATATTTTAATGGTAATTACTGCGATTCGTTTGAATTCCAGACTAATAAAATACCACCATGTATCATTTGAGAATGGAATCGAATCCATTTAGAGGCGTTAATGTCGATATAATCCGTTACATCCGCACCTCGGTTCCCCTCGATTAAAATTAGCAACCTAAAGGAAGATGTGGATCATAATGGGCTCACAGATATACTACAAAAGATCGGTATTTGTGATAGATACGGTCAGAAGAGGATTAACTCTGGCATAGAATCGTTAACGATTAGTGGAAACAAATTGCCGGTTTATTAGATTCTTAATCTGCCTTTTCATTTCCTAGAAAATCGAATCGAAAAGAAAATGGATTTCAACTGATTAGAGATTAGTTAATTTTGCCAGTAAAACTTTCATGGGAATAATAATATCTATTTACGTTAATTTTATTCTCATTTTAAACGATTGGTGTTAACTTTTACTTACACAAAGTTGTAAGTGAGCCTATCAATTACAGAACACAATCCAATGCAAGCTGTTACATGGAACAACCCTAACTTTGACAATAACGGTGATCTCACAGCGGATGTAGCAGACACAATGCAGGACAACAGCACACAAATATTAGCCATTAAATCGGAACTACGATATTGATACCCACCAAATTTCGTCAGAGCTTTTGTGCACAGTTCCGGCGGTAATCGCTTTACAAAGCGGCTGTAGACAAAAAATCCTAGCCAATTCTATTGTTACCGGGTAAAGTTGAAAAGGATCCACCCCCATATCTACCTGGGAGCATTCCCAGGTAGATATGGGGGTGGATCGATCACAATGCAGCACGGTAATAATTAATCCAAAGCGTGTTACTTTGACAGCACATTTCGTTAATAGCGACATTGCTACAAATTACGCTGTTAATGACATTAGCGTCACCGCTTTTGATATTCCCGATGGGGAAAATCCTGTTTATTTTTGTATACTTCAAAAAATTGTCACCACAGAATAACTTCTCTTAAAGTAAATATTGAATCAACTGTAGCTACTCGAGACTTATACATAGCTTTGGCTCCAAGATTGTAATGCCAGTGGCATTCTTAGATTATTTTTTTGCCGGCGATCCAATGCGCGCCTGTTCGACTTGGGTTCTTGGCGCACTTGAGACCGAACAGGTTTCAACATGGAGACCGAAAACCGGTAAAAAAATCATCACAGGTAATTACGGTAGGCTCGTCGCTTCAAAATTCGATATAGAAAATAACGAATAATATTCCAAATTTATAAACGTAAAATTATGTCTTGAATTTGGCCGGAAGTTAAAAGAATTGGTGTTTAAACATTTTCTAAACAATTTAACATTACTCTTGTAAGAAAGGAATTTGTTTTGTTTTCAAATAGTTTTACTATTATAGGCACTGTCCATTGTAGCGTGCTATTTCCCAACCACTTGTTAGCGAAATTATTAGAAACAATGCATTGTGAGCCAGGTTGGAAACAAAGAAATTCTGCAAGTAGTAAAAAGTAAGGAATACTCTGAAAGCTTTATTGATTTTGTGTTGGGTTTTATACAGGGAAGTAATATGGAAAATTGATTTTTGTGGTGGAATAAATATTATGTTTTATTACGAATGTGCATATTTTGTGGCCAGCAAAATATGACGACCAACAATATTAACATTTGCAACAAAACGATCTTCAATATTTGCTCCTGTATTAGCTGAACTATGAAAATAAGCCCAAAGTAATCAGTGTTATCAAACTGGAGCATATTTACGTTGATACAGAAAAATCAATGAACGATAAGAACGCGACATGCATGTCAAGTTGCTGACAAATGTTGGGTATAATTTACACTACTGAGAAAGGCGTACCCTCCAAGCAATATTCCACCCTCTTAATCACTACCCACTGGAATAATTAATAACACCTCAATTAAAATATCAACTAAGCGCTTCCGCCCATATGATAAAGATAACGTTTACTCATGAAATTTATAAACTTCTGTACAATAACATGTTATTAGCTTCTTATAATGACCCATAAAACGTTGCTTTATTTTAATCGGTTACTTTTTATCATTCCCTCTTGTTTACCGTTGTTTTATTATAGGCCCTGGAGTTCTCATGTTTATTAGTTTCTAAATGTCTTTTGTTTATTTAAAGATATTCTATTGCTTCATTATGAAAATGGATTAAAAGGCAAGATTTGTTTATGTCATGAACTCATGATTTACATCCATTTCTTTATGAAATTTATCGCCTGAATTTACCGAAATTTCTTCTACATAATCCGTAGGATCTTCAGCAACCCAGCAATTTTATCAACAGCTTTATCAAGTCACGAAATGCAATTCACCAGCTTAAAGTTCCATCAGATATTTATATGGGAATGAGATCTTTGTTTCATGTCAGAACAAGCCGTATTACTAATTAACGCCTAAGGGAGCTAAAACAGGTTTCGCGATTTATCGTAAAACCCAATTTAGAGCCGGCAGGCACGCGATTACAATCTTCTCACGACAGGAAGGCGCGCAAACTCCTCATCTCGAGGGAAATCACGCACGCAACAAACTTTATGGCAACACGTCCCGAGGAGCGATTCGCTCGGGGCGGTCGAAGACGGGCCGCACCACACACAGACTAATTCAAAAGAAATAACAAGACGCAGGCAGTGTCTCTACGCGGTTGGATCGTTTTATACGGAATGCTAACTCTTTATTCACGTCTCACTCCAGACACATTAAACATACATTCAGAGATATTATATCCTCTCACTTTCACAAATCACGGGTCATAACCGCGAGAAGCACTGCCCACGATTTAGGGCTAATGATCACTGACCGTGGTGGAATATGGCTGCAGGCTCAGACGGATCCCGTCCTGAGCGAGGCGTTCGCGAAGCAAACGCTTCAGTTGCATCCGAGGTATCTTCACTAACTCTGCTTTCCCTTCCTCATATTCGTCAACATATTTTGCCGGTTCCACTGCTGCTGTCGCCTGCTCTTTCCTTGCTTCTTCCTCACATCTACAAGAGTCCCGAGCGGCGGCTGCTTCTTCCAAAGTAAAATAAACAGCCGCCGCTCCTTCCTCTCTCAAAGATCTGACTGAATGAAGCAATCGCTGACGATGAGCAGGGTTCAGGACACCAATAGCATCCAAGTCTGGTTCTCCTACTTGTTTGCATATTTCTAAGTCATCATAACCGTTATCAATAAAACTTTCCGCGTATTGGCCCAAGTGGAGCGATCGCAACCACTCGACGACGATGTTGCCGCTCGCAGACGAGGCCATGTCGCGTCAAAATACTGTGAGCATTACAAGGCGTGCTCGCGGCGCGGTGGTCGGCGAGAAACTGGCGGCCACGCTCCCCTTTGCCCTCCTCGCCCCTCTATAAGCCGCGGTCGCCGCCCCTAGTGCTTGGTGCTTTTGCTTTTTGACATTTTGTAGCTTTATCGTTTCGTTTCATAGAGAGGTGCGCGTCGCACCACGTGATATTCCGAATAAATTTTTCAAATGTCTTTTGATATCCGATATGATATTTGTCATGTGTTGCTTATAAACTCGTAGCATATTTTAAAGATATCTAATATTTGTTTACGTTACTAAATGTCGGATTAATGAGAAAAAATAGGGTCACAAAGTCAATATTATATGGAACAGCGGGTGGTCACTGTGTCGAATGATATATGTGTAGTTTTATTTATTAATCTCTGAGGCGCCTCTATTTTGTGAATTGGACTACATTTAATTTGATTCTGCCCTCATTTATTATTCAAATGGAACTACGGCTATTGGTAACGTTTTATTACGATAATGCACCAACTTGTCTGTAATTTTCATTTCTTATATCAAAACAATCTTTTGCGTCTATGTTTAAAAGATGGATGTTGAAAAAAAAAAAAAACTTTACATTACTTGTTTAGCCGTAACAAATCTTTTACTAACTAACCGACTTCAAAAAAAGGAGAAGGATCTCAGTTCATTCGGAATCTTTTGAGGTCCTCTACACATTATAGTTATTAATATGCAGGATTTAGAAACAAAACCCTGATGTACAAAATTAACAAAAGTTCTATTAATGTTTTCTTTTTTTTTAAAGACCAGCCAACACCTAGAACTTTTTGCAAAAAACAAACCAAAGATTAAACTAACACATATTATCTACCTCACACATAAATCTTATGAGAACGTGCCATACGTATCTGTTTACTTAATAAACCTAATTAACCACAAATTGGGAAGAAGGACAAAGTTTACTTTTGGCAAAGCTGTTATTCATTAAACTACTTGACCTGTTTTATCTCATTTCAGAAGCTGCAACTAAATGAACGAACTTCCTTTATTTAAGTTTGCATAAAGCCAGCGATGCGGGCTGAAGATTGTTTCCTATTTTGTTTATTGTTTACACTGTACAAATATTTCGTCAAAGTTTATGTTTAGTTTAGTTTTATACGAGGTGATAGAAATGAGTCCTTGTAGAAAAAAACAGAAACTCATAAAGGTAGAATGTGTTGCTTGAACTACGTTGTCGATTTCAGAATTTCGACATATTACTTTGTATAAATAATTTCATCACCATCACTGCTCTCAAAACTATAAACGGAACGGAAAACATCGCGCGGAAACCGGCATGTCCAATAATCAAAAATTCGAAGATATGTGACATCTACCAACCCGCACTGACTCGAAGAGAGGTCTGCACCCCAGCTGCGGGAACATTATAGGCTGATTATTTTGCTTATGCTATATGGCCTCTTTCATTATAACACTAATAATGCGACAAAAAAATTAAAAAATTGACACATTTAACCGTTATTGTTTAACCGTGCTTTTGTATGTTGTGTAATGTCTTTTGTGTTCACTAAATAAACGTTTTATCTATCTATCTATCTTGATTTCTTTATTAGCAATTTAGATTGTGTTATGTTTATAAATACAGAAATCTAACTAAAAGTCGTATACTATCTATCTACATTCAAATAAAATTGTCAGAATATCGCTTGTAGGTAACCTGTCGTCTGGCGATTTTATCAAATAGGCCTTTAGTGAACCTCATACTTTTTTCTCATTTGCTAGACACAAACAAAATATGCAAGCGCAGTGCAGACATTCTGAACACTGTTTGCTGTTTAGTTTAAGTGAGCCGGACGCTAATTCGCAACTTGAATTATATATACCTACTTTATAATCCACAATATTCTGGTTACATTGCATACATAGCAATTATAGATACAGAAAGTAGATAAGCAGCCTGATATCCGCAGTAGAGATGCAATATTTACGCACTTTGATGTTGTTAACGTGCAGGATGCTGCGAACATTCCTATATAATTGATTCTTAGTCACCTCGTAAGCCAAGTGCTGGTATTGGCTAATAGCAAGTTTTCGAAGCTGGCGAATTTGGCTATTTATGAGTTTTTACATAATGGCATGTTAAATGTAGATAAGAGGACACCCGTTTGTGCCATTTTCTGCTACATGACACAGGCCTTCGACTGTGTCCATTATAATTCCCTAGCAGAGAAACTTGAAGCTTATGGTTTTAGGGGTAACGTCTTAGAACTCATTAAATCATATCTTCATAACCGTAAACAAGTAACCGAAATCAGTAAAATTAATGGTAAACTTGAGGTAATTTCAAGATCTGAGGAACAAGAAGTAAGATACGGAGTACCTCAAGGCAGTGTGCTGGGGCCTCCGTTATTCACTTTATATATTAATGACTTGCCTAAAGCAACTGACCATGACCAACCGATGACACTTTTTGCTGACGATTGCACTGTGACAATAGCCTGTAATGACAATGACACATATGAACATGACATTAATAATTCCCTTATATCTATCGTAAACTGGTTAAATAATAATAATTTAATAATTAATTTAAAGAAGACTAATGTATTGTATTTCAGACAACGTACAAATACAGCTAAAAATCTTAATGTTCAACTTAATAATATTAATATTAATAAAACTGACACAACAAAATTTCTGGGACTGATTATAGATGATAAGTTGAATTAGAAACCTCAAATAGAAGCACTTAAAAAAATTAAGCAGTGCAGCCTACGCTCTAAAACAAATCGCAGCGGTTCTCAATAAAGATGCACTGATTACTGCTTACTATGGATTAGCTGAATCAATTCTTCGATACGGAGTTATTTTCTGGGGGAATAGCACAGACAGTGAAATAGCGTTAAGGGTCCAGAAAAGATGCATTAGATCGATGTTTAGACTGCAAACAACAGATAGCTGTAAATCTTATTTTAAAAAGTATAATAAATTGACATTACCCTCATTATACATTAAGACTCATCCTAACTTATTTCAGCGTTTGTCTGATGCTGTCCCAAGGAATAGACGTGATAATTCCAAACTCTGTGTTCACGACACTAAAACAACTCTAATACGCAAAAGCATCTTTTACATGGGTCCAACCTTATTTAATAAATTGCCCAAATCATGGAGAACATTGAGTATATCTGCTCTTAAATTCAAATTAAGGACTTTATTAATTGAAAGAACTTATTATAGTATTTCAGAGTTTATGAACGAGGACGATTTTCTTCGTTTTGGAAATGATGATGTTGTGTTTTATTAAATGTTATTTGCCACTGTGTAATAAAATCACTCCATATTATAAATGTATTACTTTGTTGATGTAATTTTGCAATGACTTAACTAATTATAAGTATGGACATTGAATTATAATAATTATTATCGTATAATAAGTAATTATGACTAAATAAGTAATTTCATACAGTTAAATTTAGATAAACATAGTCGCGGTTTGTGCACCATCTCTTCCTACCAATTTGTACGCCACAATACGCGGCTGAACATGATAGAACATTTCTGTATTTAATATCTTGTATGTAATGTATGTACACCATGTTTATACAAATAAATGAACTTACTTACTTACTTACTAGCTTTGAATTTGTAAACATGCAAAAAATTTCTTTTGATCGTCTTTTCTCAACAGTTAACTACTGTTTGTGCTCAGTGGATAGTTGAATAGACTTAAGCAACGCGTTGTAACGTTTATTATTTACCGTCGGTGTGCTTACGTTTCGGTTTTGGCAATAGAGATTGTGTGACAAATATATTGTAGGTACTAAAATATTGTATCTCGAATTTTCTTAACAATTTTTTTTTTGGCTAAATTAGTTAAAGCCAGGTTTTTATTAACATAATCTACGGAAATGTAAAACAATATTAGATTTCATTTCCACTATCATAGTCTCGATCATAACATAATAGTACGCCTGTAATCCCCGAAGGGTTAGGCAGAGGCGTATCTATAGTACATTTGACCAGTTATGTTAAGTCCCATGTAACAGGGGGCGAGCCTATTGCATCAACCGGGCACAAATCTAGAATCCGGGCTACTACTGAGAAATTCCTTATGAAAAAACCGAACACAGTATTCTCGATCAAGTATACTAATATTATAAATTCGAAAGTAACTCTGTCTGTCTGTATGTTACCTTTTCACGCCTAAACCACTGAACGGATTTCGATAAAATTTGGCAAGGAGATAGATGGCATCCCGGGGAAGGACATAGGCTACTTTTTTATCGACATACCACGCGTGCGAAGCCGCGGGCGGAAGCTAGTAATATATAAAAGTCCATACCAAAGCTTTATTGCCCTATAGAAATTTAATTAAAACTATCCCAAACAATCTTCGCCAAAACTTGGATCTAATAATAAATTAAAGGTTCAGTTGTAGTTTGTTGAAAACAATAATACTTGTCACAGTTTCATAGTCTGAACTAACTCAACAGTGCGGTTTCGCAGAACGTCGAGATTTACCACGAGTACCACGACTGACGCGACATGACCGTCGTAAGTTGGAGTACCAAATATATAGTATTCGTAGAAAACTTAGTTAAGTTTTAATATTAATTAAGTCGAAATAATATGACCCTTGCACGAAATTCAAGTTTTATTATGTTTTCTACAATTTGCAGGTCAGTGTCAGGTTGTATGATGATCTATACAAGTTCATAAAAGTGCCAAATGTCATGATTTCATGAAGTAGTAATTCAATGCATTTACATGAACTCATGAGTTGTATTACTGATTCTAATGTTTATAATTCTGTAAACTAAAAAATATTTGTTACGACCGCTAATAATATATAGATCAACATACAACCTGGCACTAACCTGCAAATTGCAAAAAACGTACCAAAGTGGTCACAAAAACGACTCCAGAGCCCACAACCCAAAATTATCCTGTTAGAGGTAATAGGCACACATAAGTCTGCTTCAGTGCACTTACTAATTCTGTGCCTCCTTATAAAAATAACCTCATCAACTAAAGATCATTTATTTGCTTAAGCCTACATGATACGCCTTGAAGAAAACAGATACGACAAAATCAGAGTGAAAAGATTTTTTATGCAGATAAAATGAAAATTAATAACTTAGCTTGCTTATCGTGATATTCGCTAACTCTGCAGATAAACTGGATTATTCCAACCTAGTTTTCCGGCCGCGCACCCTTACAGATACTGAAATGATAGAAGAGCCTTTGATACGCTGATTTACCTGTGATTCTTTGCAAAAAATAAACTACTGCCTTAATTAAATAACATAACATGACACAATATACTAGAGTACACTCATATTTCGCCAGTTATGTTTAAGTAAACATGATTAATTCTCATTCATCCTTATTTAATTAACTTACCTCTGAGTTACAAAATAATTGGTAGGACCTACATCTAACGCCATCTAGCTCATTCTGTTAAAATTAGCGCCCGAAAGCTCGAAGCTTTTTGTTGAAACTGTTGGACAAAATTCGTTACCGTACTACACAATCAATAATTAAAATCCAACAGTGTCACTGGAAAGGTCTTTTTTCCTAATTCGTACATGGGTAGATATTATCAATAAGCCCTTACTTAAACTTGTGGACCGCGTTAAAGCAATGATCGTGCATCTGAGTTGATTAAATAAATGCGTCAGCAGTATCGTTACACAAGTTACACGAAGGAATGTTTATTGGTAAATTTTTACTGAAGAATAAGATTAATCAAGAAGTTCAAGTACATTGCTGGAATGTAATCAAAAAGTTATAGTAGGTAACTTAAATTCTAGGGTAGCGTATCTGAATACCGAAAATAAAAATGTTGAAAGTCACAATACCGGTCTTCAACTCATAGAATTGATGAATGTTACAGTTTTTCATCGATATCAATATTTCTCCTTATTTTTATTATAGAAATGGGAAAAAAAAGTTTGCTGGAAATTTGGAGTTTTTTCGCATTGGGCGACTCATTCACAATTTGTTAGCAGACACTTCCAGTAGATTTACAACTGTTTTGATTTAACAGGAATGAAGTGGTCCATGAAATTATGTTAGAATCTGCACTTCGATATTGCATTGTAGGTTCATTCGTTCCGTTTATAATTGCTAAATACTAGCAATTGTATTTTATGTTCACGAATTACTAACAATAATAATAATTGGGTTAAGTATCGTGCAAATTCATCTGAATAAGTATTTCGAGTGTAGGTGCATATTTTTTGATAGAAACATACTTAAGTAAAATACAGTATTAAAATGGAAAAAATGGATTTATGATTGATATTTTTTATATAATTAATTGTTTTGCAATGCTAGTATATCAAACGCAGTAATTGGCTAGAATTATATTTCAATACCTATTGAAAATGTATCTTAATTTTACAAGTGAGCAATACTGATTTATTTATTGTTACCGTAGGTAAGTAATAATAGTGACCATCTTTACTCACAACAACAACTCCTCCGTGCCTCAGAAAGCACGTTAAGCACGTTTTTTATTTAAACCATTGGTCTCGGCTGTCATTTGTAGATCTTTGACAGGTCAGACAGGCAGTCGCTCCATGTAAAATACTGGTATTCAGCTGGATGCGGTTAGACTGGAAGCCGACCCCAACATAGGTAGTTGGGAAAAGGTAGGTTAGTAATTGAATTTTAAACTCCCTTTCCATAAAGCAATTTTTTTAATTTTTTATTATTGGAAATAGCTAAACTCTCACTTTATTATAATTAATGCTTATATTGCTACGAAAACTCAATACTCAACTCTTATATTCATTATAAACTCGTTTATAATGTAACTGTTTGCTGTTGTTTTCAATAAAAAATAGTAGTAATCAAAAATTGCCCTTCTCCACTTTTCTGTATTTATTACTAAAAACAAACACTAAACCTATTACAATAAAACGTAACACAAACAACATAAGCTAAACGCAGATGTCCCAACTAGTTATCTAACGACGCTACAAATCTCAGAGAACTATTTCCTTACTATACATTATTTCGTTTTACGTCCAATTTCCATAGTCGGTGAGCGTGAACAATTTAATGGACCAAAAGATTGCTCCTGCCCGGCCTACGAAAAGGTTTTTTAAAGTATAACTAGTTTATGTTGGAGCATCTCTTCTTTTACTGTAATAGAATATTTTTCTGTAAATGGATGGAACTGGATGACTGTAATTAATTTGTTATTTACTATAGTGTTATGGGCTTGGCTGTTTTTATGGTTTACTGGTAGTGGGTAGGAAATTAAAAGCTAGATAAAAAAGAGAGAATAATCAGTGTACTTTACTTATTTCATTATTTTCCGTGGTTGATATTATGAAGTTCCTTTCATAATGTACAATTTAAAAATAGGTAAGAAGTTAAAAAGTAGATAAAAGAGAAAAATGTTCAGTGAACTTTACCCAATTAATTGTGTTCCTTGCTTGATGTGAAGTTCTTTTGATAATGTACAATTTAAAAGTGGGTAAGAAGTTAAAAGGTAGATAAAATAGAGCATGGTCAGTGAACTTTATTCATTGTGTTCCGTGATTGATGTGAAGTTCTTTTCATAATGTACGATTTAAATACCTATGTTTGTATATTGAAGAAAGGGCAAATCGTTTTGCCAGGTTTTCCCAGGATATTAGCATTCATATAGCCGATTCCCATATACATTGAGTTCAGCTTCTTCCTGTAACCAGATGTGACTCAATATCAGTTTTTACAGTGAAGCCATGTGACCTACACAATACACAATCTAATAAATATGCAATATCAACGTTGGACCAGCTGTCATATTTTCAGGCGTCTAGGCGTCGTATTTTTAGAGGCATAATTATATTCTTTCATAACAGGAAGAACTCGAGGAACGAGGAACGGGAGGAGCTCGTGGTTAAGTAATAAAAGCCGCATTGTTCGATCCATGAGGTTAAGCTACGCTTGCCGGGGTTAGCCCGTGGATACCGTGGTGCCTCGGAAAGCACGTTAAGCCGTTAGTCCCGGCTGACATTGGTGGATCTTTGACAGACGCAGAAGTAACGGGTCGTCAGAATCCCAAAAGTCTGATAACCAATCTAACCAAGGGGTATCATATTACCCAGTTACTGGGTAGTGGAAATCAGGCAGTCACTCCATGTAAAATACTTGTGTTTAGCTGCATCCGGTTAGACTGGAAGCCGACCCCAACATAGTTGGGAAAAGACTAGGCAGATTGATTATGGGTCTTACTATGGACTGCTGCTCCTAAACTGACTCTTGACGAGACTGAATCTATCAGATAACTTAATTCTGTAGCAAATACCGGGATACACTGTACTCGCAACACTTAATAAAGTCTTTCACTAAAGAAACTCCATTCCTTTTAGAACCTCAACCAATATAACAGCTAAATAATTCAAAGCCGCGTTGATTTCACGAAAAACCCTATTACGCACTAATACATCCTTCCCAAAATCACTGGTGCCCTTAGGATGTAGATAAATGTCCGTCTTCCTTCGACCTGACACTTTTGCTGGACTTCGGAGCGAATAATGACCTCGTACGAGCCTTTCCCTTTACTATTTGTGTGTCCATTTAGGTCAATTGGGCTTCGACGGCTTTGTGCATATTTCTCGGCTCCAGCACACGCTTGAAAGCTTTTCTGCTTTGAGTCAGGACGTATTACATCATTTTATTGAGGTTTGTAGTGTGTGAATGGCCTAGTTAACGTACTCATAATGAGAGATTTCCGTGAATTAGTCTTTTGAATTTTATTTTGAATTGTAAATTATTGATGCATATATGAGTACCTAAACGATAAATACACAAAATTAAGTTCAGGTTAAGCATTATGGGGTTTATTCATAAACGATTATTAAAGTTAAGAGACGTTTAAACGTCAAAAATGTATATTTAAACAGTCGCAAATCATTTCTTAACTAGCAACGTTTATGAAAAAAGGAGTAAGTTATAAAAAACGAAAAGAATGATCTAGATAGATAGATAGATAGATAGATAAAACATTTATTCAGTACAAACATAGAAGACACAACACAAAAGCATAGTTACATAATTTCAAGTTTTAAGACAAACAAAAAAAAAAAAGAAGAAAACAAGTAAATACGAACATTAAAAACATAAACCCTTCCTTGGCAGTTGGGTAAAAAGAACATACAAACAAAAAACGCAAAGAAAGTATTGTCTGTGGCAATCTTAAAACTACCTACATCCTTAAAATATTTTAGTTAGTCAAAAAAAACCCTTGTGTGGTGCGTGTCTCCCAGTTGCACCGAATGGGAGTCCAGCTCAGCATATGCCAGGCATTATACCTGACGCTGGTATTCTGCTGGATCCCTGCGGCGGCATACGGACGCCAAGCAGGTGCAGAACAGTGGAAATGTGAGAAGATAAAAAGTGAAAAAGTGAATAGTGGTTTTGCAAGATAAATTTGGTGAGTTATTTACATTGATTTGTTTTTGTGCTTTGTTTTTATATTTAGGTGTGTATGTAATATTAACAGGCATATATAAAGGAGTATAAATTAAATGAATATGATTGTGTGTAGTGTTTGAAAACGATATTAAAAATAAATAAAAGATTATACTCAATAAAAGATTAGCTGCGATCACTATGATTGTGCGTAATTGGATTTCCTCGATCATGATAAAATGTTGTTTTTTTTTTTTTTGTTTTTTCAGATCTACGTCTGTTGCCTACTGCTAAATTTAAATTAACGACGTGTTCGAAATCGTCACGCCCAGTTCTCTCTGTGAGTTGATAAGGAACTGTCGAAGCCGACTTCTGAAGGTGTGTACTGTTTTGGTATTTCTTATTGGCGGGGGAATATTGTTCCAGCATTTGGATGCAGCGTACCTGAAACTGCCTCTGATTTAATGTTCCCACTACGAATGGGGAAGATGAGCTCGTTTGGAAGCTTACGCGTTGGATGGAAGATCTTCTCGACACGCCGTTCATAATCCATACAAATAAGTTGATTTAAAATTATTAAAATGACAAACACAATTCGAGATAGCAAGTAAACCGAACTGATTCGATATTATTGATCAAACATCAATGGAGCAATGTTGACCAATCAGACCACAGTCAAGCGAATACTCGATTATTTGTACATAAACTTACATAAAACTTTTTTTTTCACTAATGTTTGGTGTTGATTAACATTATAATTAATATTTCGTTTATTCGTTTGTTATTGTTCTGATTTCGTTTTTATATGAAGAAACCATCTTTCTGTGTGTTACTAACCGACTTTAATGATGCATCAACAATGAGGCAACTGCAATATTTGCTGGTTCAGAACCTGCATAGCCATCATTGCTATAAAAGCCACAGTGCCAGGTGACTTAGACAAAGCCATCGAAAAGTGGCATTGAGAGGAAAACTGAGAGCTAACAAGAAATTCTCAATTGAAAACATGCAATTTTCTTACCGTAGACAAATGTATGCTGAAAGTCTTTACAATCATTACATAACTTAGACGTTCACCCAAACTGTTCAACTTGCTGCTAAAGTCCCAAGCTACTCAGCCTTGAGACCAACTACTGAAAGTCACTAAGATGAGTGATTCAGACATCAAGTAAAAAGCACCCGTATCTTCTCACCTCCCTAAAATCACTTCAAAAATATCAACACAAAAAAAAAACTCTCAATGTCTTCCTACTAAAGTCTTCAAGTAAAAGAGGTTGGATCAAAATAATATCCAAGCTACGTGGGAGCATAAGTAGCCGTTACCTTAAAGCCTGCACATTTAATTTAATGGGCCAGGCAGCGTAGTCCGAGGGGTTTAGTTTTACACCGGATATTATGAGGAATCTTGAAACTTAGGGTATGTAGGTAGATGGATAGAAGCTGCTTAGTTGCCTCGGTGTTTTGGTTTAGAAACAGCTTTATGGATTTTTTTTTGCTGTCAGTACTTGTTCTTTTGCGTTTAAAACCATCAAGTCTGCGTGGCAACGTATTTTTTCAATGGGATTGGCCATGTTGGTAAAAATAATGTTACACTGGTATGAGTAAAAGAAGAGACGATTTAATAATGCCGAACTCTTTGTCCATCTTTATGAATGAATGGATAGGTAAGAGATGCTAAACGCATCGTCGTGTTGTTATGGAACTGTTCTTTGAAGCCATTTATTTTCTCCTCCCTTCTTTATATACATGAAAATAATAATATGCGAGCTTTTATATTTTGTAAATATTATCTTGTTAGAAAATAAAAACCAATGCTTCAGCTATTTTACATTTATTTGTGAGCTGCCAGTTTTCTAATTGACATAAAACCTTCATCAGTTGAGTGGCAATACAGTTAGAATTCTCAGTGGAATAGTATCATAATCAGTGGTGCTTGGCAATTAGTGGATCAGTAATCAATGATCCATTAATTGGCAAGCGTATCTCAATTATATATGCGGAAAATATTATATTGTACGTGGAAGTTGTTCATTCGTAGCTGCACCAAGGAGTTTAAAAAAAAATCATAACCCTTCCTTTTGGCTTTGCCATAGGTACTTGGGTAAAAATAAGTACAGTAAAAATAAATTACGCTTGCTTTCGTAGTCCAAAAATATTATTGTTTTACTTTTTAAGAAGCTGTTCGATTGTATGTAGACATGTGTAGACATGCATTAATAATCATGTTCACATTAGATAATAATAAGTACCTATCTAATGAGGCGGCACATCAATATTCCAGTCTTATTTGCCAAATTAGATTCATTTTCATGTGATAAAATAAATTATAATTTATTATTATAATTTATTTTTAAGAATAAGATGACATTAATGCTGCCGAATTAAATATTTTATAAAGTTAACATTGACTCTACCGGAAATCGTAGGAGACTAAGTTCTTAGCGCCATTTCGAGTTTCTTTGAAAAGTTATTCGTTACAAAATTACTGTTACAGTACAAAATTAGAATGCTCCGCGTCAGTTAACTTTGGCCAACTCAAATTATTGCTACTTTGTAGATCTGAAATAACTCTTTAATTGTTTGAAACTGTATAATAGGCTTTCAAGCCACAAATTCATTATAATTTCGACTAAAAAGGTATAATAATAATATGGTAAGAATTTGATGTGAATTTGGGTTACAATTTGGTAGCTTTAATTACTAAAATACTTGTGTCCTCAGGAATGAAACCCGAAACCTTTCACTCACAGACATAGACTAATGAAGCGATCACAGTATTTTGTCATTCATTACTATGCAAGCTATTTTTGCATGCGGATAAATGACAGCGGGTTGTGTCATAGACACGGGAGGCGGATAGCTCCCTGTGATGACCCGACGTCCGACCCCTAGGGCAGCTTGTGTCAACTAGTGATGTGACAGTAGCTGGAGAAATTATCGATATTTAAAAAAAAAATACATACCTATTGTGTTTTTTAGGCCTCACACTTACAGTCGATATTCTCAATTTTCACCTTTCCACTTAGCAAAGCTATCGAGTTGACTTTTAGTAACTTATGAAATAATTGAATTTTAAGAAGTCCCGGTAACATTATCTAGCATTTAGATTTATCCAATAAAATGAAACTAGCTAGATGTTTCTGTCCAACATTGATTTTGCACATCATTATGTGAAGACAGCAAAAATTAAGACCGAAACGAAAGGAATACTACGACTGTCTATGTCAAAACAATAATAGCGTATAAAACTCTCTAACTGATTGCCCTGCCTATAAAATTAATCTTTGGATTTAAATTAAATTTACTAAGGGAAATCCAAACTAAATGTTCCGAAACTTCAGAACCATTACAATAATATTATTTTCAACATTTAATTTTTATCTAATCTAAAAACTTTATTGTCTGTTATTCAGCTATCGCCTCGATTATCGACACCCTCCACCTCTAGTGTACGGCAATGCGGACAATTCGGGACGTGGACAAATGTGCCCGGCGACTCGCCGTGACACGTTCATTGAGCTTTCATTTGGGCAATTTTCGAGTAAATCCCGGCCAATCGGACACAAGGCTCGCCCGACCCAACTGTAACAGTTGCCAGAATAAATACAGGCCTTTGAAATACTTGAAACTAAGGTTTTAATTACGGAAATGTCAATGTAGAAGCCTAAAAGCAGAATTAAAAGATTATGGTGTTGTTTTTTTACTAGTTGCTTTCATTTTGAAGTATTTAATGTGTTCTTCAAAATTGACCGTTATTTTTATCATGTGTATGATGCAATTTTATGTGTACCTATGACGCAGTTTAAAGCAGCTGATTGTGATTTCTGATGAATTAATTTTTTCCCTTAGTTCAATATTTAAATGCATTGCATATTGCATTTGATATTACGTACCTACATTATAATAAGAGAAATTCAAAAACCAAAAACTTTTCCGTGACACATTGAAAAATGTAAAAAATATCAAAGTTTGCTATATTTTAAGCTCACAAATTGCACGCCATTTCTCGTACACACGAGACTTTATCAAACATTGGAGGACTCCAACATGATTATAACTTTACGTGCTCCGAATTCGATTCCCAGTTGAAAAGGAATTGTGGCACATCAAAGAAACTCGAACAACGCTCTGATTTTGATATAAAAAGTGTTCTTGTTATCGCTACAGAATAAATTCCCCCTTTGTCAGTATCATTATGCCACTTTCTTAAGAGATAGGCGGGAACGTTAGATAAATTTTACATCATTAAGTTATCAGAGAATTTAGAGCTTCACTTTCTCTGCGTAGTTCTTCCTCTCTTGTTATTCCTTCCAATTACTTGAGACAGTGTTTTGAATAGATTATGTAAAGCGATAAACCGACATATAATCTGTTGAATATTTTTTTGATTTTGGCAATCATCGTCGTTATATTCTCGAATCTTCCATCAAATTGGACATGCATTGGCACTCTATTTTTTTTTAAAAGGAGTTGCCGAATTTGTGGAGTTAACTTTGTTGCTGATGCATATTTTTTAAATCTTGGAATGATGTGTTAAAATAGACAGAGTTGCAACGTTAGAGAAAAAATAATGAATCACTTGTCACACATGGCATACGATTACAAGTCAGAAGGTCTACAACTTCGAATGAAATGATTGTAATAACATAACCGAGGTTTACTAACAGTTTAGTGCGCGGTACTTGGAAGATGGAATAAAAGACACGATCAATGGCGTGGGTATTCCATTGAATTTGCGTCTACCTCGACCCAATGCCGACAAAAGTTTGTAAACATTGCTGCCAACCGCTACTAGTTCTGAAGACGACTTGGTAAAGGAATGTTTAGATAGTCTTATATGATTAGCGATTGATTAATTCAAGTAGGATATTTTTTTTTTATTGGCCAAAAATATGTGGTAGGAATAATGTAACGATTTATTTATTTAATATACATTAAAATGCTTATATAAAATATATAAAAAACTAACTATTTACACGAGGTAGGTACTAAATTAAATTACTATGACTAACTAACGATTTATACCAAAACAAATACAAAAACAAACGGCGAATTATACGTCCACATCGCTGTCATCCAGAAAAGTGGTTCTTCTCAACAAAATACAAATGAGATTTGTATGATATGGTTCAAAATTTTTACACAGATTTTTTTCTAAAATCGATTGTATATTTGTACAGTCGCTAAAACACTCGTCACACGTCTTAGAACACACCATAACACAAACTGACTCAATGGTTTGTGGTTCATATTATTCTATCCTATCATTGGTCTAATTTTTGAAACGTTATAAAAAATAACAAATGTAGCACTCGGTTTGCACCACAGCAGGAGTCTACACCTTCTGAGCACGCAATGCGTGTTGCCAAGTTTTTTTAACGGCAACAAACCTTAGATTAAGTCAATGTATGGAATAGGCAGAAAATAAAAATGAATGGGTAAGTAATATGAATTTATAATCTTAAGCAATTATAAAATATTCAATTGTATGTAGTGTTCTATGTTGCTTGTATGGCAGGTAGTTTTCTTGATCGTTTGATCAATATTTACCTTTTTTTTTTGACTTCTCTCGCTCTGGGCGGAGCGGAAGGGCGTGTCAGTCTTTTACTGACTAAAACCCACCCGTGTTCCTTCAGTTGCCTGTTGCCAAGGTCCCGGTATCCCTTTCGGACTAACCCGCAACCCTGGGAGGATCAACATTTACCTAGTACTTGCGACATGTTTTCACGCATTTATACATTGTAGTCTAGTAAGTCTAGCGAAATCTGGTTGTACTTATAGGTACACCTCGACCTAGCCCTTCGAGGAAAACAGGCGTGATATTATGTTGGGTTATATAGTCAAAATAGTCTGAGTATTTTTTATCCACTAGCTAGTAAATAACTCAACCGCCTCCACACGTCCACTGCGTCTTTTAGAAATAAATCTTTTCGCTTACCTATATCCTGAATTTTATCACACAGATTGCCTTTCCATTTTCAAGAGTTCTTTGTAAGTATTACTTTTAAATTTTTCGAATTTCATTCTAATACACATGCAGTTTTATACCTCCAACTACATCCGCATTCTAGTAACAGTTAGGACTCTACTGGCATTCTAGTCTTTTACGTATTCTAAGTTATCAAACGCATTCAGCTTCTTGCTCCATTGACCTCGTTTCTGTTTCTGCGATTTCATAAAATCTGGGAAAATTCAACCTTATTTCTATACAGGCAAAGTAGGGATCAGCTGAAATTCTAACTTTGCAACGCAAAAGCCTTTATTGCGTAGTGTCACGTAAGGATCCTAGGTGTGGAATGCTTTTACATGGAAAGCAGAGGATTACTTGACGCTAACTTTAATACCTTGAAAAAAGGAAACATTACTAAACGGCCATAACCGTTTTGCGCGTTTTTGGAAGGGACACATGGAACTTTAAGACTTAGGTATATTTCAATAAGGGTGATAGAAAATTTATTCAAGAGCTGTGGTATTTTTTAGTTCTAACTACGCTACATCTATTTTTATAAACGCAGTCAGTGAAACGGCGGTGTTACATGCGATTACCACATTTCTGGGGTTAATTACTTAATTAAATTACTTCCTTACTTACCCTTACTTACTGGCCGTTGGGTAAGAGTCCAAGGCATGCAGAATTTGGTAGCAGGTGTCTTTTCATGTTTAACCTAATTACTTGAATTACTTTTGTTTAGGAAATTGATAACTTTGCTGTTGTAATACTTTACAAATTGTTTAATGATTGCTTTGTGGGTAATTTGTACGGCGACGGCGATACTTTGACAACTGACAATGATTTCGTCTTCTCTGGATTTTTATTATTTATTCTAAGATTTGTTTTTTTTTAGGTAATAATATTTATTCAAAAATTTAAATTTAATTTACAATTTTAAATAAAATATACAATCTAACACTAAACAATTTTCTATCTAATATTAAATAAAACTAACTGTACAAATAAACAACTAATATCTAAAATATGGCGTCCCCAAGAGACTGGCGGCATTGCCACGTTGAATGGCAATGCTTAGCCTCTGACCAAGGTAAAAGCCAGCCCTTGGGTCACGGGAAGTGTCAAACAGCCGTTTGGAGATTTCATTAAATAAACTATGAGCACTCGGACCCCTAGGGTTTGAACCCTAGACTGTAGATTTCTACAGTATTAGCCTCTTTGATGAAGGTGATGTTACAATTTGTGACGCCACATTTTTCCAAACCTAATTATTTACTTATATGATTGGTTGAATTATTTATCAACAGCCAATCGCAGCAGTTTACGCGCGCTTGTATCACATTAATTTTACCATAATTTTCGTTTGGGAAACAGACCCCATGTTTCTAACTGAAAGTAACCGACATTATTATGATGAACATTTATCTTACCTACACAATTTCCAAAGCGAAGATTTATGGTTTAAGTTCCACTTTGTCACCGACGATCCAATACCACATTTCGACGAGTACTGGACCGTATCATCCGGTGAGTAAGAGTATATATCATGGTAACATAAGCCCTGGTTAGCGTGTGTTTGTCGACTAATTTAATGCACAGTCATGCACCGGTGGTCTAGTCGCAAAGCTTCGTTAGTTCACAGCCTGCCACAACGAACATTTGTAGGTACGTAGGTAGGTCTTTGCTCATTGTTAGGTATGTTATTTTTGTTCTGAATGCGAATTTTTACGACCTAGGTGATTGTAAGGCTGAGATCTTAGAAATTAATTCTTGCAGTATTTTATTCTTGATGCTTTTTCTACGACTAAGGGCGAATTTCACCAAACTTTTATACCGAGTATAAGTCTTATCCTGCGACTAAATTTTGAATTTTTGACAGTTTTTCCATACAAAAACTGTCACACGCCATTTTTATTCCACGGATAAAAGATCTGACTTTGGTAAAATCAGCCCTAAGTGTGACTTTTCCTCGGTATTTCATATTTATTTTTGTGTAAGTTCTTCATCTATAGGACGTTTGATTTGCACATACATAAAGCAATAACACTTTCAGGTCATTAATCAATCAGTAAACGCTTCTGCCCAGCTGATGCAAAGTCAAAAAGGGGTGACTCATTTATTGAAAGTCAACCGCTGCAAGATCATAAAGAAACTTATTTATTTAAAGATAAAATTGAACAATGAGGTACGAAAACAAAAGAAGCATAATTAATTTTTTCGTAAAACAACTTAGTTCAACGACATAATAGAGACTTTTATAATATGAAGCCCTCCTTTTTCTTTCGCTGACACTTTTTAATAAGATTCTAATAAATTATGCAAGAGCGCCGCTCGGTGATGTTGCTTCAAGAAAATATTAATATATTTCCGATTTTTAAGATGAAAGGTTGCATTTTAGTGGATAAAGAAGTTTGCTTTGAATTTGCATTTTAGATTTTGACGGGCATGTTGTAGCTAAGTTGAAAAGGATTGATTTATTAGATCTTTGGATTTCTTAATAAAACTTTTAATTTATATTTAATTTTATTTAATGTATAAAATGGTTTTCTTATGATCTAAGTAGGTAATGTTAAAAATATTATTTATTATATCAATCTAAAAACTAAAAGAAGACATCTAAAAAAACTGTACATTAAGAGATCAAACTAACAATCTAATGAAGAACAAAATATACAGTTGATTCGTATTCCCATGAAAAAATACATTAGAAATTCCTTGTGACACTTCCCTTAAAAAAAACTTGACTTGAGCACAATTTTCATCAGTCTAAAAACAAATGAGCATCATCCTTAGGAAACCATGATATTATTCCTAAACTCCAACCCAGAATGGTGATAAATCCATCCATAGTGTGGTGCTACATCAGTGTACACCACATAGTACTTCGGATCACATTCCTTCTGCCCCGGTGAAACTCCACATTTTGAGAGAACTCCTCGGAGAAACCAGCTGATCATGTGATCAGGTTGAATAGTGCTCATTACTAGACCTCCTCCGCTATCGCCGTTGCGTGGATTGATGCCTGAAAATAAAATAAAAACATTGTAGGTATGCATGCCATTAAAAACAAAGGTATCTTGCATCATCAGTGATTCAATGTACTAAACGATATACTTAGAAAGATAAAAAAATATAATATCGGTCAATCGAAATAGGTACCTATTGATTTAGAGAAGCAGGCAGACTATGATTAAAAAAAAAACTGGTTGCGGAGTATTTTTGCAATCAATACCTACGATTGTATGTATAAGTGCAGTAGTACCTTCCCTATGTGCTGTGAAAAATTAACGCTCTTTTAATAATACCAAACCACTTTTTCCCACAGAGAAACACTATCCACATAGTCAACACAGTATTGAATTGACCCATAACATAACCCCCATGACCCATAATAATCTATTCACTATATAGTCAGACCGTAACCTAACAGGTAGCCACACCATCGGTTACGGGCCAGTGATCAATTTAATCTTCGTTAGTATTGTACTGAGACGGTATGGAGGCAATTCATGTACCTACTCGAATCTTCTGTGTATTGTTCTTAGAACATTTAGATTTAGAATTTAGTTAGTGTGTTAGTACGTTCGTAGGAGTTACCCATTAAATCTAGTAGTATAATGTTCTTATCAATTCTTCGTAACAGGAAAGGGGAATCCGCGAAGACTTCAGAAATGTGAGATTCGTAGTTAATTTTACAGAAAAGTACTATAAAAGGGGTGTTAGACATGCGAGCAACGCGTAGCGTGCGTACTTATGGCTCGGCGAGCTTACTCGCCCGTCTGTCATCGCTGTGAGCCGCGAGCCGCCAACCGCGAGCCAATTTGACAATGAAATTTTGAGCAAGCTTCAGGTGTGTCACCGACGGCGAGCCGAGTAAGGTCGGGAACTTAAAGAGCGCGTACTTTAAGTACGCAGGTCTATCACTCACTTTAGAGTGGAGACCGCGAATCACCTTTATCATCATCAATAGATCAAACAAAAAACGCTTCCCAGTTAATGAACAAACGGAGTGATGAAGGCCGAGGGTGAAAGATCGAAAAGATGGGTGTTGTGCTATGACTTAGAAGGGGTCAAGTTACAGCTCATTGATAGATTGATTAAATAGAAACTTATCTGTTAAATTTACGGCATCGTCCTGTCTAATTGCCGATGAGGAAGCGACAAGCTATCAACGACATTCTCGCTAAAGAACAGTACAAAAGATTGTAGGATCGCTGAGTGTTCACCCCGCGCCGCCGCGTCGTCCGTTTGTCGCAGCGGCATCAAAGAGAGTATTCACTCGGCGACACTCGCTAGGCGCACAGAACACTCGCTGAGAGACTTAAGGCTCCCACAAACAGGCGCGACATCGCGGGCGTGACAGGCAGCGCAACCTTGTCGCGCCAGTTTGCACGAGGCTTCACACTTGGTATATACGCATACTCGTACCAGCGAGTAATCGCTCGTTGCTCGCCAACTCGTTGCTAGCTCTACTCGCTTCTCGTTAATCGCCGGCGGTAGGACAATAATCCCTTATAGTCCCTAAAATATAGCTAACATAAAAACTTGGCGAAATTTAAAAGAAGTTCTTACTTGAAGAAGGTCCATATCCAACGCAGAAAGTGAACTCATTCAGTAAACTTGAATATAGCTTGCGGGAAAAGTTAATGCACGTCGTATCGTTCTGTATCGTAGTGTATGTTGACCTTAAAATATCGGACGGCTTGTTGTGCTCTGTTGTTCCAAAGCCTACGACCTGGAAATAAGAATTGATTTATGTAGTCATGAATTTCCTTGAAAGATATAATCAGAAGTATTTATTCTGTCTTATTTTAGGATAGACTTGATGGTCCAAACCGTGTTTCGGCCATGGCGGCCAATCTCAATGGAGACAAGCTTTCGGCGCGGGGGATATTATAGTGCACAAGTGTGTGCGCAGACACAGGTGCACTCTCTCTTCCCTCACTCTTATAATCCGATGGGACGGCGCGCAATCCGACACGACCGGAGAGAGATCAGGCGCAGGACCATTGTGCTTTCCAAAGCACGTTGGTATCACACCGCTAACTTCCAAACTTCGGCCTGTTACTAGAAATTCCTAATGGAAAAACCCAATTATACTTTGCCCGACCTGGGAATCAAACCCAGGACCCCACGCTCCTTGCGGATTGCGAGCAATGGGTAGCTCGTCGTCCGATAAGGACCAGGCCCGGGTCGACTCCAGGTTGTGTTCCACGCGCGCCTCAAAGAGATGTCAGTACAATTGACGGGGTCCGCTAAGGCGACACCCGCCAGGTTTGCGGGAAAGTCCGAAAGGGAAATCGGGGCCCTTGTCAACAGGCAACTGAAGGTACACGGGTGGGTTTTAGTCAGTAAAAATCTGACACGCCCTCCCGCTCCGCCCAGAGCTGGAGAAGTCATTTGATGATATCCTACACTAAAAAAAAAAATATGACCCCGCTCGGAGTCGCGCTTGCTTATTGCAAAAGTAGGGTGTTTTTTTCCATCTAAAAGAATTTCAGCTGCTTTTGGCTAATAGTTTGAAATAGGCCAGACCATGTGACGACGATCACCATCATCATCATCAACAGTAACTAATTAGTTGGCTTACCGTAGCTTCCTTCCCAACAAGACTAGGTTTGTCGTACACGGGACCCCAAATACAGATAGGCTGTACGTATTCTGTAAACTCAAGGCTATGGACCCTGATGATAGCCAGGTCTGACGTAGATAGGTCATCATTGTATGCTGGATGGAGTATTATTTCTTGAGCCTGCAAATTAAAGGAATTTTGTTGACACATTTATCCCAATAGAATGGGTGATTTATTACGTGCGTTATGCTCCTTTTTTGGTTACTCCAAAAACAATAAGCAGCGATTAAGTACCTATATATCAATGATATATTTAATCAATGGTAGCATTTCACCCTTTCATTATAAAATGTTTAGCAGTAGACCTTTACGAGTTACTATTATGACGAATTTATCAGGTTATTTCAAAGTATGTAACCATAGAATAAAGTAACCAAGTTAATGTTAGACGGTCGAGTTATCTTAAGCGGTAAATGAAGGTAAAGTAATTACAATGGATTAAATTAAACTCACAATGAAACTTTCAAACATCGATTAGGCTTACTAAACTCAAACTATGTAACCTAACACCAATTTTCAGGTATTAGATTGCTTTCTAGAAGCTTATAGTGTTTGATATTATTATATACTAAAGGGATAATCGGAGAACATGGTCTTTCTACTACGACAAAACCTATGTATGTGGCAGTAAGATGGTTGAAGCCATAATATAGTTATATCCCTAGGGCTTCATCTTTTTGACTGACCGACCCCATATTTTATTTTCAGCTATTTTATAACTACTGTGCATTCATTAAAACTTGTCCCGTGATGCGATTGGTAGCACGGTTCTGTACGTCACCATTTTGAACTTTAATATTATTGAAACTAAGCTTGACAAGCAATGTTATGGTGCTAACAAACAAGGGACAAGTTAAAGTGAAAGGTCTCTACTTGTAGCCGTACGTTGTATAGTCTAAAAATTGCTAATTGACAACAACTCGCAGGATTAACATTTTCTAACTGGCACATATACAAATAGACGTCGTTTTATGACACACGAATGACCTAAGGGTGATAAAGTTATTACGAGGTGAACTAAACAAAAATATGGTTTTCCTCACAGCTAATCACCAGCTAAGTAGGTATATTTTGAACAACATGTTTTAAATTACTTACAGTGAGTGTTTGTCTACCAGGCTGATTGACATCTTTATGGTTATTAATACCAGCTATAATGACGACTCTGTTTGCTTCTGTAGTTATGCCGTTCTTGAAAACACAGTGGCCGGCTGAAAACAAATGAAATTATTTTTTTATTTGTCCTATTGGAATTACAGCTTGATTATATGGCCACGTCCTGAATTAATGAATGTTGCCTTGACTAGATTGGTCTATGTAATAAGTACACTTCTGATTTATGTAATTTCACTTAATATCACATTAAGAAGGTAATCATAGAAACATAGAAAGGCTGCAGGGATAAGAGTCCTTGCATAAAAACGTAGGTTCCCGGTAAAGACAAGTCGGTACCCATAGATATAAGTTCTATGTCGGTACCGATCGGTGCGGGTAAAAACGCCCCCAAATAGAAACACGTAAAACACTAAACATCACCGTTTCTTTCCGTAGATCAACCTGCAGCGGTGCGCATACTTTCATCTAATTCTTGCAAAAACAAATGAACAAATAAGCTTCCTCACCAGTTAAAATCGCAGTCCTTGACACAATGTTACCCCCACAGTGATACTTCAGTACATTATGCCTATCCTTTACCAGGATAGCAACATGCCAAGGCCAGTCACCAGCTCTTGCTTCAGTCCGGACTGACACTAATTCTGTATGGTTGATGGACCTCCTACCACAGACATGGGCGTATTGGTTGCTTTGGTAACTCTGGGTAACATTCAGCCTTGTTATTGTTTGCGCGGCCTGAAATTTCAAAATTGGTAAAATGCGTGTAACTGGGCCGTGGAATGTGTGATGGAGTCATAGTAAAATCAGATATACTTGATAATAATATAACGAGATTCCTCAAGTAGCTTTGGACCCTGTTCGATATTGGTGGGCTACTATTTTTATATAAACGTTTAATATATAAATATAATCCTAAATAAATATAAATATTGCTTGAAGTTAAGATACGTTTAAACGTCAAAAATGTATAATTAAACAGACGCTAATCATCACTTAGTTTTCAGCAACGTTTATAAATGGGAAATGTGTTTACATAATAAATAAACGAAATAAAATTATTAAATTTTAACTGGATTCTGCTGCGTGGCTATCGTAACAGGCGGTGGAATAAATGTCATTCTACGGTTTTTTTGCCGCCTCAATCACGCCAGGCGCTTCACCTTTTAGCTTCACGAAAGTGAGTAATACCGATCATTAAACATAATAGCACTTTCTTTGCTTAGGGTCGCGGTCACGGTCACTACACTCTGTAGGGCCTGTCGATTTTTCTTATTTTGGGTCCTGAGCCTGGGCGTATTCCAGATTTTTCTCGAGAAAACGCTAAACTATGTAGGTAAAGAAAAATAATTAGGAATAATGGTACACTGGTAAAAAAATTACGTACCTTAATCCTATCATTGCAAAGTGTAACATTGTTTAATGTCAAAACGTTAACTATTGGCACATCACTTTCATTTGCTTTTAAATTGTCCGTAGACACGTAAAATATGTAGTTCACTGGAATCGGCTTCACTCCATGGACTACTAGGTCATGTTTGTTCGTTCTTCGCGCTGAGAAGTTGTTGATATTCAGATGCTGGAAATGAAATCACCATTTAATTCAATAAATAATATTGTGATACTGGATTGTTAATATCCGCAGTCTATAAAGCCCTTTCTTTCAGAAACTTAGGCAATTTGCAGCATGATCAATTATGCATTTTTATTACTGTAAATCTAAGCAAATCAGTGTAATATTACAACAATGCAAGTAGGTCTCCTAGTAGTCATGAAAATGTTGTTATGCTAAATTATAAAGTTTTACACAAAATACCAATGAGCGTTTGGCCACGGTTTTCTTAAATAATGAATCAATAATGAACTGTTCTCATAACTAAAGATAATTCCAGCTGAACATTAATCAGATGGTTCAGATAAAACATGCTTCTGACTTTGACTTATTTTTTGCAGCAATAAATTCAGTGGGGACTAGGATGGATGACTAAAGCTAGGGACAGGAACCAGTGGAAGGAAATGGCCGAGGCGATTACTGCTTAGAGGCGTGAGCCACACTATTATATAAAAATAAATAATAAACTTATGTAAAAAAAAATTGTAGTAAAATAAAGGTTTTTTTATTTATTTTTTAAAGATTATGAATTTAAAAAAAATATATACTCACAGCAGCTATAGTAACTTCGTTCTTGAAGACGATCACCATTTCAGCTTCAACCATGTTCGAATAAAGTCCAAAATGCACAATGCCCCTCCAGTAATTTTCATTAAATCTGTCGAAATGTATCAAGCCTAATCCACAAGGATCATATCTCGTTAGAGCAGGGCCTTTTAAAGCCATAGAATTAACATCCCATAAACTTGTTAGTACACAAACTAAAAATAATATAATACCCCCCATATTTCCTTATTTTGTACAAATAACTTAAAACACGTACTACTGTGACTTATATACCAATCTCATTAAAAAAACTGAATTAAATTATTCGTACGAAATAATTATCATAAGTTTATATACAGTGTGTTCAAAATGTCTGTATACGTAAGGAATGGCTTTGGGCACTCAGTGAGTTGCCTTTTAAATGAAAGCTTCAGTGAGTCATGAAGAGACACTTACACAAATACCTTTGTTCTATCAGTTCGAAAATGCATTTTTTATATTTAATTGGGTCAGTATTACTACAATTAGTCACAATGTATGTAAGGTATTTAGTAGGTAATCGATGCCTATAACCATTAATGACATGTATTTATTGTCCGTGCGTCTAAGCATCTAAGCTAAGTAAAAACCACAGACATGATTCGATAGGAATCACTATTCGATTTAATCAAAATGTTGACATTTACCTACTCCATAAATATTGTGTACCATAATGAAAATATTTTGTGCTTTTAATCCATTAATATAAATGATGCTAAACTTTTTGTAGAATATCGCGTGTTTATTATGTATAATGAATATAAAATATCCTGAAATATATGGGGTAATTAAATTATTAGGACATTAATAGGGAAAATTATAATTTCCAAAGCAAACCCATGGTATAAAGTAGATTACAATATTAATATTAAAAACAAAAGAATATGCAGCTGTTTTGCCTAACCCACTGACCCGGGCAGTAACCCTATAGATAGTTACAGGTGTATCAAGATACACAATAGATTACTCAATATTACATAAACGAAGTTATTATTTATTATGTGGTATTATGTGAACTTTGTAAAATATTTGGGCCATTTTGGGCTCTTTTATTTATTTTAAAATACAAGGTTAAGTTTAATTTTAATTCCATTCTAATAAACTTTTATTGGTTGTTACATAACCTAAAAGATTAACATGATGTCTAAAATTATTGATATTATTAAATCAACTCAATAACAGCAACTTAACAAAATATTGTTATTTTTAGTATAAAAGAAATAGTTAAATATAATATAGTTATATAATAATTATTAAAATTACCATAAATTAAAAATTGAAATCAAACATGACACAACCTGTATTATGAAATGAACTGGCTGGTGGGGTCATCTGACCACTGATTTAAGTGACCTCATACTTCTTAGAATATATTTACGATAATACTAAATAACTAGCTATTTATACATAATTGTAACACATTTAAATATTATTAACTCATTGTTTTGTTTCAGTGTTGTTTTCCTTCCTATGAATACCTTATTCTGAAAATTTATTAATTTAGTCACAACTGTGTTTTACCCTATACCTATCCAGTTAAATGTGTTTGTCTCGCAAATTAATAACATCGTTATATCTTACTTAGTAAACAGAATGGCGATTGGGTGCTAAGATTGTAAAGAATTTTCAGAATTCAATAACATTATTTTCTGCATCTGATAGTAGGTACTGAAAGCTACACCGACATTTGAAAACAAAATTCTTTTAGGTATTCTAATAAAGCAAAGCATGAGGCTTATATTTCCACGGTTAGAAAGAAAGATAAAAAACCGACCAAGAACGCTAAGTACTGTATTGTATTCATTTTCATAGCAATAACTGGTGGAAATATAATCTATAACACTGTTTTTGGAACAATAAAAATTATTATTATTATTTATTAAGTACGAGTCGGACTCGCACACGAAGGGTTCCATACCACCGCACAATATTTAGCAAAAAACGCCGAAAAAACCACGCTTCTTTTATGGGGACCCCTTTAATTTTTAACATTATTTTATTTTTATTTGTTTTTATAGCAGCAATAGAAATACACAATCTGTGAAAATTTCAACTGTCTACCTATTATAGTTCATGAGATACATCCCGCTGACAAACAGACGGACTCCCGGACGGACGGACAGCGGAGGCTTAGTAATAGTGTTTCGTTTACGGTACACTTCGGGTACGGAACCCCAAAAAAAATATATGATACATTGTTTATTCTGCACAAACAAGACGTCCATTACAATAAAGACATAAAATACAAAGTAGGAAAAAGCCTCATATTCAACAAATAAAAGCTAAAAGTTTGACATTGATGATTTGATGTCAATATGGTTCTATGTGGTTACTTCAAATGGAAATCATATAACTCAACAACAAAAATAACGATGGTTCAATGTAATAAAAATAAAGCAAGGTACCTACATCTGCAACATAAGGAGGGTCGTCATCGTCAAAGCATACCAAACGCCCCAGTTTGGGGCGAAATAAACACAATACTTTTAAGGGTAGCAAATATGCATGAAATTCGCTTTCATAAAGCTTTTGACAAACCTATGTGTGCAGTCGTAACATACTTTTGAAGTATGATAATCAAAGTTTTGGCAGCCCCGTTAAAATTAATTAATTTCAGTAAATACAATCTAACATGTTTGATAGATTACCAAATTGAATAAGAAACAATGTATTTGTGAAAATTATGTTTGACTTTTGATGTTGGTTTCTCATTAAGGGCTATGTAGTATGCACTTGACGTTTTGAATTCAATTCAATTGAATTAAATTCAGGCAACTAACGTGCATTTTGCTTATGCTTATGCGTTAATTCGTTGATGACGAGTTTCAAGTGACTAAGTAGTATCATAATTATCATAATTAACTAATATTATAAATGCGAAAATGAATTTGTTTGTTTGTTACGCTTTCACGCTAAAACGGCTGAACAGATTTGGATGAAATTTGGCTCAGGGGTAGACCTTGGCCTGGAGAAGGACATAGGCTACTTTTCAGCCTGGAGCATGGGCGAAGTCGCAGGCAACAGCTAGTTAATGATAAAGATACAATCATCCCATAATTCACCATTTTCCCTAAACTAACATGACACTCTCTTGACTATAACTATGTCGTCAAACACTAATTTACCTGCATACATTACACATCCACGACGCTAGTAGATTCTAATTATTCCGAGCAATTTAGCGTTCACTAGCACATAATAGACATGATTATCATACGGGTAAAATGCTATGTCAAACTAATGCATGGGAATCCGAACACTACTTGACCGGCTTTTGTTTTGTGTTATTATTTAAATTTTCTAAGGAAAAAAATTAAAACTCAAAGCAATTATAACGGCCAGTAATACATGAATTTCAAGGGATAGCTCTTGATTTCGCGATCTTCCGAAACATTTTCAAGATTTTGAAATGTAAGAAATTCTAAGTACGTTTGGGTTATTCCACAAATCCCCATTGACATCCCTATCAATGGGGATTATGAATTCTTTTTGGCCTTTGGGAGACTAGTTGAGATGCATTTGAATACGGGTCCATGTTCAGATAATAGCACAAAGAGCCCACCATCTCACTATGTTGTTCATGTAACGGTTAACAAATAACTGAAGTTCAATTAAAGTATTTAAACATTTTCAAAATCAAGTCAAAATCTCATCTCAGCGACAATCAATGTCAAAAACTCGTCAAAAATGAATTAAGTAGAGTAGAGAACTAAGTAAGAGGTATTTTTGTCAGATTGAGGCTGAAATTAAAATCTCAACGTCCATAAAACTACGGGAATTGCCCCTCTTATCAAATCAAATTTCTGAACTTGTATGTATAAGCTCAGAACTCTAAAACAGCTGGAACTTATTCCTCATACCCAACACTAACCAAGCCTATAGCCCAAGTCTAAAACAAGACATAAAGAAACCTAGAACCTTTAGGTAGTACTATCAAGTACATTTCTATTCTGGCTAGTACGTCATCACCTTTAAGCCGAGTAGCTCCGAGGCGAACCGAAGAGCTCTTCTGACGCCAGTTAAGACACTACACGATTGTTGTGTGATTATTCTGTCAAGACCTTATTAGGATCCTTTATAAATAATATTTCAGTACGTAAAAGCTGTAATAAATTTGTATCGACGACCAATTAAAATATGTTTTAAAATAAATATATACACGGGGTGATTTGACTCTTTAAAATTCACATGTTTTATTTATACAAGCATCATCAGAATTTTCCGAATGTAACTAGAGTTAGCTTTCTACCTGTTTGTTAATAATTATTTGCAATTATCCATACTAATAGTTAGTTTAGGTTAAAATTCGGAAGTAACTTGCGTCTGTCTATCTATCTGTCTGTCTGTCAGTCTGTCTGTATCCCGGCATCCCGGGGAAGGACATAGGCTATTTTTTATCGACATACCACGCTGGCGAAGCCGCGGGCAGAAGCTAGTTCTAAATAAAAATGGAAGCCAGGTGTTAGTTTCTACATGACCATTAAAAGCTGTTCTGACCACATGACTAAAACATGAATGAATAGACAAATTTTTTTATTCGTCATACAGGTAGCTCAGAAACAAGGCAGAACCTACCGGTACAGAAAAACTTGCAGGCAAAGGCAATAATATATTTCGAAGAATTGAAATGTGATATGGGCTCTCGACCTAATCATACCCAAATCATTTGTGACACGGACCTAAAATATTATTTACTGTATGATTTTTGTTTTTATTTATTCTTGAGAGAAAAAATATACAGTTTGAATCTGCCACTATCCGATTTGTGTCTCAAAAATGGAAATATGAAATAATAATAGTTTAGAACTTTAAGCGATTAAATTAATATGAGTAGACATAATGTAAATAACATCAGGTTCTCCCTGAAAACGAGATAAGTAGACATGTTAATTATACCTTCTTTTTTAATTATAATTATTATACCTACGTTTGACTTGCTGTTGTTTATTAAGTTTTGAGACAATTGGCTCTTTGCTTAATAAGTCAAAGATACAACCTTCACAGTTCCTTGCTATAATTAAATTTCTTTTTACGGATCTGTAAACAAATAATTATGTAGTTCATTAATGATCTTAAATTAAAATATTATTTCTCCCAGCTTACGTCCACGATAAAAATTTACCGAAATAAGTAAAAAGAAATTGTTTCAGAGTACCTTCTATCACTTTACTTATAATAATCTAGGTGTTAATTACATACATCTACAACTAGTTAACAAAACTATTGTGTAACTTACTTTATTTTTCAAAAATAGGTGTAGTTGACCAGTGAAACCGCCCGTTACCGCCCCAAAAAAAAAAACATCAAATCTTGGTTTTTTTTTCTTGTGTCGAATTATTAACACCCATCGTGTCTGCGAAGTTTCGCTAGCTAATTTAATTTTACCCTGTATCAATTACAATAATTACTGAATATACAAAGTTGGAACCACAAACCGTTTTGAAATAAATATTTAATTTCGTTTGGTCATCTCTGAAAGGATAGTATTTTTCACAATATAAGCCTGTTGCGCTCTGCATAATTTCCTTAACGCTATTCAGACTCAAAGTGAATACACGGCCCGTGAAATCGCCCAGCAACAACTATTGTTTGCATACTATTATTTTACTCTACCAGTGTCTTTTCACAGAAATATTGGGACCCCCACCTAAGAAATTGGCGTTTTTTTCTCACAAATAGAGGACCTCGTCACTTCTATGATTTAAAATATCCATCAATTGCTTGGTATTATATCGAATAATGACCGTCATAGTTAACTACCAATAGTGAAAAAACCTTATTACCTACTTATCGTTTTCTAAACATAAAAAAATACCTCAAAACTGACTCCTGATTTTGTTAGCAGAAATGACCACAATTTTTTTTATAACTTAGTCAATACTTATTTTTGTCGCTTAATCTAAGTGGCATACGTTAACTTAGTTTTTAAACATTAGTGCATAAAAGTTTTAAAACATTAGTGTTCATGATAAATTAAGAAAATGTTAGTATGAAAAATGCAACTTCTTTAAAATTCCCCATACAAAACGCCAATTTCATAGGTAGGGACCAAATATAAACAAGAGAATGATTAGGTATTCACAATGAGATAACTACTGAAAAAAATTGAGACTGGTGACATGGGTCAGTGCAAAAACTAGGACTGATACCGCTCAGGCTATTCATTTTTGCATTATTGCTGGTCCTGGGTGGCGAAATAAAAATAAAGATCATGCGTATTCCTTGTACCTGCGGTGGTGATTATTTTGGAACAACCACCACAGCTAGGCTAACATATTTTATGTTAGATATTGCGTAATTGCTGTTTGCACAAAAAAGAAATATCTCAGTGTCCTCCATAAGTCAGTCATGTTTTAAGACTACTGAAGAAAGAAGTTTTTTGAGGGATGTCTTTATAATCAATGCCAATGTAAATATGCTTATACAAATTTAAGTATGTCGTTCTGTTTCCGTAACGTTTTTAAATTCATGTTGCAAACCAAACACTCCGCAAGCAAAATACTCCAGAAAAGATTTACAACGCCAGGTCCAAGAAGAAGTGACTTATCGCGTCTCCATCTGCCTCCTGCAAAGTAATTGCAACCGTTTCTTTACATCTTTGGGCTAAAAATATTTGGATGAACAAAAAATAAGTCATAACACTTAGCTGTTAGTCGTCTGGAGCCAAAAGCTATTTATTTATTCATTGAATCGTGAACGAACGCGTTCAAGTGGAAACGTATGTCATCAACTGCATTGTGAAGCATTCAATTAGTGATTGAATCAATTTGACTAATTGCTGCGAATTATTGCGCAGTTTTTTATTTATAGGGATGTTGTCTGGCTAGTCCAGACAGACTTCAGTAGAAAAAATCTATGTTGTTCGATAGTAGAGGATCCGCAGGGGAACGACCTTCACCCATCTGATCAATGGATGAAAAGTATTTTTATGTTAGAAAATATATCGCGAGTGGGTTGGCTAAAAAATCCTGTCCAGACTGTGATTAATTATAAATTCAAAAATGACTTTTTTAATTAAACATTGCAAGATATACAACAAATGAAAGAGCTTTTCAAGGAGAACCTTTTCTAATAACTCGACTTTTGCAATTGTTATTCAATTCAGAGTTTATGCTATATCTGTCCTAATATTAAGAATCTAGACAACATTCCTAAAGCAATTTTTCAGAAGTCATATTGCCACAAAACATTTACTAAAACATCCATCAAATGAAAAAGCCTTCACAAATCTAGATCCATCGTTTTAATTCCTCTTCGTATCTGCTTTTACATTCTCACGAATATTTATTGCTGTGGATGCAAAACTCTTGAGTTGCTTCACTCGCCGAAGACAAACGATCCCACTCCTCCGTATTTTCTTACATGACAAAGACGAAACTTTTCCAAGTCGACGTTTCAGAAATATTTCTGTTGTGTAAACTTTAATCTTAAGACGTCGCGACGTCTCGCAGAATGCTCTTTTAATTTCAACTGTGATTACTTTATCGTTATTACAGAAATTATGCGTTTTGTAGGTATTCGATAAAACGCTCATTATTGATTTCAAAGCCAAGTTATCTAATCTGATATTAAAAGAAAAAACATAGGGTTAATTCCCCGCAAGGCAAGGAGGCAAGGAAAAAGAAAATTGATCTTGGTTTTCAACGAAAAATCATTAGCAAAATAGTCAAGATCCGTTCAAGGTAAAGAGGAAAATTAATTCACCAGGTATTAGCGATAATTTTATAAACCGTTAGCACTTAATTTTACATTAACAGCACAACAAAATTTGCTCAAAACCTCTTTACCTTCCGCTTGAAAGCCAATATTTGTAAATTAGACTTAGAAAACAAACGCAAGCCAATTAAAAGGCTGTTGTTCTAATGAAATAATAATCCGGTAATCGAAAGACGAGTACCCTTTCTTGAAGATATAAGTCTCAATAAGTACAGCCGAAAGATACAGTTACAGTCCTTTTATTGCGTACTAGAAGTGCCATTAACGTTACTTTGATTGTTCAGGCTGTAGGGTTTTAGAAACTGGAGTAGCAGTAACTGTAATCTAGATAGCATTAGGCTTTGGAGTAAGTACTGTAATAAACTGATGTTTATGGTACCTACCTATGTTATTTTTATACATGACGAAAATAATAAACCTGCACGCGTAGAATCACAACCATAGAAACTGCTTTTGTCGACGGAAGAATAGACAAAATGACAGATTGTGATTGTTTATCTGTGACTTTGTCTATTCTTCCGTCGACAAAACCCGTTTCTATTGTGGTCATGGTAAGCTTGCTGCTCATTTCTAACGTTTCTCATTAACTGATATTTTGGAGGTCACCTGAAATCTTTTAATCTAAATAGCTACAAAATTGGTCACACAGAGGGCCAAATATTTGAGTGACATCCCACGTTTTAGCCAAGTTTTCAGCCTAAGCCGAAGGCAATCTGTAACCTATAGTAATTCCAATTACTACAGGCTACAGATTACCTCCAGTTACTGTAGCCTACAGATTACCTTAGGCTACGGGCATGGGGTGATCATATTGGTGTAAAGTACTAATGACAACATTTATCTCGTAAAACCAAAGTCTCATTGTATTAAATAAAATATGAGTTATATCCAGACATTTACTACATTCTTGTTCCTTGATTAACTCGAGGCGTCGAGAAAGTCCTTAACAAATGCTTTATGTGTACTGCCACGGCCCAGCGAGTGAGGAACAAGCGATATAATGTTTAATAGGTCTTAATTGCCAGTTGACACACGGTACGTTTATCATGGCGGTTTTTAATTAATAACTGTGGGATCCGTGTTCAGTTACTGGTTTAGATGGGGAGTGTATTATAGCCTATCTATTGACTTGAGAGATTATGTGTTGTGATTATTGTCACAGTATTATGACGTATTTTGGGGCTCATGATTAAATGATCACAGCCGCACGTTCCGATGTAAGTTAAGCTACACTTTCCGCGGTCGGCTTGTGGATGGGTGACCATCGAGTACAACTCCCCTGTCTTCCTCCTAACTCCCATATCGAGACCCCTCCTTGACTCGGAAAACACGGTAAGCCGTTGATCCCGGCTGTCATTCGTATATCTTTGACAACCGCAGTCTTACCAAGGATTTTAGAGGTCGCTCCATATATAAAATACTGGTATTCAGCTGCATCCAGTTAGACTTGAAACCAATCCCATTATTACGCTAGGCAGCTTAATGACGACGTATTTTGGCATTGGTTTATTAATAGTTCTCTCGCATTCTGAGCAAATCAATAAAACATTAGGTTTTATCAATATCTTTTGATCAATGCAGGTAGGTACTATCAGCAAAAGAAAAATCATTTGCTTAGAAACAAGAACATAAGATACATATTATGATATTACAAACTGTGTTCTAAATTACTGTCGATATCAATAAGCAACTAGTCGACTTTATAACATGGTAGGTATATTTTAATGGATATCAGCGGCTTTGTGGTTATTTTATGTTGCATGAATGATAAATTAGAATTTGTGGCCATAGTTATTCCGTATATAATAACATGGTGCTTATGATTGTAAAGTGACACAACCTATAAAAAAGATTATAGGTTGTGTTAAAAAGATTATAGAGTGTTAATATTTGGGAATCGTCGAAAAGTGTCTTCTAGAATTTGGTTTCCGAGCTTTTAAAGAGGATTCAGAATTACGATTAATTGTAGAAGTCCAATGGTTATCCTACGGATAATAGAAATATGAAAGTTTTCATGTTTGAATGTTTGTTACTCGATCACACAAAAACAGCTGACCGGATTTGGATGAAAGGAACTAAGATCGTTTATAATCTGGATTATGTTAATCCATCCAATCCAAAGGATCATTTTAATCCTGGTATTACGTTCCCGTGGGATATTTTCCGAAATCACGAGGGCAAAGCCGCGGGCAAAAGAATTTAAGCAATAGTAATAACTATTATAATTTATGGCGTCGACGTTTACGGTAGGTATTAGTTACTTTCTTCTTTCCTCATGAGCCTCGTTGATATTTGTCTATAATTCGTCATTCCATAGTTTTCAACACATGAAAATGCGACGATAGCTGTCATAGTTTATCTCAGTTTGGAACAAATATTCGAAAATTTTGACTTAGTACATTTTACTATGGAAGTGGGAAACGTAAAATATTTGTTTTTCATCTATTTGCATTCACTTTGGTAAACACTGACCACAAATCCCCAAATAAATCTGCGGACTGTAATTATTTGCGATATTCAATAAAAACTAAATGTGGCGGTTGTTGCATGTCATTCATGGTGTCTCTATGTTGTTCTGTGGTCTAAAATATCACAATGATAGTGGTAATGTCTGTGTTTCAATGATAGAACATTCGTTAGTTAAACTTCTCGTATAGGTACCTTTAATGCGAGGTTTGCTTTTATTCGCGAATAGTGCTCTTATATTATGTTTAAGTACCTATTTTGTACCTATGAAGCACAGAAAACAAATCTAATAAAATAGTTTCTATTTATCCAATTGATGAATACTGTTAACTTCTTCAACTAAGCTGTACGTGAATAGTACAAGGGGTTACGAGGGGGGTACGAAGATTTAAACTCATGACCACTTGCATTGGCTGCTTCCAAATTACTATTTTGTACTAATGACTGTCAGTAGACCAATACACATCAACCACAATAGCTAAAACTATCAATATAACTCAATATAAAATAATTTAATGAAATTGTTCTCGTAAACCCAAGAATCATAAATACACCGAATTAAATGATATTCTCTTTCATTTTCACATTGATTGATGCTGACAATCTTAATTGGTACCCGGTACTGTAAAATATGAACACCCACAAAGATATAGTGAGTAAATTTACAGACAAAGGGTACACCACCTAGCCATTTGTTATTTATTGTCAATTTGTGTCCCGGCCTGCGACCGTTCGTTAGTGGCCGTCCAGTAATAAACTTATTAAAAATGCTGGCGCTCACACCGTTCTGTAACATCAAAATTGCAAGATGTAAATGTTAGTTGTGATGTAGGTCAAGGAGAATGCGTATACTACCTATTAGCAGGCTCAGGGAAGGTAAGTACTACACATAGGAAGGTTTACGTATTGACGCTTTCTATTTTATTTTTTGTTATGGCAATCAAAGCCGATGTCGACCATTCTGCCAATATATAAAATGAATGGGAAAAGCAAGTGCACATTGCTAAAAATTAAAAATTGGAAATACTCGTTTCCCACATAATATTTACTTAGTTCTATACTACGTATTCATATATATGCTTGATTCTAAATAATTGCCTAGTTGGAAAATACTTAAACCAAAAGGCGTAAAGATTAGTTGTGTTTTCGATTAAAACATCGTTTCGTTTACGACACGTGTTCGTGTTAGAGCCCCAGAAGATTTTTTTTCTGTGATGCTTACTGTATAGTTCAAGTGTTGATAGTCATATCAATTTCGCATAACACTACCATGAGGTACCTAACTCTCGATGTTACTACATATCCTTCTAGAGAGGTAGGCGAAATAGAGGCAATTCTAACATTAAACACTTGTAGCAAAAACACAATATCAATCTATTAGTAAAGCTACAATCTGTACAGATGAATTTATTGCGATATACGACAAACTAGACCACTTATGGAACAGTTTCAACTTTACTCGTCCAGCTTATTGTGCCGTCACACCAAGAACTAATAACAAGTCGATATACTTGTGACTAGTTCTCGGTGTATAAACCTCCTTAAAAAGTTTTAGAGGACAGACTGGCAGCAATTTGTGAAATTGACGGCTGTGTACTTTGAAGTTAAAAAAATATTTGAACAAAAGTGTGACTGATTTTTACTGTCTGCTATTAAGTTAAGTGAATAAGGTTTTAGGTAGGTATGTACGTGCCAAAAGTATCCTAAAACTAAAAAATGTGCCCAATTCACTCGCTCTAGCATTTTTAAAGATTTTTGAAAGAAAGAAAGAAATCATTTATTTGCTAGTAATGTAGGTATACATATAAGTTGGAATATTTGTAGATTGTCCCGATACATTTTGCCTTACGGCATGCAAAGTATTATATTTGAATTTAATTGGTAATATAGTTACATCCATTACAATTATTATTGTTAGTTTAATAGGTAGGTACAGTAGGATCGTCTAAAAACAGAAAAAAAAATGATTAATATATAAATATCTCGCTTAACATACATTGAATGATATAAATGTCATGATGAATAGTGTTTTGGCCCCGCCTTAGGTATTGACCACTATTATTTGTTAGCTGAAGATAAGCTGATAGCAGTAATTTCGTGTGTTTTCAGCTGCGTGTTACTCAGATAGTTCGAACAAAGAATAATCTTGCACTAATTGCAAAATTAGCAGCGACTATTTATTTTGCGCAAATATTTTTTATTTACCACTTACACATCCGTGTAAATGTACCCACTTTGTGTACACCTACGCCACTGTGTGTTTATGAATTATTTGTTTTTCCCCAACTTGCCTGGAAAATTATAACGTCTACGTCCAATAAATGGGGCTATCTGACTGTCGGAGCAATTTATTCGTAACTACGGTTATAACAATAAAAAGTTTTCCGTGGTTTATTTTCATATTATTTTTGCGGTAGCTCTTGTTTCTGAGTTAGTGTTTTGTTTATAAAATAGTGAACATTACTCAATTCCTATTTGCTTAACATCCCCTGAAAACATACAGGATTTATCGGCACAAACCTAATACCAATGGAAATTAATAAGGTTGGAAGAAACTAAATTTTCTTTTGAAAACAGATACACGTGAGTGAGAGGTGTTCTAGTTTTACACAAAAACACACACATAGGATCACGCCTGTATTCCCCGAAGGGTTAGGCTGAGGTGCATCTATAGTACACCCACATTTTTCCAGTAATATTAAAGTCCCATGTTCCAAGCCTATTGCTATCAACCGGGCACAAATCGGTTCTGATACTAGTTTTTTTCAAGTTTATTTTGCTCTGAAGCCAAAAAAGTAAGGATAACAACGAAGCTACAAACTAGGTATTAGTCGTACTAACCATTTAGTAAGAAATCTCCACAACGTAGGTAGGTATAGGGAAATACTACATCCCAACATGCTCAACGGAAAACCCTATAGAAATAATGTATTTGACAATATTTTCATTCGTGTCGATACAAATCCATATCGTCTCGACAAACATCCTCGTTGTTTAAACGAAGAGTTCCTATTTACAATTGTTTCCTAGAGCGTTTCAAGAGATTAAACTTAAGTTGGGTAATATTTTTCAGACGCTTGAACTGAAAACTTTTCCTTTGTCGAAGAGGGGTATGTTCGTGTATGTACCTAATGTTGTTATGTAGATATTCTTAAGTCGCCTTGCTTTTTGTACATTCTCGTGTATAAATATTTTCATAGGAGTCATAAAATATTTATGATCGTCGATGTGTTATGAAATACATACATAATATTGGTTACTATGTAGATACACGAATTTATGTATGATACACAGCCTGATGCTATAAAAAAGTTTTTCACACCATTGCTGTGAACTGTCATTACATATTTTTTTTATTTAAAAAACTTTCTTATACATAATAATACCAGCATATTATTGTCCTACAGCAGAACAAAGGTTTCTTATACAGAGAAGGTACCACGCTAGCTCAACACGGGTTGGCGATTTCAGACTTATATAAAATATAATTCCAGGTTTCCTCACGATATTTTCCTTCACCAATGTCAGTAATGTCCAAGGAAAACTCTCAAACGAAAGTACATATTTATTTATGAATTGAAATAGTCACATTGGTAGGTACTTGCCCAGATTTGAACTCACAACCTCGTGCATAAGAGGCGAGTCATCACATTTTTTAATTACAAAATCAAAATCAAAAGTCATTTATTCAAACTAGGCTGAGAATCAGCACTTTTCGAACGTCAAAATTACATAAGAAAGTCCCCCAAAAACGCCCACCCTTCACCACTTCCTAGTGCTTTAGCTGGGAAGAAGAAGTGGCGCAACAAACTCCCCAGCAACACAGCTGTCTGTTCAGTTAGAAAAAAAATGATTCTATACAAAAGTATGCAAAATCATTTACATTATGCAACACAAAACATAAATCTAATTATTAGCCATATGTCAGCTAGCACACGCTAATATACCAATAAAAAAAAACGAGAACTATATGTACTCAAGCAGAAATAAAAAGTAAATGTAAACATAAATTAACTAAATAAAAGCCTCCAGGCACAAAGGGCTACCTATAGCTATTTTTAGATGTAACTGGAAGTTATAAATGATAAACTAGGACCATTGAAGTAAAATAAATAATATGTATCAATTTTCGAGTTCGCTAGCTACACATTTACTAAACTTTATGCAAAATAAAAGATACAAAGTCGGACTTAGCCATCTTATTGTTTCTTTTACCTCTTCTATTTATCTGACCAGCAACACTATCTAACCGGCTTTCCGCAAAGCACATCCAAAGCCACCCAAAAATACATATAAACAATATATTTTTTTCTATAAATCCGGGCAGCGGTCAAATCAGGCACATTAATCAGGAGTTGCCCGGCGTATCGGAGCATCCTAGGCAATACCAAGTAGCTCAGTGATTTATTGGCTTGGCAGAAAGCGTCTGCCACCTGTCTGCCCGATACTTGGCAACGAAACTTTCTGCTATGGTTTTGAGATGCATAGGTAGTTTATTGTATGGATGTTTAGGACTTATTTTTGTACATGGTTATTGGTTTATACTTTTTTTTTCTATGGTTTGGTTTGATTATATAAAATAATATTTTATTGTTTAATATGGCATGTGTTAAGCGGAGTAAGGAAAATTCAAATAAGAATGAGTCAGTACAAACTTCTCATGTACTTTATATTGAACTTACCTAGGAATTAGGTACATCAGAACTTCATCAATAGGACTAAGAAAAGTTAAAAATAACTTTGTAAAAGAAAACGAACTGTCACCCAAAATTGAGTGTGGAAACCTAAGATTGACTTCTTATTTTAATCCTATTTATCTAAACTAGTTTTCAACTTAACCCCTTTTGTTCTGTGATAATGAAGATTTATTTGTTCTCAAGAAACTCATTGATTTTCCAGCTTGACTCATCAGTATTTGAGCACACACTGAATAGTGAGATAAAACGGAATGGGGGAGAAAAGGCATCAAGAAATTCGGGGAATTTACTACGTGTGAGGTAATGAACGGATTTTCTTAGAGTAAACTACGAGCAGTAAAACTTCGATATTAGTTTTTGTTATTTCACACTTGAACGGTTGCTGAAAGAAGGGGAGTCCTCAAATTTTTGAAGGGGAAACTTTAAAATAACAATTTTTAAAGTCACTCTGCCTGATTGATACAAGTTGAAGACTGAGGGCTAAGTTGCACAGTAAATATACTCTGGTTTAACTACGTAAATTCTTAGAGAAAGACAGTAGACAAAGAAATCTGACTTCTTAGTATTACATAGAACTGGAAAGTATTTTCTTCTAAAGGAGGAGTTAGAAGTAAAGTCAGATATTTTACAGCAAATTAAATTGTTCGTTTATCTATCTTAGCCAGTTGTATAAAATGGCTATAACACGGTAAATTGAACGTAGGGTGTCAATTTGCTTAACTAGTAATTTCCCTGACTGTATTTATATAGGTACAGTACATGGCTGTTGTTATGGCACAATAGTTATGAAGTTTTTGACATAAACGTGCGTCCACACTATATCACATAACACGGTATAAAAAAATTGTTACGTACTTAACATATTTCTATAATCTCTTTGAGATTAGGAATCCTAACTAATATTATAAATGTTAAAGTGAGTTTGTTTGTTACGCTTTCACTCTAAACCGGCTGAACGGATTTGGATGTGGGTAGACCATGACCTGGAATAGGACTATTGCAGACCCAACGTACCCCTGGTCATAGGATACTTTACTTTACCGCCCCGGGATCGCGACTTAGGCGGGTGAAACCGCGGGGTGCAACTAGCGTTAAATAATGTGGACTTGTGATATAACAAACGTTTTTGTGTATAATAACATAATCTGGACGCACCCTTATAGCAACTAGAATAAAAATCACTGTGACAAAATCAGAAGTAAAATAACTGTGAAAGGACTGTGTACAAAACCAAACTTTTTCAAAAACATCGTGTGGCTCATCAACAGGCGCGTATTGTACCGCATGTAGGTAATCATACCTAATACCCGGGTACCCGGGTATTTCATTATTTGCTAACAACAAGATCGCGTTAACTCCAGACAGTCGTGCTATTAATTAAATCTGTTTGCCGTTTGATTGACTCTATTTGCTTCAGACTTAATTAACATTCTCGTACTTTACATCACATGTCGGTGTTTAGTTCCGAGCCGTTTGTCTTTACTGAGATGCTTCGTGATATTATACCTTATGGAATTTTAACTATTGTTTTCTAGGAAATGTAGGCAATTTAGGAGATTTGAGGTAACCAAACAAGCCCAACTACTGGTGTAGGCCCCGCTCGCCCCTTGGATCTTGCCTCTTATGATTGAAGTTTAAAAAGAATACTTGATGATTGTAATATTATCTTGAATTCATGCAAGCCTAGTACTTTTTGTTAGTTATAAACTATTTATGTCTCTTTCATCCAGATCTTACTACTGGGATAATACTAATGATTGTAATGCTGTCTTGAACTCATGCAAGCCTAGTACTTTTTGTTAGATTTTGATTGAAGTTTTAAGAAAAAAATATTTATTTTTAATATTTAAAAACTTAGAGTGCTGACTGTACTAATAACCTACTTACAATCGCGGGCGACTGGGGCCATCTAATATTCGAAGGGGCGAGTGGGTACACTTAGGTAATTAGGGGCAAGATCCAAGGGGCAAGCGGGGCCTACACCACCCAACGGGTGGTGTAATAGTCATTTTCATTTCATTTTTAAATATCCTTATTTACCATAAGCAAAAATTAACAAAAATGCACTTAACCTAAGCAACATAAACACTTTTATGGAGCTAGCGATTTGCATTACAAAGCTTATGAGTGATAGTTTTTTTTAGTCAATACAGTGCACGTTACGATTCACAAAATATAACCAGACGTAAACTCTCCGATCAACTTGAGATAAGAAAATATCAAAGGCCAATAAGCAAGATCATAAAATAAATAAAGATTATACTCAGACCTCGAAGGCTTTAGTTTCCCGAGTGAGTCATGCGTTCACTAGCGTAGTTACAGACACTTTTCTTACAAACGGATAAAGCTACTTCAAGCGCTTTAAGTTTGTTTTAACCTAGTTTGCTGCAGGAAAGTAATAAAATAAATGAAGAGAGCGAGTTACAGCGACTAAAGCGATCATAGGCAATTAATTTCAAAGGCTATCAGTGTGCCGTATACCTATAATGTTTCTCACACTTTCTTGCTTGATGATAAATCTTCATGTGAATAATGGGTCAACTTCCTATCATCTGCCTAACCTTTTCCCAACTATTTTGCGGTCAGGATCCAGTCTAACTGGATGCAGCTGAATATTAGTATTTTACATGGAGCGACTGCCTATCTGACCTCCACAACCCAGTAACTATATAATACGATACCCCTTAGTAAGACTGGTTGTCAGACATTCGGGCTTCTGACGACCCGTAACGACTGTCAAAGATCCACAAATAACAGCCGGGACCAACGACTTAACGTGCTTTCCGAGGCACGGAGGAGTCTCGGTATGTAAAGATGGTCACCCATCCATGGACCAACCCCGGCAAGCGTAGCTTAACCCGATGGATCGATCCGTGCGGCTGTTATTACGTAGCCACAAGCTCCTCTTGGGTCAACTTCCTATGATATTTGTAAATCAATAAAATCCTATGTGAACTAATGTGTAAATTAAAGTAGTGGTAAGAATAGTGTTTTATTCAAAAATACTAGCTTCTGCACGTAACTTCGTCCGCGTGTAATTTCTTGTGCCCCCGAACAACCGCGTCGCATAGCATCGCCAACCCGTTCATTCCTTCGTTTTGGCTCAACGTTCTTTCTGACTTTTTTTCTTTTTGCTCGGCTCCTAAGGGTCGTAGCGTGACGTTATGTTAGCGATAATTACGCCTAAACTAGATTCTAGAACGTAGTATTCCGAAAATGAGTAAAACCCCAGAGTTGATCGAAGTTTAAAAGTAATCGAGGTTAACACGGTCCAAAAATATTTACCTACCATTAATACTTTAGATTGTCAAAGTTCTAACTAACTAAACATAAGGCTAACTCAGTGGTGGTAGGAGTTCAGAGTTTTATTTGCTATACTAATCTAAAATTCTACTTATAATGTAAAGTGTTAATGGAGTCTTAGCATACTCGTATTTTAACTTTATAAGAGGTATTTTCACAAAACTATTGTAAGCTGGCCTCTTTTTACCCGACTATGGCGAAACAAAAAGGAGGGTTTTGATTTTGACCGGTATGTATTTCTATATTGAAACGCCGTACTAAGTTAGGCCAGCTCAAAGAAATTGCTACGAGGTGTGGGGAAGAGTCTGATGCCGAAAATATAGTTTTTAGATTTTTTTTCCGTTTGTTTGTTTGTCTGGATTGGATGTTCCGAATTGGAGTAAGAACAGCTCAGCAGATTCGGATTTTTGGCACACAGATAGTTTATAACCTGGATTTCTTTTCATTCCGGTAGTACGTTCCCATCCACGCGGGCGAAGCCGCCAGCAAAAGCTAGTTAACAATGTAAATTCTGAATGAAAATTGATAGGTACCGTAATGGAAACCAAATAGTAGTTATGCCAATCTTATAGTATAAGGCGCGGTTACAAAATATCCTGATCATAGACAACTATCGCCAATTACTATGCACCCCACACTTGCACCTATAAGTAAACTACTCATTCACACCATAAAAGAAGTACATACAACAGTGTCTGGTAGACTATAATTAATGACTCCTAGCCTGTTACTAATTGAGTGGATTCAGTGAAAGACGCGACGGCGACGATTTAAAAATACATTTTCTTAGCAAGTTTGTTCCGAGTCGCCGGTCGCTGATAGTCTACTAGTTACTAGGTACATTGTTATTTCTTTATGATTGTTTTTAACTTGGCGGACATTGAGTTGAGTTTTTCTTGATATTAATTTAATCAGCCTAAAAGATTCGGCTGATATTCAGCGGCATCCGTTTTGACGGGAAGCTCTAACAGTTGGGAAAGGCTAGGCAGATAATGAAGAGCCTAAAAGTCAGATAAGATGTTTAAAAGACCTCCAAAGTGCTTCAAGCGGTTTTGAGGTCTAAGTATTTGCAATGTAATCCATCTTTTTGTATTATGAACCTCACAGAAAAACAATTCTTTCCTTTTTTGTATAACTATTTTAGCAATGATAAGAGGTTTCAAAGCTACTAATTACGTAGCACGTTGTTGTCTTTCCTTTTCAGTATCAATGCAGGTGTCGATGCTGCTTTTCTTAACGTTAGTTAACATCAATATCGGAAAATTCACGCCTCAATATCGGATCGAAAACAAAAGCGCATCGTTATCTCGATTGCCTGTACCCGAGCTAGCATTGATACAATGAAAGCTGTTTTCTTAACCAATAATGAAACTATAAAAGTCATACAGAAGCATTCAGTTGTACCGTATGATGCCTGGTTCGATTCTTAGACTGGGCAAAACGGTAATTTGGTTTTTAGATAACAAAATAATCATTTTATATTTTCAACCAGGCTTTCTGGATTGGCACGTATGCATAATGATGATCAACAAAGCACTAAGGCTGTTCCAACCAGTTAAGCGGTCATTTCATTATTCATTCCAGAAATCTATTACGGCTTCCCACAAGAAAATCCTTCACGTGTGCGTCTATTCATAAGCCGAGCTCCACAATGATCGTATAACAATAAGGTGTCCTCAGTTTTCACAACATCACAATGGAGACTGGAAGCATATAAAGTCGCCTTGTTCCCACTAATTAATCTGTTTATTCAGACCCCGTTGAGGGAAAAATTAACTTCCCTTGAAAGGGACAATTGTGTTCTGTAGTGTATTTTTTTATAATTAAATAGCGTGTCAAAAGGAATGTGGAGTCTGTTTTTGAAAATACTTTCATGGTGCACGTAATAATTAAGAATTTCTTTATTTTTAGTACACACACGTTTCTTTGCTTTCGTATCATTTTTTGTAGTTCTGTAGGTTTTTATTACAAAATCTTCTTCATAATTGATTCTTAAGAATACTGGCCTAGTAGACTAAAAACATCAAGGAAGACACAAAAAAGTTGATATCAATATTTGACTAAGTATTGCTCAAAATCTCGAGGCCGTTAACAGTCTTTTTAGACCTTTTCAAATTTCACTTTATAGTACAGGTACCTATAATATTTCTACTCAAAACCATAACTTGAAAAACTAAAACAATTTATAAGAAGCGATAACACCAGTTAAGCTGGAAAAATATTTTAAAAACTCTTAGAAAATATTTTCATTCTTGCGCCAGGTAAAACGCAATTTGCATGCATAGATAGCGTCCGTTGCAGTTATGAAATATATCCCTACATCTACAAGTTGGCTGGCTAACTCGTACGAATTCCGTCCATTGCTGGATTAGTAAATACTATGATAAAAATTCTCCATACTAGAGGTGTAATGGACGTAATTCTCTAGACGATGACCCGATACGGCCAGAGGGAGTATATCAAGTTGCTACTTATAATTCATTTCGTAGCGACATGAATGAAATGAAACTGGGTCCCTTGTGGCTATATTTTGTGAGATTTTTCCTTTTGACTAGAGAGCTTTATAAATATATGAGATTGATTGATTTTAGTTCGATATGAGTAAAGGCTCAATGCTCAATGTTCAAGGCTTGCTTTCAGCGTTTTTGTCTTGGATGAGCCACCCTTTACTTCTAACATGTCTTGTGTGTGTCAAGCTTTTACAGTTTTCCCAAAAAGATGGGAGTTTTATTGGAAGCCACACATCCAGCGTGGTGCACTTGGAGGTTTGCCTCATCATGCCTCTTGCCCTAATTAAACGGTATTTGTAAATAAAAACAAATAAAGTATTAAGTTGACAAACTATGACTGCAAGCGAGGACGTGTCGTGTGCCCCTCGTTCTTGCGCTACTTTGCCTGTGTTACTAAGATAATGCCTCGCATACAAGTTAGTGCAAACTAAAGCAACCAAGTTACGCGCGCACGGCCCGAACACTGTTCGAGGAAAGTTTAATTTTTGAGCGTACGAGAATATTGTTTTAATAAGTATGGGATGTTTGTAATGGGAGCTTTAGTTGAAATTAGAAGGAATGTCTTTGCATGCAAATACAGTTTTGAATTGCATGGTGTTGTAACTGTCAAAGTTCTTCCTGCAACTGCTAAGCGTGACTGCCATGAGTGTGAAACTGCACAAAGAAAATAAAACCGGCCAAGTGCGAGTCACGAGAAACGTCAAAAAAATAAAGTTTGTTATATGGGAGACCCCTTAAATATTAATTTTATTCTGTTTTTTAGTATTTGTTGTTATGCAACAGAAATACATCATCTGTGAAAATTTCAACTGTCTAACTATCACGGTTCATGCCTGTTGACAGACGGACAGACAGACAGACAGATAGACAGACAGATAGACAGACAGATAGACAGACAGATAGACAGACAGATAGACAGACAAACAGCGGAGGCTTAGTAATAGGGTCCCGTTTTACCCTTTGGGTACGGAACCCTAAAAATATATTGCGGTGCAACTGTTTGGAATACGTTTGTTCGATGCCCACCCACATTTCTTGAACAAATTGCGTTAGGTATTCAAAAGGGTTACATAGAACCATTTACTAACTCATGACCAAAGAAAGCTATCACGAATTTAGTTCATTTGAAATCAGAAATGAATTTTGTCACTAAGAAGAAGTAACCAGTTAATGGTTCATTAACTCCTTAATTAAGATTCGTAAAGACAAAATGCCTTCAAAACAACTTAAATCGCCAGACCAAGACCAACCCAAAACCTCTCAAACCTAAACTAAATTCAATTTTCTACTAAAACCTTTGCGAAGTAAAGAATAAAGTTGTGAATAAACAATCACCACATTTGATTGGCAATTACACAACGCAAATCAATGGAAGTTCTGTAAACAACTCTATTAGCCAGTGAAGTGTTAACATCGAGTAATAAACAGTCTGTGATGTTTTCTTAACCAGACTGTATTTATTGAAAAAGATCGAGACTGGAACGAAGAGGTAATGAAATAATGTCTTCAGTTGAAAATATTTGTGTAGGGAAGTTTGGTACTTGCAACGAAGTACCCAGTAACAACGATAGTCGTACACGTAATAATACTGTCGTGTTGGTCTAGTGGTCGTAACCGCTACTGCCGAGCATGAGGCTGGCTTCGATTCCCGGGTCGGGCAAAGTTTTACTGGACTTTTCCATAAGAAGTTTTCAGTAGCTTCTCCGAGTCTGGATTCGTGCCCGGTTCATGGCAATAATAGGTTTGCCCTAAATGAAATAAATGGGTGTATTGTAATACACCTCTGCCTAATTTCATTCTTCGGGGAATACTGGATACCTCATCGAATGGTCTACGCAACATGCCCTAGGAATCATAAGACGTTATTTTTCTTGTTTGTCTTTGTACTAAGAAAAATACTTGTACTTTGACGTACCAAGTACCTACTAGGATTTTTCTTAGTAGATAGCAAATAAGATAAGTATCAGTGTCAATAATAAACTTCCACTATTGGTGGGTAAGTTTCTAGTAGATTTACTACATGAGTCAGAATCACTTTCCCTAAGTAAGTTTTTACGATCTACATGGGAAATTAACTGGCCCATACATTTTACTGTTTGTTTTATTGTTGATTCTACATAGAATTAATAAGTCCCTTTTTTTGGTGTCGTAAAAGTGACTGAAGGCTTATGTAGTTAATGAGTCTTCTCAAACAATCGTTTTGTTTTCTGCGAAGATTCACGATACTTTGCTAAAAGTTCTACAAAAATTTAATTTTTTCTTCTTTTCTGAGGGACCTACACACTTGACAGATCACATTAAGTTTTAGTCAAGAAAATAATATTGATGTGAACGCACATTTTATGTTTCATGTTATCAAGACGACATCAAGTAAAATTGAACTACCATCCGGAGCTGGAAGACGCTGTCATTTCCGAAAAAAATAATCATACCTGATAAATCTTATCAGCAATCATGAAAATTGAAACGAATACTAAAATGCAGAATCAAACGCATGAAATAAATTGTCGATAATCATACTGTACGCAATATGCAATGGAATGCAGTCGCACGAAAAATATTGGAATCCATCCAAAAAGTTGATGTAATGAAAGCGACTTTACTGCCATGGTTCTGGGGGAGGGTATCTAAGACGTTTGCAATTTCCGAACAAAATCTTTGTACGTTTTACGAGCAAGACAATAGATGTTTACTGGCGAACGGTGTTGGCAGACGGCCGAAGCGCCGATGCGAACAACTCATTTTACGCTCCGTGTCGTCTTCTCGATCAGCATCCCTATTCTCGATCAATCGACGTGAAACACCGAGGTGTGCAGCTCTGCACTATAAGTAAAATGTATTGTAACAGTTACAATTCCAATGGATTTTCCTTAAAACAGAATACGGATAGAAATGTTTCGTTCAAAACATTGATTCTTTAGGACGGACTTTAAATGTGATTCTGTTGTGATAAATGACGATCGTTAGTTGCATTTCTTTGTTCCTTTGTTGCTAGCGTGTTGTTTCTTGTTTTTCTTTGGAATTTGACATTAATTTGTAACGAAATGACAGACAGTTCTTAGTTTTTGCTGAAATAGCTACAGATTTTTCTTTCGTAAGAGCTTTCTGAAATTACAAGTACATAATCCTATTTGAGATGTTTATAAGATCTTTTGTTAAGAATAACAGTTGATAGGTTATCTTATCGGGTAGGTTTACAAAAAAACCCAAAAAAAAAAATTGTATGTAGCCCTACATTAAAAAATAATAACAACTAAACCACAAGCAAAAAAAACCGTGAACCAACAAAAGATTTCTTAAGAAACTGCTGTAAAGAACGCCAAAAGACATTGAAGGCGTTGCAGACGACGGCAAAATCAGATACGATTCATTAGTGTAACGAGCTTTTAATATTTAAGGGCCGGCTTTGATTGGAATGGCTTGAAAGTGTCAGACGTTGCTGGAGGGCCGTGGCTTTGAATCCACGACACGTACTTACCTTTTCAACGTATGAAAAGTACCACTTGAGTTTTTGACACTTTCTTAAACTTTGATGTGGGATTTTGGTGCATTTATTGAGGTCCCAAGAAGCTAAATGACTTGGGGATACTTAAAGAGAAATTAATTACATAACGTGGCTCCAATAACCTACCTAAATACCTATTAGAAAAACAATTGCGTTTGGAGGGCAACTGTAATGCAGTATAACTGAAAGCCCATGGAAATGGGTACACACAGAATTATGAGTTAATGTATTATTATAATATAAACTATGAATAATAATCAGTAAAAGTTAAATCTTATAGGTATAATATAGGTATATAGGTATAATTATATAAAACACGTTTGAGTTTAAAGCAAATTGATATCTCTGTAACAAAGGAGGTCTTCCAAAGAGATCTTACGCTTGTTCCCATTACGTCAAAAAATTGCTTATTATTATGTAAAATTGCACCCCTGAGTAGTTGAAAGGGTTGATACTCTAGGGAGGTGTCGAATCATTCAAATGAACTCACTAACACTCTCCCCTGGGTTTCCTGCACCCCGGTGTGGTGCCAATTGTACACTTTAGCGTGCATGAAATTATAAGTGTGATTTTAGAAAACTAGTTTTCGCCAGCGGCTTCGCCCGCAATATATCTTTATAAATTATAGCCTGATAATTAGTGATAATATAGCATTATACTAGTGAAATAATTTTAAAAATCATTCCAGTAGTTTTTGAGATTATTCATTACAAAAAAAAATACAAATCGTTTCTCTTCATAATATTTGTGTAGACAAGAGAAGGTTCATTTAATTTTCAGAATTTTATGGTTATTTTCAGCTTTCAAAAATAAATAAAGCAGTGATCGGATTGTCTGTATTTTTAAATAAAACTACCTACCATAAAATTCAGAGTTACATCCTGTATGGGGAAAAACTATAATAATAACACTAACTTAATCATTGAAATTATTCGTTCCTTTTAGTTATAATTATACGAGGTAGTTTGGTAAAAAATTTTAACCACTAAGATATAGTTGTGCTAAAATACTATTATTGATCTGAAAAACTGTGACCTTTAATTTAAGGCTCCTAGGTTTTAATTAAGTTTAGCTAGCGTGATGAATGTTTGATTTGAGTTCATGCTAGGACGTAACGATTTGTATGCCAAGCGATAAAATCTTTAATTTTATGTTTTTAATTACTAAGTAAGCCACTATAATTTTATCTAGGTGTCAAATTATTTGAGCCATGTTGCTGAAAATCTACCATGTCGTCTATTGAAACTTTAGGGATTTTTCATCCATATTAACATTATAAATTCGAAAGTAACTCTGTATGTCTGTCTGTATATTACCTTTTCACGCCTAAACCACTGAAATGATTTCGATAAAATTTGACAAGGAGATAGATGGCTTCCAGGGGAAGGATATAGGCTACTTTACCGACACACCACGCGGGCGAAGCCGTGGGCGGAAGCTATTCTTATATAATTCTGATAAAAAAGATGGGTTCCGTGACTATAGTGTTACAAAATAGCCCTACCAGTTTCTAGCATCATTAACACCCCCTATATAAGACTGACCACGAGTTTTTTTACAAACCTTAATACAATTACCAAAATTAGAGCTTTTTGGCCTTGGCTTATTCGTTTCTGAAAACCACACGGTAAATAAGTTAGTACATTCAACAATACTCCGTTAGTAATTTAAAAGAATAACAGTGTAGTGGTATGTAACCCACACATGTACCTACATAAAGTGAGCTCAAGTACCTATGACGTCCCACATCTGGGAGTTCAGTCGTCGACGACGACACACGTCAACAAGTCGACAAGTCGGTCACAAGCCGTTTCTCGCGTCATTCGCGTCATAGTACAACCATCCTAATCTTAGTCATTGTTTATAAACCGTGTTTAGTTGCAGTAACTTTCATTGCGTAATACTAAATGAACATTTAATTTCATCACACTGTAGAACCTACCACATCCTATAAAAAAATCTATATCAGCTAAGTCTTTACGGCATTACGCTGCCGCTTTTAAATTATAACTTAGAATTTAATCCAGCGCCGTTTCTCGTGAATATTACAAAACTGCAATTTCCGTATCAACGAGGCGTAAATAAATAATACATCAGTCCATATATACGCGGATAGTATTAATGCGTACTTGTAAATTGGTATGCGTTTAGATAAATAATAAATTGAGCCGGTAATGAAACAGTAGAAAATGATTTATTTGTGTCTGACAATGGCATTATGTTTTGACCATGAACATTAACTAAAATCATGTTATAGGTATACACTATTATGGCTTTCACAATATTTTTACTCTAAATATTATTATCACACATTATATTATATATAGATAATATCGCGAAGAAACCATTTTCTTCGCAAGTTAACGTTTAAAGGAAAAGCTTCCTCTGAATTATCAATAAAACAGATCCGAAATACATAATTCAAGTTCCATTCCAGTTTAGCAGTCGAAGACTCGCTTTTCCATTCAAAACCTTGCACGGCTACAGTATCAGTAAAAGCATAATTTCCTGTACTGAAATATTTATACCGAGACCGTACGTAGCAACAGCTACGGTGCTACGGCGCTACGCTCGTAGCGTGTTCTACGACATTGGTTCTACGACTATGCGACCTAAGATAACTATTTTGTAGTAAGTATTGAAAATCCACTAGCTAACATTTTATTTAATAGCATATTTTCGTTTTTATGAAAATCTAGGAACATCTTTAAGATAAAAATGGTACGGTGAAACTTTAGTTACCTATAAAGAGGTGGTATTATATATTTACGTTGGTACAGTCACGGACTTTAATTGATGAGCCACCTGGTACTGTTCGCATTTTAGCCGTGTAATGCAAATCGTATTTATTCGGTTCCCGACACGCAAAGTCATATGTCTTCGTATTAGAAGACGAAAATTATATTTCATATCTTTACCGGTTGGCTAACCTGAGAGCAGAACTACATACTTGACAGCAGTGACTACTCAAAGTCAACCAATTGCAGGTCTAGCAACAGTAACCTAGCAAAGATAAACAATTGTTGCTAGGTTACTACTGCATAGTAAAGTTAGCGTATGGAGAAATTCTCTGACATCGATATTTCAACTGTCACTGTCTTCAGTTAAGTTTTCAGAATTATTGAGTTAATGGGCTATGATTCAAAGGAGGTCAGTATCAAATAGATTGGATAAACTTAATGCAACATTGTATTTATTTTTATCATTATGAACTTATTAGTCAACCTCTATGGATAAGACTATTTCCGATTAAAAGTAATTTATTTGTCATCTTGATATTTCAACTGTCACTGTCTTCAGTTATGTTTTCATAATTATCGAGTTAATGAGCTATGATTCAAAGGAGGTCGGTATCAAATAGATTGGATAAACTTAAAGCAACATTGTATTTATTTTTATCATTGAGAACTTATTAGTCAACCTCTATGGATATTTCCGATTAAAAGTAATTTATTTGTCATCTTGATATTTCAACTGTCACTGTCTTCAGTTATGTTTTCATAATTATCGAGTTAATGAGCTATGATTCAAAGGAGGTCGGTATCAAATAGATTGGATAAACTTAAAGCAACATTGTATTTATTTTTATCATTGAGAACTTATTAGTCAACCTCTATGGATATTTCCGATTAAAAGTAATTTATTTGTCATCTTGATATTTCAACTGTCACTGTCTTCAGTTATGTTTTCATAATTATCGAGTTAATGAGCTATGATTCAAAGGAGGTCGGTATCAAATAGATTGGATAAACTTAATGCAACATTGTATTTATTTTTATCATTGAGAACTTATTAGTCAACCTCTATGGATATTTCCGATTAAAAGTAATTTATTTGTCATCTTGTTTACGAGCTTGCGATTTGAGTTCGTGTTTAATCGTGTAATCTCGTGAATGTATGAAAGTAAACAAGATGACAAATAAATTACTTTTAATCGGAAATATCCATAGAGGTTAACTAATAAAGTCAACCTCTATGGATATTTCCGATTAAAAGTAATTTATTTGTCATCTTGTTTACGAGCGTGCGATTTGAGTTCGTGTTTAATCGTGTAATCTCGTGAATGTATGAAACTGCAAAATTGAAAAGTTTGAAGGTGGCTCATCAATTAAAGTCCGTGCCTGTACCTACAAGACCAAGATCAGTTCGTTTGGTATGTTATTGGGTTCTTTATCAAAACTCGTATATTGTTTTTGGGCATTAAAGTGTGTTATATGAATACTACAAAGTTTATCATATATGTATGTACTATACCTAACATACTTCCAGAATCTCGCTATCAAACAAAAACATGAGCATGTTTTTCTCAACACAGTTTTTCTGAGTCTAGTCTGAGGTCTTTGCAGACTGTTTTTATGGATTTTTTCGAACTACATAATATTATAATAGAAAACCCGATTCAGAGTTTCCAAACGCCTACAGAAAACGGTAATTGTACTGACTTAGTCTATATTTAGATTTCATAATAAGCTTTCTTATAAATTATTTTAGATACTTGATAAATATTGTTCAAGGAGTTAGAAAAGGCTAGGCTGAGGAGGGCTTTTGGGGGTTGATTTCAAGAATAAACACTAATTTTAGACAAAGTATTGCTTTTTTAAAATTTTTTATTTCACCGATAGCCATCACAAAAATAAAATAGCCAAAAACTATGAGCAAATAAGGCTTATATCTAGGTCACAATCATTTTAACACTCTGACTCCTAAACTAGGTGTATGTGCCTGTGTCTTAGGAGTCAGTGATTCTTCGTAATAAACAAAGCCTTATTATACAAAAACAAAAACAGGACGTTTAAACATTAGCAAATGGTGTAAAAGAAAACTGGATTTAATTTATATAAAATAAAAAACATAATGAAGAACGTTTAACTTCATGGTGAGGTGCAAAAAGTGGGGTTTGGATGTGTGTTGTGAGTGAGTGTAAGATGTATGTGTGGAATGAGTGTGATGTGTGCATATGTGGTGAGTAGGTGTTTTAAGAAGCTGCATTATCAGACTAAATGTACACCTACCACATAAGGCACCTGTCCCACCACGAGGTGCGTTCAAAAGTGCCTTTTATGTGCCTATTTGAAATAAATGCTTTTGAATTTGAATACTCGCTTAATTCAAATTCAAATTCAAATAATTTATTTCAGACATTCGTCCATAGTGTTAGTATACAAGATAACTTAAAGACTATTGTTAGTAAACATGAAAAATTAATTAAGTTAGTATACAAAATAACTAGACTAAGTGTTAGTATAATAAAAATTAATTAAAAACGCTAATTTGTGTGGATTCTCACCCAGTGGCGCAGCAGAGGGGAGTCCCACCAATCTGAAAACACGCTCAGGAGACTGTTGGTGGCGGTGCGCAGCCGGCCATTCATGGAGGCGGTCCTCTTGCGTATTATGGTGTAAAAGTCATCAGTATGCGCCTCCGCAAACATACCGGACGCACTACATCGCCACGCCCTCCCCAACAGTATCCTGAACGCATTATTATATTGGACACGCAGATCACTGTATGTCCTCTGCGTAAAACTGGTCCAAAGACTGCACGTGTAAAAACACTGGCAAAAGGCTTTAAAAAGAGTTATTTTTACTGCTTAGTGACTCATGTTTGATATACGCATATCAGCGAGGAATCGGTCGCGCACTAGCTACTAGTTGATCGCTAAATCGTTTTTAGTTGCTACATTTACTAGCTTCTCATTAATTGCAGGCGCTGGGACAGGTGCCTAAGTCTAGAGTCTCCTCTTTACTGGAAATAAAACGGTAAAAATACAATACCCTCTCCTGCCCTATCTGAAAATTTTATTCCAAAAAAATTATGGTCATTTCTGCTAACAAAATGAGGAGTCATTTTTAAGGCATTTTTTATGTTAAGAAAACTATAAGTAATAAAGTTTTTTTACTATTGGTAGTTGTCTATGATGGTCATTATTCGATATAATACCAAGCAATTGATGAATATTTTAAATCATTCAAGTGACGAGGTCCTCTATTAGTGAGAAAAAAACGCCAATTTCATAGGTCAATCACCCAATATTATATGCTAGTCGCACGGTAAACCCTGCTTGTGATTTTACGTGACGTCAGTGTGATGCGTAGGTCGCATGTGGTGTTGTAGATACCGCCACAGCAAAAAGTATCAGTACTATTTATTTTAAAAAAAAACAACCGAATTAAACCCGAATTATTTCCTGAGTGTATTGTGTGATAGGTGGGACAGCCCCATGCTGGCTCACTGAATACGGCTGCACACGTAGGTGTCAGTCGTTACAATTTTGTATTTAGCATGGTTTTTACTAACATTAGGTTAAGACCTTTACGAACAACTTATGGATCATGTGATCTGTAATAAATAAACATATATTTATAATCAACGATTTTACAGTTTTGTTAGTTCAAGATTTCTCACTACCTGTAACGTCTCTCTCAGATTTGTAGGTCAACCGACGACTCTTAAACGTGTTTTTCTAAGCCAGAAACAGTCTCTTTTCCATACATTTTCTGCGACAAAAGCAGCCGACATGTCAGTTATACTTTAGCCCCGAGAATTATTTTCAGCCTGAATGAATTAGGTAAACAAATATTGTACTGTCGGCTATGAGGCATTTGACCTCGTTTAACCTTTCCAAAGCCAGCCTGAAACTAAACCTGGAAGTTTAAATATAAACAACCAATATGTTATTTCGTTTATCAACATAGAGTGAGAAGAAATGGAGACCACACTAATTAGTAGGTAACGACAGTTTTTGGCCTACTTTAGCATTTAAATTATTCTATAATTCGAAGTCTGCTCTTCATAATTTATACATCATAATCAGCCTATAATGTTCCCACGCCTGGGACACAGGCCTCCTCTCTTCGAGAGGAAGTGGAATTTTTGGTTCTTGGACAAGCCGGTTTCCTCACAATGTTTTCCTGCACCGTTTTGAGAGCAGTGATGATGAAATTATTTACACAAAGTAAAGCGCCTGCCGAGGTTCGAACCCACGCCCTGCAACTTTTAAGTCAAAGCCTTTACCACGTCACCACTGCTCTGTCTGCTATAACCTTTTACAATTCTTTCCCAAATAATGATTTACTGTCACATCTACTTGATACTGACTCTGAGAAGGCGAGAGTAATCGTTTACTTAACGTAAGTTTAGTCCCATTATATTTTTGTCTGATGCTTTTTATTTGATGAGCTGGGTAGTCTTTTAATACATTCTTATTACTTCATGTTACCAGAATTTCAAAACGCTCAGTCGATTTATAACCCCCGCCCCGTAGTCGGTACTAGAGCAAAATCTATACTTTGTGTAATAAACTCAACATTTACATAAATACCTAATGAATCGTTTCGAAGCGACTTACTATTGACGACAACATAAAACTTGGCCTGTCAATTTTATATATTTCTACCTTGTTTTTTGTAACAAAGCGCTGCCATAACATTTTTATAGTACGAAACAACCTATAAAATGGGTTTTAGTGCACTGACATTCGTGTAAATCTTCGTTTTAGTATGATATTACATAATACAATTATTGATATGTTTTGGCACTTATTTCAATGGGCTACGACTGAAAATTGTGAAGCGGGACGTGATATGGCTTTAAAAATTGTTATTTTATTTTCATGTGCGTAGTTAACCAATTTACAAATTTGTAAGGGCTGAAATACATTGTTGTTAAATAGGCATTGTATTCCGTAACTTGCCATGACTTACCTAATTCCAACATTTCCAAAAATTCCACTTCCTCTCGAAGAGAGGAGGCCTATGTCCCAGGAGTGGGAACATTATAGGCTGATTATGATGTATAAATTATGAATAGCAAACTTCGAATTATACAATCATTTCACAAAATAATACGGTAATTGATGAACTGGACTATTTGTACCTTTTTTGGAAAAAAAAAACTCTAAGTACAGCCACAAAGCTAGAGGAAAACACCAAAAAATCCAACTCCTTTACGCTCTCGTCTCACGTCGATAACCCAAACTGTTGTAATGGATTCCATTTGGCAAGTTGCTAAGTAGCCTGACTTAGCGTTGGATTGTGCCTTCAACGCTTTTTTCCGAGACGTTCTGGCTTAATGTGTCTACCGCTAGTTATCTGTGTGCTACTTACTAATCTTGTGAGTTTCCTCTAGTTCCATTTTCACGCCAATTTTGTGATCTACGAAATAATATAACTTTGCTCGAAATACCACATTTTACACGTATTTAACCATTCGTAGTAGTGCTAGTAATTGGAAATTTCAGTGTGTCAAAAGCAGCACCGTTCTGTTATTGTAATGTTTGTATTACCTACCTAATATTGTAACGCTATGGTAAAGAAAATGTAGTGACTTTGGAATTTATTTCGCACATCACATCCTTTTTCATACGTTTTGTATGGATTTGTCGCACACGTGTGGCCGGTGGCAGCCACCCGCTACAGGACAACACCGCACCAAGAGGTGACAGCCACCGCTGGATGTGGTGGTCGGTGGGTCGTTTGCACCGAGCCTTGCAGTTTAAACGTATACCTAAAACAAAATAAAAGACAATCGTGGATTACTAACAAAACGCGACGGGCGACGCCATGACGCATTACCAGCCCAATCACGTTAAAACCAATCGCAGACGCCTTTTAACCTCGCAGGATTAAAAAAAACAAAAAACAGCATTAACAAAAATCACTCAAACACTTAACAGTCGTCTGGAACCAAAAGCTATTTATTTATTCATTGGATCGTGAACGATGCGCGTCGAAGTGGAACCGTGCTATTTCATCGGCTGCATTGTGATGCGTTCAATTAGCAACTGCTAAATGTTAAGGACTCCGACTTGACTAATTGCTAGGAATCATTGAGTGTAGTGTAGTGTGAAATATGACGTGTTTTTATGTGCTTCTGTTATTAGAAGGTATAATCTAGAGACAAAAAATTGGGCAAGTGCGAAATTATTTATAAGGTTTTCAGGTTTTACAGGACATATTTATCCAACAAGCTAAATATCAAAGACTCAGAGTGTAATTTTAGCAGATAAGAAAAATATACAAAATACAGCACAGCTATAATTATTCTATCACACAAACGCCAATTTACTGCCAAAAATACATATATTTTACAAAGAAAATAAGGAATTCAGTTTCCCTTTGAAGCGATCGCTCCTTCATTGCACACCCTACATTGCGTTAATTTCGAGCCCTCCGCCCTTTTGAACTGCTCAAGTCAATCGAAAAGTCAATCCGTTGGTTAAACATCACAAATGAAAAGTCTCCAATAGGGAATGTTTTAAGTAATGGAAGAAATTAAAACTGTTTTCAAGATTTTCAATGAACGATGAACGAACAAAGGGAGCAATTGGGATTTTATTCGGGGTTACAATTTATGCTGTCTGGGGTTTACTTACAATCTTATAAATTAATTGATTGGTCGCTTCAATTTTCTTTTTTACTGTTTCAATTATATTGTTTTGCATACCAGGGTTAAATATAATTGACTTATGAATACGGAATCTACTGTAAATTCGTAGAAATAAAATATTAATTGTTTAAAAATACAAAGATAAAATAATAACAATTATATTTTCGCGTAAATCACTGGAAAATATTGTAAAAGAGTAGTAGTGGAAAATATCGAGATCTTTTAATATGTTATCAATAAAAACATGGATTCAGGCGAACGAATTAAACACGCTCAATCATTTTCTGTGTAAACCATTACACTTGTTGCCAATTTAAATTACGACGGATTTTTTGCAAAACTTAATTGAATTAAATTTTTATGTTCAATGGGTGAATTGCTACTAACAATAGTCATAGTATAGGTACCACTATATACCTATACATTCTTCATAAAACAATAAGAGAAATAAAAACTTCGACAGCAGGACTAGTCGCTCAAAATACGATCAGTCTGACTGGTCCTCAATCCGCATTCCACCACGAGATCAATCTCCTATAAAAATACTTCTGCATACTTTATTCTGCCTTCACTTGTACCCCTACGTATAAATACAGCAAGCCCTCATTGCGTTAATGCTTCGCCCTTTGATATTGCCTAGTCAATCGGAAACTTATCCTTTTGTAATACGCAGATAACTCCATGTGCGGAATATTATTTTTCGCTTGGTTTGTTAAGAAAATTGAGAGGCATCTGCTTTGCAAGTACAATGTTTTAGAGATGGTTCATTGTTAATTGGATTCTTCGTATGGCGATGGATTGAGGACGGAAATTGTTATTTTAATGCAAGAAAGTTAGCATCTATCGAAGCGAGGGGGTTTCGGGATCGAGTTTTAAATGAAATTATTATGTGACATTTATGACGTTCGGGGTACATATTAAAATGATAATACATTATTGAAAGATTTGAAAGGTATTCATATAATTTAAAACTTTTCTGCTGCTCTTTTTTACTCCTTCAGTTTCATGACCTGTTTTTAGAGCGGAAGAAATTGTGAGCTCTGAAACTTCTTCAAGGTCGAAAAACTTTATGTTAGCATTTTTAAGTATCTCGCTCGGACAAACTATTTGTTAGCCTTCAGTTTTATTACATTAATTGACTCTACCTATTAACGCACCAGAATTTCTATATAAAATTGATTTTATGAAATTCAATTTATAGATATTATTTTGAACGGTTCTTTTAGTCACCCTATTTTCTAAAGCATTATCCTATTTAAAAGCGCTTGTCACGTGTATACGCGGTCGCGGTCGCGTGCATGATGTCACTTTTTGTTCGGAAAACCGGAAAGCACCCTCTGTAGGCGCGACCAGGCGTTCAAGTTCACCGAACAAAAAGTTCGAACGATCGTATATTCGCGCGACGATAAATAGGACGCGGGGTAATGCGTCATATACCGGAGAATTTAATCGTTTCATGAACTGCGAATTGTAACTTACACACAGCTCTTAGAGGACGCTAGTGTCTGTAATGCCTCAGATGCTATCACAATCACTTAATCGGTTCCAACAGTACCCACGGGATGAGATGCTGTGACCTATTTAGTAAGGGACCGCACCGCTGAATTTGTTGTTATTATTTTGCATACTAAATACCAGCACTATTTGCAGGCATAAAATTAACCATTTCAATAACTATCACTTTTACTACCTACATTATTCGTGTTTTTCGGAAGGTTATTTGTATTTTAAATGTTAAAACTAAACAAAAGTTGTGTAACAAAAGCTTAATGTAGAGAAATTGAAAATAATAATTGAACATACACTACAACTAACTTTTTTCACCATTGAGATGTATGCCACTAGGTACTTACAGGTAGGGCTCTGGGACATGCCCTAGACCTCTAGAGCTCTGAATGCAATCTAATCAGCAAATCAGCATCTAAGCTTTTGGCAGACCGGTGACTATATTTATTATTTATATTATACTTGTTGTTGACAACAGAAAATTAGTAAATCCAAATTCTGTATTCAAAGCTCAAACAAAATCCGTCACAGAAGTCTTAAGACATCAAAGCGTTACTAAAATAGAATTTAATAACACAGTTAACTAACGAAACGTCTACCAACTAACATATCTCGACGTCAAAAGATACAAAGTTTAATACAGATTACAACGCAGCCAATTTCCGTAGTACATTGCCATACTTAGAAACATCCTATATGTATTGTGACAGTAAAATGTTATGACGAGATATGAGACGAACTTCCACTTACTTCTACGTTTTACCCTTCTTAAAAACCGGACAAAGGAATTTAAACCTTATCACACCAAACTTAGGGTTGGATAAAAAGTTTTGACATGTATTGATAATGTGGTTATACAAGCAAATGTTACATGAAAAGGGGCTAAACTTTTTACAACTTCAATACTGTACGAAAGCCGATAAGATCCCATAAAACGCGTATTGAGAATGTGTGCTCTTGAAAAATGTTTGCAGATAGTCAAAATTTCAATATTCCAACAAACTCAGGTCTGCGGTAATACTGGTATCAGAAATCTTGTCTACATATTTTTTCTAGATTAATATAAAAGTCAAGTCTTACCTTCTTGAGTTTAATAAAAAGACAAGGTGAACTTAAATCTATCTTGTGAGGGAAATTGATCTACTTTGTAAAAGTGGAAACGAAAACAGTTTATAATGTTGTTACAGGCGAAGTTTGTGAACTACACGTAAACGAAGCTGTATCGGATCGACTACAAATGAGCTTAAAAACCGATCTTTTTTATAAGTTTATTTTCTAATATCAGTAGCACGTTTTCATGTGGGTTCCGGAAAAGGAAAACCATCTCACTTTTTTCTAGGAGTAACAAAATGAGAACCAGATTTGCTAGGCGAATTGAAACCACCAACCAGTGGTGTACGGTAGCAATGGAGAAGAAGAAATAAGAAACCTTAAACTAATTAAACAATCTACTACAGTCTGGCCGTCGAGAGAATGCCTTCCTGACACCTGTCAGTTGGTCAATTTCTAACAGTACTTACTAAGGATCAAATTCGCAAAACACTATTAGTTACTATGAAACTGACAAGTCTCAAGAACTCATTCTCTTGACGGCTGGACTGTAACAATCTTATTTATTTTAAACCTCCAACGGTCACTACCGAGACACAATAGAATTTTAATTGTTATCGCCTTCTAAAGGCCAATCGACAGTTGAGCGGCAAACAGCTACCGAATGAATATGAAGACGTTAATCATAAAGTTTTTATTCATAGTAGCAATACTACAATCCCACCAGCATATTAATCTCTGTACCAGTTGCCTACTTTATTACGAACCTTAACCTTCTTCAAATCTCCCACACAATAAACATAAAACCGAGCTTAAACTAACAAAGCTTTACCTGCAAACCACATAAACAAAGTAACACTAACTAGATATAAAATATAAGTGGAAACACCTTCCGTCGCCCTGTAGTCACGTTCAATTTGCACTATCCTCTACACTTAAACCTACTTAATTCGTACTAAAGAGGCTTCTGAAATTCCCTTGTTCATTTATACGACGATTGTTAGCCATGCGCACTTTTGGACATAGATTCTGTATTATGAAAGTTTACTGAATGTGACATGTTGTTGATTGTTGTTGTAGGTAAATTGAAAATTGGAAAATGATCTTACTTACCTCTTTCTCTTCGTCTTCTGTTTCCTTGTCAACTAAGACTAGGAAGCTCTTTTTTTTGTAGTACCACTAAATCCAGAACCGGACTCTTTTTGCCTAACTTCACGTGACAATATTTCTCTTCGCCCAAAACACTATCTTCTGCCTTCTCTTCATTTACTAATACTGCAAAATCAGTCGCAATCATTTATTCAGTATCACTTGTGAGGTCTTTAACACTTCCAGCATCACTTACATCAACATTACATGTTACCGCATACTTGTCCTCATTGTGCGGTGGAGAGGACTCACGTAATGGCTCAGGAGGCCAGCCTGCCCATGAATTACAAATAGCTACTGTAATTATACTGTATTTCAACGTTTCACGTGGATTTATGCTTTTAATTTTAACACTTATATAGCATCCGACGTTGCTTTTAGATTATGTGGATAGTGAGTCGGTTGTGGGTAGTTTGAACGTTTGCTTAGTTGTCACTTTAATTGAGTTGGAACGTAGTGTTATGAGAAGGACATTCAATTAAGGTAGGATTCCATAGCCGACTCCATGCAGTAGCAGCACGCGATGTGTCGCCGCAACACTACTGGTTTTCATGTATGTCTATGAAATCGACGTATGCTACGGAAAGTATTTCATAGAATACATATAGACACTTCACCTGCTGCTACTGCCTGCAGTCAGCTAAGGAAAGGGCGGGCCCCACCGCAACGCAAGACATTGCAAAAATTATCCTTCATCACTTTCGTTTTCTATGAACCGACACACGTCGCTCAGGCGGGCAAGCACCACACGTTTTTATATGACATTGCGTTGCGCTGCGGCCTGTTGCAGCTATAATTTACGCTTGGCTTTATAATCATATAAATCGGCCCAGGCCTTCAAATTGGCTGACGGTATTTACTAGAACTCTAAAGGCAAAAAAAAAGTTATCTGCCTAGCCTTTTCCCAATTATGTTATGGTCGGCTTCCAGTCTAACCCGATGCAGATGAATATCAGTATTTTACATGGAGCGACTGCCTATCAGACCTAATTAGACAACCTAATTACTGGGTAATTACTCCTTGGTAAGACTAGGCTGGTTATCAGACTTTTGGGCCTTGACTACCCCTAACGACTGTCAAAGATCTACAAATGATAGCCAGGACCAACGGCTTAGCGCGCTTTCCGAGGTGCGGATGGGTTTCGATAAGTAATCGGTAGATGGTCACCCATCCACAAACCGACCTTGGCAAGCGTAGCTTAACTTGTGATCAACCCGTGCGGCTGCTATTATTTAGGCACGAGCCCCTCAAAGGCAAACAAAAGTATTTTCTTTTAAAAACCTTGACTGTCGACAAAATCAATAGTCATCACTTAAACCAAATCAATTTGACTTCGCTAAACCATACATTAGCCAGCTTTTACCAACAATTGTCCCCACAATTTAGTACTCTAGCAAATGGATTAAAACAAACTTGTTAAGAGAAATTAGGTCGCCTCGTTTTAGTAGCGGCTCTCAAAGAAATTCGTTTTTGTTAAGGCTTCCGCCCGACCCGTTGTTTACTTGTGATAACGGTCGTTCATATTTATTCATGAATCCACGGTTTTTGCTCGGGCGCGGGCGGGAACTAATCAAATCCGAATTAAATGCTGGACTTCAAGTCAATGGTTTTATTGATTTGACTTTTTGCTAAGGAAAAACATGGGTTTTCCTGTTTTGGTGTGGTAGGAATTATGCATAGATGTTATTTAGTTTGTTGTGATATTCAAGCTAAATTAAAGTCCATTCCAAAATATTTGATTTTGTCATAAATAGCAAAATACCACTACAAACATATATAATCACTATGAAACTCCACAAAAAGCACTCATAACGTTATAGGTTTTTCCTCTTCTTCCTTAGATACAGTAAGGCACAAGTAGGTACCGAGTAAGAAACATTGTAATAGAATGGGGAAAGTGTGAATCCAATGCGATTTCACGCATCATTTTCAGTGATAGTATCGACTGGCATATTTCACAGAAGACCGGTTCAGATTGTAGTTGTAAAAATGCCATGAAACCGAGTGTCATTCAGCAATACTTTTATGAGTTCTTGGATATATTTGTTACAAAGTATTGTAAATGTGGGATGACATAGTTGTATGCAAAATAATTCGAAAACGGCGGTTATGGTAGACGAAGCAGGACTGGTGATCTAGTGGAATAATAAAAATTACTACCAAAAATTGCAACGGTTGCCATTGATTTGACAAAACAAAGTTGGCAAAACGAAAGTACGTACCTACACTAAATCAATAATAACGCACTATTCGTCAAAATGAAGCATAAAGAACAACCACTAACAAAAAAGAGCCCCCATAAGTACAAACTTCCGTTCAACCACAGATACTGTCAAATCACGCTCAAGCTTTCAAAATCTAGTCCGATAGATAGGCAGTATTGGCACGTCTCTCTCTCGTTATAATGAGGGCGTGCGGCCCTTACACACAATGAAGCTTATTTATGTAACAACAAAGGACGCCGTCACGTGACGCCCTCCGGCCACCAACCGCCGCCGCCGTCGTCGAGAGCTCCGCTAGACGTCCGTAATCGCATCTACTGCCGATAGATCGTTAGTAATGGAGTTTTAAGATTTCGTGTTTCGACGATGCGGAATTTAATTTCGGATGAGGAGGGTCAGTTTTCTATGTAGAAATTCTTTTTATCTTGGCGTTTTATTCCGGTCTATTACGTACGCAACTACGTATATTGGCGTCCTATAGTAGATCGTTTGATGATTACTTACTCATCTGAATCAGATCAGTTTGTTACAAGTATGAACAACAAGTAGGTATGCACTAATGTTCTGTTCAATATGTTTTAGCCTTAACTACCCATACCTATAACATGCTTGCCTAATTTTTGGTTTCTTTTTTTATGTTTCTCTCAACATTTGTCACAGCTTGATAATATTTCAACCCTTGACCGCTAGGCCGGTCGCATAAGTAAGTATTTTCTGTCGCTCACTGAGATGTATGTACTACATAATTTCCCATTCGACCTTGATAAGTTATATCTTGCCTTTTGTGTTCTCAAAAGCCGATATTGACGCTTAAAGCACTTTAAGCCCAGTTGGCCGCTGCTGGCTGAAGTGTCAAAACTTTTAAGGACCTAGTTTTGTGTTCACTTGAGTTGCGCTTCAGCGCTTGCTAATATTAACAACAAAACTGCGTTGAAAACATTTTGCAAATAATAATTTGGTTACATTTCAGGTTGCTTTCCAGCTGTCCACGTAGCTTTAACTAAGACCCATTTTGGACAAATTAACAACAGGCACAAAAGGGAACATCTGATTAAATAACAACAACAGAACAATCACAATATACACACATGTTATCAACATTAAGTGCTATAATAGTTGAAACATTCGCAGCAAATGCCTTCATCTCCCCATAATGACACAAAGAAGATAATTTCCTAATACAAACTAATCTCTCAAAGGTTAGTGGTTTAGGGTCGAGACCGACATCATGCGGGCGTTGGTCTTGGCTCCATTTTAACCAAACGGGTTAATTATTTACAAAGCCTTTTAGTGTCGAAAAGGGAAGGTGCACCTACTCACTCATTTATGTTTCAAGTAAGTGTAGTAAGTAGGCCACATTTGGCTGTTCCAAAATTTTAATTAGGTGTAGGCTTATGTAAACGTACAGTACACTATTACATAATAATAAGTACTAATTACAATGTAAACAACTTTCTGTTTCTTAATAAAACAAAATTGGGGAATTTTTGGTCGAAGATTGATTTATAATGTGTTTTTTTTAAGCGACATCTGCCGCAATAGGCTTGAACTAGTCAGTTTCACAATGCGGTAACTGAAATGTTTAAAACAGGGAAAACCTCCATTGTCAGGTAGCTATCTAGTTTCATGACATTTCAGTAGATGGCGCTTTTTAATACGTGACGAGACCATGTAGAGAATAGATTGCGCTCTTGTAGGAATTTATTACTTCTTTCAGTCATTCTTAGATGGCGCTGTAAACCTAACCTCAAAATTAACGTTTCTCGTGTAGCATTATCTAATAAACTTTGATTTCAAGTTCAAGTCGTACCACATTCTTAATAATAACGAAAGGTGAATAATTAAGTCTAAATTATTCGTTTAATTGCACAATCTTGTTTGTTTTCATTTAGTAGACCAAGGAAAACCTCAATATTTTGAAGTAACATAACCTCAAATTGCGTCTGAGGCATGTTACGAAACCAAACAAATACAATAATGTTTTTATAGCCGTCATTGTAAATGAACAAGGTTTAAGGTAATAAGGAAACAAAACTTCAGTATAATGATGGAATTTATTTTCCAATATTTCAACGAAAGATTACATTTTTTTCAAAACAAAAAACTTCTCACGATGTTAAAATTATAGTTATAACATGGTTTTTTCTACAGCAACAGTTAATTTAATGAAAGAAAATATATTCATGGCTCAATTCTACCTATTATCTATCAGCTTACTTCATCAAAATATCAGGCTCAATATGAGCTATCAAAATTCTCGACCGTCGGCCCTTGCTAGACTTTAATTGACAAGGTATTAAAGGCAATAAAGTTAAAACTACAACTTTCTGTCAAATATTTCTTTATTCTTTCATTTCATTTTAATTATATCACAGTAAGGACCGGGCGAAAATCTGAATAATTATACTACAAAAGCAATTCGAGCAACTCAACATTCAACAACTAGGTCATTTGATATTCCATCGTGATATTGTTTGATATTTGATACTTATAGTCAATAATATCAGAAAATATTTGTATTTATTCGAAATTTTCAATGTCACGTTACACTTAAAATTGTACCATTATTCAGTCTCACTCGCAACACAAAATGAATGATCTAAAAATACTGCATCAAACAATAAGATGTTTCAAACCTCAGCTCTCACACAATATACATACAGTATGTATAAGTTCATAAACTATTTTGATCGGAGTTCACTTACGAATACGATCATGTCTACAATAAGTTAATGAACTACGAAATGCCCTTATTAGTCAAAAATTACATTTAACAAGGCATCATAATTGTTTATTCATAATTATTGGATTTTCGTCACTAGTATGCGCGACCGCATCTTCCTAATTCACATTCATAGCTTTAAATTAATTAAACTAAATTCATTTGACTATCACTCTCATACGATCTGCAACGGAACAACACTCACAAGTCACAAACATCAAATTCTAATACTTAATAATACAATTTCTAGGCTTTAAAATCACAATGAAGTGGTGAATGAAAAGAAAAATATTTTAGTAACATTGGTCATTAGAATTAATTGGTCGAAAGGGATATGTTCTGAAATAGTGGCTGTCGAGCCGTGCAGGTTTACAATTTTGATATTCGAGTAATGATATATAAGTTGATGTTTTACAACCGTCGAGTTGAGGTTGATGTCATCGCCTTTAGATCAACGCAGCGAAGTATCCTGCTTCAGCTATAATTACTAGTCCGTGTATTTTATTTAGTACACGTAAATTTGTTTGAGCTGTGGCTTGAGCTCAGGCGGGATCGTGTAAACTTCCTGTTCAGGCTTCTTTTTCACTAGTCGCTTCCAACGACCACCGATGTTCTTGCGAAGACTGCGGAAACTCGCACGCTCGTTGCCGTGCGGCTGCATTAGGTTGTCCTATAAACAATAGATAAATAACAATCAGTCTCGTTACGCCAACTTCAAGACATGTTCGGGAGTTCACAAAGGTTTATGACCCTAAAAATGGTTGCCAGATTTCCGTTCCGTTATCGACCCTAATGCATTCACCACATTTATTTCGCCCCGCGTAAAACAACTTCAGACGTTACACAATACTTCTCTGCCGCTATTTTTAAACTGTTGTCAAGCGAGAAAATAAAAGAAGCTTGTGCTATTATGTTTTGAAGGAAACGTTTTTGTCCAGATTTATATAAAGACCTTTTCTTGCTTTATTTGGAAGTAGAAACCAACTACGTTAAGTTCAAGTTTATTTAAGTTGGAAATAAGCTCTGCTACATGACTAGGAAGCTAATATTGCAAAGAAGAAGTAATGTTGAGGCCGAACAAGAATGAGGCAAGCCTTGAATACGCTATTCAAAGACACATTAGCATTATCTACTTCCTGGTGAGCGTCTTGATATGTGCTCATGCAGTCGTTATACAAACATAGTGTACGATTCGATATAACAAATCAATGGGCCGTTTCGCAGGTAAGCCTCGCCTCGGGAAGTGGTTATCAGAGCGTGATATTGGGGTCAGTGTTTTAACATGTTAAAATTTTATACAGACGTTTGCATTTGCCTCTTTTGTTCGTCAGACAGCAAGAAAGAAGGTCGGAGCGTTACGACATGCTCGCCTTGTGCAGCTTTCTATTCAACGAGCGTGTCCCGACATTTAAATTTATTTCGCACTTAGATATCGCGTCTACGTGTTCTACCAACTCTCTCTCTCAGTGGCGGGGAGGGTCGAACCAGTCACGATTTCTTTCATATTATAATGTAACGTTTCTTTCCCAACGTGCAACTTTCAATATTGTTTGTTTGTTATCGAGCTGAGCGGAGATTTGCGAATAAATTGGAATGCGTTGCAGCTGGACATTGAAGCTCGTTAAAACAGTATTGGGGTCAAGTATAACGGCTGGAACTGGTTTCGATTCTTGAAATAGTTAGTTGGCATTAATGTTTGGGATTGTTATTGTTTGTGATGAAGTTGTGTACACACCTGATCGTGAGGATAGACGTAAGGCGGGGGCAGCGGCGGCGGGAACTGCCACAGCGGCTGCTGGCGGAAGGCGAGCGGCTCCGGCTGCGATGCAGGTGCAGCCTGAAGTACTTCAGCTGGGTGCACCGAAGCCGAATGCTCCTCCCGCTTGCGCAGCTTGCTGTGGACGATGCGAATCGCCATCATAGTACCGTTGTTTCCAACCATTGTTGCAAACGGTCCTTCGACGCAAGAATAACTGATCACACTGGGCTGGATCACAGGTAACAAGTTCCAGTCGGGCAGTCACAACATTTCAATTTCACAGTTTTCACTCAACTCACAGCCGTATCGCGGTCTAATTGACGCGTGTAACTAAAAACTAATTTAAATAAATTATCACAATTATTTTGTTGTAATTAGGCTATTGCACTATATCACTGTTCGTAGGAACGCGCGGCAGACCGCGTTACGCGAGCTTCAGCTGCGCGGTTGGTGACTAGAATTATTTCGTAAAGAGTGGCCGGCAGGTGCCTAGCAAAGCGCTCGCTCGTGCCAAACGACCTCTACGGAGTACTCCATGCGTCTGAGTTGAAGTGGAGGGGCGCGCATGGCTTTTATAGACGCGCATATGACGCGGCGCCAGCGCGGGCTGAGGGGGGACGGTTGACGATATGACCGTTTTCCGCGAAAAACTACAAATGTTGGCGTGGCGGCGGCGCCCGACACTATCGTATCGTAGTGGTTATGACGCACCAGAAGGCCCGACCGTTGGTTTGTCCCGATTAACCGGCACATATAAACTATTATAATGTCGACTTCAAAATTGATGGCAACACCATATTACAATTTACGACGGCTGTGAGTGAAAAACTGGTTGATTTAATATATTCCGTGGCAATTAGTTTTTCTTGCGTCTTTCTGGACCTGTTTCAAAATACATAAAAGCATCATTTTACATAATGAAGCTGTTTCATACGGATGTTATTGGCATAGTTTTCGAAGTTAGTACTACGACATAAAACAAGAGTACTTAAAAGTATACAATACAGTGCTAGTACTGTTAGCTTCTAGCTAGTTACTGATAATACAAGAAGTGAGTAAACACTGAGCACGCCTCATTAAAGCTGCTTTAGATATTAAAGTAATCAAACGTGCTCGTATCGATCCCAGTGATAATAATAAATCAGAGGGAGTTCTGCATTTCACCATTAAACGAGTTCAAAGTCCACAATATAAATATGCATAGTAAAGTATAGCTAATACTTTACGCACAGCTGGGTTTATGGATAAAGTAGACGCACTAAACGCTGACGTTGCATCTCTTTCCTTCCAATACTTGCATTCACACGACGGTAAGGGAGGCTTACATTGAGAAGCTTTCGACTCCAAAAGTTAAAGTAGGGCTGCAGGGCAAGGGAGAGCGCAAAGGTGCAATGCCCTTAGCAACGACTAACTTAAGCAAAGCTCCGGGCCTTTGACTCGAATAGAGCCTGGCGGGGTAAAAAACACAGGTAGTGAGCCATTATGAGTCGTTACCCTTGAGATACGTCTAGAGGATATTGTTATAAAACAGAAAAAAATCTTTTAGTTTCTTCAAAGAACAAAAGAAGACGATTATTTTGCGATACAATCGAATCAGTTCGATGGATGAGTCTAATTGTATTAAAATACAAATTCAAAAACATCTGTTGCTAGCCACTTATGCGAAAAATCGTTTTGGATACAAAAAGGGTATCTTGCATGATACAAATATCGATTAAAATGTCGTGCAAAAGTACAATTTGGTTTGAAATCTGTGTATGGAAAGTATACCTACTACGAGCTTTACAAAGGATAAAAAGACATCACCGTACCGTTAATGCACTAGGTACTGGCATCCATCCATCAATTCATGCATGCTAAGTTTGTTTCCCTTTTATCAAGTGTAATATTATGAATATCAATTATAATCAGTCCGAACATAATCACTTGCATGAATGGACCATAGTTTTCTGTTTATCGCACTGACAAAGACTAACATTGTGTTTAACTTAGAGATTTATATGCTCGTGCGTACGGTGCACGATTGTTTGACATTGGAGCGTAAATAATAACATACGCGATGCAGCAACCTCTGTTTCGTCTACTCAATATTCCATGTCATCTGTTTCATTATCATTTAGTACTAACAGAACTTGTGTGGTTGCTTATTCAAATGTTTCTTTAAATTTTGCTGCTTGAGAAATAACCGGCGGATGTTAACATCGCAGTGAGAATACAAGCAGACCTTCATCTTACATTTAAGAAATGTTTTCGTATTCATATGACCGATACATGATTCAAAACATTGGAGCAATGACAGTAACTTCTTCGACATGAGAAGACATTTATCATATATTTATCAATCAATACAATCATGTATTCAGTTTGACTGGAATCTTCCAGCTGACGACAGTTTCTTCAGTGATTGCTTCGCTTACGCAGATATATTATCAAAATCATATCGACCACGATGTTTATAAGTGGCTAACTATGGAGTCATAGTGACAATTACTTAGTAACCAAATATTTTTTCTGACCTTTTATTACGTCAATCAGAGGCTATCTATTATCTTTGTGCCTATAATTAATTTGAGGGTAAACAAGCGTCATAACTTCTGCACCTGGTAATATTGTGTAAAATCTGTGTTTTCCTCATGATTTTTTGTGTGTTGATCGCAAATTAGGTAGAATCTTGACGTTGATGTTATTTTTCCGCCCATCGAATATACTCGATTGCCGAACAATGAAACCCATTCAATATTATGTACCATATTGATAAAATGGTTATTAGTGTACGATTGTTAGCATTGACGTCAAAGAAAAAGATGGGAGTCAACAGGGGTACATTTTTTATAAGACTTGATCTAACAAACAACGGAATTATGTAAGGACTAATTGCATCGTCTTTATCGAGTTAAACACCAATAAAATCGAAAGCTGCCGTTCAATGTTATTGTATTCAAACTTTATTGAGGTCACAAACAACAAAGTTCGCATCATCTTGGCTGTCACTAATCGATCGTTTTCAACTTTCAAAACTTTCTATATTCTGTTAATATTTTGCAAAAATTAAAATAGTTTCTCAATTCTTAAATTTTTGTCCAACCTTGGTACAGGGTGATGTTTTTCTGATCTATGAATTTATTTCTTGGCAGGGTTTTGTTTACGGCTTGCATGTCCGTGTTTACGAATCGGTCTACACCTAGGTTATTCTGATGTTTGAAGAAAGTAGTAACACCTGCTCACTCACACCTGCCCAGTCAGTGTAGGTTAACATGTTACCGATATAGATAGAAGGCTATCGTGCTCAACCTCCGCTCTGAATAACCTTTTTTTATGACGACGAAGTATGTATATTAATTAGTTTTCTACGTACACTATTTATGTGTTCCGTTTTATCTACTTGTCATTCACTTCCGCATGCCCCGACAATTACTTCCCCTCACTCGGACAGTCGTAAATCATTATAACATCTAGTGATCCAATATAGAGAGCGATATTATAAAAAAAATGGACTCCATGTACTCATTTTTAGTATATTTTTAACATCTCTGGTGAACAATTTAATTATTCCGCATGATTATTAATGAGCAATAAGTTATTTGGTTCTTTCGAGTAGTATTCGACAGAAGCCATTGTACGGTTGGCCACGTGACCTTGTACGATTCTTTCGGTCATCATACTATTCTTACCAAACATAGCATTATATAGCCAGTAGGTATAGCTCCACTATCAGGTTTTTGTCAGTCACCGGTAACAATATTGTGACTCATTCAATAGAATTGTTGGTGTTTAAATAGAACGGTGTTCGTTGAATAAAATAGCCAATCACTGAACACGGAAACCTCGGAACTGCACAAAATTGAAAAGTCCAGTTATTTTATTGCCCGTTCTTTTATAACATGTAGGTACATTCAGTTATAGACTGGAGTATGGCCAATTGCAAGGAATTTGCCTTGACCATATCGAAGACAACCTTCGAGTATATTATTGAAATGATAGCAAACAGGTTTCTCATTTGAGAAAACAGCGATTTTTGTTGCAAAATGTAAAATTATAACCTTATAATAAGTGAAAATGTCGAGGTATGACAAGAAGTTTGGCCGGTTCTGTGATACCTCGGTAACCACCAGGTGTTACCACTTCAGTTGGGCAACTATCGTATGCTATTACCAGTTGTTAGTATACTGGATATTAGTCGAGGTAGCCAGTTAGCTTCGTACCAGAATGCAGAACGATGAGAATTACCCGCGCTCGAAGGGATTGTTCCTATCCCTTCCGCATAGGCAGACGATGGTCTTGTCAACAGACAACACGATCAGGGAGTTGTGTTCTAACACCACGCCGACTTCGCAATTTTCCTCTTTGCACTTCATCGCCTCGACGGCGATAGGAGAGAAGAGCATTGAAACGCGTGCACAGACACTTTACAGACACAGGTTAATAGGAGACTTGTGAGTAAGGACAGCTGAGGCAAATCGCCAACGTGAGCCGCGCGAACGAGCGTTTTGGCGCACACTGGCAGCCAGCGCCAGTGCGAGTTTTCAATACACACGGCCGACCCGACGGTGACTATTTGACTGGCTGAGCGGCGGTCGTGGCGCCGGCCACCACGCCTCGCGCAGCGGTGGGTGGCGACTGAACACGCACCTCTCCCGTTACCTTATTGTGATGTTATGGGGACCGAACCCGCACTGCGAAAGCCCTTCGAAATAGTCCGTCGCGTTACTGTAATTTGCATCCATTTCCACCTATTTCCATATTCAGGAAACTCCACATTTACAATGCGAACAACGGCCGAGTCCCAGACGTGAGCGATCCATTATCCTTTCATTTGCAGACACCAATAACATTGGACACACACTTGAAAACAACTTTAACATATAACAACTTGATAAGTATATGAAATCAACACATTGTTTTCTTCAGTCGAACACGTCTTTCAAATTCAAATGATCTCTTCGAAGACGGCTTTGTTATATGCTCGTCGTGGCTTAACTGAAAACAGTTGGACGTCAACGGATGTCGGCCCCGTGTGCCGCATTCATACATAACAAATATCGTGGCCTGTAGGAGACAAGACAATCGAACAAGAATTGTATATGTAACATGGCAGCATATTTTAGATTGCTTTTGCATTGTAACCGTTTGGTATTATTTGAAGTAACCAATTTCAATAACATAAACTCAATAAAATTAGATGCTGTACCTACATTATGTTTCATTAGATTTTTTACAAACAAAAGGATCAAGAGGAAATGAAGATACGAATAAACCCGTTGAAGCATTAGAGAGCGTTCGATCAAACATTGACGTCAGAGCTTACACAGCTTTCTGTTATGCAAAGCAAGTAGATAATGTTATTGCTACACTAATAGTATTGTTATGTACCGATTAGATAAGTCAACACTTTCAACATAATGTACTGAACTGTAGTGTCTGCCTAAAATTGTCATCGGACCAAAATAAACAAAGTATTCAAACAAACAGACATGATTGTGATTTTTCGATAGCCAAAAAATAGCTGTATTCGTTTCTTCTTTAGGACATTTCTTAACTAGGACAAAGAAAAGCTAGTCATTAGAAGGAGGAACTTCGTAAAACTAAACATGAAAAAATGGTAACAGAACAATTTATTTTCGATCATTAAAACGTTGCACGCAATAATGGTAATTAAGTAACGTAAGGTCACAATTCATCACATTAGTCGGTAGGGCAGTAGGTATGTTTCAAATGCTAATCATCAATCCATGCATTCATGTCCTCGACGTGGGAACGCCATGCCCTGACAAGTTAGCCATGGTAGATGGTCACAATAGCTGACCTCGTTCTGACTGGCGTGGTTAACATCAGAATTGTTGTATTCAATGGAGCTGTTGAGGTTACAACAGATGGCAGTCCTACATTCATATTGGATGCAATTGAACAGAAGATCTGACATACTTTTGTATAATTTGGCCAGCATTTAATTTTCTGTAGAAAGTTATAAAATTGGATTTTGAAAGTAAATCTTTGCTATTTAACTTTTTATAGATTTTAGTATGAAGTTGATTCCATCTAGAAATACATTGTTTTAATTTAATGGTTTACTCTGCCAGCTAAAGCTACTGGAATTTGAAGAATTTGAAATTATCACGGAAAAAACTGCAGTTTAGTAATCGCATCAAATTCCAACTAATGGAAGGTTGAAGAGGTTATGCTCTCTACAACAAAACAATTATCGCGAATTTATTATCGTTACAAACTTCGCCTAAAACCTCACAGAGCTATGATCTTCATTCTATTTTAATATTGTAAGCAAAACTGTTGGAGATTGTTGGTGATTTGCAGAAAAAGATGGGCTCAAAACTATTTGCAGAAATAAATTTTGAGGATATAAGACTGATATAAAAGTGAATCTTTTATCTCTAATAAAAGTGAAGTTTCGAGTGATGGTACAAGAAGTTTCTTTTAACTGTAATTGCGATTTGATCGCCATGATTTGCGATTTTAAAACAGCACGGTTAACAAAAATATACAGAGATTATTGTAATGTCCAGACGGGTTGGAGAAATTTGGCAAGCGTCCAGTCTAACGTTGATACCAAACCTTGGGGTTCTTTATGCGTTAAATTGCAAATTTTCTAATAATAACCGCCATTATATACGCGTGTTATACAAATATTATCATAATTCAGTTGAGTAACGCCTTGAAATATTTCTGTTACGCTTTTTATATTATTTGAACTATCCAATAAAACAACTAGTTCCATGTCTGTGGAAATGCTGTCAATGTTTATTTTGCATTCATAATATTTTTTTCTAATATGAATACTATTAATATACACTTGAATAGGTAGACACATTATTATTTTTATAATCGTGCAGACATTACGACGCCGACGTCTCAAGTGTTTTGAAGTTTTATATGTGTATATTATATACAACTGAGCATACTATATTTATGCCTCTCTTCTGGAATCTTTCTAATACCAATGGAAATACATACTGCTATCATTTTATAATTTTGCTTAAAAGCAGAATATAAGACAGTTTTGATCGGGGCCTTTCATCAGTCGACGTTATTTATACATCATGATGACATAACAAAATAACTTAAATGGTCCCGGTTTTTCAACGAAAATAATGTGAGCTAAAGTGGTATAATCAAAAACATGTGCAAAACAATTAATAAAGTCCGCAATTATCCAGCTGTGGGATTAATTAGTGGTATAGAGATCCCAATGCGGAAATATCAATTAGCAAAGGACGTGGCTTATTAAAAACTAGCGTTTACTAGGAACATCTGGTGTGAACTAACCCGCTGTATCCACAATAAAAAGGGCATAATAACATTGGCTTCATAGTACACATTATTGCTTTCCAAACATTAATAACTACCAATAAGCTTTTGAACAAAAGCCATGTTTCTTTTAAACGAAAAAGAATGTTCCTTAAAATTTCGTCTACAATTGATGGATAACAATCCCTATCCCCAATACTATTTTAGAGGTTATAAGAATGTAGTAGCCATATTTTACTGTGATTATAATCTTGTCAAGGCTTACAAAAGGCCGCCATTGGTCGATATGTTCACTGACGTCCACTATTGATCCTGGTTCACTCGCCGAGTTCTGAAGTGGGCAAAGTGTGAAGAGCCATAACTGGATAAAACCAGTTTCACAATATTCTGGTTTTATTCAGTTCGCCCTATTTGTACACGCAGTAAACGATGATACACATACTCGCAAAATGTGACATTGACTTTACACTTGGACAGTCTAATAAATGATAATTATATCCTTGTTCAGAATTAATTTGCCGAGTTAACAACTCGATGGTATCCTAATCTAGGAAAATTTTGGTAATTCATCGATGTGTGAGATAACTAAGGGACCCATCACGACGTCGGATATCCTTTTATGGAAAAAATAGTGCTAATGTTTCATGTAAAAAGTTATCACCTACTTATTTGCTGGCTTAACATAAAAGTGATACTTGAAATACAAAGAAGTAAAGGTACTTTGTGGCTTCAAACCAATTATTTGGCCATGGTGATTGAAATCAATTTGTAGAAGTTGCAGACAGAGATAACGTGATATGACAGGTAAGTGCTAAAGTGAGAAAAAGAATAAACGCTATGAGGCCGCCTGTCATTACTGGCATCGATTTACCTGTATTCCAAGCCATTTTACTTAATTTTATGTATATTTTAAAATAGCTTTTTAGCCTCTTTCCAAGGTCTTATAAGTAGCTCTAGCAACGACCGTGTACTTAATAATTACACGCAAGGGCATGAATACCTAGTATCTTTATTAAAGATACTACGTTCTTCCGGTTTTCTAGGGAATAGTTGCTCATTGTCTTCATAATTCTAGAGAACTAGTGGTTAAAATGTCCATGACTATTTCTATGGGAATGGGAACTCTGCTTAGTAACACTGGATATTAGATAATAGCGTCAATCAATTTCTTGCCTGTGGCATAAAATTAAAATTGGAGCAACAATTGGCTTGCAAGCTTCGTCTAAACACTTGTTAGACGGTGAGACTTTTACTGTTACTTCAACTTATGGTATGCCATTAATGCTCTGTTCCTATAAACAAAAACGAATCGTTTTGGTTATCAATGGTAGCATTTTTTATTGCCAAACTGGGCATATAAATAGATTCGAAAGGTAATTTTACCTGTGATAGCTACTTCTATATGGGAGGGTCTACTATGCAAAGCTATGAAGTCTTTGCTTCATTATTACTAAAGATACAAGACTCTTAATTTTAACCAATAACGGTCCGTAAATTATAGGAATCGGCCAATAGCCAACTATACCGCACCATGTAAATCAGGTTTTATCTATTTTAATCAAACAGTCGCAAATCGCAATCAAATACTAGTTAAAGACATGGTACTTATAGGTAAGTAAAGTTATATAAAATTTTAAATTTAGGTACTTACAGTTTTCTTAGAATTCGTTTGAACGCACGTTTTATCGCATTTAATAAAATCATGTTTAGTTTCATATTAGAAGAAGGGTTAGAAGGAGTATAAAGAACACTTTATATTGAGAGAAAATAAGTTTGGCAAGTTGAATGCCAGTCAAATAAAATAATAAGTCAAAATTATACGGAATTTTACCGTTTACAACCTGCGAGTTCGTACTGCAAATTCACAAGAACATAAAATGAAACGTCTTGGAATGTCATCGAGTGAAGAGGGTAGTAATTAAAAAAATGTTGTATGAATACCTTCACAATTCTATAAAAGATGGTTTAAGATGCGTTTGGAAATATTTATGATTTTAGACATCTTGTTTCTAGTGCGAGTACCTACTATGGGATACAAAAAGATCCATTTTTAAATGACTACCGTGTAAAACTAATGTGTGACACGAATCTAGTTGTAAAATAAGGGTCATAAATTGACAAAATGGTGCTAAAACATCATACCAAACTCTTAGATTGGAGGTTTTTTTATTATTCATTTTTACTTACCTATTTTGTCCCATAAGGGAAATGCACCAAAGAAACGATGGATGGACTTTGTGAAAGATGATGGCTAGAAAGGCACTCCCTTACTACCGAGATGACAAATAGGGAAGAAAAAGACATGTTGCGTCGACTCGATAAATTAGGATACGGACAGGAGAACAGGAGATGATTTTGTCCAACAGTGGAAATTAAGATCGGAAGGTAACACAATGACAATTAGACCCGGATTTCAATACCCACAGACATTCTGTCTATTGTATTACTCACTGGACAATGTTATTTATGGGCAGTACAGTGATATTAATTCTAAGCTTTATACGGCAACCCTGCCAAACTGGTCTTACATAAATTATCTAGTTAATTGATCATAAAGCTGGTAAAAACCTTGGTTTTCCTCCAAGAAAAATAATTTTAGGTAGAAAGAAATTTTGTACGTAGGTAGCGTAACATGTAGGTAAGCTCAAAACTCTGGTTTTCCTTTGAGGATAAGAGTTTATTTACTTCTTATAACATGAAATTTTGAGGGGATTACACAGTGTGTTGGTGGTATAGATTTAAATAAAGAATCTAGTTTTAGACTTACGTCATTTTAATTATTATTAATTGGATAAGGAAAAGAAAACATTTTTAGTGTTAAAACGGTTACGAAACGCAAAGTGTGTTTTCGATTAAAAATTGTGTACGAATTTTTAATCGAAAACTTTTTTACTTGAATCGAATTTAGTCGTAAAGTAAACTAACCAACCATTAATTACGTTTTTACTATAACCAGCTAAAAGCAGGTTTAGAAAACAAAGCGAAAGATTTATAGACAGTCTAAACAAAGCACAGGATGATTCATACAAACAAGCTATGATAAAAGTAGATGCAAGTAGTCGAATAAACGAGGTTCATTTCGCAAAATCCTTGAAGTAACCTGGTACAGATGTTCTGCCATTCTATTGCCTTGACGATATGATTAGTCTTGAATTGTGAACGCTGCAAGCCGTTTGTATTATAATTCATACGTCAATCACGTCATCGCAGTATTGTGTAATGTTCTACAGAAACATTTCAATATGGGCATAACAGTTAATGGGTTTATTTCATGGTATTTGAAGCGAAAAGTGGGAAATGTGACGTCTTTGCTGATAAAGAACACCAAACTAAGTAAAACTATATTCGTAACTCAGATTTTCTGGTATCGTCATCAGCTTATGACAGTTTATTGCTGAATATCAGATTTCTTTATAGTTAATTTGTCTGCAAATACAAGATATTAACTCCAATCATTACATTTCCTGCAATTTTCTTGAAAATATGACCCTCAATTATTAAAATTAACTAAAGTGCCAACCGATGTTATGTGCCGGATGCAATTATTTTCTTAAATTCACAAACACTTAATAAATTTTGAGTACAAATGTCATCTATATTGAAATAAATAATTCTAGAATAACAGTCTAATCCTTTAACGTCAGTACAACATGACACTACTGACTGAGCATCCCAAGAATCACAAGACTCTGTCAATTTGCCAAAGATGCAGTGAGACGAATAAAATTGCATAAGTACCTTTATGTACATCTGCTTATATATAAAATATTGCGTGCTTCCTATAAACAATCACACGTGTATACATATTTAAGTTAGTCAACCCATTCGTTTTATATGCAGAAAATATTATAATAAGTATTACTTACATCACCTGATCAAGTTCGCAAGTGTTATTAAAGATGCTTGTATACGCATAACCTTTACTAGAGTTGCGTATTTTAAAATCAATTCATATACACCCCTTTGCAAAAAAAACGGGCACCTTAACAGTCATTGGCTTTTGTATGGAAAATATTAATATTTTTACTATGTCATTAGCATAAATGACTAGTAATTTGTTATAATCAATGAGAATATAGTTTTTTTGGCTACACCCCTCTTCCAGCAGCGCTACAATTTTACTAGTTTTTATTGCTTTTTCTGCCATTACAATCGACACAAAGATATACATACATAGATACTTTTAAGTCACAATAAGGCTGGATTATGCGACAAAGTTATTCTACTAAAAATAACGAGAAGTTAGTTTTAGTTGCCAGGATAACCTTCTAACCGCAAACCTGCAAAATGTTATTAAAAGTCACAAACGGAAAACGGGATTATTATTGTTTTTAAACAAAAATTTCGAATTAACTTTTTTTCTTACCTAGACTCTATAATAAGTGCCAGTAACATAGTTTGGCTATTAAAACCTCCTTACAACTAAATGATTACCAATAATGTACAAAAATCAAAACCGCCCGTTTTTTTTGCAAAGGGGCGTACTTCAGTTTAATGTACTTCACCTACATTTACTAATTGTATAATCATCAAAATCGGTGCTACTTCAATGGCAAAGAAGATTTGAATGGTTCTCATTAAAATCTTTTTAACCAACATTAACGACAAGACTGACCTTACTTAATTTTAGCACAGGCAGAGCCAGAAAAAGTTTGATTATTCATACAGGATGTTACATCTGGGACACTTCCCTTGTGGTGAAAATAGCGGCTACATTATACATTATTTGCATCGTGCTGGCCACGCCCACTTTGAATGTCGCTCACATCAAGATTTTGTTAGTTTGCATGATGTTTTTCACGTCTGAATTTGGAGGCAGTTACCTCCTTCTTCTTTCTCCTGGCTATTATCCCAATTTATTTGGGTTCAGCCCTCTTAGTACTTCTGCGCCACACTGTATGGTGGGTTTTCTTGGAGACATTTATCAATTTAGAAAATTCTTTTTACGTTATTATCACCCACGATAGTGCCCTCGTTTGACAATAGAGAAGAGATTAAGATCCAGTCTAAAACGGGGTCAATATTAAGTGTGTGTTGAGTGAAGGTGTTAATAATATAATAAAATCCGTCCTTTAGTATTTTACACCTATTATCTTTGCTTCCGTACCTATTTAAAATTACAAGGAGCCACTAACCATTTGAGTTTGAGTTTGAGTCATTAATCTGACATAAATTCTTTATTATAGAAGCTTGAAAAGCCGTCTAAGGCATTCACATCCGATCAAGAGGTCATGGGTTCAAATCCAACCCCGTTAACCATTGTCGTGAACGCAGTCCTTACTAAAGTAAGTTTGTTCGAGGGGGACTTGTCGTTGTGTTGTTGAACTTTTATGCTATAAGCTTGGAGCACCAAATAATATTTATGTAGAAAGATTATTGCTATATTATCAATTCAATGATTATACAAATTATGGCGCTATAGGAAGTTCAGTATGATACTGGCATGGATAAGAATAACTGAATTCTGTGAAAGAAAGTTCTAAATCATGTATCTTTCCTCAAAGATGTGCAATAGTTTAGTAAAATCACAAGATTATTGGACTGACGTCAGCCTTGACTGAAGACACTCCCATAAACAACTGATACACATAAATTTTAACACGTACAGACGTTATTGAAACTTCATTTACCCACGCATTTGTCTGCCATGTTTTTAAATAAAATGGTGAGACAAAACGTTTTCTAGAACCGTCTTTGCGAATATTGTATATAGAACGGTAAAAATGTCGGCCAAGTTCAACAATCCTTTGGCTTCTTTATCTATTTATACCTAATAGAAGTACAGAGATCTCATTGGAGTAATATTATTCAATAATATCGCTCAATTTGGCTACCATATTGATTTTTATAGTCAATACGTTTTGATTTACTACCTAAATCAATCAACAGGAACCGTTACCAAAGAAAATAAATAATTTTTCATACGATATATCTTTAATTTAACGACTGCGAAGTTATCGTTAACGTAAGTGCTTTGAGAATGATCCTTTTTATGAGTTTTTGATATTCGTTGTATAAAGATCGATCACTCTTTTTGCTTATATTTCAGTGTGTTAGCGAAAAGCCGGATATTGCGTTGTATAATGTTGTGGGGACAAAATACGAGTGTCCTTACTTCCTATCCATAACATAGAGAAAAGAGTTTTACAAAGTTAATTTTAAAGAGGAAATTAAATATACCTAGTCTTAATAACAGCTGTTATTAAGTTCTCCTATTCATAATCAAACAAGGAAATTATAATTATCTTTTGAACGTAGTTATATTGCCTACTTAAAACAATTACATAGGCCTATATTGTGAACTTTGATCGTTTATTTACATACGAACTATAAAGGAACTCTTTGTAGTCTTTACTAAAAGCATTTGTGTAAGGTAATACTTCCACATCCCGTTATTAATATCCCATTAACTTCAATACAAATCCCTAACATTTTCATACAAATTGCAATATTTCTACTTACTTTATTGTGAGTGCCAGCAGCACTATAATGAGCCCAACGAGGGCCATCGCGATCACGACGCCACATATCATGTAATTCGCATCATTCGGGGCATCTGAAACAAAGGAAAGAAAACTTTAACACTAAATTCACAAGGTCCATGTTCAATTAACATTATTTGTAAGTAATGACCGTAATGATTACGTGATAATACTATGCAAAAAGGCCTTTTTGCGGGTTATTGGTTATCTAACAGAGACCTCTCTCTTGGAACTCTAACGTAATTATTGATAACTATGAAGAAAAACGTTAAACGTGATGAACTAAGTACCTATATTCAGTAACCAGTAAGAAAAATTAATTCTTGTATAATTTATCTGTTTTAAGACGCACGACCCAATTTTCCATTTGAAGCAATGTATTTTCAGGGATTCTTCTACTATACGTATATATTATAATGTTTGTTGAAGATGGCTATGTTTATTTGTGTTTTTGCAATAATAAAAATAATATTATTAGTATTATGTATTGGTTAGTCACACTAAGTGCTTTTTGTGAGAAAAAAACAAAAAAAAATCTGTGGATATTAGTTTCAAGTGTGACCTATGGGAATATAATAACTGATACGGCTAGTTGACCACAAGAACAAAAACAATGGAAATTAATCATCATACTTAATTCTACATTAGACCCGTCCATGATTTTCGTTAGAGAACCCAACGATATACTACTCAAGTGCCTACATATCGTTAAGAACACGTAGCCTTGAAGCATTGAAGCCTGTGAATACTAATAATCGTATACCTATACCTAACAACAGAAAAAAAACCAAATACTTTGCAGAAATGGTAACCTGGCAACAAACACAAAAAAAGTCAAAGTGCACGCATCGCGAACGTGACTCAAAACCACACGCGAGATCCTAATGGCATTAATAACATGTTCTTTAAAAAATAATCTGGCTCTAAAATACAGATCGAATAGAGTTATGTCACCAGTAAATGGAACCAGTTGCGAGGCGGTCCAAGTTGCTTGTATGGTTTGTTCAGATGACTTGTTACAAGACACATCAAGGAAAGTATGCGTAGCGAATCTTGCAGAGCGTCGGAAAAATTGGGTATTTTTTTAAGCTAATAAGAAACAAAGTAATATGTTTTATTTGGGACAAGCACAGGAATTACAACCAATAAAAACTAACAAATGGAAATAAAGTAAAATATCCAAAGGAAAATTCGGGAAGGCGTTTGGACAGTCAGGGTTCTAAAGAAACTAGAGACGTGTTTAAAAATCGGTGTTGAATTGTTTGTGAAAGACACGAGTTATTATGTAAACCTTCTTTGCTGCCCATGCCATCTGCTCAAAAGTATGCGATAAACTAAACAGAACATCGTTTTTGTAAATATTATGTAATTTCTTTGTCTTATAATTTATGTTACAGACAAACGTCAGTACTTAGCTACAAGTAATTTGTATTCCATTAAGCTCACACGTTTACTCGAACAGTGTCTGGCGAGTAGCTTGAGCATAGACTACTATTGAGCTTGAGTAGGAACGTAGCAGTTGTTTAAACGCAGTTAGTAAAACCGTCGTAACTACATAGTACCGGATAACGGGTGCGCGTACCACTTCGCCAATTGAACGGTGCCGCATCCTTAACACTTTAACCGTATACAAAATCGTGCGTATCAATGGCAATTATCTAATCGAGACGACTCGGTATCGAATTGACTTTTATTATTTAAATGATTTTCATTGTCTTGTCTTTTAAGATGAACAATATTTTGACCAGCACTTTTGTGGGATGCGTTTGTTGGCCGTTGGTAAACACTGTAATAAAATACTTTGCAATGACTCTCAAACTATATGTGCAAGAGGTTCACCCTAAATAAAGTGACAAATTGAATTAATCGAATACCTACATTAAATTAGTCGAATACCTACATTGTTACCTTGGGTGCACATACAACAAGTAACTAATAGTAGGTAATGTTTTTATATGCAATACAGTGTTTCGAAATCTTAATGTACTTACTTAGGTACCTAGACTATCCAAGTGTGTCTCGTAACAAACGTAAGTACTAAATTATACCTCGTTATTATACCTACCGTCCAAGCAACGGAGGAAAATGCTGTAGGTTCAGACCTTAAATGGATACCTATCTAAATAATACACATGGAAAGTTAAATTAAATGAGGGACGGGCGAATGATTGCTGTGGGTTTTTTTTTACGCCAACCCGTTAAAGGAAAACAGTTTCTCTTTATATCTTTGCCATATTCCGTAATACCAGGAAAACTACTTCGCTATATAAAACAGAAGCTGTCGGTTTGTTATTCAACCATACACGTAGACAGAAATAGAAGATAGATAAAGCGTTTTTACTAGACCATGGAGCAGGGCCATATCATGTCACGAATTTGAAATTCTGAAATCTCTGAAATGCATAACACACATAAAATGACAACTGATCGCAATGGGTTGGTTGGTGCTAATTGCGTAACACACATAAACAACTGATTGCAATAGGTTTCATTTTGACAGTTAACCCACGTTAACTGTCAAAATGAAACCTATTGTGATCAGTTGAACGTAGGTTCATTGCGTTATTTTCCTTTCTGAGCAGACGAATTTTTCAAACCTATGAAGCAATGGATTTGCCACCTCAAAACTCTCGGGTTGTCGTTGAAAGTGTGTTACCGATCACCAAGCATGGTGACTATGCCAGATTCCTTTCATGTACATTGACTGTGTAGCCTTAGACTCAAATGATGATACCAATAAATAATATTGTAGGCACATAGCCAAAGCTCCAGGTAAATATTGCTCGAATAGGTACAAATCCACTATATTTAAAGTTTCCTCTTACGTTGATAAACTGCAGGGCTAGGCTAAGCTATTTAGTTACTAATGGCTGTGTATTTTACATATCCATTACTCCTTAAACAAGGTTTGAAACGGCACTAATGCTTCCATTAAAAAACCGTTAGTGATGAACATACTTTAAAGCCCAAGCAACCAGCAAAGTTTCACTGCCAAGCATGAACTTCAAAATTCAAAATGGTTTTTCCCGACATATTATGTGTACCTGTTTGTGGGACACAACACTTTGGGCCGCATTTCTCTAACTTAATTCCAAAGTTGCTTTTTAAATAAGTCACTTGAATAATAAAATAAAATAGACGTAGATATATTTAGTAACCTATTCCTTAAGGGTAAGAAATCGATAAGTGTTTCACCTCAACGAGGCATCCTCAGGATGATGATTGACGAAGCAGAGTCAGAGCAGTTGACTCTGCGTCCAGCGCTCGGCATGGCAACACGTCGTGTTTGGGTTCGCGACTGGTCAATCGTCATCACTGGCCATCTGGTCATCGTCGTCGTGGTCACTGGTCATCGTGATGATGCCTCGTTGAGAGGTGAAACACTTATCAATTTCTTACTCGTGAGGAATAGTTATGCGGAATAAGTGACTAAATATAACTACGTCTATCGTATTTTATAATAGATTTCCGCAAAGTCACGCCTGAATCAATTAACTAACTTGAATAATTTAAGGGACTGAAGGCACTTTACTTGAAGGCACGGGGAGCTATGGACTTAATGTGTGGCCATCCTGGACTACTGTATAAAGGAGCCATTAGGTTTGAATGCCAATAGCCTACCTTGAATAGTAACTAACTGGGCTAGCCTTGCCTTGAGCAGAGGCTGCTAAGTCTATAGACATTAGTTTACTAGCAGAGTCATTTGATTAATACTTAGGTAGTCTTACGCTTAAAAATAATTGCCTGTCTAGTAACAAATTACGATGATAAATATCTAATATGAAATACCAGCAACCGCTAAACATGCCTTAGTTGATGGCAAACATTACATCAAATTATGTCAAGTATTTTTCGTCGTCAGACCAAACAATCATGCAAAAAGCCAAAAGTAGGTATACAAAGCACTTTAAAGTAGCAGAAATTAAGAAATGGAGTCTGTTTTGTAAATACATTCATATATAAACATAAAAAAGATACATCCAAAGAACGCATTTACACTTTGACTACGCAGAAATTCCCATTGCGGTCAATTAAACCGAATGTCGGGTCGACATGACGTAATTATCCTTTATATAAAATGTTTTCCTTGTATTATTTATTATAAAACATAACTATCAATTTTGCGACACCAATACCAACCAAGGTTGAATCAGGAATCAACGTTTCTGGTAACGGTATACTCTTGTGAAACTCGAAATACGGTGTCAAGATTGACACTATAATAAAAGACACAGCAAGACACTGTGTCGAAACTAAAGAAATGCGTGTCCATTATACCTTGCGATGCCCAGTAGTTGGAAATCGAAAAGATGTTTTGCGGATTAATGATTCTGCGAAACGGAAAGGCGGCGATGATATACGTTGCGTAATTTCTTCGATTGGATTCATCTGTCTGTCTGTTTGTTGCAACATCGGATCAATGGTATCAACTAACCATGGAACCATAACAATAAAGAGAACAATTAATTGTTGCATTACTGAAGATATATATTTATATAATCATCCCTTCTTAAGCCCCTCGGCTGCTTTTATCACGACATGTGTAGTGCTGATCCATGTGTCATGTTTGAGAACGAGAGTGTTCCAACACAAGTTCCATGAGGACATCTACTTGAACAAAGAGGTTTGCATATGTTGCAAATGGTTTATTAATTGAATTACTTCGCTCAATATTATTTTCTAATGTTTATTATAACTGATTATTTTCTTAATTTCATTTTTTTCAAATGAGCTGCAAAAAATATGTCACAATCGTATTGTATACGAAAAGTGTGTGTTGTAGATTGTGTGTTGAAATGACATTTAACGTCAAATCAAGCTGTTTTTCCCCGGTTTGAAGGGTATGTCGGACATGCGGACTTCCCCGAGCGAAAAGAGTTCTTTTCGTTTTTGGAAAAGAACCGAATTATATTCAAAACCAACTAGCTAAAGAAGTCCCGAACAACCGTCTCGGTTAGCTTCTTTGAATCAAAATTTGAAGTTCCTTCCTTTCTCTACACAGACAATTTCTCAACAAAAAAAACGAAAGCAACTGAGCTACGGAGTCGTTAACCCTTTTTATGCCTCACAGCTGACGTTACTGTACATAGTATACGAAGGTTTAATGTTCCACAAGTAGACCTAACGATGGAATCAGGTGTAACAAGTGCATCGCACTCGTCGGGTTAATGCACTCGAGACTGGTATTTTCCTATAGCGTTTCGGGTATCCTGTGATGGGGGGGCATTTGTACTGTCTTGATTATGTTATTTGATCTTGATTGAAAACTCTATTATGTGTAAGAATGATAGTTAGGAGTTTAGAACCATTGCCGATCTAGTTTAGCTATACTTTGCCTCGATATCAACAAAAACTATTTATTTTGGAAACTCCGCAGTGTGTTTGCGCAAAAACGAAAAACCACCTGTTTGTCTAGACAAAAATGAAAGAGAATAAAAAAATTCCATCGAGGAAAATTTTATTTGAATCAAAGATTTGAAAAAATCTTCCTCCAATTACTAGTCGGTTTTAAAGAAGTATTTATAGAACAGTATGACGATAGTGAACTAGCATTTTATATGGATTCTGTTTAGTAAGGCTTTGTGACGAAACCCTAAAACTTACGTAATGTATCTGGCGCCTTTGACGCAATCAGGTCCTGGATGATAAATAGATTACCACAGGTAAGACTTCTTTACGTACCTCAATAATAGCTTGTTGGTATAATACTATACAAAAGAACAATATTGCATAATGCAATCAATAATGATTTATTTGCAAGAAGTAATATCAAAGGTTGAACAATGATATTTTTTTTATTTGATTCAGATTGCCAGGAAATTATAGTCTTGATACTTTTAGATCTAAAAATAAAAATAACTGTTTCATTATTAATTTAAAAACATTTCCTGCTATGTGCAGTTATGACATGACATGTCATTATTATTATTGTGCATTATATGCCTTTCACATTCTACTGCTGGAGCAATCCTTGGCACGAGGCTGTGTACTGGAACTACTGGGTGGATTCCTCTGGAGAAGACCGACGTCCGAAGGTACTTAACACAGAGAATGGAGTAATAAGAGCACTTTTGAAGGTGGTTTAAATCATAATATCTCTCCCAGATTCAAAATTCTAACCATGTTTATCCGCAGTAAAAATTGCGGTACCTACTCAAAGTCAATTAGGTAGGTAATAAAATTCTAAGCACTACCAATTACTCCCTTAATACGCCACTGTCCTCGCAATCAACTCTGTAGCCTCCAAACATGCAAACCCATCATTTTCGCCGTGACACGTGTGACCTTGTTCCTCATACGGCTTGATCGATATTGTACCAAGAACGCTTATGCGACGTAACTGCAGTTTTGCACTTATTGCTCTTTTATTGCACTTGATTCTTATTTTTCGCATGGCAACCTGTTGTTGGGTCTCTCGAAATTCTGATCAGCTGTTTTTTTATTAATGGGTTGGTAACAGAGTTCAATGTCTCAGATGTCCACTGCTGCACGTGTAAGGTTGTAAAGGTCAAAGTCCAACGTTTAATAAAAGGAGTTGCGATCACAGCTATGGTAAAGAAAGTGATCTTTATTCTCTTGATATAATCGAAAATATAAAACGCAGACCGGAGGCAAAAGTGTCTTAACTAGAAGGTATAACGGAAGCAAAGTTCAAAGTACTATCGAGGCAGCCCATATCTAAACACTTCGAAAACAAAATCCCTTGAGCACGATGACCATCTGTTTACAGCCCCTTTTTGCGTCGACCAATGAAACAAAAATACAAAGTAATATTTTGTCGTTCGTGTGCTTTGTAGGCTCTGTTACGTAGTAGGTACCTACTTGAAAATAATATGGTAACATGATATCTGTACCCAAATTACGTTGACCTGTAACTTCTGTTCTTGAAGTATCCTAAAGGTCGACCAGCGATGTCCGTAAGCCAATAAATGAATAAAATATAGATGTCCTTTAAAAGTCACGACGGAAGACCTTGTCAGTGTAAGGGGGAAGGGAAATCGGTAAGGACTTTGATAGTGATCGATTTATGTACTTCCATACGGGTATGGAATAATATTATTGCTAGATTTTATAAATATTTGCTCTAGACTAGTCTCTTTAAAGTTTTCAGGTTGAGAGAACTTTCATGGTTGGGTTTATTCAACGATCGATGCGTCTGCACATCTGTCTCCACTATTCAACTGTGCATGAATCGACGACGCGACGTATCCGCTATTGCACGACAATTTTACCAGATGGTCTTTTCAAAACATTGTCTTCTTCATATTTCTTTATTAAAAACTTCAAGATAGATAGCTCAATCTAGAGTTACTATTATTAAATCTACATTGTATGAAAACAACATCATAGTACTCGTATGTATTGAGAAACAATCGAGAGCAATGTTACCAAACAATGGCAATTGTTAAAAGATTCAACTATTTAGGACACGTGACTTCGTGCTCCATAAAGTTTAATATACAATGATTTGAAGATCACGACGATCGAATGTGACTGAAAGAAACTGTTGTAGGCACCACACGTGATTTTTTACGCGCACGTTTGTATAACATTAATCAAAAAACACCGTAAAACCACGTACAGCTCAACGTTGTACAGAAATCTTTTCTAAATATTGCGTCAATGCTGACGAACTTTGTAATATATGACCTATCGTGAAGAGATAGAACATATTGCGATCACTCATAACCGAGAATGTGACATTTTTATGATAGACCATCAGTGTGATACAACACCAACATAATTAATCTGTGACGTATTTCGAAATATTGTCAGTTGTAATGTTTTGGCTTGAGTAAGTCACTGTTATTTTTTCACGCTGTTTTGTCATGGCAGTCTCATTATAGACAAAGAAATAATTATTTGTATTGCAACAGTCGACTTCTTTGGAATTTAGCACGTACGAATTTAGAATGTAATAAAACTGTACAATCATTTTTTTTATACAAGTTGATTTGTGACAGATTTGCATTTAAACTCAAAATGTTGTCTTAGTAATTAAATGAGGCTAAAAGAAAAATAAATGCTACACTGTTGTGAGAGCTGAGATTTCTAAAAAACCGTGAAGAACACTTACCATGTGATGGGTCATACTTTATGAAACAGTGAAATCAGTTGCTCTTAGAAAGGAGAGAATATCATAGACTAATCTCTCTAGTCAAGTCTGCTTATTTTGATCTTGTGATCGCAAGCACGACTGCAAAATGTGAGCCGAGTTTATTAGTCAAGTCTGATAAAAGAGCAATGATCAGAACAAAATTGTTTTGAATCCAAACCTGTCAGTAATAAATGGCAAGAGGTTTGGTCCTTTGCTTGTAAAGCCCTTTAGGAAACACAGACTTAATCTCATGATAAATCCGAGAAAGCTGTTTCGTGTCACTTAAAGAACTTCCTTGACAAGAACATTTGATATCCACACTAATCTTCATAATTATGATAAGTTTGTGAGACCAAATCAATAACAGTAAGTTGTGACAATTCCGTCCGGTTCGGTAACTATAGTTGAGCAATACGTTCGAGACCAACTTTCACTGGTAAAGACCAAAGTTATTATGGTCGTGTTCTGCGGAAGTACGATCCAGTTATAGAGAAAGCCAGCCCCAGGAACCAGTGTAATGCGTTAGTTGATCGGTTAAAAATATCTTGCAATTGTCCCCAATCTTAGGAAATTTAGCAGTGCTACGATTTATCGCGATTCAATACCAAGAGTTACTTATAGCCTGGCTAGGTTCAATTCTTGACATTATGTTGTCTTTGATCTTTTGACGATAATATTAACACCTCAATAATAATATTACCAAAGTTCAGGGATTCTTTTTAAACTTGTTGAGGTCGAATTGATCGTTCATACAGCAATACAAAAATATTAAAGCTATTTAAAAATTTGTTCAGGCTCACAAAGGACTAACTCCCAATCATTTTTTGTCGGTAGACGATGGAATTCCGATATGGTTTTACGGCAAACCCGCCACCATAACCAACCATGCGTAAAGTGTGGACGTAAAAAACGTTGTGAGAACATCGAAGATGCAATATCCATTTCGAGATTCCAGTTCTTCTATTTAGGTTTATGTCTAAAGGAGGAACACAATAAAAACAAGTGAGCCTGGATCCACGGCGGGGAATGTGAGCCCTTTTCGCTTTAAATAGAATCGTTTCTTACTCATGGATCTTTGTCATCGACTTCGTGCTCTGGTGAGTGTAAGTAAGTGGTTGGAGTAATTTGGTAGTGAAATGATTAATATAGTGTTCTAAATAAGAAAGTGGTAAAAAAACTTTTTGACAAGAAATGAGCTTTATAATCTCTCCTGTAAAAGGGGATTAGACACTATCTCTCAACCATTTCTATAGTGGTTCTTCTTCTTCTTTAGTTCTCTCTCTTACTTGAATACCACTAGTTTGGAACCCAAACAAAGTTTTTCAGGTCATTACAAACTTAATTACATCCTAATCTCATCAAAACTCAACACAAAAAAGTTATTAGCAAATCATAAAAAAGTTTCTCACAACCTTGAAAAAACCTACATAATGGCGACCGGTATCGTCTAATACAAATAAATCAAGACTGCAGACTGTACCGGAGACGCCTTTGAGTCAACCAGTAGTCAGACTTGACTAAGTCTTTCTATTAATAAGATATAATAATTATCAGCTTAACACACATTGATTCATTTCTGAAAGTTCATCTTACTCATTTCACTTTGGAAATAGTGTAAGGCTCGTCATCCTCGACGCGACTACAGCCAGCCGCGACGCGACAACGCTAGAACAATTTCCGTGAAGTTTTCATACAAAACGGTTCCAACAAGTTTTGAGAAGCGTCGTGGCGTGGCTCAAAGTTACAATATTTGAAGATGTTACACGCAATAACCACTCTTAGTCATAGAAAGTGATTGCGAACAAAGCCATTGGTTTTGTTTTTTCATGTAAGGTTAGCATAACATAAATATGCACCAAAGTTTCCAATTGAGTCAATTCTCCGAATAGGGAAACCAGTACGTGAGGGAAAATGCACCTAAACGCGAGCAAGCAACTTACGCATCGCAGGTAACTAATATTAGAAATGTAAACAAGTATGTCATTTAGAATGATTTAATTCACATTTTCCTTCTCCCCGTTTACTCGTGTGATTCACTATGGTTTTTAATATAAATATATTGTTTGAGGAGATATCAGCTTCAGTGAAATATGTTAGTAGATACCTACAACAGTTCGTATAAGGTAAAACTGTTAGGTATTATAAGTTACGTTCAGGCATATAGTCAATACCAATTTACTTTCACAGTCAAACAAAAATTATTACATCATAAAATCACGCCTGTATGCCACGAAAGGGATAGGCAGAGGTGTACCTTATAGTACACCCACATTTCGCCAATTAAGTTTAAGTTCCATGTAATAAAGGGCGAGCCTACTGCCATCAATCGGGCACACATCCAGACTCCGGGCTGTTACTTAGCAAAAGCCTCTAGGTACCTATATTTGGTCAGGAGTTCAAGACCCTGATTTCAACGAACTTGCGACCAGGTCTTCATTATTTTGAATATCCAATGTCTAATCTTTTTGAAACTGATCACTCAAAAGACGTAAGTATCTACGTAGCATTTTCGTTGTGACCGCATTGCACTGCAGCGGTTAACGTTCCTTTGTGGCACAACGCGGTGATAATTACTGGACTTTTTAGAAAATCTTCCATTAGTAGGTACTAGTAAATCCAACCAGCTGCTATGCACGCTATTTCAAGTACCATTTGCATGATGTGCACATCTTGCAGCTATCAACCTATCGCAATCTATTTATACCGGGGAATTTACAAAGAATTTGCAAAAACAAACATCATTACCATGCAGCTACATTCCAGAAGAGTAAGTAGAACTAGCTTGAAAAATAAATCACAATATGTAGATAGAGGCACTACCTACAATAATTATTGTGATTTATTTTTCAAGCTGCACGCTTAGAACTGGCCAGTAAAATTATTGATACTAGACGAGGGATGATTTCAATGCTAATAAAATAGGCTCGAGGACAACTGTTTATTTATATTCATCCTCTACAGTAAACTCAATATGGCGCTAAAAAGCAAAATAAACAAACTTCTCTCAAAATGAATAGGTACAATCATTATACATTAGCACAACGTTGAAAAGTTGCTGCATGGGGGTTACAAGAAGATTTCTGAGGTATAAAAAGTACCAGTAAATGGTTTAGTCATAAACTCATGGGTTTATTATCAAACCTATGACTAGTCAAGTATTTTCATTAGAACTACTATTGTATAGTATAGTCAGTCACGTGGGATGACCGTACAGACTCACGCGACTGACGCCTGATTACGGTAGTTGGGTAGCGGTAGGCAGAAACTTATCTCTGATTTACTAATGTTTTCCTAGTACAATTACATCACCATATTGCCCCTTGTTGTGTGCAAATCGGTTGCCATGGTACCAGGCGGGCATGTGATGCGACGAATAGGAGATACGTATATCGTGGGTATGTTTTCTATTTTTCAATAAGATGAGGGGAAGCAATATGAAGAAATTTTTTTGAGGGTGGGAAATCATCAAATGGCTTCTCCCGTTCTGGGCGGAGCGGGAGGGCGTGTCAGACTTTTACTGACTAAAACCCACCCGTGTTCCTTCAGTTGCCTGTTGCCAAGGGTCCCGGTATCCCTTTCGGACTTTCCCTGCAACCCTGGATGGTAATGACTCCTACGGTTAAAACTAGCACACTCTTGAAAACCCACAGGAAGCGAGCTACCAATTCTGAGTCGTAAAATGGCATAACACAATAATAATATGCAAGTTACATATGACTAATAAATTATACCGACGTAAACGTTTGGCTCTGATTCACCAATTCTACCGCTAGTTCTGTTTACTAACGATTCCGATTGATCTATTACATAGTATCATTGCATAATGCTATGGTCTAAGAACTTGGGTGAATAATCGCGGTTCGTGTTAATAGATTTTCTTGTAAATGCTATGTACGATTTTTTTTCATCATCATCAGCATTATTTCAGCCGAAAGACTTCCAAAGTGGCGGTGCTTGGTGGCTATGCTTCCCGCATCCAGCGGATTCCTGACAGAGGCCTTCACAAGGTCATCGGTCCACCGTGCGGGAGTGGTCTTCCGGTACGCAGTCGCCATTCCAGAACCATTTAGCCACATCGGGGATCTGTTCTACGAGCAATGTGTGCTTCCCTGGCAATTCTTCGGGCTATATCGGTTACCTTGGTTCTCCTACGGATCTCTTGATTTCTGATTCGATCACGTAGGGAAACTCCAAGCATAGCCCTCTTCATTGCTCTTTGGGTGACATTTAGCCTTTGAACGATTTTTTTACTAGAATAATTTACACATTTGAATATAAAGGTTCATTTAAATTGTTTGAAAAGGGAATAAATTAAATATACCTTCATTTTCAAATAAAGCAAAGTCAATATTACGTACGGACTATAAAAATTACAATGCGTTGAGAAAAAACAAATTACAGTCAATCATTTTACGGTAAATTAGTCGCAGAGTGAAATAACAACACGTGCGGACTAAAGGTGACCGCATTATAAAACCACCGTAAATTTTCATAACCAAAGCGAAACATCACACTATAACATGCAAGCTTTCACCTTGCTTTGTAATTCATGAAACCCTAAAAATACCAAAACATTGACGTCCGTTTTTATCACATAAATATTCTACGAGAACTAATGTCCGTTTTGCGTGACAACATCAATTGAAGTTCGGTCATTATATGTCATAAATATAATATGATAAGTTCCTCTAAAGGTCGAGGTCAAAACTTGAATGTCACTGTAACATTCAATCAGCGATTTTCTAGTAACATATTGTTTACGTCTCCACTGATACTCACGAGAAAGCGAATTATAAACTTGCGCCGATCATCAAGTTAGGTGAAAACCAACTTTAACACTTGTAGATAAAGTTGTTTATATATTGTTAAATTTGAAGGTAAACGTATTGGTTGTCAAAGAGTTTCAAATAATGAAAGTACTGGGTGTCAAATAAAACGAGAGTGAGTTGTTTAAAGTAGGTTAAGGCACTTACTTATTCAGGGTGTACAGAACCCACATAAGCTTGATTGTGTTGATTGCATAAGTACGACTCAGAACTGAAAACATTGACTCATACTCGTCGATTCATCATTATCATCGTTTTATCACCTTTACTAAAGGTTTTGGCAGGTGATGTTGAACTTCAATATTTACTAAGGAGTTGTACAATGTAATCATTCTATATGATTTGCCCATCGTGTGGTTCAGTTCCCATACACCCTTGATCAGGCATAGCTGCAAGATACTTTAAGATCATTTAAAAAAATGCTCTAATTTTTTCAAATAATAATTTATGGTTGGATTCAGGTCTTTGAAACGGCTTAACATTTATTTGTTTAATACTTTAAGCACAGAAATGAACAGAGGTGGACTTAATGCCAAAGGCATTTTCTACCAGTCAACCTTTGATGATACAGAGACAAACAGTGGTAGGTACACTGACGAAAATTGTGGAATAAAATAATATTTATTTAAATATAAGGATATACCTATTAAAAACTATAAATATAATGTTTATACCTAATTATAATAATAAATACAAGCACAAAATACATACACGAACATACAAGGTTTAGGTACTTAATACGTGGTTTCATCAGGTAGGTAGGTGCATAAACTTTATTGGCCTTACCACAAAAACTTAGACACTTATTTGTTCAATGCGTGTTTAATGTCAGTTTTAAGTCAAACTCCATACAGAAATGTCATGTTTAAAAGGTGTTTAGGCTAAACAACTGATAAACACGGTTTTGTGGTAATAAGCTATAATGTAAGTACTACACACGGCTACACATCAAGATATACATTTCCAGTTTATGCTGATCTCGCATTGTATAGGATTTTCACACAATGCGAGGTCAGCTTATACTGGAAATTTATAGCTTTATGTGTAGCCGTGTATATAAAGTATTTATTATGACATGTGTGAGTTGAATATCATAATGCAGATTTAAAGTTCAAGGAGATATTTAGATAGGTGCCTGATTTGATATTTACACGATAGCGATTCATGCACGTTCACATTAAATAAAATAAAAAAACTGCTGGTAGGTTTTATATATTCTTTATGTCTATAATATTCGACTTATGTAAAAAAAAACCTTTCATGATTATTATTCAAATTGAAATTCTGTCATTATTTTCTACATCCTCAATTAAAAAATATTGTACCAACAGCATAAAATTTAATTATTTAGGGAAAATTAACACAATACTCTTGTTGTATGGCGGAAACACATACAAATATTCTCAGTTACACCAAAAGTAAGGGAAAAAGACTCAAATATATACCCAAATTCGTTAGCTTTATAGTTAGTAATCGCGAGTAGGTAATTAAATTATCTATTATCATTAAGTCATTAATGAAATATACAATCGGCCCATAATTAAGAGACTTAAGTCTTGGACGAGTATAAAAAAATATGATACTTAATATCAGTAAGCTCCAAACGTGACTTCCTGAAAATAAAAGTAGATAAACTAAAATGTTGCTTATATCTTCACATGTAATAAGAACGAACTAGAAATATCCAATTCCTCCAAGATTTTTATCATTCACCTTCGGGGTTAAAAGTTATATGTGTTAATAAGATTCTTTCAATGTAAATCATCTGAAAATGTTATGTTGTGTGGTCCACAGCTACAAATTTTTTGATAATTTTGCGAAGCGTGGTGATTTTGATCACTTTATCCAACTATTGTTCATTGTGGTAATTCATTAGGTGGACAAACCACTAGACTAAAAAAAAAGACTCAATTCATACTTATCCACATCCATATTATCCTACTATATATAAATAATACTGAAACATTCCTTTGTTTATCCTACAACGGTTTCCCGTACAGAGGTACGGACCATGTAAATGTTACCATGCACGTAGACCATAAAACATTTCCATGCCACCATCAATCACGATGGGATATTGACCCAGGAATCTCTCAATCTCAGTCAATCAATAATATTAGTTCATGAACAAACCGGTCAGTAAATTATTGACAGATCGAAATTAATTGACGATTGTCAGAAGAAAAGACGATTGTTAAAATAAAACTTCATTCACCTGAAGCGACACCTAAATGTCTAAATGAAAGCATGTTGAATTTTCAACGCTCGGCTCAGAGCCGAGAGTTCAGAATCCAACAATGCAATAATATTTAGGCGTTACATTTATGTGTCGTATAGTGTAAGAAAAAACGCTCATTAGCCAATTAGAAAACTATTTTTTGTATCAGCTCCTCCACTTTGCTTTTATGGAGTGTTTTACTTTCTATCCATTTTTTTTTTTCAAATGTTTTGTGTAAGTGCAATTTAAGTTGCGCAACTATTGCGGCACTCGAGCAATTGAGGTTACATAAGAACACAAAGGAAACTACACAGTTCAGTCACGAAATTGTTGCATAATTTTAATTTCCACTATATCACTGTATTTTACATTTACTGAAAAATAATTGACATGGTTATAAAAAAAATGTTTTATATATGAACTAGCTGATGCCCGCGGCTTCGCCCACGTGGATGTCGGTTATTATATACTAAAACCTTCTTCGAGAACCACTCTATCCATTGGTGAAAACAGCATGAAAATCAGTGCAGTAGTTTTTGAGTTTATCGCGAGCAGGACGACAGACAGACGCGGCGGAGGACTTTGTTTTATAATATGTTCCTTACATATTATAAAACAAAGTCCTCCGCCGCGTCTGTCTGTAAGGATAATTGGGAAATAATTGAATATTATATTATATATAATTGAATATTTAAAATTATTTTAACTTAAAACTACTAGCAGGCTCACTGACTCGTGACCAAAGTTTACTTCGACTTGTCCTGTACTTTGTTTAAATTGATTAGCAACTTCCGTCTGTAACATGATCGCTGTAAAGTTCAAATTTCAATATCCCCTATGTCTCATTGTACGAAGCTTCCGCCTGCAACTGTGAAGATGTTCTCAAGAAATGAGGTCACTGAATTTGTTAAAGAAACATCTGTTAAAAGAATATTTAAAGACTTTTAGAGAGAGCTGTTTTAAAAGTAGGCCTCAAAGCAGTAGTTTCACACCAATATAGATAAGATCTGACCGAAAAATTATAAGTTTTATTTTTCTGACATGCTAAGTTAATTCGCCCCAGAAAATATTAACCTAAAAACCAAAAAGAAAGCCGAGAAAAACACAAATGAAATCAAATTGTCTTTCATCCGTACACCGATTCAACAATTAGAACAAGGATCGAGTACATCACACCTTGTATCTAACTACTGCAAATTATTTTGAAATTATCCGGCAATGTAAACAAGACTGGTAAGCCATACTGAGTGATTCACCTCAGACAACCCAGTTAGCCACATGGGGTAATGAGTTGCTCTACTAAAAATATACGCTGATTTTTTAGTAAAGTGTATCAAATTATGCTTTAGTTTTTAGCCATTTTGGTGACACATCGCAAGGTAATGGTGATTCAGACTCCTTACACCATAATAATATAATATAATGTGCAGTCAGTTTTGGGAAAACTTGACACCATACGTTTGGTTTTGAGAAAAACCCTGTTTCATGAATACAAGTTGGGTTCACACAGAAACACTAATTGGCCAATGATGTGACTTCGTCTAAACATACCTTAAATATAAATAAAAAATCATAATAATGATCGCTTCTTCTTAGTTTCGTGAATCAGCATTTTATTACTTTCAAAGAGTTTTTAGTATTCAGTGTTTATTGTATCGGCACTTTTTATGATAATTTGGGACTCATTTATTTGTATTGTTACGCCCGTATCGTTATTGAAAGTAATTTGAACGTTTCAACTTTCAATTGAACTCAAAACCAGCTTAAAGTCGCAGTTTTATAGCTGAGTTTTACAATTATTTCTTTCATTATTTTTATATAATTTTAATGCATGCGCAGTTGGAGTCAGATTACAATTGTTCTTAACGATGTCACGTTGCAATTAATGCTTTTTGTTCTTTGTAATCAGCGCGTGACTTATCCTGACAATTCTGTCTATTCTTTACTTGTGCCTTTTCCTTTTATGGATGTTGCTTTAAAAGCGTTTATTCTTTGAAATATTATATTCTTGGTACAAAGAGTATTTGAACCTTCGAGTGCTTATTTCTTTGAATTTATATGACGTGCTGAGTGCCTGTTTACTGGTACTCATATATCGTGTCCTATACAGTCTGGCAATTAATGTTTCAAGTACTTGCAAAGTTCTCTTCTCCCTCTTTTTCTCTTTCTTTCTCTCTCTCTATGTATTGATTTTTCGAATTTGAGGGGGACGTAAAATTTAGGGCTGAGTTTCCATTATGCTATATGAGTTTCACGTAATACTAATGCGTAGTATGTACTTACAACATCCCGAGCATCTTTTTATAGACGAAATGATTGCAACCCATCACTCTTCATCAGACGATAAACTAGATTACGTTTGCCTATCAAGATAAGTGTTTGGCACAAATTGCGAAATATTAAGTCATTCAATAAACATGCTGATGGTTTGTGTGCTCTATGATGTTACGAAACATACCGAAGACTTCCGAAGATCTAGTTTTCAGCAAGCTTTTATAACTCCAATATTTACCAAAGTTTATCGTAAGGTTTAGGTATCTACTTCGTATAGACACAGCAGCTACACAATGCGAACCAGACAGTAGGATTGAGGATTGGCTTGACTAAAAATTTAATACTTCCTACCTATTACTATTTCCTGGTTCAACATAAATTGCGCCTCAACTCTTGACGATGCTAAAATGCGATGTCGAAGAATATCATCACCAAAATCAATCAATCATACTCAAAAGGTTTGTTATCAATAGCTATCAGTTTAATAGAAGATACATGATCTGAAGGTTGTCGGTTTGATGTCACCATGCTCAGATAGTGAACTAAATTTACTTCTACGTCATAGCCTATCAATCTTCTGACTTCATCGGTCGGTTCCTTTATCCTTTCATTTACCTTCGAAGTTGGCAACTATACGAGTAAAACTAGATAGATTATACCAGGTGTAAATCAAAAGTAATTTATTATGTATGTTATTCTATAGACCTCTATTTCATGACGTCATAATGAACTTTGTCTGTTATACAGTTTTGACGTTAAATTCCCATACGTACTCGGTTTTATTGCATTTTTAAGACCTTAGAACTGAAGGTTTTGTACTAACAATAAGCCTTACGAATCTTTAAACGAATTTTACGATTTTTTTAAATACGGCTGCTCTCCTACACTGTAAAAATAATGGCCACCTGTTATTACTTATTGGAGGTAAGCTAGGAGTATCATTAAGGCCAGATTGTAAATAAAATATATATTTATCATAATCGTGATAACTTAGTTTACTCACAGCATACTTCAAAATATAGGTCTCGCGTCACTAACAAACCCAATTCAGGAGCTATTTTAGTCTAAACGCCCACATCACATCTGGTAGGATTATCCTAGCTTTTTGTCTGGAAATGTAGGTCAAAGGTTCAACAGAACAGTCGTTTAACAGATGGAGCCATTCCACGTCAAATACATAACCTTCACTTTTTTGGAGTCGGTTACCTACAAATGTTGGGACATTGTAACTTTGTCGGAATGCATGTCGCAATACTGGAAGTTGGTAACTTTATGTATATCTCTTTCCATACAGCATTTAAGGGTCAAATTAAACCTATTTGATGCATGTCAAGTTCAGCAAAGTATTGGGGCCAGACGGTTCTGCAATCACGCGAGTTAGTCATGCCGGCTGTTATGAAAGGCCGCGTTGAGTTGCCCCCACACAAACCGTTTCGGCATGTAATTTTAGTAGCCACAAACGTTTTTGTTTGCGGAAATAATTCAAGATTCTACAATTTTTTTTGCTCTGCATTTGAATTAAAAAATACGACGCAAAACTCAATCGTTTACGTTAAGCTGATTTTAAAAAAAAGTCAATATTTTGAGAGAATGACGATAAAATGTTATAAAGACTGTATCAATCTTTCTCAAAATCGCTCTAATAAATATATTATGTTTTATAAATAAATCAGCCATTGTGAGTAACAAATTAATAAAAGACAATGGCCAAGCACGTCAAATTGATCACGAACAAATCACATGGCTTAACAGCCAGCCTTTGTCTGATAAAAACTTGAATATACAGCCTGTTTAACCTCTAAACATACCATAATGAATGTCGGTGACATTTAGAACATATTTGAATTTATGACCGTTCTTGAACTGTTAAAAGCTCAAGTTGGCTAATATTAGAACCAGTAACATTGTTCGGTAACAGAACCATTCATTTGCTGAACTTCCTGATTGCCAAAAATATGTCTAACATAATAATAAGTAATATATTCTGCGAACTTATACTTCCTTGTCGATCGATAAATCATTTATTTGAATGTCGTCTCAAGCAATTGGCAATAGCCAAACACGTTTCTTCTTCGTAGGCGTTTACTTAGCAAATTGTAGTGAAACTATTACAATTTGTCGTCAATATATAACTGAATTGTAGAATATAACTTGGTATACCTCGGAAAATTTAATCCTGTTCTGATCTTAATCACCATGTTCGATGATTCCATACCTAAAACCTCGGCACAACCATCAGTTCTCGCTTATTAGCAATTCTAAACCCATCATTATGAGTACTACATAGAGCGGGAAGGCACAGCTGTGAAATAGCTAACCTAACTGTGCCAAGGCGAAACCTCACTGTCGCCTACTCGCCAGTACTAACTTATATGCATGTAATTAGGCACGACAATTTTACTTGGCAACTGATAGTTTGTGGAATTGTAGTTACCTATTTTGGGTCCTTTGAAGACGTTATGACGGTTAAATAAATCTATTCGAATATTAGACGCAAGCTATGCAACAAGCTTCACCAAATCTGACTTATGGCCGATTTTGGTTAAAATTAAGAATCTTGTACCTCAAAAAAAAAAAAACTCAAAGAATTTATTTCAATTAAACCATTTACAGGCACTTTTGAATTGTCAAGGAGTCGGTCAGTCAGAAATATGAAGCTAGTTGCCCATTCCAAAGCGTAGTAGGTACCTATTGAGAAGAAGGGGCAAGAAACTCCACGGACACTCTTTTAAATCAAAATATTGTTACAATATATTGGTTACATCATTCGTTGAAATTATACATGTGAGAACAATGTAGAAAGCACGTTAACTAATAATGATGCAAAGACCTCGTAGCTTTGCATAGTAGACCCTTCCATATCGAAGTAGCTATGATAGGTAAAATTAGCTTAGGAATCTTGATAAGAAATTGGTAAGCAAAAGGATTTGTTTTTGTTTATAGGAACCGAGCATTCACAGTAAAAGATTTGATCCAATACATGGGACTCATATTTATAGCATTCATTATGACGTCGTCACTACAGTAAGTATAGTTAAATATATGTAAGTACTACTAACAGAACATCGCAATTAATGTGACCTTTAATTAATAAATTAAATTAATTCTGCGTGTAAATTCTAGTGAAATATTAATTAAATAACTGATACCAATGATGTACCAAATAGCAACATTTTCCTGCGTAGTTCCAGAGAATTTTGAGTTGTAATTCTGAAATTAAATGAATCTGAAGTATTTGCAGTGCCTTCGTTATATTAAAAACATTTTGCGTCGTACTTTGAGGATGGGTGATCATTCCGCTCTTGCGGAACTGATTGCATTGTTATTGTTATTAATTTCTATTTCACGGCGGCCAATCTCAGCGGAGACTAGCGTTCGGCGCGGGAGATATTATAGAGCACAAAATGTGTGCGCAGACATAGGTGCACCAAAACACAGGTGCATCAAAAGGTTTACACGAATAACTAAGTGAAAAGTTGTCTTTATTAGTTGTTATTTTGCCAAAATGTTTACAAATATCTTAAGAATAAAAATGTAGCTTTCATGACTCATAAGTCACCTTATGTCATTTTAAATGTATCAGGAGACTTCGATCATACAGAGTTGATTTATCATTTATTTATCTAACATTGCAAAGCCTTTTATTTATCACGAGGCGTACACGAGTAGCTTTAGTGGAAAGTGGTCTTTATTAAACAATATTACAAGACGAAGCTGATTATTGCAATGTATACAGCTGTTATCAACAAACTCAATGTTAAAAGACTACCTGAATCATCTCTCCAGATTATTCCGTGAATAAGAAATTATTCAATAAGTCGTTTATCACTGGCCATAAGTATCATGATACAAGTGTATTATGATAAGTCGAAATGCAGTAATACTTTTACAGCCGCGTGACAAAGGATGACTTCATTTTCAATTATTTAATAGGATCGCAATCTTATCTGAATTAATTATCCTTAAAATAATTTTCCTGTTATATATCCTAACTTCCTAACTAATGTTATAAATGCGAAAGTGGATTTGTTTGTTTCGCTTTCACTTTAAACCGGCTGACAGGATTTGGACTTTTTATCCCGTTAATCCCACGGCATCATTACTTATGCGGGTAAAACCGCGGGGCGCAGCTAGTAATGCAATAACCATCGAGTGTCCTCAAAGCCTTTTGATTTTATACTCCGGTAATATCTACTTGATCTATTATCTCGTCTATTTATACATTATTTCTCGTAATTATTTGTAATAGCACTATCTATAAAGATATGAGCGAGACAATGATTACAACATGGACAATGCGCTGATGTTTGTAAATAAAGGTTTACTCTCTAGGTTTAACGAACTTGTAGCTTAGTTTTGTAATGATGGCAACTTCTTGCTGTGATACCATGGAACTTGATACTGGCAGCTACCCTGCTTTACAGTTTTACAACAGCATACTTTTAGCTGATGTGCTGGGTGATCTGTGTCTGGTTTAGGAAAGAATGATAAAAAAGTCATCTCTCCTCTCACAGAGAGGAATCCTGTGGCCCAGTAGTGCGAACGATAATAGGCTCATCATGTTATGCTATTCCAGCACGCTCCCTTACAAGCCAGTATATATGATACACAAGTGTGGTAAACCGGGACCATCTCTTTTGATCTCTGACCTACCACACTTATTGAAGCTTCCTTTGCTTTTCTTTGGATCATACGCGTGATTCTACATGCGAGTTCCCGCACGTTTTACTACAAAAATGTTCCAGTTTTTTATTTATTTTGGTTTCTAAACCGCGAATCAATGTTTACGCAATATAAACAGGCATAAATTGAAGGATTTCTAGGTGGCCTGTCGATGGATGAATTACTTGCGTTTAAATCAAGGTGAAGAACGGGTTTCCTATATTGATGTATAATTTACTTTTCTGAACTGGCTCTCATTTTGCTTGTAACCTGAAAAGAGAAAACTATAATCTCGGTTTTGATTTGGATTATATACTTCATGTCTTTGTATTATTAACATTATGTACATAATCTCAGTTTTGGTTTGGATTATGTACCTACTTCATGTAGTCTTTAAATTATTATTAAGTTATCGATATTATTTATTTTAGTAGTAACACAGTGTTTGATGATTAATGACACAGTATGGAGGACGCAGAGGCTAGAGAGAGACTATTCAAAAGTAAATTGTAACCATTTTGATAATTCATTTTTCGGAACATGTTTTGGAAACAAACTGATAGCTACCAACTGAAGTTTCTTTCTAGAAGGATTTTATTGAAATAATGAGAAAGTTACTTAGAATACAATAGGTATTTACTGAATTAAAATTAAACATACAGAAACAAACTGGATGCACCCACCGTGTTTACATTCATAATATAAACCAAGTTTTAATCGGGAAAATTCCTCTAAGAATTACCCAGAAACTCAGCCTTTAAGGAGTTATTATGTATACTTTAGTGGTTAAACACAGCTGAAATCCAGAAAATTTTCCTCAGTTTGCTTGAATTTTCTTTGGTTCCACAATGACATATACCTACTAATAATTAAGTTGTATTTTAATTTAAATTCTCGTGAACACTGATTTCCGTGAGTCACTGAAATTGGCATTGTAGTATATAATAATGTACCTATTTATATGGAGGCATAATGACGCATGTGCGAAGAAAAAACTTGTAACAATTACGAATATAATATTACCTATGTTCATGAGATACGTCTTTACCTACGTAAGGAAAAGACTACTTAGCTATACATTATATACTTAAGTACCTTTATGTACTGTATTATTTTATTTATGTTTTGTGAAATCATCTGTACTTATCTGGAAAATACGTGTATGAGTCACGACGTTCAGTGTCCCCCTTCACTGATTTACATACAGACACAAGTCATAATTATTATGTACCCTGATATGATGATGTATACAATTTCAACATTTTCCATTGCAATTTTCTAAAGGCACTTTCCATGACGGCCGTAAACGTCTTTATAAGGAAGTATTTTCCGTTTGAAAGAACTAAATAATGGAAGATATAATCTAAGGTCATTGACACGAATCAATACCATGTGTATTACTACACGGAACATCTGCCGTTTGAATTTCCTATACTATGTAAAGAAAATAGATGTTTTCATCGTTTGTTATTTTATTAGTTGAGTTTAGATATTATGGCCCTCGCCTACTTAGGACTCCCACAAGTAGAAATAAGGTCAACACTACTAGGTACTATTCTTAGATTCAGCACTAGGTACTATTCTTAGATTCAGCACTACTTGGGAGATTATGACGAGATACTTGTGTTAAATGGGCAAAACCATCTGGTAAATAAAAACTCCTTGGTCATAGAGTGGTTGGGTACTCGTCGAGAAAACCTGAGTTATCTCAGCTGGTTATCATCCTACGTAGATGTTCCAGGGTAAAACGTAACGGTGCTACCTACTTAGAATCAGTTACTACTTACCTACATTAGGAGGTGCGTATCTCTTGATCTATGACATAAATCTGCTACTTTATATGATGCTGATTCTGATCGGGATTTTCTTTTTCTTTTTGGGTTTAGGGACATTACCAGAGAGCGTTATGTTAGTGCTTATTGTATTTAATTGAAATAATTATACGCAACGCATTGAGATCGTGTAGGTATAATTACTAATTGCGTTTGATCACTTAGTTGATTTATAGGTACAACAGAGCAAAACTGCGTATTTAACTGACATTGAACTTCAACATACTTCGATCTGTAGGCCTCATTTATTTTTCTTAACCACAACTTGGTTCAATTCTGTGAAATATAGAAAAACATAATTATCAAGAAATCTTTACGACTACTGCTAGGTATGAATGGCCAGTTTAAAATGCCCTTGAAAATTCACTATTTCAGAAAACATTTTTATGATTTTTATGGCCATAGTAGATGTGCACTAGGATCATAGGTATACCTACATGCATTAGTACATAGGATATCTGTAAATTTATTTCTCAGGCATTTTCTCATTTCCTTGCAGCTTACATAAACCGATAATCGAAGGTTTTTTAGTACTGTTTTTGAAACACGTGCCGCTATACGTGTATCGCAGTCATTTGCTATTGCAACTGTCACGCCTTTGAATCAATAAGGTGTAAGAAAAAGTGTACTATTGTAGTACGCAAACCATTTGTTTTTATGACCAGTATTACGTTAAAGTAAATATATAAGTGTAAGGGTCAAACTACTGAAGAATTCCCGGTGGGCAACTATTCTAATTAACTTATGGTAAAATAACACTTATTCTGATGGACTTAAGACCTGACAAGGGATATCATTAAACAGACGTTACTGTTACCGGGGGACAAAGGTCCGACCTGCACTAACGTTGCATTGCAATAAAAACTTAAACAATTACCCAGTAATCCCAGACGTTGGAGTCATATAATACATTTGCCTACACCGTTAAGATATGAGTTAATTACTGAAACCCAACTCACACGGCACACAGTGAAGCAATCAAACCGACACACATTGGTACAATTAAACACACGTACATGGTAACTTTTTGAGTTTGACAGCGCCTTTATTTTATAGCGAGTAGCAGCGTTTTTCAACACAAGTATGTGCGGTTGACCGTACGTAGCCGCACGCGTCTCAAGTGTGATATGACCCGACACGTGATGCTTATATGTGGCCACAGAGTAATTGTGCAGACGGCTCGCAGCATACAATTCACCACAACCAATTAATTTGTCAATGTTAATTATGTAGTTTCATGAAATTGTTTTAATTGATTTGTTAATATTTTGCTGTATTTGTAATAGGTATTTGGCTCCAATAAAAATGGATGAAAACAGATTTGCTAATCTCAATGTTTCAACATGATTAGGTACTTAATTCCAATGTTATGTTAACAGGCCATAAACTCAATAACATTCAGTACAAGTAAATGACATAACGATTACTTTGGTAGGCCCAGACACGTAATTGGTACTTATTGTCAATCTAAGTGATCGACTTTTGCAACCGACACAAAGGTATTCAAGTATTCAGAATTGCGTTAAACCAATTCGCAGTGCATTGTTTTCGAACTAGGTCAATCTGACCCCGACGAAACGGATATAAAGGGGTAGATACTTGATAATTAATGCTATCGTGAACGTAGTTTAATAGTAAAGCGCATTTGTTAGGTCAATAAGGCCTTATCGGCTACTAAAATATTAAAAAATAAAGGTAAATCATGAGAAATTAGATTCATATCGTGAAAAAGCTGGGAATTCCATTATTTGGACAGTGTAAATACTAAGGCAAGATATTTAAATTTAGGTACTATTATTGATAATGTTTATGAATCATTTGAATTACATTTTGCTTAAAATAATTGTCGAATTTGAACAGTTCGCGTAGGCATTAATAGTGCATAAAGAATCATGTTCATTGAATGCAATATTTTTATTGTTCTGTGACGTATACGTAGGTGGTCGAAGCTACACACACATCCACGGATTTTATATCAACTAACGATGTGTGTGCCTTACGCGTGTATATTTCAACTGAAACTAAACGTGAACTTTAACTAGTGTTCATAGTTTGTTTTTTAAACAGCGGAAATTAAATCGAAGGAAGGCGTGGGATTCTATACTAGTTTGGGAGATCGATTGCTTGAGAAATAATCGTGTAGTCTCGATACGATTTTCGTTTGAAACACAATACCAGTTGAACAACTTCCGATGAGAAAGTTAAATTCCCATTCAGTGTTTAACCTGTATAAAAATACTCTTATACACAGAAAATTGACTCTTATTACAAGCTTAGAAAATAGAAAATATAAAAAAATCAGGCAACTATTAAATTATTATTTCTCCTAGGTATAATTATGCATGTGTACAAGGTAATATGTTACTTTATAAAAAGCAATTCACACCGTTTATGAGTACATAAATCACACGTGCATATTATTATTCACTCAACAGAATGAACACTTTACGAGTAATTACAAATAACCTATTATAACTCCTGAGCGTAAAACAAACTTTGCAGCATAAATAATGGTATCCACCGACAGTTGCTAAGGCAGAATTTAGACTGTCGAACCACGTGAATAGGTTCTTACTTTGTGGTGAACTTTGCAGAACATCTTTCTTCTACCGCATGAGAACAAGATAAGATTACATGCAGCTAACAACGTTTTTCAGTAACATCAGCAAATATAATAATTTAAAAAAACAACTCGGTTTATGGTAGATCAAATAGTGAATGGAAAAATCTGTAAGACACCTAATCTTTCTTTCTTCGGTTGAAAAAGAATGAGAAGAGGCGGATTTTACAGCAGCTTAATACGTTATGTTACATGCAGCAAATAGAATGGGGAAAAAAACTCGTTTTTTGTGAAAAAATTATAGGGCATCAAAAAATTAGCCTGCGTAGCTGCCCAAAAGGCTGCCAGCATTGCCACGTTGTACCTATGGCAATGCTGATTCTTTGGCAAAGAAATAAGTCACGTGAAGTTGACAGTGGAGCGGACGATTCAACCATTGACATAGGATGACATGAATGAAAACTTTTCCTGAAATCAGTACTTAGGTAAATTACATAAAAATTATTCGGTATAATGAAAGACGTTTTCAGACTGTTCAGAAGTTTACAATCACCAAAACAAATGCTATAATGTTATTAAAGTATTGCAAATACTAATGATGTAAGATAGTTTTATAATTAACTGTTGCAATATTATTATATCACAACAAAGTAATAGGCAACGAAATGCATAATTATTAATTTATCGTCAGAATACTGTTTGTTTTTATGCGGTGTCTTACACAGACCGCTCATGTCATTTCATCATAATGTTTCTAAAGAAAAATGTTTTTGTGTCGGAATATGTTTTTGCTACCTATAGCTAGAAGTTAATTAAAATATCGTCACGCTATGCGACTGACACAAAAAACCTATCGGTGCAATCTTTTTCTTTGTATTTATTTTATTTTAATAGAAAAGGCAGGAGAATTCTCGTTATTAGAATTGGCTAAAATTTTAAGCAGAAACGATTGGAATGTTTTGAATGAATACATAACATAAATATACTAAATAATGTGCCAATAAAGCTATGAATTTTAATTGAATAATTTAATTAAATTGCCATAATTACAATACAGGATTGATACCGGTTATTGCATCTAAGAATTAATTAGTGGTAGCAAAATTTTATCAATAAAATAACTACAATAATTACTAAGGATAGGCCGAACATGGTATGAATCAAATACGAACTTCAGCCGAACATTCGGTGCAAAATAAAGAGTTCAGCCGAACTTTTTTAACAGTCCGCTTTGATATTTTTTTGTGTCGAATCAGCATTCAAACTGTCGAAGTTCATTTAAACCGAATGTGACACGAGTTTCGGCCCATCCCTAATAATTACCCAAAAAAATAATTAAAACTTTATAAAATATGAAGTATCCATTTACTTCTATTACTAATACATTTTGTTCGCAAGCAAGATGTCTTTTAAACACGGATCTAAGATAAATCAAAAACCGAGACAGTTCAAGCATCTGAGGTAAGCTCAATCACACGCAGTCATTTGTTTATATCAAGACATTGACATTACCGTTTGCTTCTTATCTCGAGAGTAATTATTTATTGACATTTGCTGACTGAATGTCACATGACAAGTGTGGAGAAAAGTGAAAGTTATGGACTTTGATGGCTGGAGAAATTGTTGCTACTTTTGTGTTGTGAAGATTTCGTAATGCTAATGAGTTAAATGATGCTGATGTAGGTTGACATTAAGGATTTGAGTTTTCACTCGTGTATTGCAGCCGTATAAAGTTCCACGTTGTTGGTGTGGCCTATGCCAAAGTATGAGCCAAACTTCCAAACTAACGTGGGATTTCAAAATAAAAAAATAAAGCTGGTCATGGACCCGCGAATGAATACAAACTTTCCAAAACAACTAGTCCCTCTTAACAGGAAACCGGAAACGAAACAAACCATATCAAATTCCTACGCAATTATCCAACGGAAAAAAAAAGGATAAGATGCAATCAAATTATCTTAAGGAAAAACCGTCCATTGTTCCGAATGTTCCAAATTAACATATAACGGTTCTCACACACTTTCATATATGCATGTCCACAATAAACAATACATTAGTTGTCTGTCACAGTTAAAAAGTAGGACGGATTAGAAACTGAACGGGTGACATTGATAACAGACACTGGTTTGGTAGCAATTACTAGTATCAACAAGATGGCATAATGTCAGCGTAGTTTATCTTTTATCAAATTCCAAAAAATATAATTGGACAGTATTTATTTGGCCAATGTCAAACAGAACGAGCTTTCAAAAATAGAAGAGGAGAAAACAATAGAAAAGCGGGTCTCAAATATAAAAACTTCTTGACATGTTACATCATAGTTTGTGAAAGACAGATCGTTGCAGATTCTACATTATCTAATCGTTTCCAAGGTTTTTATAACACCTCGAAAATTCCATATTCTATTCTTGTGAGTTATAAGTATTTCCAATAAATATAAAGAACACTTGGGGTTTATCAAGTTATTTAATAATCTTCTAAAGTACATAGATTTTTTTTTCTAAAGAACTGTCATGTGATTTTCCATAAACTTAAGATGCTATGTTCCAAGTAAGATAAGTGAGACAATTTGTCTTAGTTAGGTATGTGACAATATAATGAGTAGCAGATTTTAGTCGGTCACGATACCATTGCATGTTGTACCTCGTGATGAACTAACCATGTCGGTATTATCTATGTACTTATCGTGTATTGTTGATCTGAAAATCAGTATTTTATTATTAAAATGTGTACGTTTGCTGATTTATTATATAACCCGAATCATAAAAAAGTATCAGTTATGTGCGGGAAAAAATTTAAGTAAAAAAGTGATACAAAGTCATCAAAGTACGAATAAAATTGAAAAGGAAAATGCTATATTAATGAAACGGAAAATAATGTTAGCCACAGAAAATAATGTTAGACGGAAAATATTATTCCAAAATCATTTATTTTCTTCTACTGAAAAACAATTTTATTTTTGTAAACTAAACAATAACCATTGCGAATTACACGTTCTGGAAGTTTTCACGTAAGACATCTTTTGTTAAAGGTCCATCCAGCTGTTACAAATCTCTGAAAGCGTTTATAATTTTTGAATAATATTTTTGTATTCTAGAAAATCGTCATCAAAGTACTTATATAAACAGGTGGTACTACTGTTTTATATCCCCTCTTTTGTTATTAATGTCATACAAAGTCAACTTATTTGCTACCGGTCGATATGCTGTCTGATGAAACGTTCTTAAATTATTTTACTTTTTCGTGAGATATTTTATCATTAAGATAAGAGACTGTTTTGGTTTTTTGTATTAAATAATTTAATTAGGCTTAAATAACTAACGCTATCTTTTTTCTAAGCCACGACTAAAGTAAACAAAAACGCTTATAAGATGCTGATAAAACCAATTGATTAAGTATACGAAACCTTATGAAGAATCCATCATTGCAAACCCCGGAAAAATCCATCCTTTTGGTATTTTTCCTTTTAAAAGATAAACTATAGATAAAATAGGACCTAGAGAGACGTGATTACGATAAAAATGAATGAGAATCACGAATCAGGTATGTGGTCGGAAAAATACGGTTTTATTAAAAGCTTACAATACTTTAGATAAGCTAATACTTTTATTATTTTGAATGATACTAGTCCATTGAGTAAAGAATGTCATAAAATATTACAATGATAAAGTAAATATTGTTTTATATTATTTCCGTGAAAATTCGACTGTCAAAAATGCGATGGCCAGCCGGATGCATCTGAATTGAGTACAGTAAGAGACTTTCCTGTAGGTATTACATCTTAGATATTCTGATAAGATAATAATTTATTACTTAATAAAAATAGGTACTAATAAAAATAATATAGCCTAACCCAATAAAAATAAAAAAAACAAACAGGAATTATGAATATTTCAAAAAAAATGGCAATAATATGTATAAATCTTCATTGCTTCGCACCAAACAAATAGCTTCTAGACACATACAAGTTTTAAGTTATTTAAAAATACGTCCACCGGACAGTATTAAACGGTGTAAAAGTGATAAAATGCCTGATTTTCTTTTGATTTTATACTAACAAATTACGAGTATAGCGTTGTAGCTAAGAATGGCGGTACTATCAAAAAAATAAAGTATTTTTAGGTTAACATAGGGAAAGTTTAGTCTCTTGTACATTGTATGTCAAATAAATTCTTAACATTAAGATAAGATACATTTACTAAGTTGTAAATTGGAAGTGGTGTTCTATTTGCGGATAACATATTAACTAGGAAAAGATTCCCACAGCAACTTAGTCTTTGTTGACATAATATCTACCATTCTAGATTGTGAACTCAATTTTATTGAGACGTCAGACGCGGTTTCTCAGAAAGGAATTTGATGCTCACATAACAAAAAACAACATTTACTGCATTCAATTAAAACGACATGCATCTAAAACGTGGTTATTATCATTTGCCACGCGTACCGACACCTTTGGGGGGCTATGATTACCAGTAAACATGAGTCACACATGCAGAGAGAGCATATCAATGAAGAAATATGGGATCAAATTAACATAACAAAATTTTACGTAACATCGCGTCACTTTACGTGTATTTTCTCACACCATTTTCCCTTCAAAGATAAGACGCAGCGAGAGCATATCAATCAATAAATTAATGGGATCAAATTAACATAACAGAATTTTACGTAACATCGCGTCACTTTACGAGTGTTTTCTCACACCATGTTCCCTTCAAAGATAAGAAGGTCATAATAATCTTAGTTCGTTAATCTGTGGGTCGATTTGACCCCTGTAGAACATGCGAGATGAAAAAAACTATGGTGCACGAAACGTGTAGTTGATAGCCTAAGTTAACCATAGGGTGACTCCACACTATAACATAACATAAATAATAGTTATTTGATATGTATCAATATTAGCAATGTTCAATAATGTAGACGCGTTATATAACACCCTTAAGTATGTTAATAAGGATTATGGCAATAATTTAATTAATTCTATTTTTCTAGACACAAAGTAGAAATTCAGAATAGGTAAGCCTCCTCTCTCTTTCCTGTCTACACCTGAAAATAAACTTTTAATTATGTAATAAAAACAATCATAAGGTTCTGTTTTACCACGTTCATGACAGGTGAAAAACAACGTTATTTTCATCGTAATTATACCTAAAGTAGGTACTACAAGACTTAAGCATTAAAATAAATAAAAAACTCTTTCATTCAGAGATCAAGGATCTTAGCGGGTTGTTGAACTTGTTTCTTAGAACTAAATGGGAATATACGCGCGTAACGCCTTTTTTGTGTAAAGACTTTAATATACGAACTGAGCAAGAGTAAAATCGTGTGAAATTTTTCTTTATTTTTAATTAATTCCTTCTTTCAACAAGTTTTAAATAAGTCTCTCATTTTATAATTACAGTGTGTTTAATATAACTTGACCCGTGACGCGATTGGTAGCACTGAATTTTGCAGTCTTTATTTCAATACTAATAGAGTTCAAAATGCCGACTGGCAGAACAGTACTACCAACCACATGACTGAAAAATTCCAAGTTACTAATCGAGTCACGGGCCAAGTTATAATGAACACACTGTACCTCCTTTATTTTGACAAAAAGGTTTATTTTTGTGTTTCCGTGTGATGTTTTTATGTTTGTTATTCCCGAACACATGTCATTTATTTTATTAACTTTAAAGAATCAGTTTTTTTCAATCACATAACATAAACTGTTACATTATAACAACATTATTACAACCGTTGTAACAGTTTTAAAGATTGCATAAGCCGTGATATATTACAGAACCTAGCTGTAGTAGTGTTATTGAAATAAAACACTACAACGCGCTGAAAACGCTCAGAGATAGAGAAAACGGTTCAAAAAATTCAATTGGCTACCTAGTCAGATGTTGGGTTAGACTTATGACCTATATGGCTTTCCTTTAGAGTCTTTCAAATAAAGAAACTGAAGGTGAAAACTGAAAACTCTTTTTTATTTTTATCATCGCAAGATACAGTCGTTTCAGCCCAGAATTGGCGTGAAATCGCTACGTTTTTCAGTCATGTGTTTGAACACGTTACTAATAAACAGTTGTAGTTATGAAACACTTCACTCAACCTTCACGAAAGTTTTTGGCGCCAGATCTAGACTAAGTTTACCGTTTTTTTTTCACTGAATTCTTTCAATTTATTTATTTTTGGTTAACATGTGTCTAGTTGACAGGGTTAAGACTGCTTTGTAAACAATCTGCGATGTGTAAGTGTGAGATACAGTTAAATATTCAAACTTGTTTGAAAACTATTCCGTTCGAAACACGATTAAAAGTTCAAAATATAAAAGGCAAGATGTTAATGGTATTTTTTTGCGGTGGCAATTTATCTAGCATTTAAATATATTTAGCAATAGTAAATATGATAATATTATTAGTATTTCAAATAAATCAACTGGGAATTGTACAAGTAAAAAAGTTTTTTGGCAAGCAAAACACATAATTTTACAGTGATATAAGACTTCTGTGGGAGAAACAGGAAAAATAATTTAAAACGAACTCCAGATACAAGCGTAACCATAAAAATACCTAGTTTATTATAAAATTGATGAGTCATGGCCGTATAGGAACTGATGACATTCCTCTGTACGATGAAGTTCACATTATATTGTATCTCTGTCTATATTTTAAAGGGCGATAGTATTACAATAAAAAGATCATAATGAACGCAGGTGCGTAACCGGTCGTCGAACTCAAAAGGCAAACTTTACATGAGTAAATAAAAGACCGTAAGTCTATGTTGCCATTATCCTTTTTATTATAAAATCTTGAAGATTGTATAGCAATAATTGTTTTCTGTATTGTTGTTAATCATTTTCATTCGAGGGTTTTGATTAATTTGTTGCATGTTATTACAAAAACACTATGAAAAGTTTTTTGTTAAATAATTATGACGGTCTTGTACAGTTTTTGTCATAAATGAAATAATTCAATACCCAGCAGTAATTTTTTGCTTGTTATAAGCTCTTTATTAAGTAAATGTTAACTTTTACAAAACATCCGTCATGTCATTTTTTATCGTCCAGTTTTCAACGATGTCATAAAATACCTCAGTTTAATAGGTAGGTATATAAATGAATATTATAAATGTAATCAAATTATCTTTTCAGAGTAGAGCTCAATTCATCGACATAGCCTATCGCAGTCCGCTGCTGAACAATAGGCCTCTCCGAAGCTGCGCTACAACACCCTGTCCTCCACATCCAGTCTGTCTCAGCCACTTTCATAAGGTCATCGGTCCATCTAGCTGGAAGGCGTCACACGCTTGCCGTTAAAGCTCAATTGACACCAAAGTAATGAAGGTAGCTTTACGAAGCACATTGCCAATTCTTGCTTAGAAATTGGCTACTAATTTAATCACACGTCTAACCACTTAAATTATATTCCGTAGATTGTTCTAGTCACGAACGTAAAACTCTCATCATGCAAATTAGGAATGATGATTTTAAATTAATAGCCATTTTTGCCTATTTATTAGAGTACCCGCCTCTTTGAAAGCCGCCTATGTTCTACTGTGCTAATGACCTAGTGATAAAAACTATATCATTTCCGTTATGTATTTACCTACTTACGACGTTTATTTAACTGTTACCGCAGCATAAAGCGTGATGTTAGTGAACCTTGTGGCTTATCCTAAACGAGGGACCGGGAAGCCATGTGTTTGTGTATAATAAAAAGATAATGTGACCATGAAAATTATAAATCCGCCTGTTTCAGACCACAAAAATTAATTACTGTATGGTAATAGCGTTTTACCTCATCAAACATTTTCGTTAATATTGAGAAAAAATTCCCTCCTCCACGAAAAATTACCTCAAATTAAACTTTGGACATTAATCTTGCGTGTCCAAGCATAGAACAGTGCAAAGCCACGCATTTTTGTTGTAGCGAATTTACATATTTACGATTGGCAACACCGCAGACCGGGCGAGACGACCGTTGGTTTGGAAAAAAAACTCAAGGGCATGAGTCGAGGACCCGTAGATTCTTGACCTCAAAATCGTGCGTGTCTGCTCGCGTGATGGCAAAATGTTTCTACTACATTACTGGAGCGTTTACCCTGCCCGGTGTTCCCAAAAGACCGATGCCAAATTGGTGAGTTTGAGGCCACTTTGCATGGGTGTGGTATATGGCCTTAATTTGTGAAAGAGACCAGGTTACACGATAATTCTATTACACTACTTCTAATTTATAAAAATGTACTTAATTGAAAATTCATTTTTGGGGTTATCTAGTTCCTTGATTAAAATATACATAGACTGATGTGTTACTTAGATATACCAGGCTAGACAATTAACAGCAAAGAAATGTTTGAAATTCGCTGAAAATAATAGTTACTATGACCTATCCAAAGATCATGTACCTACATCAGTTAAACCTGATATTACAAAAGGTTATTCTAAAAGGCACATCCGTCTGTAATTTATTTTTATTGCAGCTATATGCCAATTCGAGCATTAACATTTTTAGACTACCTTGAAAGTACAAAAGCATTTAAAAGATCAACCACCACGTGTAACGGTCAGCGGATATGAAAGATGTTAACGATATAGCTGTAAAAAGTTTTAAAGCTGTAGTTAAAGCCATTGTCAAAATAATAATAAATATCATTGATACAATAGGCAAGACATGTATGAGGTAAGTAGAAGTACTTACCTCATACAGACATAGAGTGAAGACTCTATATCTAATAATGATTAGTACCTAACTTATTGTCTTTGATCTATTAATTTATTAATACCAGCTTCTCACAATACATCAATCTGCCTAGCCTTTTCACAACTAAGTTTGGGTCGGCTTCCAGTCTTACCAAATTCAGCTAAATATAAGTATTTTACATGGAGTAACTGCATATCTGACCTCCACAACCCAGTAACTGGGTAATACGATACCCTTTAGTAGACTGGTTCTCAGACGTTCGGGCTTCTTACGACCGGTAACGACTGTCAAAGATTCACGAATGACAGCCGGTACCAATGACTTAACGTGCTTTCCGAGGCACGGAGGAGTCTCGGTATGTAAAGATGGTCACCCATCCACGGACAAAACCCGGCAAGCGTAGCTTAACCTGATGAATCGACCCGTGCGGCTGATATTACTTAGCCACGAGTTCCTCACAATTACATTTATATAGTAGATAATTTAAAAGAGCTGGCAAAACAAAAGGAAAATAATAAGCTAACTTTTTATCAAAGACAATCTAGGGAATTAGAGAAGAATTATTCGTTTTTGCCACCCATAAGTCCTGAAAAGTACGAATAAATCTTGTTAAAGCTGGCTGTAAAATTAAAATAGTTAATGTTCCCGAATGTTTGGTTGAATAGTTCACAAAGCTGTATAAATTAATCAGAAGAAAACATTAAAAGAGTGCTTTCCAATTTTCTTTTCTCTACATTTCCGAAATGTTCAAGTTTTTTTCCGAAAAATATACGAAACAACAATGAAAACTGACTTGTCTTAAGTAAAAAAAACTGGAGTCCAACTCATTTCTTGTTTACATAGTGATATCCAGTGGTTTGGACAAACACGTTGTTTATTTGGCTTCAATATTCGAATGCTTACTTTTGAATAGACGCCAAATGCACATTTTGAAATAACAACCCAGACAATGCTATATACTTCTACCCCATTCACACAGATGTGTCGTCTAAAGTCTGGGGCTAAATGCTCCCACAACAAACTTATTATTTTCAGGTGAAACATTTTAGAACTAAAGAATAATACAGCTTATCTCCATAACACTTAACTCAAATTAGCATAGCAATACATTTTCGTAACAGCAATTATAAGTTGGTCGTCCCGATTTTCCATGCTGGCGAAAGACAAGCCAAAGAAGAAATTATTCACGAAACATTTGACAAATAATGTTTCATAATTTATTTTCTACGGTTGTTCAGTACTGTCGTCAAATGTTGCAGTTGTAAACCACTAGTCAGATGAGAAATGTAAAATACTGAAAATAGCATCTTGGATTAGCTTCTAAAATGTTACATGGTCATTGATGTTTTGATAATAAATCATTCAGTACCATTTTCATTCGTTTTCAAAAGTCATTCAATAAACATTGATCACTCTGACCCTCATATATTATTTTTATTACGCAAAGTTATCTTTCTTTTAGAACAGGTTAACGTTCAGATAATCCAGTTACATCACATTGACGTCATATTAGAACGTTCTCCTCAAAAAAAATGGGTCAGTATTCTGTTTTCGCCTTCTGCGTCAAACATCAATTTGTGATAGATATTGGCAAACTTATATTTGCTGTTACCTAGAAATGATCTAATGCATTATGACTTTTATTGCATTGTAAACAGGTCGATGAAATTATATTGGACGTGTCAAAGTAATTGAAGAGCATCGTCAAACGTATATACGGCATTATTAAGTTTGTTTAAACTGTAATAGTTTGTAGTTCTTGGATGCAAAATATTGGATTATAGGTCACCTCAATTTTGCAGTTTAAAGGTAATTGGATATTCTACACGTCAGTACCTGCCCTAATTCACGAGAGTATTCTCAGAAAACTTTGAGAACAAGAAAACTGGATGTTTGTTTTGTGAAATTCAGAATATTTTACTGCTCGTAATATAAACTAGTGGATGTCAAAATACAAACTTATGGCCAAGTGTCAAAGTAGCCAAGATTGTTAGAACATTAAAGAGTATTGGACAAAATTTATTGCAGCAAAGCTGGTTCTGATGTCACGGTTGAGCACGTTTGGCTACTGAAGATATTATTCAGAAGTCGATGAACTAGTTTAAACAAATGAAACGACAATATATTTTAGCGTAAAGTACCCATACTTTTCGCTTATTTGAGTTGATAAAAATTCTAGTTCTAACAGCAAATAGTAATGTAAATAATGAACCCAGCTTACGATCCGCTATTTTCTCAAAACTGCCGATGTAAGTTTGGGTTGGACTTATATAAAAAAATCTTAGTCTACCTAATCTAAAATATATCGGAAGAATGACAAGACGTATCTAAGATTCGCGATAAAGATGTGGCCCACATACTAAAGATGATAAATTGTCACCATGAACTAAATATAGACCTGACATGGTGAACATCCGCGAAAATTAAACTAAAATTATGAACAGTTGAAGCTTGTCTAATACTACGAAATGTAAATACATTTAAATGAATAGTTATCCGGTTTGGCAAATACTTGATATTTTCATTAACTTTGATGATGCTATCTTACAGATAATAATAATTATGAGTTATGAAATTTTCACATGAAAATATGTTCAAGATAATTACGCAAATTATGTTATTTCTGAACATTTAAATGTTTTAGTTTTCAGATTCTGACTAACAAAAATAATTCTTAATATTATTTCTAGCTGAAAATGGGATCCGCAAAAATGATTGTCTGAACTTTAAAACCAAATGAACATCGTATTAATTAACATTATACCCAGTTGGTAACGGATTACGTCACAATGGTAGACAAGATATAGTTAGATAATGGTAGGTATACATACTAAACCGTCAGTTACCAAGGGCGATATAAAACTGGTGATATGCCAAGTCATTTCATTTTATATCACTTACGCAAGATATGCTTACTGAACTCCCCTCTATCTTATTTCAGTCAAAATTGTATTATGAAATCATTTATACAGTCGTTTAATATAACAAAGACATTGTCATTATCAATGTCTTTGTTATAATATATGACTGTGATTTGTACAAAAATTATAAAATATTACATAAGGCATCATTTCCCAGCTAATGGCAAATATCATCACTGAACCACAATATTTTTATTTAGTAGCAGATTATGACTTGCCACTCTACTGCTACCTTGAAGGGTAAGATTCGTACGGTTAAAATAAAACTGAACCTACTGCTTTGAATTGCAAATATGTAAATAAGTATTTGTACAACAAAACGAGGTACTGCTCTCACGTTTTTATACGTGTTACGTCACAGGGCAAACCAATCCGACAGTAGCCCCAAGGTCTGTCAATGTCCTGAATATTGGCACTTATAGTTTCCACGTGGTTCACAAAATTTATACCCTATTGTTGTTTTATGGGCACTTCAGCAATTTATTTATTACAAAGCAACCGGGTTTTCTCAATTTCCGACACCTGTTTGACGCTAGTGATAAATTTAATTTACGTGCATATATTTCATGGCTAATAATTGGCGTATCGAACTCTACCCCTCTCTTTTGTGCCACATCTACATGCGCTGTTGCTAACCAATTGATACGGTGGTCGTTTTACAATGGTGGTATTTGATGGGTATTTATGAGGTTCATCTTACGGCTAATCCCGTTACATTAAGCGGTTATCACCTTTTTATAGAAGCTGTGTCTGTATAAATTCCGTAAGACAAAGCTTTATGAAAGAAACAGAAGAATAAACGTTCGACTATCGAGCTCTCTCCCCATTCTCATAAAATAATGTTTACTGTCTCTCACGTCATCCAAAATGACTTCTGTTTAAACAGATGTTAAAAGCTCCGAAGGTTAAAATCGGAAAATATTAAATACTCGTAATTCGTTCACTCAAGTAATGCTTTGCAGACGTGAAATAAAGAGAATTTATAGTACGTTAATAAACTATTTTCGTAAACAAAAACAACGCACAAAAGCTTAGGAGCTCTGTAAACACAATGAAACGGACCGACCAACTGAAACGGATAACTAACTAATATGCACTTTACTGTAAACAACGAAGATAGACATCATCATAACCTGTCTTCAAACAACATCCATCGTGGTTCCTACTATGAATAACAAATAGCTGATCTGCTTACCAAAATAAGTAAATAATTATTATGGAAAAAAAATGGATTCCTATAATAACGGAGGAATCAACTTTTACGGTTAACAGATATAAATTTTTCTATCATTCTTTCATAAATTTCTATAGACCATCGTCACCCGCTAATACAGGTACCTGGGTATACATGGTTAGTTGATCTGATAGCTATCAAAGTAAACAAATGCACCCAAACACCATGCCATTTGTGTAACGCAATTAAAGCAGTCACATTCATTACCACTAAGAAAGAATCTGCATTACCTCGATATTTCTTCAGAACAAACGTTTGGAAGTACGCAATAAATTACAAGTGAACGTCTGAACTATAAAAAGTGTTACAACAACCACATTATAAATCTAGGTTTAAAAAACTCGAGTACGGGGCTTTGTTTATAATTTTGTATGTTTGTTTAAAACAAAAATGTAACCAGCTTCCGTGTGCAATGTAGAACTGTTATCACAATTTTCTGAAGCACGTATCGTTTGGTCGATTTTTCTTCTTTTGAGGTAAACAATTGCCTGTCGTTTTATTTGTTTCTTTAACTTTGGGCATGTGTTTTGAAAACAGGGAGACAATGAGTTTTTATTGTGTGTAGTTCAACGAACTTGGGTTGAAACCGTGTTACAATGTCACTATGGGAGTAGATGTAGCCGCTGGTCAAAGGTTCTGTAATGTTTTGATCTAATTATGTAAATACTACTAAACTGTCATCTGCCTAAAAAATCTAAACAAGCAATGTATGACACTTCTACTTTTAAATTGTGATAATAGAGGCAGGTACTAGAATAACACAAAGCCACAATTTTCCACAAAGTTATATACATTTTAACGTAAAATATGAACTGCTGAGGTGATGATCATAAATAGATGTAATTGGAACAGTGTATTTAAAGCCCCTTGACAAGCAATTATGTCTTCTAAGCATAAAGATATATAGATTGATGAAGGTTCAATAGTATTTGTAATAATAGATACACGTGTCCAGGCAATTATGATAAAAGTAGTTGTTAAGAACTTTGTATCCTTGTAGCTGCACGCAAGCATTAGTTGAGTAGGTACTGTTTATGGATGTTAGAGAAAAGTATGAATAACCAGAAAAACTGGGTAGGCATCCCGATAAATAGAAAACAGACTATGTAAGGAATGATACCCCATACCCTTCATACTCGTATAGTCGTTCTTCGTCTCCCATAATAGGATAATCGATTGTGACTGGTTCATTAGTGGGTTTGTTATTGACATTTACTTCACTGACCGTTTGTTTTGTTGCTTATCCAAGTTGATAATGATAATTATTTACACATAGTTGTGCATCCTCTATTAAAACGTCATTCATTAGATTGTCAGCTGATTTGTTGTTATTCTCCATAGGAACGACTTCCGTTCGAAATAACGATTGTTCTCTAGCATTTAAATATTGTTGATTCTTTGCAAAAACTTTCAAAACGTATATTTATTCTGGCACCAAAGTGTTTAACCACTTTCTGTATGTGCTCAAATTATTTATTATCATAATATCCAAAATATGTTTCGTTATTATTCATTAATTTTCTATATTAAAGTGGGATATTAAACAAATTGGCACCAACCTTGTTTTGACTGTAACCAAGTTTCAATCTAAATTAATTCAAAACCACGTTTTAGGTTCACGTGCACTTTGAATTGGAGATTTCCATCAGATATTATGTGGTGAATAATTTATAGTATTCATTTGGAGGGGTGTCAACTTTCTGTGACTGTGAATCGAAGACTATCATAGAATATTCGATTGAATATTAATAGACGAAAATGGTGGTAGGCACGAATATATTAGACAAATGTGGGCGGCAACTAACAGGTATGTATATCAAGACAACGAAGTGTCTAAAGATCACGTTTTGTTTTTTATAGATCTGAATATTGTATAAAATGTTTGATTATAGCATACCTACTAGACATCGAACCAGTACAAGATCGTTCAATGTAGGTTAGGTATGTACTAATATACCAATCAAATATTATAACAAGGATTTTGTTATTTTTCACAATCCTCAAACATTAAAGCAGTATTAAACATTCACAACACGATGCCTTTCTATAGGTGGCATGTATTAACAATAACACATTGTGTTTTATCTTTATTTTAACAACGGTAAAATGTACCGTTTCCTCTAAATTATAATTTTAACCCAGCACATCAGGCAGCCATTTTCTTTTACTACGTTTTATTTTATACATTTCATTAGAAGCACCGGTACTGAATAGATATTAATTCCACAAAACTATTGAATTCTGTCTCATAAATAAGTAAAGTTTGTATTAAACTTTGGTCGGCGTCAACGCGTTCGAGACTATAGAGGTCAGATGTCCGCAGTCTGTCCTCATTCCGTAGCGAACCAACATTAAATTTAAATCACGCCTTGAACTTGAACTAAACTGGATGTAAAGATTACAAATGCTTATAGTAACAGTTATTAATAGTCAGTAGTAACGTAAACATTGATTTAAATTATTGTCGTCGTGATAACATTCCAGAATAAATAGATAAGCTTACAATGCAGCGGATTTTATGAAATAATTACAAAATAATATTCACAAGCAGTGCAGAGCAGTGGTGGGCCAGAGTGGTTTCGGTTGTAGGTCGTGAGTTCGAACCCAGCCAGGCACTTTACTTTGTGTATTTAATTTCATTACCACTGTTCTCAAAACATCGCAACCGGCATGTCATGTGAAATCCGTCAACCCGCACAGGGCCCGCGTGGTGGACTATGGCCCACTTTCTCTCGTAAAGAGGAGGCCTGTGTCCCCAGTGGTAATGTTATAGGCTGATTATGCTAAAATTCACACAATGCTGCAGTGCAGCAATGCAGTGCTCTCTAGAAATCGCAAAAGATTATGGGAAGCCAGAAAGGCCTTTCTGGCTGAAAGATGCTGATACAATAAAGTTGTTGAATTGTGATCCTTCACTGGCAGACAAAGACCTCATCTCCCACTTCCAAACTCAATGATACAAATGACTTGCCAAAAAGTCCAATTCTCAGAATCAAGCTTCAAACATTATTTTAAATAAAAAAATGTCTGGTATATGATTTAGAATATGATAAAACTATCACCAAATTGCCCTAAAACACAAATCTTACCTCCGACTCATGGAAAAGTCTGGAAGTCTTCGAAGAACATCAAAAGTATAATATAGGAGCCGACGAAACTCTTCTGTCACTTATCTTATTTTTATTTAGGCTAACGTGGCGTGATCATCGATTATGTTTATTCAATCTGTACGAAATGAATTATTGGTATGACGTCTTATTTATTTTAAAAAATCATGAAGAGATATCAGACTGTCTGGCAGCCGGGTACTGCCAGACGAAATCTTGGCCACACGTGATATATCCAATTTACAAGTTCTATTACCAGATTTCTTGGAACCACAGCAATGGTCCCATTTCTCTTTTCAATTTCTTCCAAATGAATATGGGTTATTTGACGTTAATGATGATAAGGCAGTAAATTAAAGAAATTCGTGTTTATGTTTTTGTTTTTAGCACTCAAATAAAAACGTGTAAAACTTTTTCGTTATTATTGGGTAAGAGTTTATTAACGCAGTAATAACACCATGCAGGATATTATCATCTTCAACAACTATAGACATAAATAATATTAATAATACAAACTAAAGTCTTTAGTACACCGCTAATGATAGTCGAAGAAAGTGTTGTTTACGGAAGTTGTAGGCTTGTAGCGTAGGAAGTGAGACTCGCGCCTCTGGTAGTAAATCCTATAACTAATAACTAACAGTATCTTCATTATCTACAGATTGTATCTTAGACTATTATAATAATAAAATTATGAAGGAATGTGAGAGGTTAATATTATTTTACTGCCATTAGACGTAAAATATTATTTGTATACACAAGGGTATAAGCAGTAAACCTAACTAACAATATTCTGCTCTAAAAATAATCAATTTCATAGTTACGAAACTAGAATTAATTAGAAATAAATAGAGTTTTATTTTGGTCATGTCTGCGTCGTAGAAACCCAATTAACGACGTACTATTAATACTTAAAAATACGCAATTAATTCCCTGATAATTAAAACTGGAAAGGTTTTTAACCTATCCGACATGGTTCAGTTTAATTTTCAAGTCATTAATTAATGTACGATAACGCGAAATTAGTCCTTGTTTGTAATTAACAAAAAAGTACATAGCTAATTTGGTCCGGTAATTATTTTATAAGAAGATTTCTGCGCGTTTTTGTAACAGTACATGAATTGAATAAAACGTATTTAACAGTCAACGACCTCTCACAATATTAATTGTATTTCAGTGATTTCAGTAGGTACCTACATACTATAGTCAAAAATCAAATCAGTCATTTATTCAAACCAGGCTGAGAATCAGCACTTTTCGAACGCCAAAATTACATAAGACAGTCCCCATTTACCCCTCCCCTCACCATTTACTAGTGCTTTAGCTGGGAAGAAGTGGCGCAACAAACTCAAGTGCAAGTACTTCAAGCCTGTAGTTAAAATATAATACTAAAGCAACATCAGCAATACTCTGAAACCTGTTTAGAGAAAAGGCAAGGCGATGACTGATGATATCTATATATCGTCAGTTGCATGATTTGCAAGACATCACTGATATACCCAAAGCAAGACTCCAAGCTGAAAAACAAGACTATTTTGGTAAGAAGAGCATATAAATTAAATCCACTGCACCTTTAAACATTATATAAATTAAATTAAATTTACGATGATTGTACTAAATTAAAGGAGTCGGGAAACCTCTTCCTTTAAATGTTTACGTTCGAAAGATATTAATAAAGATACATTTGTTCGTACTTCAGACTGCTCGTCGGCTTGAAATCGGTTGTTCCTGTTTACGTTTATGATTTATTGGTTCTCGACTGCATATGGTCTTGTTTACTATCTATGTTTCATCTTAGAAAACAGATTTTATAGTTTAGGAGAAATGTCGTATTAATTTGCTGCAGTTTTCGGAAAATCAATCAAGTAAATGTGTTAATCAAAGTTTTTCCTGTACTGTTGGGAAACATACTTCTGATAAAGACCTGTGTCATCTTAACTTATGGCTTGGGGATTGCATACGTGTTTGCCATATAAAGAACATAAAGAAAACGTGAGGTCGTTTTCCTCGATGACACTGGTTATAAAATTTCCCAGAGATCTTATTTTATAGGGTCATAGGAAAACCATAATAAAATTGTTGTCCTTTAAATGATGAGTTAATCTAAAGTTTCAGTTGTTTCGCAATCTCTTGGTCTAATTTTGTTAAGTATCATGTTCTATTGTTCTTGTGGATCTTTGACAGTCGTTACGAGTCGTCAGAAGCACGAAAGTCTGACAACCAGTCTAACCAAGGGGTATCGCATTACCCAGTTACTGGGTTGTGGAGGTCAGATAGGCAGTCGCTCCATGTAAAATACTGTTATTCAGCTGCATCCGGTTAGACTGGAAGCCGACCCCAACATAGTTGGGAAAAGGCTAGGCAGGCAGATGATGATCATGTTCTATTGTTAGTATCATATTTCGTAATAATCTACATCCGATCTTTTCCCAGTAAAACCCAACGTAACTGCGATGTTAGCACACGAGAGGCATATATCAAAATCGAAGAAAAAAACTAGCATCAATAGATCCGCCTCTATTTATGCATGTGGAACACATCAAACGTTCAATTGTTACGATCAAAGATGCGGCTAATTCGAGCACGTTACGAATCTGATTCGTAAATCTCTCGATTCGATTACAATAATCGATTACAAATCAAATGCAACAGACCTACTTCCGATACCGATTCATCAAATCGAATGTTGTGTATTTGCGAGTTTGTTCACCTGTTTGTTTGTGTGTCTCGTTTGAGTTCAGTGACTCACAATAAAACGGTCCTCCCGTTAATTTCGTACACAGACACATTTGGAACGTTCATCGTGTCGGTAGTATTAAAGTGTCCTATCTCTTTCTTATTTTATCGCTGTCTGCCATTTCTGTGTCAAACAATAATAATGCACCTTTGTGTAACCCGAAACGGCGGGGAGTAGTAAACCCCTTGCCGGGCTGTACCGTTGTGGCTCATTTTCCTCAATCAACTTTACAAGCTTACCACGTTAGCGTCAAATAGACACAAATATTTTATGTTATATGAGTGACTGTTTAGAGGGCAACATTTCAAAACACATTCAAGATATAAACACATTATCGTTGCTGAAACCGATTAAAGTGAAAATATTCCTGAATTACGTATGATTTTCATTTGCCTTGTCCAATAAAGCCTTGGTTGATGTCCTGTCCAGCCAGCACGTTTTCATGATCAGAACCAAAATGGACAATAATTCAAACAGTTGGACTGTTCATTAGACATGATGCGTTACAAATGTGATATTGCAACTGTGTTGCTGACGTAAGATTGTCAATCCCATGTCCTCACCTCGGTGTGAGGTAAATATTTACTTTCCTATTCCATGAAAACGTTTTTCAGACGTACTGCACAGTTAATGAATTGACTATCGAATGGAGAAGTTGCCTGGTTTAGACGTCGAATAAAACTTCAAAACTTTCAAAGTAAGACATACTTCGAAAGTTTTGAAGCTTGAAGGACCGAGATGATAAAAGGAGACGTTATTTATTTTTTTATTTCATTTTCAACTAGTTTTTTTAACACCTTAGCATACAAAATCTATTCCGACACTAGAAATTCTAAATCACTTTTTAGTAGAATGTTCACAAAAACCACTGGTTATGAGTCGTGACAATTTATTTATTAGCAATAACTCTTTGGCGATGGCTATTAGGCTAGAAACGGTTGCCACACGTAGACCCAAATGTCAGCATTGACGTCATAGGGGGAGTAGCTACCGAACTAAATATACAAGCCCGATAATAAAGATGGAAGCGTGAAGCGTATGAGGTAACAGTGGCGTGAAATGTCATTTCACTGCGACCTTTCTATAGGATCCTTACCTGTCATTTCACGGAGAATGACAGGTACTTCAATAATGGCTTTCTGAAAACTCTAAACTAATAAGTACGTGAATTGTGGGACGGCGTTTGAAGGCCCTTTTCAAAGTATATTCGAGGGCATTTCGTTTTGCAGCATTGTTAGAGTGCCGCCTAAAATAATAAGTTTAAAACAACAAAATTTGAGGAAAAACGTAACTTTACCAGGGGTTTTATAATTTTTAATTTTTTCATTGTCATATCATAATTATGTCATTCTTAAATCGGAATCTTTTAGTACGACAAAAAAAAACGGGGGTTTTTTATTATAATCTCATAAATGACATGATTAATCAAACTTGAATAGGTAGATACCTATCGTAAAAACTTAGGGATCTCGCACACTAGAGGGCCACAGGCCATGACTCCGGCCACGACTCGTCGTGGCCATCTAGTGGTAGTTGCGACCAAGTGCGCGATTCGTATCAATTTCCATTGTTTACCTGGTCGGTGCGACCACTGGTCGTAGTCGTGGCCGTTCAGTGCGCGAGATCCCTCAATGCCTTTAATTTACTTAATACATTATGTTTTAATTAACTAACGACCAAAAAAAGGTTTTTTGGGTTGACAGGATTGGACAACCTTTATATCACGCCGGACGAAGTTGATAAACAAATTAAAAATGATTAATGATTATAAACAGCTTAGCTTCAAAATAACTCTTAAATATTTTATTTCATCACTCGTAGACCAAAATGCATCCAGAGTCCAGAGATGCGTTCTAAAAAAACCTAACCAAAATAGTCTGGCAGTAGATGTAGGGCGTTCCTGACGTCATTGGTAACCCAGTCTCGAAATGCATCGTCCCTTCCGACGTGCGTACACGTGTGGCCTAATTAAATTTTATTACTTGCTTCGTAATCAACCTGTCGATGAGTTTAACCATCAAAGATATGGGAGAGATTTTAATCTTGTTTTTTATTTCTCGCTTTAGTGCCTGATATTTTCGTCAGCTCCTTTTTATTGTGATGTTACTCATCAATAAACGCGTCTACTTTTAGAGATGTATGCATATTGATTACTTTGATTAAAATTTCATAACCCTCGTTCCTACTCATCTGCACCTCAAGTTGAATTTGGAATCTTAAAAGCTTTCGTAGTATCGTGTGTGCAGCAGTAAATGGCTCCAATCGATGTTATATTTTGGTTTGATCTCCAATAATAGAACCAACCGCAAACTTTAATTTAATCTACACTGAATTCCACTTATTTATCGACATATTTTATCATTTGTATTCCGAAAATTGTAAAGAGAAATGGATCTCTATTTCTGATCTATTACACCACAGCTTTACCATCAAAATACTTGCCTGACTCATACAAAATAATGCGAACTATATTATTAGGCATACCATTACAGATTACTTTAGGCAGTACGAAAAAATTGATTACTCTCGTAACATTAATGTACTAGACATTAATGTTACGAGAGTAATCAATTTTAGAAAATAAATAAATTCCTTCCTTCCCTTTTAGAAAATAAATTCCTTCCCCGGAATACCATTTATCTCCTTGCCCAATTTTATCGAAATCCGTTAAGTGGTTTAGGCGTGAAAAGGTAACATACAGACAGACAGATAGACAAACTTTACTTTCGAATTTATAATATTAGTATGGATTGTAGATGCGTGAAACCGACAAGTTTTGCGTAAGCCCTATCATTAAGTCAATAAATCTGTTGGTAACTGTACAGGTTAAAGATTTTCTTAGTAATGTTTATTATCTTAACGCTAATTTCAACAGCGAATTTACACGTAAGTTCAACAAAACTGTTCGATCGAAGATTTATTTTCAACAGTCTATAAACCGATTTATTTTGAGACCCTATTACCTTTACCGATTTAGAAACAGACGTGCGCGAAGCCACAATGAGAATACAGCAAAAGCATATTAAAAAGCAATAATACATTTTATAGCATAGCCTTTGAATATGTCACATGTGCCTTGAAGTCTACAAAGTACTATTGACGTAGGTAATACAGCGAGAAATCTTAATGATGACATAAAGATTTGTCGCTTTCTCTGCCAAAAATGATTGGCTAAAATTAGACAATGCATTATCATTATCATTCATTTGGCATTTATCATGTCTATGTCTTCCTGGTTTCTTGCCAGGGTAAGATGAACCGGCTTTGTAATCGTTAATAGTCGAATCTTCAGAGCTCTTTAGAAAATTCCCAATACCATAAGCATCCTTTTCAACCCATTACTTTGCATTGTATTCTTGTCTTGACTGTGATTCGTTAAATTTTGCAGTCGTTATGGGTAGTCTGAAGCCTCCAAATGCCTGATACCAGTCTTTCCAAGGGGTATCGTGTTACCCAGCAACTGGGTTCTGGAAGTCAGATAGGCCGTCACCCCATGTAAAATACTGGTTTTCAGCTGAATCCGGTTAAGACTCGAAGCCGACTCCAATATAGTTGGGAAAAGGCTAGGCAGATTTTATACTTGGCATTGTATCTTACTTTTTCTTTAAATCTTTGTGTCAACCAGTTCTATTACCATTTCCAGTTAAATAAATGAATCATGTATCGCCTTTGGTGTATTTATTTTAAAATAAATAACCACTTACGATGTTTTCTCATTATGTTTCAAGTTGAAAGGAGGAAAAGCATGAAACGTGTTTAGTTTCTTGTGATCACGCGCACGTTGTTAAGTGGTTAAACGACACATGACATGGTTGTTAGCAATAATATTGTTGAGAATAACAGAAGGACAATGTTACAAAAAAAAACGTATTTTTTGGAACAATGTATTATATATTTCACTTCTTCACTTACTATTCTGGCGCAATCTGTTATGCTAATCTGTAAAAATTTCGCCATGAAAACTTAGTAAGCTTGAAGTGAACTGTCACCCAATCTGACGGTAGGGATTGACAGTTCACTTCAAGCTCACTTTACCTAAGTTTTCACAGTGAAGATTTTGCGATATAAGGCAGCTGATTCGTATTTAGAAAAGGCACACGCAAAATTAACGCGGTAACTAAAATAATGTAAATTCGTTTTACAAATTTTGCAGCACATGCAAATAATAAAACTGTCTTCGTCCCGGTTTTCCTCAGCCTGCCGGAACACCGCTCGTTTAATTTGGCTTCGAGGAAAACAATAAGACAGACAACCTTTATAAATGTACGGTTTACGTACATTTTGGACGATAATGTACGTCCAGCATAAATGCCTTGAAGAGTTCGTGTGTTGTATCGTTCGCAATAAGTTGCAAAATAAGCTTTTGTCCAAGTTATATTGGATTTTAAATCCTTGTAGGTACTAAAGTTGAAATTGATGGGAATGCTATTTCTAAATAGTTAATTACTGTTTGTATTACTCGGTTTTGTTGTTAGTTTAAGTGAAAAATAATGCACGTTTTTCGAAACTGTGGGCTTAAGAACGGTTAGTCATGAATACTATTACTACTCCTCGTAGTTTTTTTGTTAAAAGTATACCATAAGATTAGTAAGGAAAACTCTAACTGAATCAATAGCTATTGGTTCTTCTCTTTGTCAGATTTCTTAACTTTTAAGTCATATATTGTGTAAAGATCCTGTAGACCAGGCAATAGTCAAGAAAGGTTTGAATTGCAATCGGATATCGTACATACGTTGTTACCATAAGGGTCATCTCAAATTCTTCTGCTTATTAACCGTTATAAACATGAGAAGTCTGAATACTGTAGACGATCTTTATGTGTGTCAGAGTAACGTTCGCAGCCATCATCACGAATCAAGTGTAGAGTTTCATGGTGTGGAGTTCGATATCTGGACAATGTCTGGTCTACCACTGAGATGACAAGATTTTTTTTCAAGGGCCAGTATTTCGACTGTAGTAGTAGTCACATCACAGTGCCGACAAAATGAACATACTTAAATTGTCCGTATATTCAAATCAGAACTGTCATTCTTTGATAGTTCTATGAAATGGCTAGAACACGGCAAATTAACGTAGATTGTCTATTCTATTCTGTATTATGGCAATAAAAAAGACGTAGAGTGTCAATTTACTTTACAATTTTTAATTCACTGACTGTACCTACCTAAATTATGCGCTTCTTCAGTGTAGTGTATGTTGCAGTTCATTTTAATGTAAAAACATATTTAGAAGTAGGTACATAATTCGAATTAATTCCATAAGCGATTTCTTACTCATGTAGGTACTAATAATAAACCTATCAACAAAGGGCTTTGATAATATCCTTTTGTTTAGTTCTTGCAGAGATATTCTATTTTTGTAGATATACATAAGTTGGCTGATTCATACAAAGAAGCTTATTGCACCTACAGTGACAAATCCATGTTGAGCTTAGTATATTGCACTTTCGTCTGACAGCCCTTATCAATATTAACAAGCATGAGTCACTATGACGGATCGGCATCCTAGCGTCATACGAAAGTGGGCCTCAACTCAATGCTACGCTTTGAACAACCCAGGTGAGTCAGATCTGAACCAATTTCGTCTGAACGGAATATTTTACAAAAGTATAATATAAAGTACCTGGATAATCAGAAACTAGGTGATCAACCTACTATTTTTTCTAGATAAGATATCGGTTTTTATTAAAAAACTATGCAGTCAGAATGTTCTATTTAGATTAGTAGGTAGTCGCGTCGTGTGTATTGATAATTAAATGACCCTATTCTGATCCCAATGCCATTGGTAATCCAATAAGGATTAATAAATGACATTGGGTTGGAATTGACTAAAACGTAATTTTTCCGCATTATTTATTCACTAAAGGCCTTGCGGATTATCAGTTTCAAGTGCGTTTTATTACTTCCGAATTTTTTCAAAAACTATTATACAGGATGATTCCTTGAAATGGTTCAGTATGAAGTAGTCTGAAACTTTGAGGAATGAGTCAAGTATTCTAAGGAACCATGTCAGATTTTAGAATTATGACATTTTTATTCTATCTTTTTCAAAAATATGCAGGAAAAAAATTGAGTTTGGCACATACTTAGAAATGTAAACCTAGCTATGTATTGTATGTATGGGTTTTTTTGTATCATTAATAGATACCTAATTAAATGACTTATCCCTTAGACCTTATCGTATCTGCGAACACCTTTGTTTATTTACAAAGCATATCTTATTATTTGCTTCTTACCTACTTACCGTGGAAAATATTTCAATGTCGTTGATAACGTTAATATTTTAATCGTATTATTTTTCATAATATGTTAATTATGACGCAACATACAAAACATAAAAACATTGGGTTGATTATCAAGCTGTCATTCGTGGAAATATTGAAAAACAAAAAGATTTTTTGTGGAAAAAATACTAGTTACATATCTACGTAGCATACATTATATGTACCTAATTTCGTTGTTTTCTTTGAGTAATTACGTAAAAGAAGAAATGATTTGCCAATAACTGATGAATACCGTCTGTACTTCGACATCGTTGTCTAACAGTTAACCAAACCTACTTTCGTTTAAATCTAAGTAGGTAACTTCCATTTTCAACTTCACGTTAAAATTAAACTTAGCTTCCGCATTGCTCAAACTATTTTTGTTTCTGGTGTATACTTGAAATTCGTTCACGAAAATATGCTGAAAATAAATGTACTTATAAAAATCTGTTTTATAAAAATAAGTTCATATTATTTTATATATTATAATATATTGATTAAAAACATTACGCCAATCAATACCAGGTCACTTTGAAGCTAAATACTAAATAAAATATTAAACTGAAGGTCTGTTCTTGCGTCATTAGTGGCCGCCAACAGTGGGTCAACCCTCGCCCGACGCCGGATAAAAATAACCCTTTGATTTGTCTCCCTGTCAATCAAAATGACCGGTGGTACATAACGTATTACAGCTTGTATCTGTTTATCATTTTATGAATGACTAGCTTCCACCATCGTCTTCGCCCGCGTGATCCTAATCCTAACTATGTTATATCTAATATATTATTATAAGGTGTATCTTTTCATACACGAAATCTCTGAAGAGATCATTGTACTTATCATTATGAACAACTTTCACTATAGGACAAAAATCAACTGGTCCTTACATTTTGACGAGCTATGCGAACATAAATGTAGGGAACAGCAGATTTATTTTTCGCGATTTCAGTGGCACATGGGTAGACCATGACCTGGAATAGGACATAGGATACAATATTCCCACGGGATTGAGACTTACGCGGGTGAAACCGTGGGGCGCGTGGGGATATTTATAAATTAAAGCCATTTAGATTAAGTGATAATATAGTATTGTACTGGTGAAATAATTTTTTCAATCGCTCCAGTAGTTTTTGAGTTTCATTACGAACGAAAATACATATCTTTTCTCTTTACAATTTTAGTGTAGTAAATAATAATATTCATTGTATTCAGATAAGTAGGCATCCATAGAGTTAAGAGTTACATACATTTAGAGTAGGATATTAGTTTACAACTAGTCTAATTATCACTTTATTATGAAATAAAAAAGTTACAATAAAAGCAATAGAAAAAATATTTAACAAAACAAATCCAATGCGAAAGCATCAGAGGTGTTTTGAATACCCTTCCAGTTTTTGAGTGTCGTCATTTATAAATAATTTAATTACGTCGTAATTAGTTTTGACGTCATTATTTGACGTAGGTATTTTGAAACAAATATGGCTACCAAGTGTTTTGCAGTTCAGACGTATATCTTGTGAATTCGTGTTTACAAGTAATTACATGGAAAAACCAAACTAAAGTTTTTATTAGTAAAGTTGGATGATTTTGAATAACCTTGTTTATTTTTCAAGAGCATTGCAGTATAAAAGCAGGTGAAGACCTTCCAAATGTTACCTTAAACTGTAAATTCTGACGTTGTCACATAAAAATTGGTTGAACGAAAACCATTTATGTTTACCTTGCCCAGAATGAAATCGTAAAGATTGTGACAAACTCTCAATTTGGACGTGTGAGGTCAAGATCACCTTCTGGCTGTGGAATACTCCACCGATGCGGTAGAGAGGACATACGGAATTCAGCCATGATATAACAGACTTCAAAACTTTCCACACGTAAACATTTGACAAATTAATAACAACATAACCACTGGGCAAAGAGCAGTTCCTGTTTCTAGAAAAAAATATTTACGTCGAAGGGATCGTCAACAACTAAATTGTGATTGCCTTTAATGGTGATTGCTCAGGTACAATTGCTTTCGAAACATTGACTGCGCACCTTGGAAGTCACTTAGGTCAGGGTTGGTCTCCAAGGTCTTGGCTCCAAACGACTTTGAAGTCTACGTCATGAAATTGATCCGTCTGTGTAACGTCTGGTCCTTCATATGAATGTTTTATATGCCAAACACGTGACCCGATACCTATACGACTGTATAATTACATTGATGATTTGTAGCACAGGCTGTGATAACTACGCAATACTGTAACATAAATCAATTAACTTTCAGTATGATTCATATATTGTGTTTATAAAAAAGCGCTTTAAAAGATTTATAGACTAATCCTAGTGTATTATGATTCAGTCAGTACCAATTTCTTTTGCGATCGAATCAATCTGCTACATTGCTGACTATTCTGATTTATTTGAACGAAGATTATTTCTGTAAAGAGTTGTGTCAGTAACCCTCTATAAGATTAACTCATAATAAATTTTACTTTTGACGTAGAAAGTGAAGCAGTGAACGTCGAAACGACTTTGGTACATGCTTTTCTAACTTTTACAGATTGGTTTGATGGAGAAATAAACAGTCTCTAATTTGCAATGTTTGATCTTGACTATCCAAATTCTTTATTTTGTAGTTTCTCTGAAATGTAGTATGTTGGCATCTTTCTATCTAGGGCAACGATATATCAAATAATAAAGGAGATTGCTTGGACAACTGGCGCGTTGAAAGATTAACATCAGCGATACTGAAACGTTTTTCTTCAGATGCAACACACTGAAGGATTCTGTTTATTCAAATCTGTTGTTAATAATTATATGAGCACAAAGACCGTGTTTACGAAATCCGTAGAAGCTCCCCGAGATCGTGTAAAGACGTCATTGCCCATTGTTGAATCTTATACAAATCTTGAGGACACAAAATTCCGATGTTACGACGAGAATTGCGCAGTTGAATTACTACGACAAAGTTGTCGCGTCAATAGTCTTTATGGTATAATTTTTACCCTTAAATTCGAAGTCTTAAGAGTTATAATTGCATGGTTCTGTTTTTAAAATATTTTCAATGACATGACGAAGGTGCGTCTTGTCTAATTGCGTCTTGTCCGCCGTCTATGACAGTGTCGGACGAGTTGCGCCCACGCCGCCGACGCGGCCGCGCGCCGGTTGGACCATACGTCACAGTCTGTTTTAAATTACTTTTACGTTTGAAACTACATTTTCTTCGAAAAAAAAACAAATATAAGTAATGAAATGTCGACTATAAATGACGTTATTTTATTATAGGACTACAAAACATCAATCTATTCAACGATGGCATTTGTAACTACGTAGTAGATATATTCTTTTGTAGAACTTACCTCTGTTTTTTTATTTGTTATGCAATAGACGTATCAATGAATTAAAACAGACTTGGACATATTATTATAAGAAGATACGATGGTGTTCATTAAAATGCAGCGATTGTACTGCATTGTTGTTGGTCGTTCTAGAAAATCTTTTGTACCTACCTACTTGAAACCTCGCCTATATAGAGTTTCGAAAGGATGATTTCTTCTCACATGAATTTACAACAAAGACATAAAAATTACCTAAAAAAAATATCCAAATGTCAAAAAATCTACCCCTAACAAATCACGTAAATTATGTGCAGAGACTCAGATTTATCTGACCAAAACAAGTAAACATTGTAAGTTTTCCTTATGTAATTATGCTGACACTGTGTATCTATCGATACTAAGTAAGTATTCTGCCTGTTTGAACCCAATATCGTGTCGGAGAAAAGGGTTATACTATTATCGTTAGTATTAGAACAAAAACACTACGTTTAATACTAACCTAATAAAGGTGATTAGGCATACGATTAAGAAAACCCAAGTGTTGTTTATGATAAATTGATAACTAATCGTGTTCAATAAAAGGTAAATTCCCTGTGTGTGTTTCAACTTAATCCCACTTAAGTTTCCTATCAGATTCTGTGAAATAGATACTAGAATTAATTACCTATCTGAAAATATCATGTTTGTATTAAGATAAAGGAACAAAGTAAATAGCTATAGAAAAGGAGAGAAGAAACACGAAGAAGATTAATTTATCTTACCATCATTTAACAGTCGGAAACAGAAATAAATAGAGAGAGACCGAGAAAGAGGAAGAGGAAGATACTGAAGATAGAGTAAAGTAAACTGAAGAAGAGACATAAAAGAAAAAGTAGAAATTAAATAAAAATACAGTTACCACAATACATACCTAAATATTATAAACAACCAAAGCGCTCTTCCAATTGTACCATTAATTTTAAGCCTACCAACTGTTTTAACAACATTATGGAATGGAATAAAGAATTGAGAATTGAGTCCACACATACCTACCTAATACCCAGTGAGTTAAAATTAGGTGGATTTAAGGCCTAATTTACACGATGCAAGTTTTTTGCCTGTGGCACACAATAAAGTTGAAGCAACATTACTTGCATCATCTAAGCACTGCTCAGATGGTGCAAATTTTATTGTTGCTTCATTTTTTGGTATGCCACGGGCAATTAAATCATACCATGTAAATTAGGCTATAAGAAGGCCCATTATAACAGAGGATATTTACAAGCAGATATTGTCTGATGTGGCTTTCCCTGAAAATTGTATTATCAGTATCAAAACAACATGTACAGAATAACATTGTGCAATACAATATGCGTAATAAACATTACGCCTCTGATATTTTTGGTAAATGATACTAGTTTGGTAAATGCGTACCTACTTACCTACATACATTGTGTTCATTAAAATAATTACGTTGCAAACTGAAATGTCCGTTTTATTGCGCATGATAGACATTTTGACCACTAGTGAACTTACGGTACTTTTTCTCTGAATCAGGTAGGTATTGAATTTTGGAACTCTAAAGCAGAATTTGATTGTTCTGTTCCTCACTATGCCAATGAACGATTGACTGTTGGAAACGAACTCCAGAGTACAGTAAATAAAACGTGTATTAACTAAATAAAGGTAAGAAAATGGTTGAAAGAACTGACGTCCTACCTTCAGTAAAAACAATAATATTTACAAAACATTTCCATTCAATAGAAAACGTTAAGAATTTTCCACAATTCCCACGAATTTATAAATAAACATTACAACATAGTATATTAATCTTATCACTGAGAATCGTAGAAGAATTTAAAAATCATAAAAACAAACATTATCACTGAAAAAACTGATTTTGTTATATTATCTAATCGGTAATGTTAGCATTGTTGATAAACAAATAGTGAGTTCATTGCTTTATCAATATGTGTGACCTTCTCCTTAACTTGACATGTACATATATTACAAGATGCAATATTACCTTTATGTACCTTTGTACAGACATACAGAGGTAAGTAAATAAAAAGAACATTGATATTCCCACATAAGCATTGGACTTTTGACATTCAGGTCAGATCAGGTCGTATTACAGACATTTAACAAATCATCCAGACGTTGCAAACTGAATAGTCAAAGTGGCAATTATATTGAATGTGACACGACATTGCATAATAAATATTTATAACAGAAACTTGTAGAAACAACAATAATATCAAGAGTAATAGCAAAATAAAGGGATGAATGAAGAAAAAATAGAGGGAGAATAGTAAAGGGCCGAGACAAGGCAGAAATTGATGGTCAAGCCAGAAGGCGGAGTAACTGGAAGCACTTTATCAAACCGCACATTATCACAAATAATCGTTGTAGTCTCAATTGTCACCATTTAAGGATCAATTTGGGAGCAGGAACACAGCAACCAGCAAAATATTTACTGAAGTACAAAACGCTACTTGAAAGTTAGAACGTAATAACAAAAACCTTGCCTCGTGTGAATTCAAAGATAATCGGCTCATTAGTTCCACTAATACTAAGAATGAAGCTGTAATCACATGCTGTATTGATACCGATACCAATACAAATGGACATACTTATGCTAATGACGTCAATCTTTTGAACTATTTAGCCATGGTGACCATAAAACTTTAGTGTAACATTAAAAACGAACATACTTTTAGAACAAAAGTTAATTAACGAATTAGTCTCAGTGGATTCAATAGATCGCGAATCGTCTGGGTGTGGAATAATACTGAAGAATTTGTAGACAATAACATAAAAGACAATGAATCTAGTTGTTGATCCCAGAATAATGAAACTTTGTTTTTCTTTCATTTTCATTTGTTTCCTTTGTTATATTATACACTAGTATAACCCTTCAAATCAGCATAGTAAAGTTTACACATTGTGCAGGTGGTAAATAATATCGCGTAATAATAAACACGTGTGTTTGGCCTTGAAACCTGCAGCATGACTGAGATCCACAACAAAAACAAGAGAATCTGATAAAACCTTGTTTTTCTCCATCCTCTATTATTAATAATTATAAGTAGTACTGGAAATAGAAACAGTATTATTGCAACATTATTGATTGACTCATTAGAGTCCTGATAGACAGCGCATCGCAAGCCCCATTGCGTAAACGTTGCACCTGTGTTAAAACGACGCAAGAGTCACGCCCCCTGAGATATCGTCCGATATAAATACAACGCTATTCAACGCTTCTTCTCTTCCTGGTCAGCTGATATGGCAGCCTTGGTGGCAAGCGATGTTACAACTACGTAATTGTGTAATTTCAGGTGAGATTAGTACAATTAGGTTGCACAACTCCGGGATTCAGTTCGTGCAATGTTATTCTAGAACATAATAGCCGTTTGTTGATAATCTTAATGCGTCTGCGCACTGTAGTCTGCAACTGTAACATGTTAATATTGGCACACGATACGAAAATTGTTTAGAATTCATGGATCAACTTAGATGATTTGTTTACGTTTTCAATCACACTATCCCTTTAATATTTTATACTGAGATCCATCACAGTTTCTGATGTTTGTAACCTTGTTATGTTCTGTCGTTCTAATTTCAAGCAAGAATGTACAGTCTATATTGAATTTTGTACTACGATTATTAATTTTCTTATCTTAACTTCCAATTTAAATCAGTGATAACGTAAAAGGACTTAAATCTATCAATGTCAGAACCTTGATAAAAACTTAACTAAACCAGTTATTTATGCATCTTTAGATTTACTACTCAAAAGTGATGTTTACAGGCAAAAACAAATTGTAATCATACATCTCAATGTCGAAACCCAGCTTTATTTAGCGTCAACGTCTGCGAAGTGACGCCGGGTAGATATTTTTAGTAGTAAACAAACGTAGTACACTGCATTTTACTACTTATTTTCATCAACATAATTGAAATAGTCCAACAATACGATTTGCGTAGGCAGTCAAGGAGGGCACAATAAAATTGTTATTCCTGATCGACATACAATCTTTGAAGATGATAAAAGCATAAATGGGACAGATTTCCTTATTGGTGATGTTCTTCAGAAAAGTCAGGTGCGTAGTACTTGCAACCGTGTATGACCAGAACGTATAAGAAGCAAAAGGAGTATGTAAGGAGTGGAGCAGTATGTAGCTGGTGGCGTTCTGTAGTTTCTGGTTACCCCCATGGGAAGGAGTGAGTTTATGTATGAATAAAAATAGATTCCCTTCGTAAAGCAATCGTTATAGCTTTACTGAGGTGTGTAATCATTGCATAACATTTTAATTGGTAGGCACCAGATACCTATTAATTAAGTGCATTCTAAACCACCGTCTCGGTCGCAAAGTTACATATTATTATGGCATCACATACCTACTTGAAGTGTTACATAAACCTACGAGTGTTTTGTTCTACGTACCAATTGTAACAGCAGTATAACTTCTATCAAATATCTTGTTAAATTGTTAAATTATTTTCAAAAGTAGAATTTTATCAGAAGAGAACTTTTTGCTGTAACTAACGGTACCAAAAATGCGTACATCGAAAAGATTCGTCTGACGCCCGTAAAAGTATATGCACCTACATCACCTGAATGGTACGTAGAAAAGACGTCCACAGGATAATAATATGGGTTTATACTCCTGTGAACAAATGTGCTCTGTAAATAAATGTGTTCCTAGATTAGCATTATCATATTTTTAATCACAAGTATAGGCAGCCGTTGCTCTCAAACAAAGTAAACACAGCTGACTAATCGCATCTGCAAAATTTCTAATTTACCACTGTTATAGCGAGAGAATTAGCACATGTAATAGTTTTCTGTCATCTTAACATTTATGTGCACGTGAGCTCTTATGCGTCTAGCCGGCACTTGATCTACACGCGTTCCGAGTTCGTAATCAAGGAGATTGGAACCTTGAGTGAAGAGTACTGATGTACTTATATTATTAAATACCGTTTATGCCGTGATTGATAAAGAAATACGCTACCGTACTACTTGTTTTCATGAACATTGAAACCAGTCATTACTGGTTACAAAAAACTAACTAGAAGCAACTGTTTTTCAGGGATGCACGTGAGCTGAACAGTATTTTTAGTTTACAGCTATCGCATTATTTTTCTGAGCAGTAACCCGAATCTGAATTTTATCTCTAACAACTAAAATCACGGATTCTGAGAAGAGTAATGGCGTCAACGGAACAAACACAATCTGACTAGATAGGTAGGTACGTAAAACTGAACTCTCTGATTCCGTGACGTTTATAAATTAGCAAACATGTCCTATATTTTAACAAAAGCATCGAAATTGTTTAATTTCATACATTTAGGTCAGTGGGTCGGTTGTGTCATAGCAAGGACAGGCCATACACCATACAAAATATCTAACAACTTTAAATCAACAACGATTTTTTACCATTAACGCAAATTAAACCTTATACCTTAAGCTATAAAGTTCAACGTAATTTCTGAAAAGTGAAAATAAGAGTTGTTATGAAAACGAAAATAATTTTGTTTGGAGATATCATATCGGGATATCGCCTAGACAAATAAAATTCGACCTTCGTCACACTGCACGTCTCGAATCGAATATCAAATACGACAACAATGATTGACAGATGCCCTAGAAAACATAAACCGAAATGTTTTCATTGAAATATGCATCTATATAACCATCGTAATACGAGGTGGTTGTATTACAAATCGAATCGAATAATGACACAAAATTAAACATCCTATATCAACTAAGCACGTTGTTTCTCAAAAATAGGTGTCAAATAATGACATCGTGGTTTTGCTTTTATCACAAACTATGAGAATGCAAACTAATTCTGCACTTATTATTTATACATAATAATATACGTTACACAAAACCATAATTATTTCCATAAAACGTTACATGCTAAGTGAGACATACATTTCCGCAGGCCGTACTACTATCAAAGATGATGCAACCCAAAAAGTTTGGATCGACCTGAATTGGTTTTCTATGAATCAGTTTTTAATTCAAACGGAGTTAAATGGGTCAAAACTGGGTCATCACTATCTATTTTTGATTCCTAAATATTGTTTTGTTTACCTAACAATACTATCAAAGCTCTATTGTTAAATTAATCTTAAAAACAACATTTAAGTTTAAAATATGAAATTCCATTTTTAAATTAATTAAACTTGTACTAAATGTTAATGTCAAAATAATCAGAGCAATAATCTAACGACAACATTCTTCACGGACAATAAATTATAATGTAATTCAATGCCCCTAGAGAGTGTTATTTTAAATTAAATTATGTAAACTGCTTTGGCCTTTTAGATAAGATACATTAGAGCCTTATCAAATGACAGCTGAAGCCTAGTTGGTAGGTACCTATTATTGTTACTAACTAACAATTATTAAATAATTGTATCCGCAGCATATTTTAACAGTATTAAAAACTATTTGCAAAGAAATACCCAAATAAACAAATTCCGTTTGGGAAACCCAAATTCGTTTATCACTAGCATGCATGATGTCACCAGCGGGAACTGTTCTAGCAACAAAATACAAGTGAATCGTAAAAGTTGTTGTGTTATTGTTATTTTCGGCTGCGGTTGTAAATCCTAAGATAACGTATTCGGCAAATAATCTACTAGTGAAATTCTTCACCGGAACATCGCTGCGTACAACTTCGTCAGATCTTTTTTCGTCTTGCAAAAATAATCAAAGCGTGTTTTTAATTGTTCGCTTGATATACTCTGGACAGTTTCAACGCCACAATATACTGCGTCTCTAAAATTATAAATAGTGTTATTGAAAACACATTTATGTGAGTCTTTCTAGGGAATAGTGTCTGGAAACCACAAGTAGACGCCATTTGTTGACGCAGTTTTTCAGATAATTTTCCTGTTTTTTGTTTATGTTTTTTTCTGTTTTAATTTAGTGTGCTGATAGATAATAAATTAATTAATTTTGGTGTTGTTTCAACAAATTAATGTTGGTGTTGTTTCAGTTCATTTTTTAACAACAATTATAACACAGTGTTACTTGCTTGTGTTTTACCTACTGCTCTGATGATTTTAGTATTTGTCCTTATATAGGTAGGGCCCTACTCACGTTATAGGCTACAGTTACGTACTGACTGACGCAATAATCTGGCAAAATTTCCATAATATGTTGTATATGCAGTTATAAGATTGAGTGTTCAACAATTTATGATTTGTCAGTGACCTTTTATCATCATCATTATGTAGCAATTGCTACGTTGACTCTAGCAACTCGGGCACAAACTTGCATCAGTTCATTGGCCCAGGCTGTTAGCTTTTTCTCTGATAGCAGGAGAAACCTTCTTTAATTATCTTATTACTACTTCTCTAGGAAAACTTATTGAACGAAACGATTAACAAAAAAATGCATTTAGTAAAATTATGCGTAGTAATTACAGAAGATGTGATAAAATTGATTAACGACCAAAACGAACATTATTTCCACAGCTTGTCTTTATTCTTAAGTAACTCCATCATACCAATAAGTGGCCAATTAAAACAGTCTGAGAACTGAAGTCTGTATCAGATGAATAGCGCATGTGACTGACAATGTGACTTGCAATGTGACTGACATGATTGTTCTTTCGTTACACATAAATTAGTGCAAGTTATTAAAATAACAAGAGAAACGAACTCACGAAAGACCTGAGACGTGAAATAAATGTGAGAAATATTCCAACAAAATACATATTCATGATTTCCAAGCAAATTCATTTTGTTAGCATACTATGGCCGTCACGAGTTAGCCACATGCTAAAAACTTTAATGAGGTAATTTAAAATAGCTAATATTAATAGTAGGTAATTCAGAATTAATGATTTTATTAACATAATTTATGGCTCGCAGCTCACAAATAAAACCTAGGATGTATTTTACCTTCAATTTTGTTTAAGGTACATGTAAAATTCATACTGAATAATTTTCAAGAATTTTCTCGAAATATTCGTCACGGTTGTCACAAATGAACAATGATTTGCTATGAGAAATCGTAACAATGCAAAACAAGACATGGGATATGCCACAGTATAAACAAATTTTGACAAATACGAAACTTGAACGAGTAAGGTAAACCAACCGAACCTACGTAAGTAGTTTTACGTACTGGAACGAGATTGCGTACTCCAAAAACCCTTTATTTTAAGAACACACTGTACACAGTAATATCGTTCTTTGTACGAGTACTTGATGGACAATAATTAGTTATGACCTTTGTCTCAACTGTCATGATTTCTGGAACTTTGCCAGCATCAGTATTTACTTCCCCAAGCAAACTACAAGCTTCGGAAATCTTTGATACTGAACTCCGACAGCTGTTTACGGAAATTACATTCATAGATTACTAATAGAGAGCCAAATCAAGCAGGATGAGGAAGCTGCAAATAACGTTACTGCTTGAAAAGTAATAAGGTGGTCGTGTACTGCATTTTATAACCTTATTTATGGCAATAATTGGTAAAATGCCAAAATGTCTGAGAATTTTAACGAGTTTTCACGTAAAATTTACTGCACTCACTTGGCATTTTCTTGGGAAAATAAAATTTTGATCATTTGTAATTCGCGTGACTGATTGAACCATTGGACCCACGTGGGTGTCAAGTTTAATGACACAATTAATATTTATTTAACTGAAACAAAACTATTTTTGCTACAAAATTCAAACAATGTGTAGCAAATTGATAATGACACGTTTATTTATTTCAATTAAATAGGTACAAGTTCTATTAAATTCGCAATTATTTCACAGTAACCCAATATACAGCGCAAAGGAGGTACAAATTGCCGACAATTTCAAATTCCGCCACAACTAAATTGTGTAAATGAACATTTAATAGAATAAACTATACGAACATTGGAGGAACTGTTAGTACCGAATGCTGACACCAATTACTGTTATGAGCCTTAATTGAAACGCATGCTGGTACAATAAGGCCACTGTGAGCGTCAGTTTATCATATATCGAACAATTTGTGTTTGTCTGTTAATCAATAATATTGTCGTTATGTGTAACGTGTGCAACTGCCCTTCGTCTCTTGATGATCGATTTGTTATTGAGACGAATGCGCATTAAAACTGTTATTACACAAGATTCAAATTATACTAGTACGTCTTTAAGTTCAAAATCGACTATTGAATTATACGTTTGATTTGAATCAATATTTACATCAGTTACCTCTGGTGTTTCATCAAATACTTCTTTGAATTCTACTTCTGTATCAACTTTACCTATAACATTATAAACTGTACTGTTCCATATTAAATTAGTATTTGAATTATGTAATGGATCCAGCATTGATATAAGATGTTATGTTAATAAAACCACAAACATAACTAAATAATTTATCTGCGTCGTAACGCAAACCTTCAATTTACTGCGTTATCCATTATTCATAATCAGACAGAACAATTTGAACCGTATCTTCATTGGATAAGAGTAATTATTAAGGTACATTGTTATAACTTAGAGATCTGTAATCTAAGGAATCGTTGATCATGGTATTTATGAAATGTGTATTTACTTGTAGGAAGTCTGTTTCAAACATTGCAAAAATGACTGACATTTTGTCTTGGAATCACGGAAGGCGTCAGCAATCATGAATTTTTTATCATCAAGTCCAGTCCTGCATTGTTCTTCAGTACTGGTAACTAAGTAATGTATTTTCAATTTAGTCATGTAATTGTAAAGTTATTAAGAAGGCCGAAAAAACATTAACCCGATTTCAAACATCAGCTGTATCTAGTTCGCCTTTTACTTAAACCCATTTGAATGATTGTAACGAGAATGGCCCCCAAATCATCGTTAACCTCGCATCGGGAACTCATAAATTGTTCACTCCAATGCGATATTGAGTGACAATGTTTCCTAACATCGGTCATTGTGTAACCTTCTCCTATCCTTAAAGCAGCAAAAACTGGATTTTTATGAACGAATTGAATCCATTACTCGTATTGTCACCTTCAAATGAAGATCTTTCTTCACATATATCGCAATGAACGTGTAAATTCCGAACAATTCCGGTTCTCAACACTTGAGAGTATGTGGCCACGTAAGAATAGATGTTTATTTTGGATTTCGCGCCTCGTGGCAATGGTTTATACAAAACATCCTATTTGAGGGGTTATAGTATGATGTCGTGCTGTCAATCAGCTCAGTTACTAATTTAGAAGTGACAAAATCGCAAACTGCTAATGGAGACAGATTGATAAATGATGCTTTAAATTATAGAAACTGTATAGGTGCAAATTAAAATAATATCCACCTAAGGTTTTTGCAGAATTATACCCACTTTGTTTTTATTGCACTGGATGCTCATTAGTTTTCAGGTTGCGGTGTGGGTTATGGCAAAAACCAGTGGGTACATAAGTAAGTAAGAACATGTTGATTATAAAGATGTAATCACCAATCACCTGTATTAAACATCACAAATTAAAAACAAAAACAATATAGTAATTATGTTGATGAAAAACGATTAAACAAATGATGCGTAGGTACTTACCAACATGCGATAGACTCGTGAGATCTGATTCTGAAATAGAAAAAAATAAATGTGTGAAAAAATGTAAAATGAATAATGCGTGCAACACTTTAACGAAATGGTAAACATTAATATTATTATTGTTATTTTTTTACTATGAAATCATGAGAAACAGTCACTGTGATTTGAGGACATTTAAAAACAAATGAAAAACGTCAAACAATTAGGTATTTCAACAAAACATTTTCATTTGAGTTCTTTGGAATTATTGCTTAAGGCTTGGACAAAAATGTGCACTATTAAAAAAAATGTGCAAATGGTAAAAATAATTAAAAAAAAAAATTATAAATAAAATAGCATCATATTGTCGACCATAAAATTATTATATTTGTTAGAGAGGTGCAACAGTTAAATTGTATTTCATAATAAACCTAAAGTTATAGATTGGTCATTATTTATTTTGCTCTTCGGAATTTCTCAACATTTTCCTTTTCTCACTCATGACGCCATTTGCGGTTTAAAAGGTGATATTTCAGGACAATGCCTCAGGATTGAATGAATTTATTGTAATTTTAATAGTACCTATAGTAATTCTTGGAAACCAGTTAGGTATCTAGCGTACGTCGTGATTAAGCTAGGTAAAAACAAGGTAAAATTCAGTTAATTGCTAAACAGACTTGGAAATCTATTGACAAAGTAATACCAGTAGGTATAGAAGGTACTGTAAGTAACCTGTTCAACTAAATAAGTAACCGCAGTTACCACAGTTTACACTAATTATTGACTGTTTCATTATTATTCCAAGTATTAGAATACCTTTTTACTTAATACCTACAATGCTCTGATAACATAGGTATTTTGTTTACTTAAATACGTAAACATTAATCCACATTTTCCTAACAAAATCTTTAAGGAAAAAATAATTTATTCAAAAAGTGCTCGTGTATCTACTATATGCAACGACATTGTTTATACTTTTTCCGTTCGCACTAAAAGGAATTATTGGAAAACGCAGCAGGAAAATTACGACGACGCATTATGCAGTATACATACGTCGTTCACACATTTTTCCATGTCCCAGGAAATTCCGGGTGAGGAAAATAGCAAAAATAAATATATCAAGTATAGGACGATTGTCTTTTAATTCCGGTTTTTGTAATTCTTTTTCTTTTTTTTTTTTTGAGTTTAAAATCCCAACCAGAACATCACGCTTATATTCCCTGAAGGGTTAAGCTGATGCGTACTAAGAGTACACCCACATTTCGCCAATTATGTTTAAGTCCTTAATGGAAAACCCAATAATGAATAATTTATAATAATGTGATTTTTCCTTCGGAAATCACGCTAATTATTTCAAATTCACGTTTTTAAATTATGAGGATAGCCCTGAATACATTCAAGTTTAATATTATCAGGGTATTGACCTATGTATAATTGTATACGCACATATCCTGGAAAAACAACTTCTTATAGTTTTTGCGTTCCTATTCAACCTAATATTAATTCTGGTCCAAGTTTTATGACTTTAGCCTCAGATAACTGATACCAGAGTATACGTTTTAATGTCATTCCCAAATTAGAATAAGATAATGAAACAGCATAAGAAAAAGTTGTTTGTAAACAAAAGCAAAAGGTTTTAATAGTAGAGTATAAAGCTAATGGACTGTCTGACATAAAAAAAATGGCAGAATTGAATGTTTTATTTATACATTATAAACTTCTGAAACATTTAAAAATATAAAAATAGTAGCTCCAAATATCGGGAACAAGGTCCAATAGCTAGGCTGGTATTATTATTATTAAAAGGTTTAGAAAGCCGAGTAAAGCTTTTATTAAAATTATTATTTTTCTAGTATTAGTATTAATACTTTATATTGCACGTGTTTTTGACGAAATTAAACTATTATATTATTTCCTTTCTTCATATAATAGAGAAGTTTTAAGCAAACATAAAATAATAAAATTTTGTTAATAATACTTTATATTGCACGTGTTTTTGATGAAATTAAAACATTATATTATTTCCTTTCTTCATATAATAGAGAAGTTTTAAGCAAACATAAAATAATAAAATGTTGTTAAGAAGGAATTTCACTCCATTTGTATTATTATGAATCATTCCACTATTCTGTTAATATTTATCAATTAATAAAAATTTTGTTTACCATAAAGTAGGTACCAGTCACCACACACGTCGAAGGTGTGGAATTAAATTATTATTAGTTTTTTTCCATGGCAACTAGCATTATGTTTATTATTAACATCAATTAAAAATAATAATCACGCTTAGGTTCACGGAGAACATAATTGTTTATTTAAGTACCTATTTTTAGCACACTACTAGAAGTACATTTTTATTGTTCATATTTTACGTTTATTACTACAAAATATATTAATTGCAAATTAAACTATAAGCAAAAATAATTTATTTTATGTAGAGGTTATCAAGAAGTTGGGTTTATAAATATTGATATAATTATAATAACATTATAACAAATTATAACAACAAAAATAACATTCCAAAACCGGCATGGTTTTTCGCAATATTCCATAATGTGAAATGGAGCCTTTATGTTAGATTTAAAGATTCTTTTCCACATGAAACAAATACGTGGCAGAATTTCTAAACGAACATAAATCACAGTAGGTACTACAGCTGTATTTCTGAACCCAAGTAGTAACTATCTACCGAAGACAGGTAAGGAAAAAAAGGGCTCAGATTTTCAAATAAATGTGTAATAAAATACTTAAGTATCATGACAGTGATTACAGCGCAATATCAGATCAGATACATGTAGAAGTACGTACAGTTCCCAATGTATTAGATTACAGTGACGTCCATGATCTCAACATTGAAAATATTATTTTACACAACAATGAGTAAAAACATACTTTACGTAATAACTTCAAAACATGACAACTTTAATGTTTTTGTTTTTACATGTTTTTCGGTGCTGCTTGCTGTCGGAAAATCAAGGTTCGGGAAATCACCCAATGTGTTAGGTTCACTCCATTCACATCACAACAGTATACAAAGCTTTACGAAGACATTTTAGTGGTGGATGCTGACATGTAGAAGAGAATAATAATAATCGTAACGCCGCATTGACATCCAGTTGTGATACTAATGGTTTTCAACAAGTTTTTTATACAACTAGTCTTTACAACTTGTTTTAGATGTAAACGATAAACGAAAACAGTAGACACAACATTTATCATACATATTTTATACCTTGTGGATATGATGATAAAAACCTTTGAATACCAACTTCAAAACAATTTAATCTACATGTTTAATAAATTAAATTTCGAAATAAAAACAAAAAACAAACGGGATGTCCCACAAAACAGTTGGTTGAATGTTCACAATAGAAACATTGTGCGATAGAATCTGTCTTTTAAGATGCAATCTACACAAGCACTCAAAGACTTCCGTATTAAGTACTTATCTGCACATAATTATGCCTGGAGATGCGCTGTCATTACTTATTCTATTGTTTGTCTATGTGAAACCAGAATGATAATGCCACGAACTAGTGGAGAATTAAATACTAAAGCCTGTTTGTTTCTAATCTTATTAACATGACCTAAATTGTTTCTAAAATGTGGAGGAATGAGGAAAATTATGAATTTCGATGTCTATAAGAGAAGGGAAAGACCAAGAAAGCGATGTATTAACTGTGTGAAAGATGATATATGGCTAGAAAGGGGGTAACTACCGAGATGACGACTAATAAAGAAGTATGGAAGAAAGGGACATATTGCACCGACCACAATAAATTGGGATAAGGGCAGAAGAATGAGATTAATTGTTTCTAAAACAGTTTAGCACTTCTTTATCCCATTTTTTCGTTGCACCAACACAGGAACCGCCTAGATCTTTGGACGATGCATGACGTTGAAAATTATGTTATCCTTAGGTACTTATTTATTTATTATGATTCGAACTAGTTTAGTATTACGTTAATGTTAAGTTATATGCACGGTCATAAGAATTCATCAGAATCCAAACAATATTTGTGTCAGACAGTGTATTATTGTGATTCGGTTAGTTTAGTGTGACGTATTACTATAATACACATACGGTCATAAAAATATTGTAATCTGAGTCTGGAAAATATAACTGATATAAACAAATACGATACTTAAAAGGAACTGGATGATAGGATTTAATATTCTGATGGCATCTTGACAATGGTGTTCTTGGAAAATTAAATCCAGTAAAAACCTATACCAAGCTTCCTTTAGTAGTGGCACTATTTCCGCCAATTCATTTAATTGCCGGATGTAATTGAATTTAATTGAATTGTTTATGGGTGTGTGGCCCACACCCATATTTTGTACCACTAGCATACAGAGAATAGCACTCGATGTAATCTAATCTCATAATATATGGGTACTGTACTGGGTATATATTGTGTACCTACTATAATCCTTTGACGTAGATTTTTGCGGTCGCAGATGTAACATAAGTATGGCGCCGTTCCGTCATACTGCTAGGTAGACTTACCTATCAGTTCTAGTTAAAACTTAGTATGTAAAAGATCCAGAGATAGAAAAGTATAGGGAGAGTCGAAACGTCATTTGTTTTGTCATTTGAAAACGGAATATCGAATGGGGAAAGAACAAGTTCTATAGCAAAAGTATTTTGACATTTTGCTTGAGTTCACGAGCTTCACATGTTTAGGTACAGTCACGAGCAATAATATGTATACACTTAGCAACTTTTAAAAGTGATTTTCTCCTACTGTATTGATTGTAACTTTATGATATTACGAATATAGTATTTTGGAACCCCTATTATTATGAAAAAATTATCATCTCAAAGTTACAATTTTAATTCCACGAGAAAATCGTTATTGAATTTTGCTGAGTGTATACAAATTTTTGCTCGTGACTGTAGAATCGGCGCCACCATTGAAGTCCTTTGACGCGGCGCTAGAGAAGTTATTGCATCAAATTGATTTTTTTTTTTAATTGTCCCACAATTTTCCGCCGAATTTCAGTGGTGCCGCGGACTATGTGGTAAGGTCATCACATCCTAAATTTTACTAGGATAAATTGTATACCAAATCGAAGAACAACAGCTAGGTAATACAAAAGTGATTCAACCACTTCTCACTTCGTTAGGTACAAGCTATTTTTGGGTATTTGTTTTTTGATAAGACCCTCCAAAAGTCAAAAACATATGTTTATATAATTTTTAAATTACGTCTGTTCCAAATGAAAATATTTAGAGAAATCAGCCATAAACAATGCATGATGAAATGGGTCGCGTATTTTCGAACTACTCAATTTATCTGGCCTGACCATGCACGCCTTGATCCGAGGGCATGGAGGATTCCACGGTCGATAACTGTCTGATAAATACGTCAAGAGGTTAAGGTGTGTCAAGCACTATAATTAGTTTGTTATCGTGCCCCCTGCAGATTGATAATAATAAATTGCTATCAGTCTCTAGGCCACGTACTTTTTGTTGTTGTTCCTAACGCGTCATATCGGATCGGATGATTTTCCCTTTTAATAAGAATAATAAGTATTACGACCAAGTTTTTGCGCAGATTTTGAATGGTCATAATATTTTGTTAGAAGAGGACCTTGTCGCTATATTGTGACGTCATAACAATACTAACTTCAGATGAAACGCGTCAGAAAAGATTTATAAGGGTCTGCCTGACATAAATATGTAAAATCAATACATTTCAACACACACGATCCTACTGTATTATAAAGTTAGCATGATCGCATTGAAGGCCAGTCCTAATTTTTATTGTTTATGGTAGGTATAATTATGTAGCTTTCAGTGGGTAACAACTCTTCTTAAAACTTCGTTCTAGATTCAAAGCTCTGAACTGTAGCAACTTATTGAATGTCATTCTTCATTCTGGAATAATCTTCGTTGATTGGTGTATTTTTGTCTCTAATTGCGCGAGTTGATTGTCTTTTGCGCGTCTGTTGCTTTTAATTAACAACGAATTTACTTTGTTTTATTGTAGTTGTTTTAACTCAAATAAATATCGTTTAATATGTCTATGTAGGTACCTATTTCTTGAACAGGACGTTTCTAGGTTAAAATACCTAATTAAAATCCTTGACTAAGAAATCTCATGTAGGTACATACCTCGCATTTTGTAATGCGCTTCCAGACAATCATATCAAAAAAATACGTGGTAAGTAACTACCATTTATTTATTTGCATAGATAGACGATTAAACAACACAAAATATAATTATGTACAACTGTAGATACTTACCTATATTTTGTGTTATTTAATCGTTTTAAATTTAAATTTATATATTTGTAATTAAAAATTCAATTTTTTTTAATGTTAATGATTAATTTGGAATAAAAATCGGAAATTAAAAAAAAATATTAAAAGAATATTAACTATTTAGGTACATGACACCTTAGGTACCTACATGAAATGCTAAAATACAATGTATCGAGTACTTTGTGTCAATTTAGAAATAAGGATTGTAAGTCGAGTTTTGTCGCTGACGGGACTTGTGTAGGTAAGTAGCTAAATACCTGCTTCTTGTTACTACAAGATTTCAATATATTTATTTAACCTTTAGGATAAAGAAGCGACGCATGCATCATTATCATGTCACATAGTTTTTATTTTTACTCAACCCATTATTCCTTAATCAGTGGAAGATAATAATTACTTCATGCGTCAATCCTGACCTTTCAGTGAACGGTGCTCATTATTGTTGAAAATGATACCCGAAATACACAGTAACCTACGTCAGACAGATAAACGAACAAGTAAACCGTTTTCTACAGTATTATTATTTATAGGTAAAAGATTTGTATTTTTGTTTGTAATGAATAAACTCAAAAACTACTGAACCGATTTAAAAATTTATTTCACTAGTAGAATGCTATAATTATTAGTATCACTGAGTAATATATGCTGTAATTTATAAAGATATCACGCGGGTGAAGTCGCTGGCAGACGCTAGTGTTTATTTTCCTATACAGGGTGTTAGGGTAAACACCGTTATCCTTGGAACCAGTGGTTTGGTTTCATTTATGGAACGTAAAATCAATGGAAAATTGCAACTTTTTTTATTTATTTTTTTATCTACCTACGTTTTACCTCAAGAGACGCAAGTTCATTGCCCTATGCGCTAAGGTAACGGACTTGCGTCTCAACACGAGCGGGGGGTGACCTGATCGACCGCGAGCGCGACCCCTCCCTCAGCCAGTCTGCTGTTTCGCTAGCGAGCACGGTGTCGGATAGAAACTTTTTAAAATATATTTATTAAAATAACGTTTTTTTTTGTTGTGTTCGGTCATTTATTTTTATATTTAAGTCAACTACCCATGGTTTGACTGATAAGAGTGTTTACCCTTACACCCTTACCCTGTATAGTTACTAGCTGGACTGACGCCTATGAAAAAAAGATAACTCTAATGAGTCTTAAGAGCGTAATAATATTTTCAAGCACGTAAACTTTTTGACAAAGGTACTTCTCCAAAGTTCACTAATGGCCGATTCCTATAATTAACGGACCGTTATTGGTTAAAATTAAAACTCTTGTATCTTTACCAATAATGAAGCAAAAATCTCATAGCTTTGCATAGTGGACCCTCCCATATGGAAGTAGATATCACAGGTAAAATTAGTTTACGAATTTATTTATTTGCCCAGTTTGGCAATAAAAAATGCTACCATTGGTAAGCAAAACGATTCGTTTTTGTTTATAGGAACCGAGCATTAGGCATAGGTGTTTGCAAAACAAAAAAAAACCTCCGTTGCGCTGCGTCATCAACAACAAACGATCAGCTGGCAGCAGTAGTTTGACAATATAATGACTATTTTTCCATAGCTCATCGTTGCTAAACGCTTCCGCGAAAACCCGGCACAATTAGCAAAAAACGACGATTCGCAAAACTCACGATTGTCATCATTGACGTACGAATGTAAGTACAAATATTACATTGAAGCAGACATTTATTATAATAGTATTACAGATTAATACTTGAATAACCGGTGAAGAGACATACATGTGTATGTATAGTAGGTATTGCCAGCTGTTATGGGGACTGACGACAGTGTATGACGCAGACTGACCCATTAAGTCGACCTACGTCGATTTTATTCATGGATTTTACAAGTCTTTACAATGCCTAATTTCCACCTTAAAGACATGACGCACCAATCATTACAATAAATCATTATGGAACGTATGAATGAAATCAAAACTAGGTAGGTACGTGAGTACTAATACAAGTAGATATTAATTAAGTTTTACTAGGTACCAGTTCATCAAAACATTAAACTTGCAATCATGAATTAAAGTAGGTACATATCCAAAGTTCTTTTTTCTCATAAGTCTAATAATTTTCCGTTAAATGAGTTCCGCATAATATAATTTATTTTCCATATAATTACATTAAAATTCTTATAAACAATAATATATAACATCACTAACCATTTCTAGGTACCTACCTACCAAATTAAAAGCTTAACTAACTTACTAGAAATAAATCTAAAACCAAAAGGACATGCACGTAGGCGTAGAAGTACTCGTCCGCTATCCGTCGCACCGGTCGTACATTCGTATATAGAATTGGATTATAAAATTATGACATTGAGAGACACCTTCATTATTATAACTTACTTACTAGTTTTAGCCCGCGGCTTCGCCTGCGTGGATGTCGGAAAATTTCCCACGAATGAACTATCTACCGGGATTAAAACCACCCTTGTGTTAATCCAGGTAAACAATGTATTAAATCCGTACCTAATACATTATTTTCATATACCTACGCGGCTAACGCGGCGCACATCAGTAGATCCCATTCGACACGATTTGTTCCGACATCTTCAATCATCGTCATATTTCAGCCAATTTATACAGAACCGTAATGAATTAATACATCTAAACCTTCCTCATTAATCCGTCCATTGGTGAAATCCGTATGAAAAGGTAGTTTTTGAGTTTAGCGCGTTCAGACAGGATTTTGTTTTTTAATTATATTATGTACTTAGGTAGAAAGGTAATGATTGTCTTCCGGTTCATGAGATGCTTGCGTTCTCAGAAATTCGTACAGACTAGGTACTAATACTATAATAAAAAGGATCTAAGAATAATGGAAATAAGAAAATACTATTTACTCGATTGAATTTGAATTGAATAATAGAAGCATGCGACATCTAGTAGACATTTGAAGTATTAAAATAAGTACTGTATGCTAGTACCACCTAGTGGTATTATTAAGAATTAAGAACTACCGTACAACAAAAACATTCACACGTTCAAGTAAGATGTCGCTAGTAGCGGCATGATCACTTTTGTAATAGCGCCATCTACTGACATAGTGTATAACTATTTCGTCAGACACTTCACTTATATTATACTGCTTACAGTGCCATCTATGATGTAACTGATGAATTATTGACTGAACTGACTTTCCATGCATAATACTTGTTTGTCGTTAAGACAACAGATGGCAGTAAAAGCATTTTCATGTAAATAATTACCTGTATCGTTGAGCAGGGCATTGATGTCTGTGGTCGACCCATCGGCCGACATTGCTGAAACAAAAAAAAGAGCTCATTAAATCTCTCATTTGTAATAATCGATTGTTAAGGGCGGGTTGTTTCACGTCCACTTTACGCACCGGTAAACGTCAAAAATGGCGCTAACTATCGTTAAATCAAAAACAAGCGTTGTTTCACGAAATAATGGAATAACTTTGACACAACGCTTTGTATTTAACGAACGTTAAATTTGACGTATGTTACGTTAACCAACCGTTTGAAACAACCGGCCCTAAGTCTGATGCTGTTTCAGGCTTTTCAATCGGGAACAAAATAAATAATGTGTTGTAAGTAAATGTTTTATAGTAAAGTGGCACGTTTTTTAGGGTTAATATTGGAACTATGAATGGTTGTAATGGTAGGCCCCTAAATATGAAAAACAATAGGTACACGTGCTACTGTAACGATTTGATTAGATTGATCAGTAATCGGTTATTTCAACCACGAGTTTTAACTGTGCAAAAAGAAAAAAACCGTAACAATAACTTTAGTTTTGGTCTAAAGGGTCCCAAGTCCCAACCTATCTACGATTTGTGAACTATGTAAGTACTTACTTAAAGCCACTGATGTAAAGCAAAATGATTACTTTATTGCAAAAAAGCTGCTAATAAAATTATCGTAGGTACACACTTACTGGAGCCATTAAATTATTGCACTTTTGGATTTTCAACTTTCTGTGCTCAGCCGTGCGTTGGAAATCCAACAGCGCATTTTATGAAGGCATTCATTCAGGTGTCGCCAAGTTTTAGTGAAAACGGGCATTAGAGGCAACTCAACTAGGATCATCTCGAGGAGGAGGTAGGTAGTGTCTGCTAGTCGTAGTAATAGCTACCTAACCTAATTGGTAGGACTATCAACGTCTGGTAAGCTTAATGATGGCAATTTCCCCTACAATCATTACAGTGCAGTGGTACTATTCTGTAGCAGTGGTCATTCGGAGGCTTACGTTCTGCGACTATAATATTAACTGTATTGACGATTTATGTTACTTCTGATTCTAATTTTTGCATTTACCAGCTCGTGGAGATCAGTTAAGCAGTACCGATTAGACTGAAAGCCAATCCCAAAATAGTTAGGAAAAGTTAAGACAGAATAATTATGATGACGTTTAGCAGTCTTGATTCTTACTATAAACTCGAACGTTTCCTACGTTTTTACGGCTAAATTAATTTATCTTTTTTGATAAAAAATTGGCAGAGAGAAACCTACTCAGAGAAAGATTGCCTACCTACTTACAGGAAACTTTTTATCACGGAAAAAAAAAAACTTTTTTTACTGCTAGAGTACCTTCCTATTTTAAAATGGTAATAGCTAGTGTACTACTATTTTATAATAGCAATCAAATTGCATCGTATTTGGTTTGTTTACAATCTGAATTACATAATTTGCAACGTCGATTGTAACTCGTAACCCCAGCGAGAGAAGGCCGCGAGTGAAGCGTGTCGCGACACGGTCGACGGAGATTTGATCATTTCATATCATTGCCAGTTGTTTGTTATTTACATTATTATGCACTGCTTTTGATTCGGTTTGTGAATTGTTTATGACGATTTACTTACTTACCTGGTTTTTGACGGTTAGTGTTAAATGGCTATGCGGGGGATATCTGGGCACAGTCACTCTTTGGAAACTCGGTTATCCCAAATTATGTATATTGAGCAACAAGCCATGAGTACGATGGATTCCCCAATCCCCATCCACCAATGCCAAACGTCCATGCAAACTTTCACCCCCTATTTAACCCTTTAAGGGGATGAATTAAAAAAAATCTTCCTTATTGTTCACTTTCCATATTGAAACTCTTCTACAAAATTTCATGTTTCTAGATCCAGTGGTTTAGGATGTGCGCTGTCTATCAATGAATGAATCAATTAATGATAGATGGGAACTGAACTATTCTAGGACTAAGTTCCTTTGTTTTCATAAAACTTAGTACGTTTACTGCTGTAGTACTGATTAGATTTTGCGTCATTAGGAATTGACATGTGCCAGAGCTAATTGGAAGGAAAGGAATGTACGTAGGTATTTAAAACTTTCCACAAGTGGAGATTTATGTGTTCTTTGTGATAATATATTAACTATATAGGTACTTTTTCTGTGTGTTTTCCTGCCCGGTCGATGGCAATAGACTCGCCCCCTATTACATGGGACTTTAATTTAACACATAACTGGCAAAATGTGGGTGTAGGTACTATAGGCGTGATGTAATGTTATGTGTTTTTCTGTTCCTAGAAATGTTTTTGACTTTAGAAAAGATAGAGATCGTAAGAAGTAATTGGTGACTTATTGGTCGCGGTTTTAATACCTTAATTTGATACCAAAGCCAGTATTTTTATATAAAACTTAATTTAAACAGTTATTCATTTCGTTGAGGTAGTTCTGACGTAAGTAGGTACTATTAATCTAATCAAAAACAACCACTTATGTTTTAGGTGCATTGATTCCTAGATAAATAAGTAGGTACCGTTGGAATTTACAAAATCAATAACTACTGTTTGACGTGGTCAAACACCGATCAAAAGAGTACTTCTGCTGACAGATAACACATGTTATACTATACAAATACTTATGAAGTTCTTACTATGTTTGAATTTATAGTTGCTTGACCTTTGCAAAAAATCTATAAAATATGTAGCCACTTGAGTATTCTGCATAAATAATTATAATTCTATGGAAGCTTGGAGAGTTGATGTATAAATCAAGTTTTTGCGACTTTGATGACTTCGAGTCATCGTTGTTGGTTTGCTAAACTTATCTGGCGAACCATAAATTTAATCGACTAAGGAAAATCGAGGATTTTTTGTAGTTTTCGATTTACCTAGAACATAATTTTTCATTAAGTATTTTTTTTCTTCTGTAGGTCTACCACAAAACTGTCTAAATAAGAATTTTAAAAAGGTTTTACTTCAGTTTTGTTTTTCGGGACATTCATTTTCCTTTTCGATCATTGGGAGACATATCGTGTTGTCGTGAATTAATATACTTAGGTTAAGCAGACCTTAGTGAACTTAACCAGGGTTAAGCAGACTTAAGGACAACTAGTTAGTTTGATGACCATGATTTCCTTGTCCAAGCAAAAATGTAAAGGATTTACTTACATTATGTAAAATATTATTCCACGGCCGATACTAAGAAAATCTCCGCGCAAGCACAGCCACTTGCACCAGTAATTTATGAAGAACGACACGTTTATCTTAGCAGTATCTAGGCGGTAATTAATAATACACGGGTATTCCCTTATACCTAGTAAGATCAAATTTCATAATAATGTAAGCGCCCGATATCAGTTTCAACATGCATAATTATCTATGTGTATGTTGATATATTTATTAACTTAATATTTCATAATGAGTTACTACTTACGTACCTACTTGTGTTAAAACAATGCCCTATTCATTGATTCTAATCTAGTTTTTTTTTCTACTGAGAATCCAGCATCTACGTATTAATTTTGAAGGTAACTTTTGCTGTACCAAAAGCATGTTAAATCATTTTTTATTTCCAAAAGTATTTACTTTTTTTACCAAAAATCGCAAGTCAGCACAGATCACAGTGACATTATGTGCCATCACAACCTTCATTTAATTAAAGTCTTTCATTATCACCGTCAAAATTAACCAAACTGACGAGGGTATTGCTAATGATAAACACAAAAACTGACAGGCGTTTTGAACTTGTGTACTTGTCCTGGCCTAAATTAAGAATGGCTTGCTGTACAACTTTCAGACATTAATGGCATAATGGCATTTTCCACTTAGTAATTTTGTTATTGATGTGAGGAACGAGGAAAATCTACTACCAGTACCTCTGTGTATGTCAGTCAGTATTCTAATAGTTTCTCTGGAGGACCATGATCATAAATTGAAAAGGGGCTATTACCTAATTATAATTGAAATAAACTATGCTCTAGAGGAGGTTCTATTCTACAGCTGGTGAATCTACAGCAGTCCACAGCTGGACATACGCCTGTCCAATTGCACGCCACTCAGCTCGATTCTCAGCAACTCTCATCAAGCTGCTACCAGCCACCCACCTAACCTGAGGGCATCCTACATTACGTTTGTCGATTGCCGATTCGTGGTCTCCACTCAAGAACACGTCTCCCCCAGACTAAAAGAACGGCTGTCTTTCTAAATAATAAGTCTTTGATTTTCTTCTTCTCCCAGTTTTTACATCACCAATGAGCAATCTAATCAGTACGGTTATGGTAATAGGTATCGGTTTAATTCGATGTTTAAGATAGAAATTAATCGATTCTGTTTACTATTGCAGTTAGGTGATTAGGTTACCAGGCCTCGGTGGAGAGTTTTCTTACTATAAAACATTCTGTTTTCATTTAGTTTCGTAACTTTTGACCCGACTGCGGCGGAACCCAAAATAAGGGTTATGTATTGGATTTTTTAAATAAAAATTGAATAAGAACAATGCGCTTACAGAAGTCATTATAGGGACTTCATTTAATGGCATCAAATCGTCGTCGCGAGAGGATGTTCATGAAGGCAGAATACACTTATTTTAAAAACAATATAGACGTAGATATATTTAGTAACCTATTCCTCTTAACTATTTCTCAACAGTCATAAGAAACCCTGTAAGAAAACGACACGCGTTTCACCTCTCAACGAGGCATCCTCAGGATGACGACCGACCTGTCGCGAACCCAAACACGACGTGTTGCCACGCCGCACTGGGTGCAGAGTCACGCCTAAATCAATTTACTACACTTGTTTTCATAAAAATCTAGTCTTTCAGCAGCTGAGATGATTATATCGTTAATCATAGTTTATCAACCAATCTGCACTGGGCCCGAGTGGTCGATTACGGCCCGCTCTCTCTCACAGAGAGGAGGCCCAGCAGTGGGAACGTTATAGGCTGATTATTGTTTACCATCCCTTAGAAAAAAAACTTCGTTCCTGACGCAAAACTCGCACACACACACTCGTACCTATATATTAGAAAGAAATAGAGAGAGAGAGAGAGAGAGAGAAAGTCGCATGGAAGGCATAATGCTTTTTTCTTACGTGACGATTTCTACCAGTCAACTCCTACCGCAAGGAATGTGGATCCAAAAAATCCTCCAGATTTTTTTACAGGACCTGTAAACATTTTCAAAAGTTGCGTATACCTTAATACTTACAGCAATCAGTTTTAGTAGTAGTAGTAGTATAGAAACACGTTAGACTTTTTGCATTATTGTGGCTCGCAGGAGTGATAAAAAATAATAGCGCCTATAACATTACTAATATGCTTTATCGTCGTAACCACAAATCGGTCAGTATTGTGAACAAGTCCAATAAGATTTTTTCTTTGATTTATTTTCTGTCACAACTGCTGTTCAGAGATCTCATTTGTGGTTTTGGTGTAAATATATAGTACTAATATCTTGATTTTGTGGTTTTGTAGGCAATTATAGTCATTACGTCAGGATAATGTTATAATGGAATTGAATTGATAGCGTCTGGTCGTGTTTGACCTATTTTATTTACAGATATAGATCACGCTCTATTTCCAGTCGAGCTCGGGACATTATTGATATTCTGGTTTTATAGTGCAGTCTACAAAAACTATGCAATAGTTAGATCTGTGACAGATAGGTAAGTAGGTACCTACCTCAGGACTGTTTCAATGATGACAACATTTTTATACTCAACTAACTGACCCGACAGACGTAGTCCTGTCGTCTTGAGTTCAGACATTTTCCTGGAAACTTTTCCAACTTTTTTTTAAACCTATTACGAACATTTTAAAACAAAAAGTAGCCAAATCGGTCCAGCCGTTCTCAAGATACGCTCACCAACGAACATTTTATTTTTTATTTACATTTATACATAGATTACAGAAATGCTTAATTAATATTTTATAAAAGTTAAGCTGCCAACAAATAATTAGGAAGCTAACATTTGTCCAGAAAAACACAAGTATGTTAAGGCTCTTACATACTGGCGCGATTCGCCGCGCGACGCGAATTTTAACAAAACAATTTCTGAGAAAACTTCACGGCGAACAATGCGGCAGCCTCGCGTCGCGCGACGAATCGCCCCAGTATGTAAAAACCTTTACCCAAAAAGCTCTTAGCTATTTACTTTAAAAATGTGCTCCACACATACCTACCCCAACGTAACTACTCAAATATCAAATCCAATCAACAACTTAGCGAGCTATCAATCTTAAAGATTTAATTAGCAATTAAAATAATTACATGGTACGCAATACGTCGCCCTTGAACGAACATATTATAAAAGCTTCAACACCTATTAATGAAGCCGGCCTCATTGTTTGCAAACATACAAAAAAAAAAAAAATGAGTTCTATACTAAAAAGGCTACATGATTATTCGTGTAGTAATGGCGTTCAAAAATAGGTTACATATGTGGTGTGTGAATATTTATACTGGATTATTCAACGGAGAGTAGAGACTACATCAGTAAGTTTCATGAATGAAATTCCAATGGATTTACACATTTAGGTATAATTTTGCGTGGGCGCAAAATAACAGGTTTTTTTAAATGAAAAGTGTAGTTAGGAATATAATTAGTTGGAAAGCATGAATTGAACGTGCTGTGATTCTTGTGATAAGAGTTTCTTCTATTGTATAAAGTTAAATCAAACTTTGAAGTGTGTGTATGAAAACTCAGCATTGAAAGATTATCAAAATCAATAAATTTAAAGTTAATACTCTTCATAAAAGGCAAACATTTAATAACGGACTAGTTTAACTTGAAAGTACCTGTAATTGTTTTAACACAATATTATCGGTTACACAAGGTTGACGAGTTACAGTTAACACGAAGTTTGATACCTTGGTTTATCGGAAAATGCTTTTAGAACAAGTATTTGGGTATCGCCACCGCGTTGAAGGTGGTGTGTAAAAAGAGAGGCGTTTGCCCAGCAGTGGGACACAAAAATAGGCTCAAAAAAATGAGCCCTAGACTCAGAAGTGGTTAGAAAGAGCCTGTCAATCAAGGGCTGATCGTCCGATCAGTGGTGATCACAATGATGAGTTTTTGACTTTGTATGATTTTGTATGGCAAATCTGTCAAAAACTCAACATTGTGAGACCACTGATACGTTTGTAAATTAGTAGACTTGACCCCCAGACGGGTGTTAAGTCTGGCGGGCAACTGCCCAACGATTGATGTTGGAATCCTTGTATATAATTTCCATCGCACGGTAAACTCTAATTGCGCGATGCAGGATTTATGTGACGTCAGGATTTTTGTGTGACGTCAGGCCACCACAGAATGAATCCCAAAAACAGGGTGCAATACAAGATAATAATGGGAGACACTTCTTATCTATCTGGCCCATGTACCCCTCCCAGAAATAAATCTTGGATCCGCCCTTGCTGTCAATGATGATGAACTTAGAACCTACACTCCTGCAGTTTCACAATACCTCTCTTCCACACCAAAATACCAAATCGATATCGATCAATAGTTCAATAACAATCGGAAGTACAATAGGAACATAAACACTGTAAGGTCAATCATATCAATTTATATGCACGAAGCACGATGTCTACGACCCGTGCCCATATGGTCCACACATAGGCAGTGTCAGTGACAATGATACATAACATGAGGTCACACCATTGTTTTGTGTATGTTTCACTGTCATGTGATTATTTCACTTGTGGTTTTGGTGGTTTGATTCGGATTGTATGTACTAACTACCTTGTCCATCACTTGACTAAGCTTATCACGGCCAAGGCAAAAAGTTTGACATTAATTCAACATGTAATATTTCTACTACAGGCTCAGACCTCGATACTTCAGAGTATTCTACAGCAACAGCAACAAGAAACACTGTGGCATTACCACGAACTCCATTCGTAGTTGACAACGTTAAGCCCTTTATAGCCATCGCACCCAACCTATCCAAATCCCCTTCTTCATCAGGTCGTCAGTATTTATAAACTTAGTTAAGGTCTAAAATCAAAATCAAAATATTTTATTTCACATAAACCTACATGGGCACATAAGAAACGTCAGAAGCTAGATGCACGGTTCCAATTGGTCGTTTCCTATGGAGAAGAGCCGGCAAGAAACTCCACTAAATTTACCTTTTTTAAATATGATTGAATTTTACAATATTTTTGAATTACAGTGTTAATAGGTACGGTACGGGAGGACAGTGTAGGCCTTTCAACAAGTACCAGGTCTTGTATAGGATTTCTGTCCTCTGAAATCTTTATTTGTGGTGTAAAAAGGCAAAGAGATTGGCAGCACCATAATTATTACTTACCACGATTATCAACACGATTGCCATTCGGATCCGATGACGTCTCAAACTAAGTACTGCCTGCGTACGTAACCGACCGACCGTAATAATCATGCGTTTATACATTACCCTCGCGATTATTTCAATCTGATTATCAATCTTGTTCAATCTGAGATTTTAATAACTCTTCAATATTAACGTGTTCGATGGAAATTAAAACCACAGAACGTCCTTCTACAGTGCAATATGTAAATGTAACGTATAACTATATAGGTATACATTACATTTACACTTTAATTTATAATATGTATAGACATATAAATTAAAGTCGCTTTTCGTGTTTGTTTGTATGTCCGCGTTGTTCTTCTAAACCACGCAACAGATTTTTATGAGGTTTTCACCATCGTTTAGAGAATTTGTTCCGGAAGGTTTGTGTATAATACGTTAATCTTAAAGTTTAATATTAACTATGAAATCTCGATGTTTTATCAAAACCATGTGAAGCAGGAGCGGCTCGCTAGTATTATTATAAATTAGAGTCGCTTTTCGTGTCGGTCTGTGTGACCGCGTTATTCTTCTAAACTACGCGAAGGTTTATGTATAATTATTATACATTGAAACTTAGGTAAATCTAATAAAGAAATCTGAATGTTCTGTCAAGTCGTAAACCGCGCGAAGCTAGGGCGGGTTGCTAGTATAAACATAAACAAACAGAGTTACATTGAGTGAGATAATCATATGGACTTGGGCCATAAAAATTAACACTGAACTTAATTGAAGTTACAAAGAGAGTGTTATTTTCTGGTGACGAGGTTATCTGTGCGTTTGTCACATTCAGATACTTGTCAGGTTTATCTTTTGAGCAATCGCTTATCTCAGGCTTCGTAAGAAAACGTTTGGGGATTTTTCTTGGTACGGAGTAACTTTGTAAATATTAACTTGTCTGGAAACTTTTAGCTCAGAAAAGAAAAGGCGAGTGACACGTAGCATTGCATTGCATTGTATTACATTGACTATGTAAATATTAACATTTACGTTTCTAAACAGTTTTGATTGAATTGATGCCATCTATCTCTTTGCCAAATTTTGTCAAAATCCATTTCGTTGGTTTAGGCGTGAAAAGGTAACGTACAGAGAGACAGACAGAGTTACTTTCGAATTTATAATATTAAATAAAATGGATAAGTTGGGATATGTTTATGGGCTATTTTGTAAATTATATTATTATTGTTTATAAGTCCAGATTTCCTTCAAGGATGTCAGTGATGTTTAAGATAAACTTAGAAACCTACGTATGAACTAAAAAAGTCATAGTGGTAAAAATGAAAATAGATCTTGTTTCAATATAATGAAATGCGCGATATGTATAACTCCACGTCATGATCTAGTGTATTTATGCAAATTATGTATAACAAGAAAGATAAATTGACTGAGATCATTATAACGGACACACTCATTACTTTATCTATCAAACATAGAATTAATCTTTATCTGCCATAATATAAAGTGAAAATTTGCAGAAAGACAAACGATTATTGACTAAAACCAACCGACTGAATGTTTTATTTATGCAAATAATTAATAACTGTACTTTAATGTGTTTAGATTACTTGAACCATTTAATCACTTAGAACAAGTTTGCCTATAGCGACGCTACACAATATTTTCTGTATTTCTTCTCTTTCTTTCTTTCTGTATGTGTGATAATATTAAATAGGCTCGCCCTTTTACTTGGGTTGGGACCAAAGATATAAATCGCTAGATTTGTCCTCACCGTACTGAGTCGCGTGAAAAAGGGTCCAAACTGAGAAGAGTGAGCTAACACAATAATAATGGCGTTTTTACGATAATAAAATCAAATCTCTACGACAAAGTGTGTGTCAGAGATGTCAAAACAACAAAAAAGCGACACCTCTTTTGACGCGATAGGGCAAACCTACGATTTAAATCTTTGCATGTAACTGGCGAAATGTGAGTGTACTATAGGTACATCTCTGCCTAACGCTTCGGGTATATATGCGTGATCTTATACGCATGTGTGTATAGTATTAAATCGGTCTACAAATGCCAGCACTTCACATGTAGAAAAGGAAAATTGGGAAACCAGGACTTATGACCAGTCCAAATCGCCAAAATGCGCAGTTAGAAGAAGAGGTAACCAGTGAACAAGCACTGGTTACCTCTTCTCCTAACTGTGCATTTTGGCGATTTGGACTGGTCATAAGTCCTGGTTTCCCAATTTTCCTTAACTGTAATCAAAACTGTTCAAAATAAAATAGTAAAAAATAAGTTATGGAAAAAAAATTTTAGCTGCAAGCCAGTTTTTTTAAGTGATAAGTACCTAATTTTCATTATTAAAAAAAAATGTTATTAATTGTAATTATTATTCTCTATATAATTTATTAAACCTAATAAATTATAATTTAAACCTAATAAATTATAAAGAGAATGATATATATATAACATTTTTTTTTTATCAGAAGCTGTTCAAATAATAAGTATTTTTTAAAGGTCGAAGGAATTGTAGGATCAGCTGCAGATATAAACTAAGTAAATAAAAATGCGTTAATGATGTTATTTCAGTCTCATATAGTATTTGCAATTTGCATATTTAGTTACGTAACAGCAAATAATATGTAAAACAAATATATTTATTGTAATTCTAGATACCTACTAATCCTATGTAAAATATCAGTAATTATTGCTATGATACATAGAAGGACCACACACATTCTGTATTTGTATAGCATATTTATAAGCCCTCGTTCCCACGACCGATTTTATCACGCGGCGATTTTTATCGCGCACTGGATTTTCAACATACTGCTTACCGAGAGTTGGAAATCCAATAGTGTATTGTTATTTTGACCCGCTGAGATGCACTCTGTTGGATTCAATGCTCGGCTCAACATCGTTAGTTGAAAATCCAACGTGATAAAAAATCGTCCCGGGAAAAAGTCGCCCGTGAATACGAGGGCTAAGTCTAAGGAGTGACTAATAGAAACTAATTGCTTTGAAACTATTTAGTTTATCTGTGAATAAGTATATCCAGTTCAGTGCTTTGAGCGCGGGGAAAAACATCCCTAACCTTAAAGAAAACTTGAGACTAATAATGTTATCAAATCAATTAAAGTAGGTACATTATTGACTGAATAATCTACCTAAAACACAATGATAGGTCGTTCATCGATTGCTGGAAAATCCTGTGTTGAACCAGAGGGTTAATAAATATGATTTTTGGTATTTGTAACATTTGGTTTTCATCATCACAAATAGGTTACCTCATACCTAACAAATATTATCTTAAAAAAAGGTAGTGAATGTAGGTGCCTATGTTCCTTGCCTTGGGCGAGTTTTTCACGTTAAACCTGGCATTCATTCTAATGTTTTGATTCCGATGATTTTGATAGACTGGGCGCATGGACAAGTTTTCAACACCTTTATGCCTGGGAAATAAAAATCTAAACGCGAATCTCAACGCGAACGCGCCCAGTGCGGGATGGTGGATGTCACATCTCTACAAATTTTTAGTTCTAGGACATGCATCGGCATGTCCTAGAACTAAAAATTTACGATGTTTTCCTTCGTCGTTTTGACAGCAGTGGTGATGAAATAATTTACACAAAGTAAAGGGCCTGCATGGGTTCGAAGCTACAACCTACAACTCGTAAGCCGCGGCCGTTTCTATTGGGCCACCACTGCTCTTACTGCATAACCAGCGTACCTAGAACTATTTAATTTCCATTACAATCATTTAAGGCCCCATGAGTTATCACGTTGGTCGTTTGTCTAATATGCAATAAATCGTTAAAGGGTACCACACAAAGTCAATTACTACCTATTAGGTTATGCTCTCTGTGTTGATTCAAATGTTCCTGGAAATGGCAGATGCATGTGAAATGTTAATAGATGGTTGTGTAAATTGTCCGCCATTGGAAGAAGGTTGTTAAACAGGTATGGTCAGCGACGAAAGTCGATTAAGACAGACATTAGCAAACATTAGCTACATTTGTTCCGATTTTAATTAAATATTTAACTCAGTACCGTACCTAATTAAGATAAAAAACTAAAGTGTTCATCGACTTTTGTCGCGAACTGTACAAGTAGTTTCTATTTATTCCCCTCGTACCTACTTTATCTTTACGTTGATTTAAAAATGATTTTCTCACAAACCATGCCCCATCGTACCCAAAGGCTATCTATCTTGTCCTGCACTCAAGAGCACCTGCACTCAAGAGGGTCGAATGAATTTTGATGAAAGAGTTGTTCATGTCGACATAGTAGGCTGATTAAATGTAATAGGTACGTGGTATTGACCCAATAGAAGAAGAAAAAAAAATAAAAAAAACTTCATAATATATTTAAAGTAGGTACTTATCGTATAGGTATTTGCTGGCTATACCTACATAAAAATGATAGAAAATTGTGAAATGCATCAATATTAAAATCAAATGTAATGCCTTTATTGAAATGGAATGCAGAGGAAAATTACGAAATTAATTAGTGACGATGGTTAATATTGTAATATGATCCAGTTCCAGTAGATAAAGAAGTACTTAGTTGTTAACTCTCTCAAAATGTTTTCCAACTTCTAAAAGGCTATTAAAGCATCATGTTTCGAAAATGTTTAAATTGTAAGTTTTTACCAAGTGTTTTTTTCATTCGTAACTTAATTTTAGTTTTATTAGCCACTAAAACCGTCGCCTCATGTAAGTATCATATTATTTTTGAGTGAAATAAAGTATCATAAACGTAGATACGTACTAGGTTATTGATAAAAAGTGGGACAGTAATGAGAATCATTTAGTTCACAAACACTTGATGAATGGCCCCCAAATGCAGAAAAATAATAGAATATCGCAGCACTCGAGTATGCGAGGTAAAATACCCTTCTAGAAATAAATCGCATTTATTGTTTTCTAAAGTTTTTAATCATTGGAAATATCACACCACGAGCGCTATTCCAAGGAGTATCATTATGCAGGGTGTTTAATAAACGAAACAATAATAAAAAATATAAGGAAAATATCATTATCATCTGTAAAAAAGTTTTTTTTTTTTTCCTGTGCTTAGAAACTTCCAATGGAGGATTTATTAAGGAAAATCGAACTCCTTATTGTCTACGAGAAAAATAAATGTAGAACACAGAGCTTACCAAAGTAGGTGCATTGCAATGCATAAGATTCCAAGTTTGCTACCCAAAACGTCATTCGGGAAATAGATCAATCGATTATTGATCCGGAAACTTGATACACATTCAATTCTATGAGGCAGCTTTCGCAACATGAAAGACCCGGAAAATTATTGAAACAAGTACCCGCATATCTAGCTAATGATCTTAATAGGTTTCTACCAATATTGGTTTAAGAGCCATAGTTCTCTCAGACACCTTCCGCATGTGGGCGGAGCTAAACTCCCTACTCCCCGAATACGTAAAACGCGCGCGGTGGCGCGCTGAACTAAAACGACGATCAAAGAAAATGCACGGGCGCAGACTTGCGCGAATAGGACGTCAATTTTGCCTACGACTCCAGAAAGGAATGGCGGAGATGCAAGACTGATATTTGTATAGATAGATACATAAGTTACGTATAGCTATTTTAAGTTTTTACTGGACATTATTTTTTTGCATGTGTTTGGAAGAAAATATAAGGTGTATCTTTTCATACACGAAATATTTTAAGGGGTCATTGTACTCATCATTATGAACAACTTTCACTATGGTACCAACCCTGAAATCACGAAAAAAAAATCAGCTATTCCCTAGGTACTTTATGTTCGCATAGCTCGTCAAAATGTAGGGAACAGCTGATTTTTCTTTCGCGATTTCAGGGTTGGTCCCTATATTATGGAGTGAGAGTTGTTCATAATGATGAATAAACACGACTACACATCAAGATCTCGCATTGTATAGAATTTCCGTACCTACAACGCGGGGTCAGCTTATACTGGAAATGTGTAGCTTGATGTGTAGCCGTATGTAGGTACAATGACCCCTTTTTAATATTTTCTACCGACATACCTAACTACATACCTACCTATATACCTACCTACACACCTAACTAAATACCTAACTACATACCTACCTACATACCTACCTATATACCTACCTACATACCTAGCTACATACTTACCTACCTACATGTTCTTAGAGTAAACGCTCAAAACTCCAGTACTTACCTACATATCATTTATTTCTGGTGCATTTAGAAATCGAGTTTGACCACCTGTTTTTTCCATTGCATTGCTAAAATTCGCGCATTTCTCACATGTACTAGTAGCTGTATGGGCTTAGTAATGGATTCACGATCATTGAGGTCTGAGTTCGAATCTTAGTCTTTTGTTGTATTTATGTTTATTTATAATCTATTCATTCTTATTATCTATTTTTTATTTTTTTATGAAGTTAAATATTAGTTATTGTATTATTATTTAACTATTTATAGGTATTGGTATTCAGCAGACTTTATTGTAACTAATAATATGATTATTTTAGACTTTATTGCATGTTTTTTTTTTTTAATATAACGTAACGTATAAACTCGAGCACGATACAGCCAGTGCGTGTGCGTGTATGAATGATGTCTCAACATTCCACGGAGAACACACAAATATGAACTGTCTTTGTACCTACCTACTACCCAAAAAAATATAACATTGTTGCATTTAGAATACGCGTCATAGTGGCGAACTGTTCCTACCATTCCATTGCTAAAATTCGCGTATAACTATCATGTGCTCGTAGCTGAATGGACTAAGCAATGGATTCGTAATCTATGAGGTCTGGGTTCGAATCCTACATTACTACGCTGTTTTTGTTTCTTTGAAAGCAAACACTTGTTAATGAATAGGGTATTTATATTCAATTCATGCTTATTATTTATTTTTTTATGAAGTTAATTGTATTCATTACTTCCAAACAAGTAAAAACTTACAAAAAGTTTTAGTACTGTGTGAGATTTGAAATTTTGAACTCACGGCTCACTGATACACGCACACAGTCATGTAGCTGCTCGCCAATCATCTTGACTTGACTCAGTCACAATATTACGTTGAAATTATGAACTAGAAGAACCACACAATGATGATTCAAGTATCTCTTGAAAATAGAAGGTCATAAGCATAGAAATAATAGGGGCAGCTCAGACCGCGACGTGAAGCAACGCGCACTTTTGAACAATTATCGAACTTATTTTGTTCACCAAAAGGTATAATTTCAGTGCCAGGGTTGAGTGGGTTGGTTTTAGGGTCAATGCCCCACTTCTTCCGTGTCTGTGTCCGCGCGCCATGATCAAGATGCTAATGTCGTAGGCAAATGGCTGTCTCCGCGAACTTGCGCTTTCGTCCGCATCATTCATGACAACCTAAGATGTAGTGTTGTTCAGTGGTTTCTTCTAAAAATTGAAGCCAAACTAAAAAGTTTATAAATTATGAAACCACTTACTATATATAATTATCAGCACAAGTAGGTATTTTATTACCTATATTTGTCTTGAAAATCATTATTCATGATAAACAACAAATCGGAAAATATTTCTTGCCTTTACTACGTTATTTTTGCTTTCATATATCACAGCGACTGTACTATTTTTCCAGGAAATACATTGCTTCTTCAACACTACCTAAGTCTGTCGCTAAGTGACTGGACAAGCAATGTAAAAATCACAAAACGATACTTTATAGCGGTTGCATCGCGCGCGTAATACAGCCGTTGTAAGTAACTTGCGACAAGCCAGTGATTTCCTGTGAGTAAGTTGTACACACGGCTACACATCAAGCTATACATTTCCAGTTTATGCTGATCTCGCATTGTGTAGGATTTTCGTACAATGCGAGGTCAGCTTATACTGGAAATGTATAGCTTGATGTGTAGCCGTGTGTACCTGGTCTATGGTGCATGGAACATGCACGCTATACCTGATGAGATAAAGTTTATAATTGATTGTGCAGTACGTTCTGATTTATGAATGTGTGTTCGCGACTTCGTATCTATTGGTTTTACTTTTACTGAATTGCATGTGTATGTGGTGACCTGGATAGTTATACATATTATTATTATAGAAATAGAAAATATTTTATATCACGAGTTCACGACTGCCCCGTTGGTCTAGCGGTCGCAAGCGCTACTGCTGAGCATGAGGTCCCGGGTTCGATTCCTGGGTCGGGCAAAGTGTTATTGTGTTTTTAGGGTTCCGTTGTCAACAAGGAACCCTTACGTATAGTTGCGCCATGTCCGTCTGTCTGACCGCAGCTTCGCTCATAGACTCTGAGTACTATAAAGCTGTAATTTGGCACGGGTGTACGTATTAATCACGCGGAGTGGTACCTACAATAAAATAATGAAAAATATTTATTTTTAGGGTACCTCCCCTACACGTAACTTTTGTATGTTTTCTTTTTCTTGTCTTTCCCATGGTGTGTCGTTGGAAAGGTCGTTCAAAAATATTGCGAGTGTGTGAACACCATTTTTGGATTCATGGATCTGTTTGCGAAATATTAAACATTGAAGTGCTAATTTTTATTAGAGTCAAGTGTTGAGGCCGGCAGGTAAATGGTTGGTTTTGGATATGTGAAAACATTCACGGCAGTAGTAGGTATATATTATAACGAAATTAAAAGGAAAACTATCACAGCTAAATAGGCTCTACAAGTTAACGAGTAATAATCTACCAACGTAAATTTGCAGTTGCAAAAACATGTTCTCCCATACATTTCGTATGGGAGAACATATTTGTCATCTACAATGTTGAGTTTGTTCTTGCAATAAATTCATCTCAACTACGGAACCCTTCATTTTGTGTGGTCCGACACGCACTTGGCCGGTTTTTACATCTGGAATTGCTCAGTAGCAGCCCGGAGTCTGGATTTGTGCCTGGTTGATAGCAATAGGCTCGCCCCTATTACATGGGACTTATTTGGCGAAATGTGAGTGTACTAACTAAAGGTACATTTCTGCCTAACCCTTCGGGGAATACAGGCGTGATGTTATGTTAGATTTCATATTTACATTTTTTTTGGTTTACTTATATTGTAAATGGTTAATTTGTATGTAAATTTTGTCAATGAAAATAAAAAAGCTATTTCATAAGTAATTGAACATTAAAAAAAAAAAACTCAACGATATAGCGCCTACGCGCACAATTGAATTGGAGTCTATAAACGCACATTGATACAATACGTACGTAAATATTTGCACTAATACACGCAAACGCGCGTAGTCGGTCCATAGGCGGGGCGGAGCAGCGAGCGACACAGCCATCCCGTCTCAATGCTCACGCGCGACTGCCGCCCGCGCCCGCGCAGAGCACCTCTGAACCTCTATCTCTAAGTGGGGTCATTTTCTTAGCAAATATTGATTGATTTAAAAACGCTTTTTCAATTTTGTAGTCCTTCTAACCATCAATTTTTCAGTGTAAAAATATTTCCAAACATCAAAGCCGTTTAGAAGTAGTAGGGAATATTAGCCAAAAATAGCGTTTTGGTAAATATTTTTTTAAGACAAAAGTATTAGTCATACGCAAAAACCCCTTTTCAAAAATGTTGTACATGAATCTATGGCAAACATATATTTTTTTCAGATCTTTTAACCCAGCCGTTAATGAGGAGTAGGCTTTTTAATGTGACCGTTTTGCGGTACTAAACGGGACTTAGCGCCTTAAGACGCTGTCCTAGCTGACTAGGGAGAGCTGCGCGATGCGATAATAACTAGGATTCGTGACAACTGCGCATGTGGTTCTTAGCTCCATCTCTGGGTCAGGAACAGATTTTCCCGGGTGCCAAAAGGTTCGTTCTCAAATACATTGGACTTAGATAATACCTCCTAAAGATTTCGATAATGGTGACCCAGAAATCAATTTCTTGCATGTGCGCTTAGATGGCACGCTAGACCGAATTTAGTTTTGAAACTACTATCATAAAGAGGTAAAAAAAATTAATTTGTATGTAGGGGGAGTATCTTCGGAACTACTGAACCGGTTCCGTAATTCTTTCACATGGGAAGCTACAGTTATTTTAATATTTTTATGTTAAACTAAGAAACACGCGGATGAAATCGCGGGCAGAAGCTAGTAAATTATAACGGAACTGAAATTAGGGTGTACTATCCATTATTTTCATCTCGTTTAGGGAATACAATACAGGCGTGAAGTATTCGTGAGCAATGTAGCCGTGGCGAAGATGAAAAACATCGCTTCGGTATCGTAGCGTTTGCTATACGAGCACGCTTGGACATTAGTCTGCCATTACGCAATGAAAACTAGTTTTGATCATGTGCGGGCTTACGGTGGCGACTAGCAATGGTACGCAGCTAAATAAATATCATAGATTAACTCAAGTCAAACATACCTACTTTTTTCCTAGGGACAACCTCAGAGGGTAAGTATACCAGTGGCGAAGCTTTCATTTTCGTAGAGAGCCGAAGAAAAAAAAAATCTTCTATTGATAACATCAATGAATTACTTAGTATAGGTAAAACCGTCATGGAAGGATTAAGGGTTAAGTCGGACACTGGCTAAAGTTCGCTAGCTGTTTTCAGCTAATGCTGAGTGGCTCCGGAATTTCAAATGAAAGGCACCGGTGCACCTCCTCTGCTACGCCGAATGCTCATCGGGAGGTGTACTTGACTAAACCTCCTTTAAGGTTGCATGCTAAGAGGGGAAAATTATAGAAGTCGCGTAAGGAACGTGCGACAGTTTTACACAGGTACTTAGGTATCTATATTTAGTTACTTCTATAAGGCGGAAGACTCCACAAGACATGGATATAAATCAATCAAAGTGCGTTAGATAAGTCAGTATCTTATCAGTATTGTTTTTGATTTACATACACCGCACATGCACCGTGTACTTAAAACTAACTATCCACAGAAGTTTAAGTTCATAATCTTTATGAGCATACCAATAAAGATAGTTATAGAGAGCCTTTTGTGGTTGAACTGCACCAAAACGTGTTTATATTGCACTTAAGTTTTAGCATAAAATTGCTAGATGCAATGGAGGAAAAACCCCGAATAGTTGTTTTTGCGATACCATTAAAAGGTACGGCAAGTAATTATTAATGAATAAGTGACGTTATAACCGCAATTTGCTATTAGACTTGCTGGGACTATTACGCTCTTGGGATATATTGCAATTATTATATTCAATCAATATTGATTGGGAGCAAAGTCAATAAATATTTCTAATAGCCGAGCAGCAAATTAGAATATAAAAACATTTTTTAATGAGAGGAGTAGACGAATCAATGAGAAACTACCTCCCTCTGCCTCTGAAATAAGTTAGTTGGTAATCTTCATTAAAACGATACATCCAAATTAAAGAAATCAAGGCAAAATTATTATTTTGGGCAAAGTAGAGGTACGCAATCTAGTAAAGTGAACATAATATTTTATTTAGGAAAAAATCTTACCACATATTTAATGGTAATAAATCAAACTAATAACTACACAACCAATTAATCTATATGGAATTTCCATATAAATTTATTCCATAATGGAATAAATTGCTGTCATAATGGCTTAATATTATGGGACATATTTTCTTTAATTAATCAAACTGTAGACTTATAATATAGATATTTATTAAACTATGAAGGAATCTTTAAAAGGTGACCTTTGCTATTAGCCGCAGACCGCAAATGTAACCGCAATAATGCGTTTACGGATTGAACGCAATTTAACTCAAAATTGTTGGTACTTGTAATTTTTATTGAATTCACTCATAAACGTGACAAATAATGTCATACATGACTGACTGTAATATTCATCTTCATTATTGGGGTGAATATTAATCAATAAGTTCGTATTGTGCACGCAACTTCATTGCTAATCATTTATAGGTTACAATACCCTTCTGAACACATCAGGATCGTAACCTATTCATTAGTCATTAAAAAAAAACAGAAAAAGGTAGTAGCCCTAGCCGAAAACGATAAAAACACAAAAAGTGAAAAATTACTTTAATTTCGGAAGTTGGTGTGGCAAAAAACGAAAATTTAAACCAAAGACACCGACTTCCGAAATTAAAGTTACTTTTCACTTTTCTTACGAATTAGTTACCTTTTATTATCTTTATAGACATTATGGATTTGTTGATATTTTAACACGGTAACCCACGCAAGCAGCTAAATAACAAACTATTGACATACTTTCTTCATATCAAACTATGTTACAAGTGATTCCTGTTATCTGGAAAGTTTACTTATCGTTATCATTTATGTTTAATTTCGTTCGTCTGTTAGCTAGTTATTGGCCTTTACGATATTTTAGTTCGAATAATACTTAAGTGGATATTGGTCCTTTTATTTGGACAGTACCAATTTCTAGTAATAATTGAACTAAACAAAATAAAAAATTGAATAAAAGGACCAAATATTAATTTAATCATTTAGTTAAAGGAAATAATAAGAGTCGTTGGCAAAGATAAAGGTCATAGCACACATATCAACTGGGAAACGGATCGTAACCGCATTAACTCGAGCGGTTTAGAATTCTTTGTATGAAACTCCATACAGTGGAGTGGAGTGGAGAGTGTGAAAAGCACACTAATCGGAATAGTAACGTAAAGGATTCGCTTCGGGACAAGCTCAGGAACCGCGGTGTGGCGTGTGGTCAATCAGCGGTGCCCGCGGTGTGGCGCGTGGTCAATCAGCGGTCCCCGCGCTTACGGCTCGTCGTCTCCGCGCTTACAGCTCGTCGTCCCCGCGCTTACGCCTCTCCGTCGCCGCGTTTGCGTCTCTTCGTCCACCCTTGCCCCTCTCACCCCTCCCGCGGTCGTCGAGCCGTTAGCGTGGCGTCACCTAGCTATAGTCAAGTCAACGTAGCGGAACTGCTGGTCCGCTTTGGTTACAATGCTTCTCTCCCTGAAGCCCTGACCAGTGTCTTGTTGGACCCTCTGCCCGATGCCTTTGGGCGCTCCTTACATTGTTTTGATGAAACTTTTTATCCATGACTGTGTAGCCAATGATGATAATGATCATTACTATCAACTTCACGCAATATTAAAGTTAAACATTGCTCTACAGTTATTGTATACAGCTAATGAGTGCCACGTGTAGAACAAGATAACACATGTTAATGCACAGATACCTAAGTATAGTAATTTATCAATTGTACCTTGATCCTTTCAGAAAATGGTACTCATAAGGTTTACAGTAGGTATTGGTATGCTTGTTTTTATCTTGGTAATAAAATTCAACTCATCATTTGCAGTTGAAAGGATTTATATTTTACTAGCTGCTCCTCGCGGCTTCGCCCGCATGGACCATAATTCTTTTTCTAAAATAAAAGTAGCTAAAGTTACTCCTTATTAAATCAGCTATCTGCCTATGAAAGTCTCGACAAAATCAGTCCAGCTGTTTCGGAGATTATCCGAACATAGACTGATAGCCACAAAAATATAAAAAAAAAATTATAAGTACCTACTATATAATATGTACTTTCGTATTATGCAAACAGACACTTCAATTTTTTTTTACAGATAAATATGAACGTTGCTGAAGTGAAGAGACGTTTGAACGTTATAACATGAATGGTTAAGCAGAAGTTAATAATTTCCTAACTTTTTATAACGTTTATAAAATTTAACCACTGATTAGTGTTTTCATTGCTTAAGTTAGCTTCTCACAAATATAATAATTACTGTTTTCCCCGGTTTCTAAATCCTTAAACATTTGCTGTCCGTCAGATGTCTGTGCTTGTTAACAGCTGTTGTGATTGGTTTACCAAAATAATTGCTAAGTTATGAGCTATTTTTAGTACCTATTTATTTTTGGCGATTTCTTGCGTTTTTTTATTTCAAGCATTTATGATGCCTTTTAGCATTTTTATCCGGTGATTGTCCAGACCTACAGCAATTTATTTTCGGTATTCAGGAGCCTTAACTCTTATGGGGAGTTTGTTGCGCCACTTCTTCTTCCCAGCTAAAGCACTAGGAACTGATGAAGGGGTGTTTTGGGGAGCCCCCCTAAACGCCCATCCTTCACCAGTTCCTAGCGCTTTTCACTAGCACTTTTCGAACAAATTCAAACTAGGCTGAGAATCAGCACTTTTCGAACGTCAAAATTACATAAAATGATGTAATTTTGATGTTCGAAAAGTGCTGATTCTCAGCCTAGTTTGAATAAATGACTTTTGATTGATTGATTATAATTTGGTCCTATACACTAAGGACCACATACACTATAGCATATAGCTGTCACGAAGGACCACAATGCGCTCCTGGAAATAAGATTCCACAACGGAGTCACGATCCTATTGATAAAACAAGGATAACACACCTGACAGGGAAATCCTGGCTTAGAATACACGCATTCCATTGGATACGTATTTATTTATAAATGGTTTACGACCTAATTTGAATGCAGTGTATGGAATCCAATAAAATAAACGCTACTTATATTGACAAGCTTCAATAAGAACAATAAGACATTGTTGCATGATTTTATTGAAGGCTCTCTTTATTCTAAGTTAGTCATATCATTTACAAGGAAAAATCAATTAGGAATCTTTCATACAAAACGAGGGGAGTGAAAACGCCATTTTCCTTTTAGCTAATTTTATCGAGAGTTTCCTCACATTTTAATTAAGTACGCCAAGTTTTTTTTTTTTTGTGTTTTCCAGATTACAAATACCGAATGAAAAGTTACAAGATAAGTAGACATAAACTAATTCAGCTGTAGGTATATAAAACAACTTGAAGTTACCGCCACGTGTGAGTAAGTTTTTTAACAAGAATAAATTACTTACTTACATAATTTCTGTTTATTACCATAATAAAAATCATTATTAGATAGAACCAAGGTCATTTACTGTATACAGCTGTTTCGACAAATTAAAAGATGAGAAGATTTATAATTGTGTTTGAAACTTAATTATACATAATATACCTACTCCGAACAGGTGGTGTTTTCTTTGGCTAAAATTATGAACTATTGCGTAATACACATTGATAGGCTTATATATTATATAACTGATATAATTTAAAGACGAAGAATATCAGAATCCAACTAGTAATAAGATGGCACAAACCATAAAACCGAAAATCTCCGACTCATAAACTACAAAACAAATGAAGATAAACCCAACTATAGTAAGGAACGAAGAAAATACTTAATATAAGGCTCATTGGTTGATTCGCACGAATTTACTCGCCCGGAACGGGCGAATCGACACTTTTAAATGATATTATACTTTCTGTAGGCGATTCGCATGAACTTAATTTATTTGTGGGTGATTCGAGAACTCCAGAAATACGTAGTAGGCATTTGCAAATTTTGAATTTTATGCAATAAAGTTAAGAAAAAAAGTAAAGTAACTTTACTACATAAAATTCGTGCGAATCGACCAATAAGCCTAATCTAAAATCCAGCACTCGACATTTTTCCACTACTATTGAACCACAAGATTCTTATTACCTTCAAGTCGACGCGTTATTTGTCAGTACGTGTGTGATAACCGGAGATAATGTTTGATAACAAAACAATAGAGATTCCACTGAAGTGATAAATTCAACTACATATTTGCCATTAACAAGTGCATGGAACGTGATTGCGAAGGATTGTTTTATTATACGTAGTATTGTTGTATATCGGCAATTGCATCTATTTTTTTGCTATCGGTTTTGATTTGCATAATTGCTGGTTTGTATGCTTTATCTTTTGTCTTTTAATGAAGCAGCTGGTTTAGTTTAAGAAATTGTGACGTTACGTAGATTTATAGACCGGCTTGAATCAGAAACTGTCAACCAACACGTTTATAATTTAAAATAGTTTTTTTTGTACTCCTATCACATTGTTGTCATCAACATCCATCATGTCATAACCCAAAAGTTGGCTGGCAGAATGCATTGTGGCATTAAGTCCGCCTATATAGCACTACAGTGTACATGACATTTAAATAGATAAATAATAATGTCATAGGTGTTACACAGCCTTAGAATTATTGGCCGAAATCGCCTACAGAAAATGAGCAACTGCAACAATCCATGCAAGTTCGTTCTCAATTTGGGAAGCTGCTTTGCAGACTTATAAGTAAATCGATAAAATGAACAATCAATCACTATCGTACATTTAGGTACGTGCACTTAATTCTGTAATACCTACAACAAAATAGTATAAGTATTTGCAAGTAAGTACAACAATGTAAGGATAAAATATAATGTACAATCAACACTGTTTTACAATAAATAAACCCAGTAATTTTGTTTATTTACCTATTTAGGTATTTATCGATTTTACAAGAAAAAAGTTGCACTATATTTATTCCTTTTTCTGTTGTAACAATATTTTCGTACATAATATTTTCAAATAAATTATTCAGACATTCCAAATTACATCTGATGTGCCTCGCAATAAAATGCAAAATAGGTACTGAACTGACGTCAAAATACAAACAATTGTCCGTGCCGCGCAACGTGAGCTACTTACTCTATGCAGAGATTATCTTAATATTCTATAACAGAATGATCGAATAGATACATTTATTTAGTAGTGAGCCGTGTTGAATAATTTATATACTAAAAGATGGCCAAGCCATGGCGACCTAAGACCACAAAAAAATTAAGAGGGATTTGACATCATACGTAAGTAAACACGGACCTTCGAAAATATGAAATGTTTGCTTGTTAGCATTTTTAGTGCACTCATACTAATTTGACGAAGCTTTAAGCCCCAACATGGAGATCATTAGGCAGCAAATATTTGAAAGTCCTGAGCTAAAAAGACCAACGACCTATAAACAGCAGATGGAGCAAAATGTATGCGGAAATGCAAATGGATTGTATTTGATATGCTTTATTGAATGCGTTGATTTATTGAGCTATTATTAAGTTTATTCGATTCCCTGGTGGAGCAAAGTGTTATTAGGTTTTTCTATCAGGAATTTCTTAGTAGCAGCCCGGAGTCTGGATTCGTACCCGGTTGATGGCAATAGGCTCGCCTATTGCCATCAACCGGGTACGAATCCGCCCCTCTATTACATGGAACTTAAACATTAGTTGCGAAATGCTGGTATATCTTAGGTACACCTCTGCCTAACTCTTCGGGGATTACAGGTGATGTTATGTGTTATGAATGATGAATATACCAATGACATATGGCACCCCTAAAGAAGGCAAATGCCACCAAAGCTATTTATATCGAACTCGTGCCAGGACGAAAATTGGCACACGAGTTCATGAATATTCACGAAGCTGTATTCATAACTGACACCAGTCCTAGCCAGATAGAACAACGACCTAAAGATAGCAGCAATCAAAATGTATGCGGAAATGCAAATGTATTGTGATACGCTCAGCTGATTGAGTTGATTTAATATGACTACTATAAATGTACTCAGGTATTTTATTGTATCTATAAGTGTAGGTTGTACCATAACACGTTTTTCTGATCATGCTCGCACATGACACAACAATGCCGCCCACAAAGTTATGATGCTTCGCAAATGACCGATGGCTTTAATTAATATCTGAGTCTTCCTACGCTGACTCACACTTTTGATTAGACTTTGAACTTGCAATTGATTTCAATGATTTGCAAGAGACACAGCTGAGGATAATAAATAGGCACAAATGTTAAGATAATGAGGTGCGAAAACTCAAGTCAACATTATTTACGCATATAGTTTTGATTTATTGAGTTTTTTTTAATGCTAGGTCATTTTTTTGTTAACCAATTAGTAATAATGATAATTACATAAAAATAAAACGGGTTTTAAATATATCTACTAACCTATACAAAAATAACACGTCAATATGATAAGTCGTTGTTTCACTTGAACTGAATTCATTCTATTTCAGGCTTCATTTCGCAGTTGACATTCAAAGAAACCTAGGCGAGTGCATGTCCCTATCGACATTCCCTCCCGTCTGGAAGGGTGACTCAACCCTTCAATTATTAACAAACCCTCCATGCACCTAGGGGAAGAAATACAACCTCACAACCTCATATTAATGTGACTGAAAACCGAAAGCTAATCCGTCAAGTTCGTGTGTGGGAAAATGAGTGTTTTATTTCGCAAAATTGAAATTAGTCACTGATTTAAAGTGGTGTTGTCACAGTCCAACAAATACCAGTGATAATAGTTTTTGGCATTAGAATGGAATAAGAGTTTGTTTATGGATAATAGTACCTAAGGGTGCTTGCATATAGACGCGAGTTCCTGGTTAAGATAAGGCGGTATCGATCGGTGCGGGTAAAATAGCTCCGTATTAACATATTGCACTCACGTAAAGAAACAGGCAAAACATTGTAACCGTTTCTCTTCGTAGATCAACCTGCAGCAATCTGTACCAGAAAACCCGCCGTTTTAAGCTTAATTTACACGATGCAAGTTTCTTCCCTGTGACATACAATCAAATTGAAGCAACAAAATATGTCTTGTATCGTCTAAACGCTGTACAGACGGCGCAACTTTTATATTTGCTTTAACTAGGTAATTAAATCGCACCGCCACCCATTATGTGGACTTTCTTTCATTTGGCCCGGGCTTTCATTTCTGCTTATGAAATGTATAGAGAACGTGTGCCTAAAAGATACACAGCGTTTTTACCAAGCAGAAAGATCAGCAGTGTCATACTTTTGGATACACAATGTTCCAGAAACTGTGTGACAAAAAGAGACACATGGCGATGAAGGTGTAAGCCAGGATTGTTGAACGTCACCTACAAAAGAGTATCGAGCTATTGATTGAATGAAATAAAGATTCTCAAGTGTCCAATTTGGAAATTTTTATTGAGTATAATGAATAATACATAGGCTCATAATAAATAATAGTAGAGGCAATAACTGATATATTGAACATTTTAACACATGCCCCTATCTATTAACAATCTAAAGTTACAAGCATTACTTGTAAGTTGTTAGGTACGTTTTGCAAGAGTTTTACAACAGCTAACTGGTTGTACGACCCTTATAAGGGTTAACTACCTACATAGTGATATTAAATTCATACATTATGTTAGATTTAGAAATATATCATTTATCTCGGTTCTCACATAATATCAGTATTAGGTTCACACAGCATAGTACATACCTAATATTTTTTTTATTTAAAAGGATAGACTGGTATCTATAATTTTTTTTATGGTAAACTAAGACAAAGAGCAGTCGATGGTTTATAAACTATTCCTTCATCTTTTGCAAAAGTGAGACTCAATCTTTTAGTATGTTTTTACGATCAATTTGCAAACATAGACAAAGAGGGGGGAGGTAGACGTTTATAACTCGGGAAATTAAAAAACAAAACATTGGGTAGATAGAAGGGCACGGTTTATAAAAATACTGTACTTACTTGAAACTATGTTAAATTCCTTTCAGCCAGTGAGTAAGTAAACAGCTATCATAGACAACTATCTATGAAGTTTAAACCCTCGCGGTCTCTTTTGCCAAAACTTTTGTCTTTGTACGGCTAAAATTACTACCACGACTTACTGACATTTCAATGTTTTATTAAATTAAATCTCACATGACACTACACTTAAATTAAATGCAAAATCACGACTATCATTACTCAATACCGCGCAGTAATAACAACAAAAGACTTTAAAAAAAAACTTGTTCGGTTCGATGTCCTTCTATCTTCGAATGTATTTCACGGAACCACCCTTTCATATGCGCTGATGCCTTGATAACCACTCGAAATAAACCTTGAAATGGAGAAAAAGCTTCCTTATCCCTTCACAAATAATTATATATAAATAGATTCCTATGTGTCCGGACGTTAAAAGTGATTACATTTTAGTAAAAATAATTTATTGTTGGTAACACCGGCACCGGTGAGTGCATTTTAAGGGATCTTGCACACTAGACGACCAGGAACACGACCAGGTAAACTATTATAGAAACCGATACAAACCGCGCATTTAGTCGCAACGGCCAGCCGGCCAACAATTCGAAGACTGGGCCACGAACCATGACTAGCCGGAGACGTGGCCGTCAAGTCAAGATCCCTTAAGGTCCATCATCGGTTGCGATTGATTGACCGCAAAAGATATCGAATTAATATGATTAATAGGAACAATTTTAAATTCATTTGTTTGTTTATAAAGATTTCAAAGGTTAAATAGTGTGCGCAGGGGTACGGTTGAGCTTTGAGCTTTATTCCGAGGCTTCTACATAAATATAAAAATAAATAGATTTTGTTATAAATATTTTTTTAAATAAGTTTCTTACATCATTTTGTGTTACTGTGGTGACTGTAGTCGGTCCTAGCTTTTTGCTAATACTGTACCTAATGTACATTTAAAGCTTCCTTAAGTTTTATATTTTTGTACTTAATTGAATATTCATATGTCAATTAACACCATTACGTAAAAAGCAGTTTATCAAATTCATTAACAGGAAAGGAAACCGATACTAAACTAGGTATCGTCAGTAAAAAAATATTGGTGGAAAGCACGAAAGCACTTTAACTTTCACTCCGCCCTGAAATTATGGTGTCACTTGAAACATAAGCGTCAGCGTTATAGCTTCATTATTGTTTTATGGGGTCGTTATTTAGTTTATGACCTTTGTGGCGAATTTATGGTGCTTTTATTAGTTTTAAATTGTTTGTACATCCGCCCACATTCAACACACGCGACACGCGACACGACCTGCGAATGAAAAAGAGGAGACAGGTACAAAGGATCTGATGGTCTATTCTTGAAGTTGGCTGTCATTCCACCGATGCTAGGGATTGACACTATTGACAGGTCACTTCACCTAAGTTTTCCCGGTGAGATTTTATGTGATAGGCAGTTAAAGTACCAGAAATACAAGAGTATATTATACATATATCAATATTTGGTTGGTAATGGATAGCTATAGTTGGATACACCCATTATTCACTATGTTTTCCTAATTAATTTGACAAGAATAGCAGGAAGCTCAAACATTAATCACTATAATAAAAGTAATTTCTTTAGATTGGACCACACAGGCCCAAATGACACGACCTCCAAATGACACGACCTTTTTACCTTGGCGTGCTTTTTGGCAAATTGGTCATTTGCCTGCTAAATGATAGCCGGTGTAGACCACGCCTGAAATTGACCTGAACTGGATTAAGCTAGAAAATTTACTGTGAAGGCCGGCGGTGAATTAGGCTGGTCACTATGCCCAATTTTAACAAGTCAAGCGAAATTTAACAATATTATATCATAGAGTAATATTATATGATAGGCAATGATAGAGGAGCTCGTGGCTAAGTAATAACAGCCGCACGGGTCGATCCATCAGGTTAGGTTAGGTCCGCGGATGGGTGACCATCTCTAAATACCGAAACTCCTTCGTGTCTCGGGAAGCACGCTAAAGGCTCTTACATACTGGCACGATACCCCGCGCGACGCGACACCGCCGCATTGTTCGCCGTGAAGTATTCTCAGAAATTGTTTTGTTAAAATTCGCGTCGCGCGGCGAATCGCGCCAGTATGTAAGAGCCTGAAGCCGTTGGTCCCGTCTGTAATTCGTGGTTTTTTTTCAGTCGTTACCGGTCGTCAGAAACCCGGACGTCTGGCAACAGTCTGACAGTTACTGGGTTGTGGTGGTCAGATAGAAAGTCGCTCCATGTAAAATACTGGTATTCAGCTGCATCCGGTTAGACTAGCTGACCCCAACATAGTTGGGAAAGCTAAGCAGATTGAGACTGAGAGTCATAGGCAATGATAATGAATATCGTAATTAACGAATTTTATTTTTTTTGTCATGGAAAAAGGTACGTAGTAGCTACGACGACGTCTATTACAGACTTGCATGACATGTCTATGTAACTACTAGTCCATCAACATGGACTTTCCTGCCTATGATTCAGGCATAGAATTGTACATCCTTACATATCGCACGCTGAGAACGAAAGTGACCTATCTCAAAATTTTAGTAAAATGAGTTAAATATACAAAATGACTCAAAAAAGTACACTTTATCACACTTATATTTAAAAACAGACCATTAATGGTCAGGGAGGGGTAGAGGGCTTTTCGGTTTCTTGGTTTTTGAGCGCTTCACACTCTCCGCACCAGAGTGAAAGGGACGCAATCAGTACTGCATCGCGAGTGGATGTAGCAGAAGGTGTCAAGTTTAGTACCGTAGCGACCAATTACACTTTTTGTCAGTTTTGTGCCAATTTGTGGGCGTAAGTTTTGCGTAAAATTTATAATTATTAAGTGACCAATATATGGTATAGGTCACTTTCTTATTTCTTATATTGACAACCTAGGTGACATAAAATAAAATTCGGTCACTTAATTATTAAGGCATGAGTTAAACACTATTTTTCCAGAAGTTATTTTATATAGAAAAAATAATATTTTTTAATTTTTATATAAGTATATTTAAAGATAGAAAGCCAAATAATATTATACAAAAGAAATTCGTAACTTTCGTTTTCATATTAAAAAGTTATTTTAGAAAGTATAGAAAATGTTCAATCAGTCGAACACATTTTATTCGATTCCCAAAAATCGTAAATTTTGACTTAAGTCACTTTCGTTCTCAGCGTGCGATATTTTAAAAGTCCTCCGCCGCGTCTGTCTTATCTTCTGTTCGCAATAAACTCAAAAGCTACTGCACCGATTTTCATGCTGTTTTCAGCTATGGATAGAGGAAGGTTTAAGTATATAATAACCGACATCCACGCGGGCGAACCCGCAGGCATCAGCTAGTAATATATAAAGTGTGTTGCCCACTAGTAGGTACCTATTTAATTGTGGTTAAGACGATGACCTAAAAGAAAACAAACGAATGTGTTTTTTTGTTATGATTTTCCTTCCCTTTATTTAACCCCTGAAGCCTCATGGTTCATGGAGCTACAGAAGCTATTGCATATCGAAGAGTAGACCGGGGGGCGCGGGTAATGGTAGGGTTAATAACGCATTCTTCCCTAGGCATAAACGCTACTTATGTTAGAACAATATACTGGAATTTTATAGTTGTCAAAAGCTGCTCTAGCGCTGGCGAAAAAGGTCAGTCGACTCCGATATGCCTGAGTCGTTCAACCGTTGGTCTTACTATGGATTATAAACTTCCGCATTGTATTACATATATGATTATTATTTACAGAAACTTGTTGATTCAGTACACAATGTCAAGCTTAATTGTGTATGTTTGTGATAATTATTATTCATCTCACGGTTCCGTCAAACCATGAATCAAAGTAGTGGCTATAGTGACTTCGAAGACATGTGACATCCACCAACTCAAACTCTTACTCAAAGCATTTATTTCAAATAAACTATTTACAAACACTTTCGAATTATCAAGGAGTCGGTCAGTCAGAAATATGAAGCTGGCTGCCCATGTCAAAGCGTAGTAGGAACTTGCACTGGGCTTGCGTGGTGAATAATGGCCCACTCCCTTTCACAGTGAGGAGGCCTCTGTGTCCCAGTAGTGGGAACCTTAAGGGTTGATTATGTTATATGCGATTATAGTAACTAATACCATTTAGCTACAACCGATTGGAATTTAAGCAAGTAAATACTGTATATTATTTGGAATTTACTTTAGCGAAGCTATCCCAATTTGTAACAATATTTCGTTCGTATTCGTTGGCCACCCAAGTGCGGTATTTCACACATCATATTTTATTACGGTGAATCGATAGCTATATCCGTTTTATTAACATGCTTGTCACTAGCTGCATTGAGGTATTCTTAAAAGAAATTTAATGTCAATGACTCTGACCACTTTACACTACTGATACATACTTCTTTAGTAGTTCTATAGAACCCCAGTGGCAGTTATCGATATAGGTTCCCACGCGCGCGCGTTAAGCTTATAGCGTGTTCAATCAACGTCACTCAAAGAATAATTGCCAATGATCTCGACTTATGGACTTGTTTGACAGTTATTGTATATCTCTCAATAAAATCTTTAGAGTCTCTTTTCGACAGAGGTATTTTAAATGTAGTTTACAACTACAGCTGACAACTACCTTCTTCATTCCATTACTATTTATTTTTAAGTTGTGGCAAATATATTACTGCGACAAGCGAGCTAAATGATGGTAAGTAAACGATCATCGCCGACTGTGGACATCTGTAATACCATCGCGGCATCAGCGGTGCATGGTCTACCCTCCTTAGAGAGGACTTTCTTCAGCATTATACGTTATTATGATACCTTGAGCATGGCCTATGATTGTAAACTTAAAATAATTTAATAAATAATTTCATTTTTCATACATACAATTGATGGAAACACTGATTCCTGTTCTTAACAGTACTGAACTCGATGCTTACCTGGAAAAGAAAAAAATCTATCAGTATAACATGGTTAAACACTTAATAAGGTATCTATTAACTATATCCGACTGGAAGCGAATTTTAATTGGTGGTTATCGCATAATGTAACCTGTCTTTTTTGTTCTATGCATCCTGAAATTCTACTTAGAAACTTGGAAAGAGCTCGAAGATTTCTAATTGGTTTTATGAAAACGTTCGACCTTATGCATGAAGGAACTATCCAAATATTAAGAGAATTGTTGTACATAGTATAAAACAAAGTCGCTTTTCAAGTATCTGTGTGTTAGTTCTGAACTGCACAAAGGATTTTGATGCGGTTTTCAACATACTTAAGGGAATGTATTACGGAAGGATTATGTGCATAATACATGATGTTTAGCATGTCGCCGTTGCACCTGTGCGGGCTTATTGGTGATTCGTACAAATTCACCCGCCTGGAACTACGCTATGACTACCATATACCTACCAATTTAGTTGAGGAAACAATTACCTACATAATATAAGTAACCCAAGTAGGTACAGAATTATCAATAGCGGTTTTTTTTTTCTATCACTACTTGTCATTTGTTTTGGTGTTATCGCAAAAAACTGACAACCGTTAGCTGCTATTACATCATAAATTATTAGTATAATGATTATGCTAATTTATCATAGAGTAAAAAATCAAGGATTATAACGAAGGACTAGTACTTTGCATACTGATTCTTGTGACATATGATATTATTCAAATTGAGGTACAAGTTTTTTAAGAGTTTTTTTGAGTGCCTAAAACGTGGCTTTTAACTCTGAGCAAAATTTGGAATAATTTACGAAATTGAATCTAATTTTTAGTACAAATATTCCATCAAGAAAAACCGTATTTTCGCTTTCCGCTGTTAATTTCATATTAAAGAAAGAAAAATGTGTGTTTGGCACAATACCGTTAAGCAGGCAACACATTTGAACAAAGAATTTGAACCTTGTTTTCATAGATACACACAAAATTATAATACAAAGTTGAAAAATATTTTAACTAGCAAGATTTACAATGGTCAAAGTTCCGTTACCAATTAATTAAGTTGAACTTTTCCACTTACAACTGAATACCTAAATTCTTAATGGGATTTCCGTGGTACCTACTAAGAGTTACCACAGACGTGCACAGACCAGGAAAGCATGGCACAAGAGGGAGGAAGCTTAAATACTCAGCAGTGGGTGGAACAAGGCTGCCTATGACGATGATGAATTATGATCTTGAGAGAATAATCTCTCATATATTGCAAAAAAATCTAAGACTATTCCATTACCGAGATACAGTTACTCATCATTCTTTTACAAACTCACAGACATCGTGTGAAAACCGTCTAGATCGGGTTAATGTCCGGCGAGCACAATTTTCATGAACCGCTTGCAACACCGATATTTTGTAATGATTGAACATTTCCTACAACCTGTTGGAACATTACAACAATACATATTTTTACATAAAGTGTACACGTAATGTATGTTTATGCTGACATAATGACCGAATAATGAGTGGTTGAAGTTTTACTACCTAACGCATACTTGCTTCTGGTTTTAGATGTTGCAAAAACCCATTTGTTTAAGCGTCAATGGAAGTTTTTGTCAAGTTTTAACAAAATAAGCGTTAATTTTTTCAATATTGTTTGTTGTATGTGTATTTAAAAAGGTTGTTATTAGTATTATTCTTCACAGGCTACTAATTATAGAATTTCAAAAGTTTTCCACTCAACACAAAAGGCACCAAACTGAAAAGGTAGATATTGTATTTCTCATATTGTATTTCTCGTCTTGTATTTCTTGTCTCGTAGATATTGTATTTCAAAATTACCTCTAATATTTTAATAATTATGCAGAATGAAACTCCTTTCATGCAAAAAGTCAATACCCTCTAAAATGCTTATAATAATTATGTAGGTATTGGTACTGGTACTTACAAAGGCCAATGACCTGGGTACCTAATACTTTACATTATGTAAATAAAAATCAGCGTTATATATACTCTTTTTACTCAATTTTAGTTAGATTTAGATATTATTTATACTCATGCATGAAAGTTCTACCAAATATTTTTTAACTTCGTACCTCGGTACGTTCTTTCAGTTTTTTTACGTAAATATTACTACTTCCAAGGAACTTCGATACGGCAGAGTCACGTTTTTAAGTACCTAAGCTAAAATATTAGCATTTTTCTTGGAAAACATTAAATTATATACTATCGCATGCAACTACACGTGATACAGATATATATGATGGCCATTTTTATTGTGTTAAAATAAAGTGAGGAACTTACAAAAAAATATGGTTTAATCGTACCATGTTGGGTATCAAATGAAAGGCCTTAATGAGCACATTTCAAAAATATATATATTATAACCCCAAAAGAATTTAAAAAAATATAGTAATAAAAACTAAAACCCAACTACGACTTAAAAGGTATAAACAAGACACCACAGACAGACAAATAAAAAATCCGGAGTCACACGTAATCTGTTCGATTTATGGGCATAAATCGATTACTTGATTTTTTTTAAATTCTTTTGGGGTTATAATATATATATTTTTGAAATGTGCTCATTAAGCCCTTTCATTTGATACCCAACATGGTACGATTAAACCATTTTTTTTTTAAGTTCCTCACTTTATGTCCTCTAGAGGGCGCCATTTTTAATTTAATGTGACTTCACATAGCCTATAACCAGCGGACAATCACGACGCTTCTAACGATACCTCATTTGTCAAATTGTGATAAGTGGTTTGGAAGATAGGAGGGAACAGATGAACATACATACATACATACCGGTCAAAATCATAACCCTCCTTTTTTCTTCGTCGTAGTCGGGTAAAAAAATACTCGATAATCATTAGAATATCAAACAAAGTTTTTTTGAATTTAGATTTTTTATAACACATTATGCAAATTAATATAAAACGAAAGGCGTAGTTTTAAATATATTTGTTTTAGAAGTCCTAAAACCATTAGTACAGTATAATTAACATGATAAATGAGCAAAGGTTTTTTATAGATTTTTTTTTAACCTAAGTTGAAGGACACCATTAAAACTTATTTCCGATAAAATCTTAAGACTCCGATTCCGACTTAAACATAAGGCTTTGTTGCGATAGTTGACTTAAATAATATTTAGTCGGCATTATAATTAAGGAAACAGGAAAAAATAATTATATAATTTTGTCAAATGTTCACAAGATTTTTCCAAACTGGATATGAACAGGATCTCTGGTCGCCTAAATTAGTATTTTACAAACTATCAAATTAACAAAATCCGATACCTACTAATCGGGATACCTACCAACAAAGGATTTTCCCTTAGTTGATCTTGAAATGATCTCGACCCTTTCATATTATAATTAACCGAGTAATAAAATACAAAAAAATTCACTCGCAGCACGCAATAAAATATAAATGTATAAGTAAATGAGTAGGTGGACCTTAGTTGTAGTTGTAGTATTTGATTTTATTATTTTTAAATTACTGCTACTGTAAGTTTATGTTATATATTTTTTACAAGTTCACCACGTACCACGTTTAATTTATTTTTTTATGTAACCTCGTTTGGAATTCGCTGGTGTTTGTTACACAATGATTTTTTCATTATACAGACACCAACGATACACCTTTTTCCCGAATGTTATATTTTTACTTGAAAATTTATTTTTGTGAACGGTAAATGTGTTTTTTCTGAAATAAAATGTATTAAGTATTTTATTTTTAATATGCTGCCTATATATTTTATCGTAACATGTGAACAAAGCCTTATCGCGTAACAAGTTCATCATAGCAGACCATTAACATTGACCTTTAAAGCAGTCGCGACAGAAACCTGCGATTAATAGTCGTAGATATATAAATAGTCGTCTTTTCCTTTATCGTATTTTTCAGTTTCATGGCGATAATTTTGTTAGTATAAATACAAGGTACAAGGTTAAAGTTCAAGCAACTTGATTAGGTATTAACACCAACCATGCTTTGTATTAAGATAGTTTCCAAATAGTTCACTTAGTTTGTTGCTTGATGATTGAGGTTTCAAAACTGAAATGAGTATTTTTAATGTTTTATGCTTAGGTTTATTTTTGTTTTTGTTATTAAAGTCCAATTCAAAGTCAAATTGTTTATTTCAAACAGGGTCATAAAAAGCACTTTACACGTCAAAAATGAACAAGAAAATAGAATGAATTCTAGTTGCCCCTTCCAAAAGGTAGTTTCGAATGGAGACAAATGGGCAAGACACTAACCGTTACTCTTTTAAAATGTTTTACAATATTTTGTATACCTACATTAAATATAATCATATTATTATTATGTGAAGACTACGCACCTACAATAAAATTATTATACCACAATAGGTATATATGCATAGGTATATATAGGTATAGGTAATAATTTAAAGGCTCTTACACACTGGCGCGATTCGCCGCGCGACGCGAATTTTAACAAAACAATTCTCAGAAATTGTTTTCTTAAAATTCGCGTCGCGCGGCGAATCGCGCCAGTGTGTAAGAGCCTTAACTCGTATAAAAATCGATTCGTTGATTACTCAAAGTTATATAAAAAAAATTCAAGTTACACTAAAAATTCAATATCGTGTTCACGTAGGACACGAATCAACATTCTGTGTATCTTCCAAGTCCATTTATATGACGTTACCTAAGAAGAGCGTAATGATGGCTATTGACTTACACAGAGGTGCACAGTGCACAATAACGTGTGTTTGCTCGTGCACCGTCAGACCATAAAACAAATTGAGTGTAACGAACTTCATCCCACGAACTGAACTGAACTGAACTGAACTGTCTGAACGAGCGACTGGTGGGTATTAGTGCGAAATTCCATGCACTATTTTCTTTTAGGTATTAGTTATACATGGTGATTTTTAAGTGATATGGAAAACTCTAGGGCGGTTGTATCTGTTACTAAAGGAATTTTTGCAGTACGAAAATAAAACATTTTTTCTGTACCAATTTAAAAATCAATATCTCGATTTTTGTTGTAACACGGTGTATCAGTAATATTAATAAGTTACATAAACATAGTTCTGATATTTATTTACTGAGCAGCAAAGCAAACTCTGATTCTGGCTCAAATTATAATAATAATACCGACCCTGCAACCATCCCTTTTCAGGGCCTTTACAATCTCAAGATGGAAAGATCAAAGGTCAAGTTTTTTTTTTTCATTAAACTAAAACATGATTTATCAATGTCGTGAGGAAACCGACATGTCCTAGAACCAAAAATTTAAAGGCATGTGACATCCACCAAATCACGTTGGGCCTGGCACACACAGATACATAGTCCACCTCTCTGTCATACAGGGCATAGAGAGGAACCTGGATCCCAGCAATGGGAACGTTATAGGCTGATTATGCTTATGCTATATATGGAATCATCAACAATTTTTTTATTTGGAGCCTATTTCATAAATATTTGGTATTAGAATTGGTCCGAAGTTTTTAATGGATGTGCTGTATAAACTTATTTTTTTTATAAAAACGGGCCAAACGGCTTTGATTTATTCTGGTCCATTCACGCTCTACGGTATAAAAACGTTAGGTATATATCTTATTTTTATACCTACAGCATCCAATCACGTGCAAAACATACGAGTTGAGAAGCACATGTTTTTATAAAATATGTAAATTGACTGTAACAATAGGTATATTATTTAGTTATGTACTGAACATTTATATAATGTACACCTTCACGTGTTTCATAGAAATAATAATATGAAAGTAGATGTGTATGTAAAGAAGACTTTAGCACTACCTATTTAAGGTGATTCCCGCGCAATAGCCTGTGAAATTCTAGTTTTCTTATATTTTTGCAAATTAATGTTCTCAACTTCAAATTCTTAAGTCAGATACCGGTTGGCCAATTCTCGAACTTAAAAAACGTTCACACTCAACTCGCAATCAGTCAAACTTGTCAAAAATGTACTTACATTGATAGTATTTTTGACAGATTGCGAATGAGATTCGAATGCGAAAGTTCTTAAAAATTATGGGAATTGCCCCCGGGGTGTAAAAGTGTACAGAAAAAAACGCTACACGACTCTAGTAGAACAACTATGAAAACTTCATGGAAACTGTTCTATTACTCTCGTTGTGCCTGTCTGCAGGAGTCTTGACGCGGGCTCTTGTTAATTATTACAGATGAATAGAATTGATCAACATTTCAATTCTATTCATCCGTAATTAGGTAACGGTAATTAATTCTAATGCCATGTTAAAAATCTAACAGCTATTGTTATTTTAAGTTCGAGTGACATTTTCTAAGAACTATTGAAATACCCACATTACCCACGTCAATCTCAAGTGCCTATACAAACGTGTGGCTAAAACAAATACATAGGTACGAAAATCTTCCTCATTAATCAGTGATTCATTATTGAAAACAATATTTGGCAAAGACTAAGTTGACCACTGTCCAGTATCAGGGGGGATACTCCTACGTGTTACAACTACGCAGAATCGGATTAATAATACCTTCTAGGTATTCAATTTTTGGTTTTCCAAACGGTAAGCAAGCACTAATTTCAATCAATCTGCCTAGCCGTTTCTGGCTTAAAGTGATTAACGTGCTTTCCGAGGGAAGCACATTAAGCTTCTCATCGCGCTTGTCTGCGGGAGCCTTAAATGTTTTTCTTCTTCATTTTAAGTCGTTAAACACTAACCCTCTTATTCATAAACGTTTCTTAAAGCTAAAGAGTCGTATAAACGTCGAAAATGTATGGTTAAACAGTTGCTAAAACATAGCGTTTAAGAATAAGGCGGTATGTCTATTCCTCAGAGGGTTAATCTTCTAAAACATTGCATAGTTTTAATTAGTTCCCACGTCTTTAAGAAAATCCCTATCAGCATTCAAGCCTCCTACCTAGTTAATCTAGGGTAGAGTAGACTAATGTAAACAGATAAATATCATTATTCAGTGATGGTACAACACTTAGGCAAAGTTGCCAAGTCCATAGTTCAATGAACTATAGAGAACAGTTAAATACGCATGTCGGAACTTAATGTGAGTTCTCATAATTATATAATCGTTACGTGTATTTCGTATTTCATTAAAGTATCTTCAAGTTTTTTTTTGCAAAAAGCTGCACTTGTTTGTCGGTTACCTCAAAATTTTACGCATTTTAAGATAGTTTCCTATTTTTCAAGAGAGTTTTTTTTCAGATTTAAACAAGGGTAGTCACTAGTCACTTCAAGTAATCTCTGCATCCCTTAATTGTCATTAAGTAAAAACGTGCGACCATGCGATTGGGTGCGTGCATGCGTGTGTGAGTAACCGAGCGTATGTGTGCTATATGTAAATTAACTGCGGTGTCAATAGAGGTGAATACATCTATAAAACTTTGATTCAAATACCTTCCCGGATGATTATGCCTCAATTACCATACCAGTCTTTATAGCCAAGATGTCTGGATGTAACCAGAAGCAAATGACTTAATCATAATATAAAAGCAGTTACTATGTTGCCATCAACATTTACCACTACAGAATTTATGTCCTAGAATGTTGACTACGCTATAAAATCTTGGTACTTGTTTTGAACTGCCTTTGGTGTATTTGCAAGTACTGCTGGCGAGTAAAAGTTCTTGGCTGGCATTGCCAGATCAAACTTTATTTAAAGGATTGTCATAGTGACAACACTAAATTAGAATAACCTCTTCAGTTCACGTGTTATGCACGTGACCGAATAAATATGAATAATGACATCTATCAAAAATCACAGGTACATCTCTACCTCTACGAAAAAAATGATCGACGTGTATATTTAGATACTTGTTTTTTGCAGTAATTTTATTTATAAAGTTTTGGCTTCCGCGGTCCGCCATTACTTGTAATCTACAGTCAGATTGTAGTAATCATAACACTTTAGTGTTTAGAGCAATCGCTGCTGAAATGACAATAATAAAGTTTGAAACTGGCATCCTAGATGACAGTACAATAAGATGGCATAAGTCATTGGTATGTCTCTACAAGGTCATTTTGGCGCGTGGCCAAAAACGGAACTAACGCCGCCAATACATTTACAGTGGCATTTCACAAAACAATCGCACATAATGTTTACCAAGAGCCTCCCCCTGTCAACGTCATTCGAGTACCTAAAGATCCTTGTAGAAGTGTATGGATGATGGAACGTAACAATAAAAATAAAAAGTGTAGCGATAGGACGTTAATTATCGGGAGCGAAAAATAGACAAGACGAAGAAAATGTGGCTGATTAGCAATTTGACGTGTCACTTGCGGAGCTTGAATAACCTATCTACCTCTTTTTACTTATAATTATCATTGCTTGAGATATAATTTTCGTAAGTAAGTACCTTCTTAGCCATAATATTTCACTGTTCAAAGAATTGTTCCCATTAGAGATAACTAGTCGGCCATGAATCATGAAGCATTGTTTATTCAAAACCCGCATCAAAAAATTGTAACGCAAAAAATGTACAGAATCCATCGAAAAAGTGGGCTATAGACCTAACCAAAAGCTAAACAAAAAATGTATGTAAGAAAAAATTGATGCCTAAGGAACAAACAATTGAAAACCGCCTTGTACATCCGTCACGTTTGAAAATCGAAGACTGAATAAAAATTTTACGCTTTTGGACATACCTCATTAATCATCATTCAATGGAGGCTGGCATTCAAAACGGACCTCTTTACTTCTTCATTCTCCTAATAAGGTAATACAACAAAAAGCCTACATTTCTAGTAGACATTCTAAACATAGCTCTCTATTACTGACTTGTAAAAACTAAATACCTACTAATGTTGTTGTTTATCTGCGACGTTGAGACATATACTCATTAAGTTGGGTATTCTTCCATAAGATTTTTAGAAGGCTGTATTCGTTATGTGGAGCACTTATCTTAGTCTATAGAACACAACGTACATAATGTAGTTACCTACCTACAATCAGCTTCAAAAAGATGAATAACATCGATAAGTTCAATTCAGTTGGGTGTATCGATGTTTTTTGGTTACACATTAAAGTATCAATGTGTAACCAAAAATAATATATTACCTACACATTGGGTAGGTAACTACTGAAATAATTGCAGCTACTCATTGATAAAGTAATATGGAACAAATATTGTAGACGATTTAATGAATTCTTGTGGTTGCATACATCTTTTTAAGATTGATTGTATATACTACCACAAAACATATTGTACCTAGAACACGATTAAAAGAGTTCATGGCTGAGGGCTACAGGTTAATGAAACTGGTTCAATAACCGAACCAAGAACGTCGTTTTATAGTTCCTAACCACGTTATACATTATAAATAACACATTATTATTTATATTAGCTTGAATTTCCACCGAAAATATAGGTAGGTAATAAGGACTAATATTTTAATGCATTTTTGAACTTTTGTTTTTAATTAATCAGAATCCACAATTTCAAACCATGAAACATTGGAAATCATGAAGCATGCAGCCTGCAATCAAACAACAATGTGTGTAAATAAAATCATGCGCAGTTTTTACCAGCAAATGTGTCACACTGCATCACTGTGTGATGTTATTGTTTATTTTCCTGTTTCAAACATTTCGGTAAACTATTTTATCTGTCACAATTGCACTGATTCATTCATTTGTTCTGGTATTCAGGGCGTTATGTTTTAATACTGTAAAAAACTACAAAAGTGCCTACTTTATAATTATTACTGTTAGCTTCACAAAAGAGTTATGTTTTGGCTTCCTGTATACTAGAGTGAATAGGTTTATCTAAATACAGCTAGTAAAATTAAGGAAAAATTATTTAAAAACATTTTAACGACTGTTTTTGTGATAAAGACACAGTTTTTCTAAGTACTCATAACCTTCTTAATACAAGTAAAAAAACAAGTAACCTTTATTAAGTTCTCATTTATAAATCTCTAATAATTGTAAAATAAGAAACTACTCTTGATGCTGGTAAGTTGGTAATGGCAAGTAATCTGAATGCATTTTCTCAAGTTATTAAAGTCAATCTGCCCAGTCTTTTCCCAAATATTTTGATTGTTGGGGTCGGCTTCCAGTCGAACTGGATGCGGCTGAATACCAATATTTTACATGGAATGACTGCCTATCTGACCTCCACAACATAAGTACTGGGTAACACGATACCCTTGGTAAGACTGGTTGTCAGACTTTTTTGGGGATCTGACTGCCCGTAACAACTGTCAAAGATCTACAAATGACAGCCGGGACGTACTTTTCAAGACATGGAGGGGTCTAGATGAAATGCATGGTCAGCCATCAATCGATCCGTTCGAATGATATTATAAAGCCACGAGCCCCTCAAGTTATAAAAGTCAGTAGTATTCTAAATTTAAAAAATCATTCAATCAGTAGGCACTACGAACACTGCAACAAAATTTCTATAAACGGATCATAGTGAATGAACGTAATCAAATATCCGCGGCCGTTCACGGTCAAGTTCAAGAACGTATGTGTTGATAGTGCTACCGCGTCAATATTAGCATTTTTTGCCAACCCCAGAACGTTTGAAAAGGCGAAGGTACCAGCAGAAATGCGTTTGAAAACAAGTCCGGATTCTCATGGGTTTTTAGTAATTAAAAAGAAAGGCGATTGATATAGCTGTTTCTTAGCTTATCCGAAGAACACTCGAGGTCTTTTGCTCAATATACTAAGAGCCTGGTAAACTGAGCCGGGCAATATTTACGAAAGCTATAGACGAACATCATCTTTCCTTCACGTATCACTTTATGTTATCAGAAATTCCTCGAATCATAAACAGAAATGAATTTGAATTTGGATTAATTTAAAGTCAGTTCATTTCCTTTGTGAAGATTTTTATCTTCTAAGGGTGTTCATTATATTTTTTTTGTGGGTAATTTAAAATTCATTTAAAACAGTAGTCCTTATACTGGACCTGACGTCACGTTTAGGTACAATATACCGGAAGATGAACACTTTTCATAATTTCAAAAGTCCTACAGCAGAAGCTGTTTGTTTTAACGAGTATATTCACCCCTACAATTTTCTATGCTATTAAAAATGCACGATAATAATAGTACCGTAAGAAGCCTGGCATCTCATACATACAAAATTAGAAATACATAAAGTTAATGACTGGCTGTCCTGGAGTGAACACTGCGTATCGGCAAGCAAAAGTATGGGACAGCTAGATGTACCGACGACTTTAAAGGTGGCTGGGACAGAATGCGGAAGGCGGAGGACAGTGTTGTGGCACAGTCTGGGAGAGGCCTATGTCCAGCTGAGCTGCGACAGGCTGAGTGACTAATTGAATGACTGAAAAAGTTGTTGGACATTGTTTTCATGAAGTTAATTTAATTATCAATGTTATTATACAATGGTTAATTGAATTGCTTACCACAATTGCTTAATACACTATTGTAAATAAATTAAACCATAATAAATCAATTGATTGAATGGCTATGTAACAGTATTACTTACTACAATAATAGGTCGTGAATTCCAATGAAGCAAATTATAGTCGAGTTATGTACTGAAAGTATCAACATTTTAATTATGTATTGTTGTTAATCTTTCTTCTTATTTTACATAAGTATTATATTATGTTGGGGACTCCCCTGTCCCCAACATAATATAATACTTATGTAAAATAAGAAGAAAGATTAGCATTCATTTCGGGAAAAAAGCTGATTAATATTTAGCATTTTTTGTAACATGCACCCACCTAAAACGACCTACTTAAACGACAAAAACTAATTATAGATAATTCTACAATAACAATAAAAAGGATTAACCTTTTTTTAACCTACTGAAAAAAAATCGTCTTAAGAAAATCACATTACACAACATTTTAGAAATTCAGCTCAATACTCGCACAGCTTGAAGCGATAAACCATTACAGTCAGTGAACCGATCGATACAGAATAGGGAATATGCATGTGATTCAAATATGGGTCAAATATTTTTTTTTATAAACTATATTACTTCAGAATTATGCCTCCATCAATATTTTTGAATAAAATTTCTTTTTGAACGAGAAATTATTTTTTTTAAAGTTCCAAAAAACTGTGGGTAATTCAAATACTTGAAAAGGCTTAGAGCGGATGTGACGTAACAATCCGGGATAACAATCAAAATCTCAATATCAAGCCAACCAACAAGTGTCAATTTAATGTCAAACGCTCATAGAAAAAGGAGTGTTTGACGTTGACTTGACAGTTGCTTGTCTGTTTTCACGGACTGTGACGTCGCCACACCAAGCGCGCCAAATGGAGGGCGTTTAAATAGCCCGGATCGGTAGGATATCTTTAAAAAAAAATTAAGTACTTTAAATTGCTTTTTTGCCGTCGAATTTTTTTTACTATTATTTGACGATGTAAACTATCGAATAAAAATATTAAAACAATACATGCATATTCCCTATTGTTGATGAATTGGCTTCGTTTTTTTTCAGTTATATGGTCTATCTAAGTACTCTGAAATAATAACTAAGTTTATCGATTACAAACATACCTATGTAAAATTTAAATGGTAGTGTTTGCGTGATGCTGGAACATACATGCAGACAAAGAGTTTTTTTAGTTTTCAAAAATATTCTATGTACAGTTCTGATTTTATTATATATGCGATTCTCATGCTTTTACTAAGGAAACTAGGTATATTGTAAAATGGTATTCAGGAAAATATGTTGGAATAAAGCCTATTTTCTTTTACCGGTAGGTAAATAAAAGAAAGAAATACCCAGTGATGAAACATGGTTATTCATTGACCTGTATTGAATATGAGGTCAATAGTGACTTAATATTTTTCTTGACAATGATCATATTATTATTCTCTATGTAGGGTTACTTGTTAAATACTCTTGATTCTCAGAAGGAAGGAAGGAAAACTTCTCAGAACACGTATTCAATTATTATAACTTCCTTTTATCAAGCTGTTCATTTATATGCGTTAATGAGCATAAAGAGCAGGCAAAGTAGAGAACTTTTAGTTTTTTTTCTCTAGCCTGTGCTGTCCTTCTCTAGAGCAAAGGCCTCCCTCTACTTCTCCTCTAAATTTAGTTATTAGGTACTTATAAATTGTTACCAGTCTATAATCAAAATAATTCCATTTTATTGTCAAAAATACCCATTGTGGTTTAGACTATACAAAGTAATGCGACTTAAAATACATTTTTTGTTAGGGTTCCGTACCCAAAACGGTGCTAACTGCACCCTATTACTAAGGGTACGTTATCCGTCCGTCCCTCCATCCGTCCGTCTGTCACAGGGCTATATCTTGTGAACGGTAATAAGTAGATACTTGAAATATTCACAAAGTGTGTACTACTATCATATGGCCGCTATGACAACAAATAATCAAAATGAAATGAAATAAAAAATTAAAAGGGGGAAATAAAAAAAAAATGCCGAAAACATCACGTTTCTTTGGGGTACAAGAAAGATGAATCGGCGTTTTTCTTTAAAGTATGAAAAAATAATGTAGTGTTTAGTATTGTACGGTGATACAGAACCGGGTCCGACTCGCACTTGGCCGCTTTTTAATATAGCGCACGTAACTCCGTCCATCCAGCTGAAGCATGAAGCTGCTACGATGAAAACAGGGGTAGGAAAAGGGAGAAAACACAAGGGGTTTGTATTGTCTGGAGTCACCAAAGCAGCACTAACATAGAACTTGAAAATCGGTTTTAATTGGAATGAAAATTGTGGTTTCAGTTAAGTGCACATAGTGCGTAGGTAAACAAAGTGAGGGGGAAAATGAAGCACTTACTTAATACAAATATTTAGTGCCCGTAAAAACCACTATTCGTAAATGAAAAACTGACTCATTTTTTTTAGTTTTTCCGCCGTTTATTTTGTCATATAACGGCGTGTACACATTGTACACACCGTTTAACCTACATCAAAGATTAATTAAAAGTATTGTCTTTCTTTTCCTATCCACCAAGTCAATTTACCCACCGTTAATACTTATGTAAGCTAAAGGAAGACAAGCGTGACGGAAGCTTTAATGCATATCTACTTGCTTAGAAGAAAGGAGCCGCCTTTTCCTGTTCATTATTCTAAATACGCACTATTGGCCAGTGACTCATCATGTCAAACCTACATCACAATTAGACTACCTGTTACCCTTACTTAGGTTTGCGCACCGCATTTCTACCTCTCTTAGGGACAAGTTCAGTTGTATCGCAGGCATTCTGCCAAATTATTCCTATTCCGTCGCTTAATATGTCGTCAACGTTTTCGCTTACATTCACTTCATTGTTCTTAGTGACGTCAATGGTGAATTTATTTGAATCTTGTCTTTTATTTTAAACCTGGCGCGCACTATGTGTTGGGGATTCATTAAAGCATACTCTTGACCAAAAATATATCGCTTTATTTTCTACTTGATTTTCTGACACAACTGTTATTAGGTATCTAAGATACAGAGAACATACGACGTGCTGTGTCATAAGTACTAGATGGCCAGTACTCACACTCCTCTTCACCGCATCGTCGTGGTCGACAGGAGTTTAGGAAACTCCTAAGCCGCTCCGCAATTTCAGCAGCCGCGGGCCGGCTAGGGCTTTAGTTAAAATATCTGCTTCCATATCTTCGGTTCGCAGATAGCTGACCTGTATCGTCCCGTCCATTATGCAGTTTCGTATGAAGTGCATTTTTAAGTCAATGTGTTTGGACTTGGAAGTGACCATTGTGTTCTGACTTAACTTAAGGGCGGCTTGGTTGTCGTTTAATATGACTATGCTTTCATATTTGGCCCCAAGATCCTTAAATAAACTTTTAAGGTGAATGGCTTCTTTTGCAGAGTCAGTTAAAGCAACATATTCTGCTTCGGCAGTCGATAGCGCTACAGTCTTTTGCTTTTTGGACATCCAGCTTATAGCCGTTCCAGCATATTTAAAACAACAGCCCGAAAATGACTTCCGGTCAAGCTTGCATGCGCCCCGGAACCACGCTCTGCTACCAATTTTGTTGTACAAAGTTAAATTTTCATGTTTACTCTCTTCAACCATGATTTCAATCAGATAGTCTTCTAAATAGTCAGGATACTTCATTACTATCTTTTCTTCTAATTCGCCATTCAGGTACGCCGTTGTAACGTCCATCTGGTTTAGTTTCAAGCCTTCTTCCATGGCTATTCCAACAACAGATCTTATCGAACTCAGTTTAGCTACAGGAGCGTACGTTTCGTTGTAGTCAACGCCTGGTCGCTGAGTGAAACCCCGTGCTACAAGTCTGGCTTTCTTTGTGATACTATTGTCAGGTCCTATTTTGTTTCTTAGAACCATTTTGTAGTCCACTTCTTTCATGTCTTTGTTCTTCTTTTCTATTTTCCAAGTTCCATTCTTAACATGTGCTCTAATTTCAGCTTTTATAGCATCATGCCAGTATTCATCATCTTCATTTTCATCGGATGTGTAGGATATCTCTGAGAGTAGGTGACTTTCTTCAGTTTGGTCCAGTATAAAATCTCTGGTCCACGCGGGCGGACGCCTCTCTCTTTGTGGCCTCCCATTTTCAGGTATTTCTACAACATCTGATGCGTCGTCGTAGGACTCTATTTCTTCTGCAGAAGAAGCTTCAGCTTCTTGCTCGTTTAAAATTTGTAACGTATTTTCCTTTTCTTTCTCTGTTAATTCAATTTCTATTGGTTGTACCCTTTTACTTTTCTTACCATTGTCTTTAATTTTGTTTTCTTTTTCAGGTACCTGAGAGTCTTCCTTTTTCTTAATAAGTTCATCATAGTTCTGACTTTCTTCTTCGAAATACATCTTGTCTATGACTTTTATATCCCTGCTTGTCACAACATCATTATCTTCGGGTATATACACTCTGTAAGCTTTTGAAGTCATCGAGTACCCCATGAATACGCCTTCTTTGGCATTCTGGGTCAGTTTGCCTCGTTTGTTCTTTTTCAAAACGAAGGTCTTCCTGCCATACACGTGAAGATGATGTCCGCATGGTATTCGGCCTAGCCATTTCTTGAACGGTGTTTCACCATTCGGTGCTTTGGAAGGGCTACGATTTATAAGGTAGTTTGCGGTTGCTACCGCTTCCGCCCAGAGCTTTTTAGGTGCCTTGGCCTCGATTAACAGACATCTGGCTTTGTCTAGCAAGGATCTGTTCTTCCTCTCGCTAATCCCATTTTGTTGAGGGGTGTAAACTGTGGTCAACCTTCTTTGGATGCCATGCGATTTGAGAAAATCATCGAATTCCTTGTTGCGGTATTCTGTGCCATTGTCGGTCTGCAAGTTCTTAATCTTCTTGTTATGGAACGTCTCAACTTCATTTTTATATTCTTTGAAAATATTAAAAACATCACTCTTTCTTTTAATAAAGTAGACGTGACAGTAGCGACTATAGTCGTCTATAAAAGTAACATAGTATTTTGATCCTGCTAGTGTATCGCATTCAAAAGGTCCACAAACGTCGCTATGAATTATTTCCAGGTTATCTGTTGTGTAAAGATCATTATGTCTAATGAACGGTAATCTGGACAATTTGCCTTTGATGCAGGTCTCACATGTTTCCATGTCTTCATCATTCAAGTTTAAGCCATACATAAGGTTATCTTTAGCCATCTTCTTTAAATCTCTTTCGTTTATGTGGCCGAGTTTGCGATGCCATTCCATAATGTGACTCTCATTTCTTGGTGTGTAATTTGCAGTCTCTTTTCGTTCAGATGCAAAGTAGTAAAGCCCTTCTCTCTTTCGAGCAGTCAGTGTCATTTTGCCGGTTTTTTCTACGACATAGGCTTTTTCTTTTTCAAAAACAACCTTATTTCCTCTGTCCGTTATCTTGGCGACGGATAAAAGGTTCACTGATATATCGGGAACATACAGGGTGTCATTGAAATTGTAGCCGTGTTTACCGTTGCTAATTTCAACTCTCCCTTTCCCTTGAATTTTACTAATATATTTGTCTGAAGCCAACTTTAGGGTGCCTTTTTCAGGGGTCATGGTGGAAAACATCGATTCGTCACCGCACATGTGTGATGAGCATCCGCTATCTAGACACCAGACATTTTTATCAGCATCTGAATTTACGGTGCTCAGACAAACGTTATAATTGTATTTGTTTCCGTTGTCTTTTTCGTTTGTGTTTTTCTTCTTGCCCCAACACGTCTCGATACTATGGCCTTTCTTTTTACAGCTCTTGCAGTACAACCTTTGCCTGTTTTTCTTGATATGATATGCTTCTGAGCTTTCAGGCTGTTCATTTCCGCTCCTTGCTTGGTATTCCTCCAGAATCTTTACTTTCAGATCTTCAGGATTAGGCAGGGTATCTCGCGATTCGATGGCTATTCTGAAGTTTTCAAAAGATGTTGGCAAACTGTAGAGAAGCATTATACTAAGAAGTTCTGGAGGAACCTTTATATCCATATCTGCGAGTTTGTCCACGATATCCATAAAATTGTTTATATGGTCGCGTATGTCTTCACCTGTGGTCATTCTTTTTAGAACCAATTGTTTTAGTAAGGTTGCCTTCCTTGCAGGCCCAGTGCTCTGATAAGTGGCTTTAAGCTTGTCCCATACTGCTTTTGATGTAGTGCAGGCTTTGATCTGTTTTAGTTCCGAGGGTGACAGTAAAAGTAGGATTTCAGCCCTTGCCTTTAAGTCCTCCTTACTGTACGTCGATCTTGCTGCCGCATCCGTAGATGGTGGTATTGTTTTATTACCGCTTACGATGTCCCAAAAATCATTTTTGATCAGGACCGCTTCAGCTTGTAAGCACCATGTATCGTAATTTGATTTGGTCAAGAGTTCTATATGACGATAGCTTGTGGTTGATGCCATTTTTCATAGTATGCAGGAAACCACGCTCTGCTACCAATTTTGTTGGGGATTCATTAAAGCATACTCTTGACCAAAAATATATCGCTTTATTTTCTACTTGATTTTCTGACACAACTGTTATTAGGTATCTAAGATACAGAGAACATACGACGTGCTGTGTCATAAGTACTAGATGGCCAGTACTCACACTATGCGACTTGCGGAAGACGCAGCGATAGGCTGCGGTCGAAAATTTTCATATATTTTGTCACTTGGTGTCGAGTTGCAGAGTCGCAAAGACAGGCTAGTCGCACCCTCTCGCTGCATGTCGCAGCGTCTGGAAGCGCGGCGACAGTCACATGCGACACACAGGTCAGCGTCAGTATTGCTGTGGGAGCTGAGGAAGGTGCACGTGTGTTTGTATTGCGAATGTTAACATGGATACGTTCGATGTCGATGTTTTTAAATCGGACGTAGAAGCGCGTCGAATACTCAAAGTAAATGAGCGCTTCCTGCACGACGTCTATCGTAACGATTAGTCGCAGATGCAAATGAAAGCTGCTTCTAGTCGTAGCGACAAGACGCAGAACCAAACGACAACTCTGCGTCTTGTTGCAGCGAGAAGACGCAAAGTTTGTGCACGAACTTAATCATTGTATTTACTTTGCATAGTGCAGTTCATTCTTTATTCGTGATTACGGTAGGTAGATAATTGTTCATATACGCTGAAGTGTTAAGCTCGAGTATTCATGTCATGTCGAAATAATGTTTTGTGCAATTCTTCGAAAACAAGTTGTATTGTTTAAATGTAAATATTTATCGAAGTTGGAAGGCGGACGTAATATTTGACAAATGATGGATAGCTTATTTAGTTTGATGTTATTTTAACAACGTCTAACCACGATGAATTTAGCATTTTTTTAAACAGATTTGTTATTCTTGTCATGTTCAGGTCGTGTCACTTGTTTTGTTTGTTCAGGCAATTGATAACACCAGTCTCATAAGTGTTCGTCTTTCAAAATATAGGTACCATGACTCGTTTATTTCACTTGCTGCAAAATTAATTACAAGAATGTACTTGCCTATCTACGTAGGTATATGTTAGGTTCTGAACTGAAAAGAGTTCGATATCTGAAAGAAGTCGAAACAGAATGTTGTTGAAATAGGTACATTTTAGTTCTTTGCAACTCAAAAAACATAAAGGTAAAATATCGAGCCGTAAGTATAAAATACAGAAATGATTATCCTTATCAATTTATCCATCTGCAGTCACATTATTTACCGCCCTTCGAGGTCGCAGCCCGATATGTGTCAGTCCTAAATATCTATGGAGCAAATAGGGAAGTGCCTTGAAGCCCACAAAAGGCTGCACCTTGGAGAAGTAAATAAAGTAATATGAGAACTTAAATATTTTAAAATGACCCAGAACTTGTGTTTATTGAATGTGGGCAAGGATCCAAACTGTTTCAAAGTGAGGTGAAAGACATAACTTGAATCATTGTTACTAGAGCCAAGCGCCTACTTAAGTTTGTTATACAAAGTCACACTGGAAAAACCCATGTCCTCGAAGACATAATACCTAGAACTTCCCAGGAAAAAGCGATTATAAGAATTGTTTATTCCTAGATCGAATAAGTTTTTAAGAATGTGTATAATTGAGAATGAAAATCGTGTAACTTCTTTAAAGCCGATAGAGGTTTTTGTACTATCAGACTTTTCACTTTTAACTAGTAAAGGTTCACATAGAAATAAATTCGACTGAAAACGCGAAAATCTAGAATCATGCACAGGCTGATATCGAGCCAATGGCAACCTTGAATTGCAACGCCAACGTGTATGACATTATAAATCACTAGCTTCCGCCAGCGGTTTCTCCCGCGCGATATCTTTATAAATTATAACCTATGTTACTCAGTGTTAGTAAAGCATTCTATTGTCAAAAGATTTTTTTAAATCGGTCCAATAGTTTTTGAGTTCATTAATTACAAACAAAAATACAAATCTTTTCTCTTGAAATGAATCAGCCTTTTTTGCGCTTTCAGTAGGTTAAGAACCTACTGAAAGCGCAAAAAAGGCTGATTACGATGAACGGATGTTTTTCATAGCGTCTTCATAGGAACATTATATAGTCCGATATTTGTATGACTTTTCCTCAAGTCCAGTGGTCGTATGCGTAATGTACATATACACGTGCTTAAAGAGCCGCTTTGACGTCGTCAAGTACGTCTGTCTCTAAAACAAATAGTACTACATCTATTTTTGTCCCCTCTTATTTTTTGCGTCGGTTAATCAAGCGAGTTTCCGCATTAGGTACCATTTTATTGCAGCCATCTTTTGACCATATTATATGAAATGAAACTGCTGATTCTGAGAGAAGATGAAAATTTAAAAAAAAATGGTACTTTCATACATTCTCATATATTTTGAGCAGCTTTTAACACAGTAATTTTATTATAATTGCTTATTTTCAAAATTTTAGATTTTTTGCGTTGCCTTAATAAAAAGCTAATAGCTGCTGCCTTTTTAAAGGCTCCTGTTGACAGGCGCGACGCGACTCCAGTGCTCTGGCTGTCCTCCGCGACACTGATGGAACAATTTTCATAGAAACTGTTCCACCAGCATCACCTTGCACCTGTCTGGGGGAGTCTTAAGTCGGTAAAAGACTGCAATAATTAAGCATCTCATACAATGTTATAGCATTTAGGTACTCTTTAAGTGGTCAATAACGATACAACGAGCAGAATACAAAAGAATCTATTGCTCATTCAACTAGCAACATTTAGGACTTCAAGTTGTGCAAGACAAAAACTCTTAACAATAGGGACATTTTTTGTCGTTGACACGCGATTATTATGTTGCCATGGTACATAAAAGAATAAATAAATACTGTAAACACAGTGTGCAAAAAATAATTTCGAATAAGATAAAATAAAATCATATAATGTTGACTTTGATCGGAAAACTCAAAACATTTTAGTTTTTTTATATTTTTAGAATTAGAAAAATATCCATAGGTAGAATTTTGTACGCAGGAAAATTATTCTGCCTTATTACTTTCGTTTTCTATTATGTTGAGAGTTTAAAGGTAAATGCACCTACGATTTAACGTTCAATTAATTTCGTCACACGGCAGCAATAAAAGTTGTGCAGGACGTAAGTTAGGAGTTACATTACGTTCGAGCCGTTTTGAGTTAAAAAAACTAGGGCCATAGGGTAGGTTTTTCAAGACATCGCCAAGTTGATCGACTCTTCATGTGACGTTTTTTAAGACTGTAAGCTTATAACCATATTATGCACGTAAGTATTTGCACAGAATCCTCGTACACAAATTAAAGCTCTCTACGTACGGTATTAGCAACTCATAAAACACATTTGAAGGCAATTTTTGTTGTATTCATTGTAGCTACGCGAAACCGAGTAGTTTACTACAAACAACAAACGTCACGTATACCATTCATTCAAGTTTAAAGGTAAACTGTTATTGTACTTTACTGAATTGCTAATTGGAATTTTCTAAAAATATTGTGTTGTTTTTATCCTGTAGGATTTGGAAAAGGTAGGGATAAACATGCGAGAAATGTATGCCTGAAAGTAAATATTTACATGCGGTTACGTTTGGGTGAACAGGGCTTTTATCTGGGACACGAATTTTTAAAGTTGAGGGTTTTGTTTTACTGAGAAATTTCATAATTTTCTATTGGATAATATATCATTGAAATATCTTATTGGGCTTCTTATGAAAGAAAATCTAAAACGTTTTGTAAGAAAATAAAAAACATTTTCTTCCATTCGTGGCTATGAAATTACCCAATAGATTAACTCACATGAATTCACACTTCCTCGTCCACGGCAAGTCAAGCAGTATATCCACAAAATACCAAACGAACAATCGCCCGAAGAAATACAAGACATGAGAAAGAAAACTAAAATTGCTGTAGAAAAAAAAACTGAAAAGAGCAAGACAAAAGTATAAACGAAGTCGTTATCAAGAGCGCTCGAGTACACACAATCATCGTCGAGTTGGCTGTGATCATTGGAGCAGTCAAGGTTGCGGACTGCTCATAATTTTATGAGCAACAAGACGATACCGTAGCTTCACTCGCACAGAAGAAAAAAAAAGTATATATTCTGTGACAAAAAGTCTTCTACCAGTACATCCTTCCTTGACCTACAATGTCTTAAAACGAAATGATCTCAGATCGATCGCTTCATTAATTCGTTGGACGAACAAACGAACTCTTTGTCTATGTTCTAAGTTAGTTCAGGCCAACTTGGTGGGTATTTTCACACGCAATCAGTATATTGTATTGTATTTACCTAATTTATTATTTTGACTGTCAAGTCGGCATTATACAAAAACATTGTCAGGTAAAATAAATTTTAGCGTTATCATACGTTTTTTTTGTCAATCTTTTGTATCAAACTGGCAGATAATGTTCCTTTAAGTTTTCTTGATAGACATTGACAGACGTCTATCTTATCAACTTTCTTTTTATTTTCTGATAAATCTGTTCCCAGTATATGTACCTGGACATTGATAAAATGATAAATAAATTCAAGTCTATAATATGATAAGTTGGTCGAATAGATAAGCTTACCAAAAAGTAATACCAATGTACAGTCGGTGTACCAAGATCTTCTTACCCAAGTAAACTAGTACTAGCTTTGTAGGATGGATACTTTTCTATTCCAACCGAGATATTGCATATATCACTGACCAGTTGTAAATATTTATAGGGTATCTAATGAGTACCTAAAGATCCTTAATTGAGAGTAAACGTCGTAATAAATATATCTAACTACTTGGCATGTAGTATATCACATTGCGCCAATAGCTTATAAATGTTCAATAGGACAGGTAGCACCATCTCAACTCTCAGTGAGACATGCTTAGAATTGTTATTATAAAATTACTGTTTTCCTAGTTTCCTAATGACATTTTCCTTCACACTAAAGTGAGCTATAAAATTGTAGAATCTACTGATGCTGCACGAATGATATGGAGAAAAAATATTAAAAGCTAACAAGTTTTCGATTGCTCAATAGTGTCACGATACGGTGATCAAGATTCTCATACTAACTCCCTCATCACAACATTAGTATGCGACGAGTCACCTGCGACGCAAATAAATTTAGTTTTTTCATAGACCCGAGAGTATTATTTACATTTTAGCAATATATCAATGTAGCTTTGAAACTTGAACCTGCTGTAATATATGTAAGAATATATTTTACGGCGCGCAAATGTCTTGTCCTCTTTGAAATGCTACAATAATTCGTTGCCATTTAATTTTAAAGTGTGTTTAAAACTTTATTAAAGTTCTTTGTATATTTTATAATAAAATAAGACGTAGTTAATCAACAATAAGTAGGTCTGTAGGTTTATTATGGTTATTATGTAATTCTATAATTTGTATTTGTCTATAATTAAAAGCTTAGACGATTGATCGTCGATTTGACCTTAACTTGTTGCATTTCAAATCACATTTATCTACTAGAGATTGTAAAAACATATGTTTCGCTATAATTAACAAATATTTTGATTGAAAATTGAGCACCGATACAGACGGCATACCTCAAATTGTTTATATAACATTCACGCAGGTCAATGCAATCAAAAGACCTTTGCATCCTTAAACGATGAATCATATTGAACTTGATAACGAGGTTCAGCGGATCAAGGACTCTTTAAATAGGAGTCTTCCTGTTTGTCCTTATGTGGCTCGATGAAAACTGGACAAAGTTAGATTTGCTGACATAAAATAGGTGCACAAACAAAATTCGAACTAATGGCTTCAGTCCTATAGAATGATATTGTTTTAAAGAGCAACTAGTTTAATCATCAGAGGACCTTGCCATGAACCTCTGATGCGAGTCACGTATCGAATTATAGCAATCGCTACGAATTATTCACTTCCATGTGACATTGTAATTGTTCATAATAATATATATTCCGTTTTGGTGAATTATTTTCGCAATCCACGTGACAGTTTAAAAAAAATAATACTGATTTGACATTGATTTTTACCTTCATCGCAACGATAGTCGGAAACAGAACGACCCAACGCAATATCTAAATTGAAAGCATTTTCTTGTTCACCTTCAATGTTTACTCATTTTATGATTTACTTAAACAATATATCTTTCCTTCCCTTGAGAAAATTTATTATGATAATTTTTCGTATTATACGTTTTGTTAAATGTCTTTTGTAAACAAGTGTCCGGCGATGTTCGTATTATCGTTTATGTGCTCTGTAAGGACATAGCAATTAAACTATCTGTATACAGCACATCAGCTGATATTTTTATTGGTTATCACAGTGTTATTGTTAAAGCCATCAACGTCTGTTAACTTTACATTTTCATAACCACTTTTTGCACGTTATTTTTCTTATATGTGATTAAGATCTTGTTTATATCAATGCACAATCAATTTTGAACCAATCCTTTTTTGCTCGCTTTTTGTTCCTGTTTGATGTATTTTAGGATTGCGATTGAGTAATAAAAGTTGACTAGACCAGTTGTTTATGTTCCAGGTACTAAGTGGAACGCAATTTTATTGCGTCCTTGCCCCTTTTTTTCTCCGTTTGCAGTCATTAATCTATTTACTGATGGCTGTTCGTCTGCATTTCTAGATTGCAGTTCATCAAGTAGGTAAGTCAAAATGTACATCTTCCTATAAATAGCTTTGTAACATTACATGTTCCTTTTCTTTTTCTTCCTCACGTTATTTATATCCTTTATTTGATCCTATTTTACACTTAAATATTCAATTACGCTTCGCTTACAACAATTGTTTATGTGATAAATTAATGGGTTCGGCGTGACAGGTTGGACGTGAATCACATAATAAAAAGTGCCCCAGTCTTTAATTTACCGACACTATGGATATCTAATTACAGTTCGTGGAAACCTTGAAAAATAATGGAGTATGGATAGTCTACTATTATAATTGTGATAAAAAGTGAGAACTTTAGACACTTCTTGTTCTTCATGTGTCTCCACTCTCTACTATCCAATCACGACTTTGAGTCGTCGCATTTTCAATAACAGTTGAGAAATTCCTGTCTAAGATTACTTTTTCATAGAAAATGCCACTAATTATGGTGAGAATGTTAGTAGCTTTAAGGAAGGCTTTGCCTTACTTATATACCGAATAGGTAGGTGTGTGAGGATTTACCATGATTCTAGTTTCAATATACAAATATATTTTGGAGTGTATTCTTCCCAGTCTATCTAAAAACAAACGCCCGTTTTAAAACAAGCGGCATCTCATACATGAGCTCAACGCTCAACTTTATGTCTATCCACGAGCAATCGTGTAAAATTTTCCACGTCGTGTCTCATGACAGAGTACGTCATGTGCCATCATCCATCACGCACGGTTGACTCGAAACAAATTCGCGAATCAACACTTTATGACTTACTGCCAGTCACTGCAGGTAGTGATTTTTTTTTGCAAATATTTTTGTACTTAATTATCTTAATTGATCACTTAATACTATTGACTTTACTGATATTTGAATAAGCACTTGCATTGTTTTCTATCATGATTGACCTCGACATTGTCCCGATTCTTAAAGATTTTATCTTTATAATGAACAGAGCCTAGTCAATACTAATCTCAACTAAATTATTTAATCTTTTGGAAACGTTATTGCTAACGAATATGAGCAGATTATTGCATGTTCAAGATATTCCGGGGACAATTGATGACAAAAGCATAAGTATCGGAGGCATATTTTAAAGTAACAGGTATTATTGTCAGTACTGTAAGTATGGTGTCGATATGAAGGCCAATTCTTGTACCTAGTTAAAAAATCGTTCACATTCAAGTAGCAATCTGTCAAACTTGTCAGAAATGTTGGTAAATTGATTGTATTTTTGAAGATTTATTCCATTCTAATACTTGCGAATGAGATACGAATGCAAACGTTTTTAAAATACGGGAATGGCCCCTCTGGCCTTGTACCAAATCCACTGCATGTTTCGTTTACAACTGGGTCTACTCTTAATGTTACTGGAATGAGCAGGCAGAGCGGCCTTACCTTTACGGGACACACCGCCAACCCCTTCGGCCCACAAGTTTATAAATTAAAAGGTCACGATTTCGCAAATTAGGATTTTGTTCAATCTCATTAGTTTTTTGGTTTGTTCATTCTCTTAGGTTTAGCTGTACTTTTGTCGATTAAAAACTTAAGTCAGGTATACCTAAATATTTCACGTAAAAAAGTTGGTTAAAAATAATTGGAAAATCTGAATTAAAGGGTCGTTAGACGAAATGGGCATATTAAAAACTCTGGAAATGAAAACGGGCTGTCTCTACAAGTCGCACTGCAAATAACATACGATTACGTAATAATTAATGCTGAACTGTCGTCAACGCTTTCTGAGAATGCTTGTTACATGATTAATATAGTATTTTACTAGTTAACCTATTTCAAAGCGAGTTTCTTACCTCCAACTCAAGTGAAAATAACTGGGTAGCCACTGCAGAAAATAATAACCTATTCTGTGTTATATATTTTACGACTAAGATACAAATCCAGTAGATACTATTATAGAGTACTTAATAAAAAAAACTAGTTTCTTCGACGAGTTTGCACAAAACTAGTCTACAAGACTTTGAGAAACTTTGGAATGATAACAATAATAGGTACGTATCAAGTATTAATAAATCAATTATATTATTTACTCCATATAATTGATATTGTCAAAAAGACAAATTGTTTAAAAAACTGGCTGTCCATTTTACCGCGTGGCGCCTAGCTGGTTTGTAAACCTGTGAACTAAGTGTCTCGTACAGACATCGTATGTGTGCGGAACAAGGTAAATGGGAACAAGGCTAACATAAAATGAGTACCGAGTATCAAATGATGAAAATAAAACATGAATAAGTTACCAAGGTATAAGATAAACAAAAGACCCGTTTATTTGTTCTATTTTTTTTATCTTTATGTGACAGTAATATAAATAAAACAGCAACAATATTTCTGAACTTGAACGACCTAATCATACAAATACATGCAAAAAAACTAACTCATATTAAAATTCAATGTCGTCTAATTTGACACTGAAATATTGTAAAACCAATAGAATTCTAAAATCTCACACGGTCATACAATTAATCAAAAATAATCTGAACTTGACGTTTCGCGTGTACAGTATAATTCATTATTATATAACTCAATTATAAAACTTGCTTTAAAATAGAATGATGGATCGCGTGTCGGCCAAACATTTGAGCAGTGTGTTCGGTGCCTAACCTTGATGGGGTCGGCGAAATGGCCCATGGGAGAGTCGATGACGTAAAGAACCAAGGTCAATTGTATACCATTATAGTAGGCGGTCCTATCACTCAACTATTGTCTTTGTAAGGGTGCGAATAGACTTTATGAGTGTATCAATTTGTTTAATGGGAGTGGATTTGGAATAGTCAGGAATAGTCTCTAAGTCGACGTTTAACGAAGGGTGTGCCTTATTTAGTCTGATGTTTGGCTGTAGTTTATGTAACCTAGATTAAAACCTGCTTCAGCAAATAAGGGAGTGTTTTGTTTTTTAGCTGACACATCCTTTTTTCGCGTTTTTCTTTAAACATTGCAGAGTACGAGACTAAAGTCCGATAAACGCGGCGCTAATGTCTATGTCAGTGCATCAAATTGCATTACAAATAATTTAGTTCCACAGTTTTCCGCCGGACTTCAGAGGTGGGGGCGGACACTAGTCGTACGTAAGTCAAAGAAGTTCAATGTTTCACATAAAGTGCATTCTTTTGTCCAACAACATGCTTATAAATAAAAAAGTATACCCAAGATACTTTATTTACGAGTCTTTTTGCAATTTATATTTTACCGGTTTTGAAAACTTGAATGAAGACTTGTATTTTTTAGTTTCTTTTAATTAACTTATACCTAAAATAACTTACTTGACACGCGCTGAAAGCTCACTATTCCTAATAATTCATTTTCTCTGACCTTTGGGCTTGGCATTTAGTAACACCTAATCGATACTGCCAGCACCAACCGACAACCATTGATTATTTGTTGGTGGTTAATATAGCAGTATTTACAATTATGTGTAGTAACAACCTTTGAAGGTGATGAGAATCAGGTATTTATAATGTTTTCTGCAATTTCTGCATACCATAGAGATTACAAATCAATGTAACTTTAGAGGTAAGTACTGTAAAGTATTGCAATATTTACCTAAGGTCCAAACTAAATATCGTAAATAAAATTATAAATACGAAAGTGAGTTTGTTTCTTACGCCTTCGCGCTAAAACGGCTCAGCGGAATTGGATGAAATTTGGCACAAGGTTAGACCATAACCAGGGGGCCAAATCTACTAATTTACAAACGTGTCAGTGGTCTCACTATGATCAGTTTTTGACAGATTTTGTATGGCATATCTGTCAAAAACTGAACGTGACACTGACACGTTTGTAAATTAGTAGACTTGGCCCCCTGCTCATAGGATACTTTTATGTCGGTAGTAAGTTCCAGTGGGATAATTTACGACCTCCACGCGGCCCATGCCGCGGGCAAAAGCAAGTAGTTAATAGATGAGAGATACAATATGGTACATTGGCATATACATAATTATCTTAGCTATTTTATACCCAAATTGAATGGTCTGCTGGATTTGTGCACGGTTGGTGGCAATGCTCGCCCCCTATTACATAGGAATTAAACATAATTGGCGGAATGTGAGAGTGCTATCTATATAAACATAATTAAACTGAAAGGTAGCTACACCTCTGCCTGACCCTTCGAGGATTACAGAACTTGTAATCGATCGGTTTATCCGATATCGGACAATTACCTTATGGTGACTAAATTATTAACCTAAAATCCAGCCAGTGAGCGCTTAGTCACTGCATCTTTGTAAAATTAAAAGAATGGTAGCAGTAGGTATGGCAACTTTGATAAATCAGTGCATTGTTGAATTTCGTCATAAACAGAGTTCTAAGAATTAGTTGCATCGCAACATTGTTATACTCGTAGGTACAGATATAGATATAAGTTTCCATCTTATCCTTAAATTAAAGTTTTCGGAAATACCCCTGTTTAAAAAATATCTATCGGCTCAATTGAATTTAAGACGGATGTGAGTTCTAGAGACATTTATTTTTATGTTATACTAGCTGCCGCCAGCAGCTTCGCCCGCGTGTATTCTTTATAAATTATAGCCTATGTTACTCAGGGTGAATGTAGCTTTCTAAGAATTTTTGAAATCGGCGCAGTAGTTTTTGAGTTTATTCATTACAAACATACACACAAAAATACAAATCTTTCCTCTTTATAATATTAGTGTAGATATATAACTACTTGCAAAGTCAGAAAGATGCTGTTTTTCCTATTTCATGACATTTAAAAAATACCGGGCACAAAATGTAAAATATAAAGGGCACAAGGTTGGTAAATATGTAACACACTAACAGTAGCAAATGGCTTTTATTTTGACTGTTCAACAACATTAATTGCGTTGTTTACGTTGTTGAGCAGATAATTTTTTTAAACTTATGAAACAATGGACTAGCAACATCCTTCAAAATTATTCAGATTGTGCTTGACAGTGTGTTACGCAATTAGAGTGGCTTTATCATAAAAAAATACATTATTTTTATCCCTTCAATATCTACACTATGGTAACTGCAATAATATTATAGCTTATGACGTAGAAACGACCACTGCACAATTTTGAATTAATGAACAAAGAGCGTAAAAAAATATAATTCAAAAAATATATAATAGGTATAACCTTCCTTAATTTATTATTATATAGTTCTTAGAAATCTGTGTTATTGTTAGTTAGTTACTATCATTTCATTTTGTATTGACGTCAAAATATTGTATTTAGTTCGTATCGACTAACTGTAGTAGTACACTGTAGGTAGTTATTAAGTACTTTAATTGATGGTTAAGTGTGTGGGAAAATTTAGTTTCAAACTAATGCATAAATAATTTGAAAATGTGAGAAAATCGGCAAGGAACACACAAATAAGCACGCCTCACAAACGTGTTCAATACAATTAAAACTCGTATTTTGTACGTCTGTAAATCATAGCTGCTCACATAATTTACTCCTTTATTTATTACTAGCTATGACCCATGACTTCGTCATTTTCTACTGACGTACTGCCGGGATAAAAAGTATCCTATATTCTAATCCAGGTCATGATCTACCAATGTGTCACAAATCCGTTCAGCCGTCTTACCGAGAAAGCGTAACAAGGAAACAAAAACAAAAAACCCACTTTTGCATTTATAATATTAGTTATGATACTACTCTATCCAACATAAAACCTTACAAAATCTTGACTTATCGCGTAGAGCAATAACTTAAAGATGAGTAGTTAGTAGTCGAAAACAAGTAAGCATGGGAACGTAAGGTGTGGCTGGCAATATCACCTAAGTAAAGGTATACAGCGTGCTTCAGAATTGCGTGGTGATTTTAGGGGGGCACAGACCATCAAATTGAACCTCTTTCTCCATGGGACCAACATCGTAATCGTGGAAAAATAACCAGCTGTTCCATACAAAACTTCAATACTTACTCGATCCAAATGTATGGGACCGCAGATTTTTTTCCGCAATGTTGGTCCCATGGAGAAAGTGTTCAGTTAGATGTTCTGCAGGTACCACACCCATATAGTGCTGAGCAGAAGTTGGACAATTGGTCCGCGGACAATTTATGAGGAATCGTATGGAAATTCCGGCATTTTGTTCTACGTGGGCGGTAGATTTCCATACGATTCCAAATTGTCCGCAAACCAATTGTCTATCTTCTGTTCAGTGCCTTAATATTTATTTATTTAAACTTTTCGCACTCAAAAAAATGGTACAAAGGCCTAAAATATGACCAAGCATACACGCTGTATAAACAGGTACATGTATAAATACAGGTATAAAGCCAGCTTTACATGTAACAAGTTCCTAACCCTTACGAAAGCCTAGCCCTTGCCGTAAGATAATTATATTGCCTCATTTCACTCAAGACTTGCACAAGGCAATCAATTGCAAACACATTCTACATTTTTCTTCGCATATGTCGAGATAGGCTTAGAATATCTTGAAGTTATTGATAGCGATAACATGATTGTTTGTCATGTTGTTTATAAAATACCAATCATAATATTTTATTTTGCATTGATTCTAATACCTACATAACAGCTACCTACGGCTTGTAGATAGTTTACGTTTTCGTGTAACGAAAAGTTCGTAGCAAGTCGTTGCATTTTTGGCTACGGCTACGCGTATGCGTAGCCAAAAATGCTACTACGTTGTCGTTTATTTTCGATGTTGTAAGGAAATTATACCACCATCAGCAATTATCCAAGGAACTTAGCCAGCAATCTAGGTATATCATTATGTAGATACTATCCGCCAAAGTAGCTTGACACTTTGCTGCTTTGCAGCTTCATTGTGCGTTAAACTTGCGACAATCTAAGAAGCCCGTTTTGACGTTTCTCATCATACATGCCGCGATAACTTTGTGTGAACGTCTACGTAAGAGATCGAAAAATCAAATTCATAATCCTAATTAATTACTATGTTATCCATACACTATAACAATGAATATCATTCGCACCAAGTTTAACTTCATATTGAAAAAATGCACTCAAAAACACGAATTAATCGTTGATTAATATACTGACAGGACGTTATTACAATATCATGTCTTTGGGTTCGTTGCTATGGTAACGGTAGTGTTGTGAAGCACTTTTTGACCGAATAAAATCGATGTTCTGAAAAATCGATACTTTTCCAAACATTACATTTATAAAAAAATAAAATAAAATATGATCACATATATTTTTAGCTTTCTTTTGATATTTAATATGTCATTAAAGGAAATGGTTAAAGGTTATTGTTATATTTTCTGACTTGGCTATTATGTGATTTTGGTGTGAGTTTGTAGGAATATTGTGACATCGTATACTTTTACAATGTTTGTAAATATGTGAGCACCATGTATCTATCACATACTTAATTTATTTATTTATCATTGCTTCATTTTTAATTCTTCTATTTTTTACCTATTGTGGTACAGTAATTGTATTCTCGGTGCATCGTCTTCACATGTAATTATATAATTGATATATACCAAATATTGTAAAACATTTTTTTTTTTTTAAAGTGTAACGGTGGAGTTTCTTGCCCATTCTTCTCCATACGAAAACTACCTTTTGGAAGGGGCAACTAGAATCAGTTCTATTTGTATGTATTTGACGTTCAAAAGTGCCTTTAATGTGCCTAGTTGAAATAAATTATTTGACTTTGACTTTGTGTTATCGTGTAAACTCGTCAACATGTCTAAAAGAGGAGCGACGATCTTCGCAAGGTGTTTGGTAGCAGCTAGATGAGAGTTGCTGAGAATCGAGCTGAATGTCGTACAATTGGAGGAGGTCCAGTATTAGACGCGAGAGAGATTGACGTGTAATAAAACGATATGCCTCGATAATCAGTTTAAATTAATGTATATAAATTATTGTCGATTACAAACTCTAAGTATGATAAATCGATATATCTCGAGAATCGGTTTTTAAAACAACCGCACTACTAACGGTATTTTGATAGGTGTCGAAGCGGGCTTCTTACATTGTCACGAGTATAAGTAATAAACAACTGAACATTAGCACCTTGATAATGACATCATTGACAGCCCGATTTATTTGAAAAGGAAAAGTTGGAGTTTCGTGTCGGATTACTTGAGAGTTTAGCTTTATTTTTTACTTAGATATTCGAAATCCATAATTAGTATAATTTATTTAAATTAAAATAGATCATCATCATCATCTGCCTAGCCTTTTCCAAACTATGTTGTGGTCGGCTTCTAGTCTTACTAGATGCAGCTGTAAGTAAGTAAGTAAGTAAAATTTAATTTGTTTAAACATGGTGTACATGATACATTGCGTGCAAGATAATACAGATACAGAAGTTCTAACATGTTCAGCCGCATATTGTGGCGTACAAATTGGTAGGAAGAGATGGTGCATAGACCGTGATAATATTAATCAAAATTACATTATAGAAATTATGTAGATACTTATAAAGTCATCATTATTCATTAAAGATTAGGTATCATTACAATATAATTCAGCAAGCATATTTTTTTGGATAAAATTATATGTCAAAGTAGTCATTATATAAATTAGTTAATAAAAACATGAATAACTGTCATTAAAAATTCAATTCCAAATTAAAATTATTCCACAAAAATACAATAGACCACAATTACATGTCAATAAAATACAACATCGTCATCTCAAAAACGAAGGAAAATCGTCCTCTTTCATAAATTCTGCTATACTGTAATATGTGTTAAGAAGCACAGCGATTTTACATATAATAAAGCACATAAAGTGCCATTTTAGTTAAGATACATAAGGAAACTAGGAAAATGAGCCTAGTCAAGTACTCTAGTATGATTCTTATAAGAGATTGTAACTCATTATATCCTTAACAAGTCATGTAGTACTTGAAATATCTTAAATACTTGAAAAATAGCTTATATACTTATGAAACAGTAAATAACTTCTATACCCCTCGAGGTACATACATATAAGTTGTGTAATAATGTTAGTTAAGCATAAATACATTAGGGGACATTATGTATATAACGAAAACATAACGCTATGTACGGTTTCGAAAGAATTCCATTGTATTATTATGTAGCAGAAATGTAAACAGTACTATATACAGATAAGGAATCCCTTGGCCGACAAGCCCCTCGCCCCTCCTGTACCCTTGACCGACACAACTGCGCAATACCCCGCAGACACCCGAACCCCTTCATCACCTCCTCACTGATACAAGTGTCCAGATTAGTTGGACGATCATTTTGGATTTGTACGCGCGGTGTGCGCAACTTGTGTATACGTGTAACATGTATAAGTATATCTCGATGTAAAATCATATTCAGTTTCCATCAAAAGTCTTCATCAGTCAGACAAAAGTCTTCCTGTGAGCAACATCTCCGTCGCGAAATAGTGTGTCCGCCTCGTGTTGCTCATAGCTCGCGCTCCGCCCTTATTAACTTAGTATAGAATAGCATAGATTAGTCAGTAGTGTTTACAGTATTTTTATAGTAGTCTAGTTATGTTTTTCAATCGACATTTCGTACCAAGTTATAAATAAATAAGTGCTAAGACTGATTATTGTGTTTAATGTAATTGTGTTTCGTGTAAAGTGTTTTCGCAAGAAATATACCCTGCTTTCACTCAACCGTTTGTTTCGTTTGCTACCTGTACTGCTTCCCTACACACCCGTGCGCCTGATATCCTACAATTTTGGTCCTGTCGAGCCGGATAAGCAGTACATAGCATAACGATGAGTGAAAGAAGCGCAATTACAACGCGGAGCAAGTTGCGTACAATGGAAGCTGACATGATGAAGCGTCGGAACGTCGAAGCAGATTCAGGGGTGCCGTCTGAAATGGCACCCGGTTCACCGTCGATAGCGCCTACTATGACGTCAGTTCCTGCCCCTGTGATCCCACTGGCTGGCCCCGGTCGTGTGATCGACCATCGTGAATTCGCCACGCCAGTGAGATCGGTGAGTATACAGAAGGCAAGGTCCACGACGAGCCACGTCTCCTCGAGGAGCGGCCAGAAAAGTGCCGACTACCTCCGGAGGAGGGTTGAATACGAGGCTGAGAAGGAGCTAGTGCGATTGAAGGAGAACCTAATCCAGAAGAAGCTGGAAGCTGATCTAGCCGAGATCGACGCCGCCGCCGCCGACGAAGAATCAAGTGATGGTGAAACAACAACGCGTCGAGTCGAAGACTGGGTAACAGAGACGACGCCTGTTGTGAATAGTGAAGTGCCCGCGCCCGCCGAGTCTCGCGATCCGCCGCCGCGACAAGTGTCCGTGTCCGCGAATGTAGTCGAGCCGCCGCTCGATACTACGCCTGCGCCCAGGCAACAGTACGCGCCCGCGTCGGTACATTTTCATAACAGTACGTACCGCACTATGCCCGCCGCGACGGCTAGTGCTTCGCGAGCGCCGCCTAGGGACGCGCCGCGTAGGGATGCGCCCGACTATGAAAACACGTTCGCTGACGACACCGAAAGAAATAGATCGCGGGACAGGAAGATAGACCAGCTGGCGGACGCTATCACAAATCTAGCACGTCCGCGGCCGGTACCTAGGCAAGCATACGAGCTGCCCTACTTCAACGGTGACCCAGCGGAGTGGCTGTCGTACAAGAATATGTACCATGACACGACAGCCCTGTATAACTTCAAGCCGCACGAGAACCTAGCTCGACTGAAGACATCTCTACAAGGAGAAGCGAAGCTAGCAGTTGAAGATCTATTACGGACTTCAACAAATCCAGCGGATATTATGAAAACTTTGGATGAAGAATTCGGTCATCCTAACTTAGTGCTTGAGTGTGCCCTACGTAAAGTGCGTGCGTTACCTAAGGTAACAGAAAGTGGTCGTGAACTTAGAAAGTTCTCAACGACAGTGCGTAACTGTGTATCACTGTTAAGGAGTGTTCGAGCAAATGGATATTTAAATAACCCGCAACTGGTAAGCGAACTTTTAACTAAACTCACTCCTATTCAACGTGCTCAATATGGTGACTTCGCTATGGGCATGGCAGCCAACCAAGGCATCGACGTTCGAGTGTCGCCGAGCCTAGAAATATTAGCTGAATTCTTGAGTCACCTAGCCCGTGCCACTTCATATTATGTACAGATGAACCTTGACACGCCCACAACAACACAAAGTAACTTTAAGCCACGAGGCAATGTTCAAATCATTAATAAACAGTTTAGAAATGTTCAACGATTGCATGTGACAGCTGAGAACGAGCAACAGGCTAAAGTTGATTCTGAGAAATGTACGTTGTGTGGCGCTATGCATAAACTCCCTAAGTGTGAAAAGTTCGAAAAATTAAATACAAACGAACGATGGGAGCACATCAAGAAACATAAACTTTGTTTTAAATGCATTTCAAAGAAACATAATAAGAATTTCTGTCGCGCTAGTAAATGTTCTTCATGTAACTATGCACACCACACGCTATTGCACGCTGAAAGGGCAAAGCCAGAGAGCATCACTAATGTTAGTGACTATACAGGCAAAGCACTATTAAAAATTATACCTGTTTGTGTAAATATAGAAGGCAAAGATAAGCCGTGTTACGCATTATTGGATGACGGGGCCACAGTGTCATTAATCGACGACTCGCTAGTAGAAAATGTCAAAGGTCAGCGAGTACCGTTAGTACTACAAAGCGCGCGCGGTCAAGAGATTACGGACGAAACGTCGCGCGTCATAAATGTGTCAGTGCGCGGGCCGAGCGGGCAATCGTATAAAGTGAACTGTCGTACGTTGAAGCGACTGGACTTGCCCGCGCAAACAGTGCCAGCCGCCGTGATGGCGGAGCACGCTCACCTTCGCCACTTGGGCTGCGAAGAGATGACAGGTGCCCGGCCGCTGCTGTTGCTGGGGCAGGACAACTGGGAGTTGCTTGTCAGCCAGGACACCCGCCGAGGAAAATCAGGTAAGCCGGTTGCCTCTTTGACTAGTCTAGGCTGGGTAGTGCACGGACCTTTAGGTATCAGTCACACTAGTGAACAATCTATAAATTGTGTCGTCGATAATAAAATTGATTTGCATGACATGGTCAAGAAACAGCTCGAATTAGAAGCTATAGGTATTTCAGAGGTGCCTCGGACGCACCAAGATATTGAACGGGCAAAGCACATATTAAACACTACCAGCCGTCAAACAGATAGCGGCGCCTGGGAAGTAGGTTTACTATGGCGTCGCGACGACCCACAGCTGCCCGACAATTATACACACGCGCGTCAGCGACTAGCGGGAATCGAACGTCGCTTAAATAAAGACGCAGTGTATGCCACGGCCTATAAGGCACAGATAGATAGGTTGCTAGCAGAGGGCTACGCTAGCAAGGTAGAGGGCGCGGTCAACTATGAACCCGTATGGTACCTACCTCATTTCGGGGTAACGAATCCAAACAAACCGGGGAAATTAAGACTAGTATTTGATGCCGCAGCAACCTACAATGGTACGACTTTAAATGAAAATTTATTAGCCGGGCCTGACCTACTCAACTCTTTGTTAGGTGTATTGTTCAAATTTAGACTGGGCCCGATAGGATACACCGGGGACATTGCCGATATGTTTCTCCGGGTTAAAATACGCGAGCAAGATAAGGGCGCACAGCTTTTCTTGTGGAACGCGACCGGCGGTAGGGATCCGGAAACATACGTCATGAATTCGATGATTTTCGGTGCCGTGTCGTCTCCCACGTCAGCCATTTATATTTTAAATAAAAATGCTGAACAATTTAAAATATCACACCCCGAGGCAGTAGCGGCCATAAAAACGAAACATTACATGGACGACTACCTTGACAGCTCTTGGTCTGCCGCGCAAGCCGGACAGCTAATCGAGGAAGTGACCCACATCCACGCCAAGGGCGGGTTCAATATAAGGGGGTGGGTCACCAACTCTCAAGAGCTGCGCGACCGACTGAAAGTAGAAATGCCTGACCGGGTGTCACTCGAAAAGAGTGACAGTAACGTAGAACGAACGTTAGGTATGATATGGTCGCCAAGCAAAGACAATTTGGCATTCGACCTATCATTTAAACGGCTGCCTAGGGCCATTGTAGAAGGTGAGGTAATACCCACCAAAAGAGAATTTTTACGGTTCATTATGTCAATCTTTGACCCTTTAGGTTTCCTATATCCGTGTGTCATACAATCACGAATCTTAATGAAAAGGGTATGGCACACAGGCATCCAATGGGATGAAAGGCTTCAAGAAGCAGAGGCTAAAGTGTGGTTCGAGTGGCTTCATAAGCTGCCGATCCTAAATGACGTAACTATACCCCGCTGGTACGGCCTAAGGCCGGAGGGGATAGAGCTCCACGTCTTCGGTGACGCTAGCGAGTCCGCATACGCAGCGGTAGCGTATTTAGCGGGCACAAATTTAAACGGGGATAGGGACGTGGCCATAGTCATAGGAAAAGCCAGAGTGGCGCCACAGAAACTAGTGTCCATCCCGCGCCTAGAATTGCAGGCCGCTGTGTTGGCATGTAGACTAGCCGACACAGTGGCAAAAGAAATAGGTATACCAATTGACCGCAAGTATTTATGGACGGACAGCATAACCGTCATAAAGTGGATCAACTCAGACGCGTTAGACTTCCAAAGGTTCGTGTCACACCGTCTCGCCGAGATAGACAAAAGGTCAAGTAGAGCCGACTGGCACTGGGTTCCCTCGGCGATGAACCCCGCTGATAAAGCCACCCGAACGGACTGGCCCAATAACTGTGACGAGTGGCTGTCGGGGCCCTCGTTTCTTCGCTGTCCACAGGAGCAGTGGCCGACGAGCGTCGACACCGACGCGGTGGCTGAGGCCACCTTGGAGCGGGTACAGCGACTACACGCAGCGGCGGCGCCGGGCGAACCATGGCTACACTACGAGCGACTGCCAACGTGGAAGCGCGCCTTGTACGTCGTGGCGCGTCTGCTTATTTTTGCAGATCGCTGCCGAAAGCGGCGCCAATCATCCGCCGTGACCATCGCGGACCAACACGAGGCGGAGACACACCTACTGAAACTGGCACAGGCGGAGAGCTACGGGGCTGACATCAGGGCGCTGCGGGAGGGACGCCCGCTGCCCAATGACAGCAAGCTACGGACCCTCGACCCCATGCTGTTCGAGGATGGGCTGGTGAGAGTACGCGGCAGGCTGGGGGCCTGCAGCGAGCTCACCTTCGGAGAGCGCCATCCCATAATCCTAGATGGGAAACACCCTCTCACGCGCCGTCTAATTTATGATTATCACACGGCGGCTTTGCACGCCAATCAGGAATCTGTAGTTAACAGGGTTCGAGAGAAGTTCTGGGTCACCAATCTGCGGTCGACCGTCAAGGCCGTCACCGCGAGCTGCCAACGGTGCCGCCTGGAGAAGGCCAAGCCGGTGACACCGAAAATGGGTGACCTCCCGGCCGCAAGGCTGGAGGTGACCAGAAGAGCCTTCATACACTGTGGGGTCGATTACTTTGGCCCCATGGAGGTCGCCATCGGTCGGCGCAGGGAGAAGAGGTGGGGCGTGCTATTCACATGCCTCACTACCCGCGCCGTCCACCTGGAGCTGGCGGCTTCGCTGAGTTCAGACTCGGCCATCCTCGCCCTGCGGCGCCTCATTGCGCGACGCGGGCGGCCCTCGGACATGTACTCCGACCGGGGCACTAACTTCGTCGGCGCACACGCCGAACTGCGCGCAGCTTTGCGCGACATGGACCACGCCAAAGTGGAAAATGAAGCCGCAGGCCGCGGCATCGCGTGGCATTTTAACCCCCCGGCATCCCCACACATGGGCGGGTGCTGGGAGCGACTGGTGCGCTCTGTCAAGAACGCACTCAAAGCGACGCTCCGAGAGCGCGCTCCCCGCGAGGAGGTACTCTACACCCTCCTCGCCGAGGCCGAGCTCACTATAAACAGCCGGCCTCTCACCTACATCAGCAACGATGTTGAGCACCCTGTGGTGCTAACCCCCAACCATCTCCTGCTGGGCACTGCCGCGGGAGATGCTCCCTGCACGCGGGGCCACGCCATCGAAGTCGACTCCCGCCGCATGTGGCGACGGGTGAACGCGCTGGCCGACCTCTTCTGGAGGCGTTGGCTACGAGAGTATCTGCCGACGCTCCAACAACGGCAAAAGTGGAACGACGATGTGCCAAACATTAAAGTGGGTGATGTAGTGATAATAGTGGACCAAAGTAAACCGCGTAACCAGTGGACCAAAGGGGTCGTTAAAAGTGTGTATCCGGGAGCGGACTCTGTAATTCGAGTGGTAGACGTTAGAACTAATCATGGGGTCCTGCGTCGGCCCGTAGTTAAAGTCGTTGTGCTTCCCACTAACGGTGATGTAATCGGTTGAACCCTCTTACAGGGGGTGGGATTGTTAAGAAGCACAGCGATTTTACATATAATAAAGCACATAAAGTGCCATTTTAGTTAAGATACATAAGGAAACTAGGAAAATGAGCCTAGTCAAGTACTCTAGTATGATTCTTATAAGAGATTGTAACTCATTATATCCTTAACAAGTCATGTAGTACTTGAAATATCTTAAATACTTGAAAAATAGCTTATATACTTATGAAACAGTAAATAACTTCTATACCCCTCGAGGTACATACATATAAGTTGTGTAATAATGTTAGTTAAGCATAAATACATTAGGGGACATTATGTATATAACGAAAACATAACGCTATGTACGGTTTCGAAAGAATTCCATTGTATTATTATGTAGCAGAAATGTAAACAGTACTATATACAGATAAGGAATCCCTTGGCCGACAAGCCCCTCGCCCCTCCTGTACCCTTGACCGACACAACTGCGCAATACCCCGCAGACACCCGAACCCCTTCATCACCTCCTCACTGATACAAGTGTCCAGATTAGTTGGACGATCATTTTGGATTTGTACGCGCGGTGTGCGCAACTTGTGTATACGTGTAACATGTATAAGTATATCTCGATGTAAAATCATATTCAGTTTCCATCAAAAGTCTTCATCAGTCAGACAAAAGTCTTCCTGTGAGCAACATCTCCGTCGCGAAATAGTGTGTCCGCCTCGTGTTGCTCATAGCTCGCGCTCCGCCCTTATTAACTTAGTATAGAATAGCATAGATTAGTCAGTAGTGTTTACAGTATTTTTATAGTAGTCTAGTTATGTTTTTCAATCGACATTTCGTACCAAGTTATAAATAAATAAGTGCTAAGACTGATTATTGTGTTTAATGTAATTGTGTTTCGTGTAAAGTGTTTTCGCAAGAAATATACCCTGCTTTCACTCAACCGTTTGTTTCGTTTGCTACCTGTACTGCTTCCCTACACACCCGTGCGCCTGATATCCTACAATATGCTTTTTCAGTTAGTAAACTCTTCAATTTACTTTTAAGAGCAGATATATTTAATGTTCTCCATGCTGAATAGGTAAGTACCAGTATTTTAGAGTGACTGCCTATGTGACCTCCACAACCCAGTTATTGGGTAACACTATACCCCTTGGTTAAAATAGATAATATAATAACATACTAAAAATATTCAAAGCCTCAACAGGAAGACATAGGTACAATAAAAATTGCAATAAAGTGTAAATATAATGAACACACAGGCTTAAGTGGCGGTGATAAGCGATGTATCCTCGCACGGTGTATTGTTTCATCCTCCTTTATCTTCATCACTCAGACGCATTGACAAGGTCCCGGCGGTCCTGTTTTTTATAATAAATAACACTGGCAAGGTTGAATGAGAAAAATAAACTTCTTAACCCATTTTGAAAATCGAACAGCCGGTCTATTCTGCTAAATGACAGCTCACTTCACCTAAATTTTCACGGTGTGATTTTTCACTGGTTGCGTTGTGCGCACGTTATTCCTGCCTGTATTCAAAGATAGTTACAGAATTGTAATTATAATCATAGAGAAAAATATAAATCAATGGTTATGATTGTATAATTCTAAAATAATGGCAACATTCGTTTCAATTAGACATCTATTCAGTGTTACGGAAAAAGAAGATGAAAATAAATTATTTCTCTTGTAACTTATATTGCGAATGTCGCGCATAGATATGAAAAAGTTGATAACAAATAATGGAATTAATAACACAGTAATCGATCTCATCATCTGCCTAGCCTTTTCCCAACTATGTTGGGGTCGGCTTCCAGTCTAACCGGATGCAGCTGAATACCAGTACAGACCACCAACACAGTAATCGATCTATAGAACCAATATCAACTTATTTTTTTTTTGTATACATACGGATTAAGATACATTATTTCACTCTTATAGAACACAATTATTCACTTCTATGAGGACAAACATAATAATTATTAAGTTAAGCGACGTCTTTAAACTAAAATAAGTTATAAAAAGCAGCAGCCGATAAAACTTACAATAAAATTTAAACATTTTAGAAACATGATGCTTTAATAGGTTTTTTTTTTTTTAGATATCGATCAATAAATTAAAGGGCGTCATAATTCCAACTCGGAACATTCCGCTGCATGGTCATAAAGCGTGCGCTAATAAAAAAAATGGCCGTTAGTTCATTCAATAATCCATTTTGTTCTTCACAAGGTCAAACATAACTGAGCGTGACCAGATTTTTCACGACACCTGCACCAATGAGAACTAGTACCTACCTACTACTAGATACTTCATGGTGATTCATTGATGGCAGAAAATAGATTATGATTATGGTGCGATTATTTTAAGGTCCCGTATTAGTAAAACGCTCTTAATACAATACCGCCGATCCGAACTTTGCGCAGAAGGCTGTGCAATAACATGTTTTAGGAACCAAATGGTGACATGGGGCGAGTGTGAGTGAGAGAACATGCGCGAAGTTCGGAGAGCCTATGTTCAGACCGGCCAAGACTCATCGGCCATATTGTAAGGGTTAACATCACGTTCAAATAATCAGTTTTGGTTTCCTGAGAAAGCGGACAACGGTAACACAATAACGGCTGTCCAAATACAGAGCGTTTTTGACACCTTAAAATATCAAATACTGCTGAAAATGACAGATTTTCAAGACGAAACCGCTTTCATAGGAAAAGCTTGTCCTAGGAAAACTAAGCTCAAGCGATTAGAAAACACTTACAAAAGTGCTGTGTATTAAGGGATAATTAATGAAGTCCTAACACCTGCATGATGACTCACTGACAATAACGTAATTAACATTTCGAAATAAAAGCCTCAGTTGTAAACTTCAGTCGCTCATTATACTCAGTGAGTTTTCATGCAAGCATGCTGCTACGTTCACGAAACTCAAATAATAATGTCTTGCCAAAAATAGAATCAAAACCAAAAATTGTGATATGTAATAGTATCCATGTAATAAATACTTTGACTTTTGTCTATTCTGTATGTAGTAACGAAAAACAAGATATTTTAAATTTTAAACATTACAGAACTTAATGTATCATTAGGCTCTTAACAAATTAGGATAAGTAAAACGAGCCAAATCTATTTTGAGAAAGACAAAATTAATTCTTAAAGTTCAGTGTTAATATTATTAGAAGATCGGTACAAACAAAACGCCTAATCATTCTTTAGAGACTTATTAAAAACACGGCAGCCGTTAATTCTTGTTTAACCGCACAAAAACACTGGCGGGACCTGTTTTACCATCTTCGATAAGTGATGTCTAGAAGACGAATTTGTAAAGAGGACATTTTTTGCATTCATTAAACGAATCGAGTATACGCTATTCGAATACTCGATTTTCGACTAAAAAACGGTTTCAGTCAATTCGGTACGGCACGTTTAATGCCAAATGTGTGTTTTCTAATTAGAATCGATTGCTAGTACTGTGGATAATTGGCTGTTGGCAAACAGTGCCAGTTTTTACTTCAAAATGTCGTCAAAAGAAAGACTTTTAGGTATGTACATAATTACGTAATTACCGAGCTTTCGAACGGGATATTTTTTAGTTATATGCAGGAATTTGCTATCAATTATGGCACATTAGGTAGGTCAATTTGACTAAATGAGATATAGTCTATTGCTATATTATTCTTATCATAACAATACGCCTGTAATCCCCAAAGGGTTAGGCAGAGGTGTATCTATAGTACACCCACATTTCGCCAGTTAAGTTTAAGTCCCATGTTATAGGAAGCAAGTCTATTACCATCAACCGGGCATGAATCCATATACCGGGCTGCTACTGACAGATTCCTGATGAAAAAACCGAATAACACTATGCCTGACTATAGAATCGAACCTAAGACATATTATTCTTACGGATATCAAAACAGGACACAGTAATGAGTCTAGTAAAGATATCGTAGGCACATCACTACGACCACCCATTGCCTTAACAAGGCAGTGCGCGCATAACTTAATGAATTATTTCAGACATACAATAAATTATCTTCATTAATCAAATACACCTTCAAAGCTATAAAAACAAAAGCGATTCAATATTAAAAGCCGTATTAAAGGTATTGAGTTTTCCAAATAGAGCTAAACGGATTTATCATACCTCATTTGTTTACCCGACAGGAAAAGTAGATTGCTCTAGCAAACGTCAAGACTAAATGCACTTATCGATCGACCATTATCACATGCTTCTTCTTAGCGAGTCGATGGCAATTCTGATAAGCATAAAGGTAAACAAAACGTGTAAAACTGTACTGAAAGATCACGTAAGCCACAAGAGAGATGACAAAGTCTTGACCACAAAAGATCATCATTCAAGTGTCGAAAAATAACTAAGCCGGTAAAGTTGAACAAACTATTTGGTATACGGACCTAGAGGCAAAATTATTCATAAGTACACTACTTACACCACACAGCCAATATTATTTTTTTTGTGTGCGTTTATTAGACAGGGTCGCGGCCACGTAGGAAATGATAAACTGGATAGGTTCCGTCCAAACTGGAAGAAGGACGCGCGGGCTCGCCAAAGATGGAAGGAATGGAGGAAGCCGTTCGCCTAAGAGCGGGACAGAGCAGGTTAAGAAAAAAAAAAACTTTTTAAGCATATTGGAGATATGGCAATACTTGAGAGTGACGCAAAAGAGTTGACAACTCAGCACACTAACCACATTGTTTTAAAGTAGTTGCAAGTTAGCTGCTTGTCCGACTGTACCTACATATCTGGCTAATTTACAAGAGTTCTTTTACAAATATCTGACTCACCGACTTCAATGGGGATGACATCTGTTGTCAGCTGGACGACAACTGACACCTCATACGTGTCGACCTCCAGTTTTTCTGCGATTTGCGACTAAAAAACACACGTCAAAATCGCAGACGTGTCATCGCATGTCCTCACAACACAGGTTACGTTCACTTAAGGCTCACTTTAAACACAAAACTGAAACTATTTGATCAAGTGTTCTGATCAGAAGTCACTGTGATGTTTTTTTTCGCGATCCGTCACTGTAACATTGATAATTTCCTCTTCCGCTGCCCGATCAATTGTTTAGTAGCTACGTTCGTTGTCGTTCAGATAAGTATCGACTTTTATCGATTATCTAAAAGAAAAGAAATAAACATTTTACAAGTTTTATCGTAATTATTGTATAAATCTCAATTGTTTCAGTGGCGGCATGTGCTCCGTTCAAAAAGTTAAGCATTCTCGATAAAATATTAAACAAAAAAGGTTACACGACAACTTTTAATTTGATTTATTAACTACAAGCTTGACCAAGGTCTATCCACAACAGTTATTGATATTATCGTAGTTACATAGCCTTTTATTAGCAATAGTAGTTTATGTGGAGGCTATTATATGAAAATAGGTTCCAATTTGTATTGATTGTTGTAATCATGATAGTTTAAGATAATTTTGACTTATAAACTGCAGCTCTGCATTTAAATTGGCGAAGTTAAAAAAAGCAATTAAAGTTTCTTAATTGATAAGATGAATTACTTAATTGCAATATTGTAAATTCAACTTCTGATCGTTTAATTATCGACTGATTAAATATGCAACTACATAACGGAGAGCAACATTTTATTTAAATATACACATTACATACGTACACGTGTATTTAATCAACAGTTTATTGAGACTCATCTTCATGACCTATGAATTGCAAATGCATTATTATTATTTATGAATTTTACATTGTTTGAAGATGTTGCAAAACGTAGTAAGAGCAACATGAGGACGAGGACGTTTTTTAAAAGTTTTGCAAAAAAAAAAAAAACTCATGTTACATACTATATCTACCATTATAAGGTAAAACTTTTACAATGTTTACATACAACTATTATCTTCATATTATCATCGCAGTATGCTTGAAATACTATGTTTGTGCACAATACCTACCTTCAATAAAAGAATCATCACAAAATAGATTTCATTTTAATATGGGATGTCATGTCATGCACTTAAAATTTTCTTTGACATTATGTACAGGAAAGTAGATACATATGAGAATATATTTCAGTGATACCATGAAAATATGTTATTATCACAGCCAATACTAGAAAGGGTAAAATTATCAGTAAACAGATACGATTTTCCTTCAAATAAAATGATTAGTGGAAAATCGTTGCAATACCCATAACCTGAATATGTAAAATTTTGTGACTTACACAAAGTTTTAAAAATACAGGTTATGGGTATTTAAATAATTAAGGAGCCTTTTAAAACATTTTAAATACATATCAATTTCAACACTTACTATGTAAACAATCACAAGTTGACATAGCGAGACGTGCTAACAAAATCAACGTTCAAATGTACACAGCCAAACAACTTCACTTATCTGAATATACGTCAGTCCGCTCGTGGTTTTTGTCACATGCTATTTACATAATTGTATCTTAGTCGTCAGGTAAATGCCTGTATGAATGTACAGGGTAAGGGCAGTACCTTAGTACTGCCTACAGAAAAACATAAAGAATTTGAAACATAATATGCAAGATTTTGATGAGTTTTACAGATTTGAAGAAAAATTTTGCTCTTCGATTTTTTGTGGCGATCCTGTACTAAGCCACGATTATAATTTTAAATTTGTTTAATTAACTTTTTGTGATACATAATCAGCCATTATTTCGTTGAAGTTATATATTCTATGAGCATTCACACCTTACATAAAATTAATAATAGCCTTTGAAATATAGACCTCATTACGGTATCTATATTGTTAATTGATTCTTTACGAACACAAAACTTGTTTTTTTGTTCTTAAATATTCATAGAAGTGTTACAGCTAATGCTAGTGAGCTGAATTTGAATACTTTGATGGCCACCATTTTATGGAGAATTCACAAATGAGGTTTCACCTTACTTCACTTTATTTTGCACTTGTTTAATAATTAGGGTAAACCACTTCACGTTAAAGATTACACGCCTATTTAAACATTCTGAATACTGAGTCCTTGAACAGGACAAGTTCAATTTTCTGTGCTTAATTATGTAAATTAGTTTAACTGACAGAACCTCATTAAAAGTCTTTTCAAAAGCGGTAATTAATCGTTCACTTCTAATCAGCGCGCTTCACACTGCGTAAACGCATCACACGCACGTGACCGACAGAAAACCGCGCGCTATCCTACCCTTGAAACGTTCGGGAAAAAACAACTTGACAAACGAAAATTAGTCCACAGTTTTATACACTTTTAAATAATACTAATTGCCATAATAACCTCATAAAATAGCGAAAATAAATTAGTCACATCGATAACTACCTTATATTTACTGAAAGAAAAAATAGGCATTTTCAACATGACAAGGTAATTGAATACTTATTTCCACTAATCTCCACTCATTTTGCGATGTTAACGCGTAACAAGCCTAACGTCTAGAATCAGCATAACAATGATACTACAACAATAAAATGCAGATAACAAACGGAGTTTTCCGGTAAAATAATACAAAAGTGTGAATACATTAGTGCCTTAGCTAATTGTTGGGAGCACTGCCACTGAAACATTTTGATCACTTAACTTACATCGAGATTTTGACGCGTCAATGTCAAGTGCATCCGCGGTACTGAATCATTTATCACTTTCGAATGTATGGCATGGAGATAACTGCATCTCGTTCGAACAATGCGATGTAAGGAACACGCGATAAGGTAAAATGTACGATCGTTCGTCGCTTGTACCTGTTTTGTACCGCGCGCGTGCGACTGCCGCGATGTTCGACGCACGAATGCCGCCAAACGACTTGACCATTGTTTACTTCGATAATTACATTTTCATTTCGATCGAGTTTACGGGTCGAAGGCTCTAAGGCGGAAAATCTCGGGGCGATACGTCATTACCTGCATTTGTTGTCGACAGATTAATCGGACGAAAGTATGTAAACGCAATCTCTGGCTATGCGTTTGGCGTTTATTTTTTCTGTACGCTGCTGACATGAGAACCACTCGTAATGTGGTTAACTTTTAAAAGGTGTTTTACTTAGATAATTATATGCCTTTCAGAGTTTTGTTTTCAGAATCGGTCTAATAAGTTACTATAATTTTTATTTTTTACGTTTACGATCCTACAAGGTTTTAGAAAAAATCTGATTGAATTGCAATTTTGTTATGTAAGATATTACTTCGCACGATTAAACGAGAAAAACTCGACAGATACTGGCCCAATTAATGATCAAATAACTTATCTAAATTGAACATGATTAATGAAATCTAAAATTACTTTATTAGCATCGATTATGATTAAATGATCGTGAATAGAACATCACGTTTCAGGGTTAAAACATTTGGAGGAAAGGTATAGCATACTGCTAAATTGTAATTTAATCCTAAACTCAAGGTTATTTCATATTTCTATTCCTTAATAGCAATTTTTAAACATGAAAGAGGAACTGAAACTGCAAAAAAATATATGTTAACAGAATTGCACATAAATATTGTTTACGTGTCAATTTCAATGTAGGCTCTGGTACAAATAGGAGGAAAGTGTCATTCATACCAAAGTCATAAAATCAGTTTTGTGAGTAAGTGGGAATTACTTAGTTCAAGATTCCTCACTGTTAACAATTAAAAAAACTACCTACCTATGAAATACGTCACGCATAATAATTAGGTACCTACCTATTTTAATTTACATGACTTGCATTTGATGATAGCACAGATTTGTTCAAGCTTTATTGATTTTTCACAAAAAAACAGGTATCTTTCCACTAGATAGGTATATAATAATTATAGCTAGGCTAGGCTTAGATCTTATAAGCATTGCAGTAAATCAATACAAAAAACCCATTGGGATCCTCATTCCACAAATTGACAGATTTTTCATACAAAATGTGTCAAAACATAATAATCCACTGAAATGTCTGTTAACTAGTGGAGTCAGGGTCAGGGGGTTGGTTTCTCGGATTGATTTCGTGCAATATTTCTAAGGTCTCAGTTATACCTCTTATCATAAACGTTTCATAAAGTTAAGTAATGATTCACGTCTGTTTAACCATATAATTTTGACGTTTAATTTAATGTCTTTTAACTTTAAGCAACGTTTATAAGGTAAGTCTATATTAGACATTGAAACGCTTTGTAATAAATACACATCTCAAGTTTCCTAAAATTCATACGAAACGAAGTTAAAAAGAAAGAAATTACAAAAACAAAAAAAAATAACTCCCATGAAATTATCATTTAAAAAGTGTTCGTCCAAAAACAGAGTTGGATCATGCAAAGTCGTGACGAACGAATTCCAGACGGCATTGGTAACCTGTAATTTTATTATTATGCTTAATTTCACTCCGAACTTAAACAGGTGCTTTTCAACTCTAATTAATTTAAACCGCTTTTTCAATTATTATTATTTTAAAAGTGAAACCAGTCTTAAATAGAGTTCTTTGGAACGGATTTCCTCAGAGAGTCTACGTTACGTTACTAGTTCATTTTGATTTTTAAGTATTTAATTTGACTGAATTTTTCCGATCAATATCTTGCATAATAGGTACTAAGTAGGTACTATTTTTTAAAATGTTTTTTGATAATTTACAAGACCATGAAATTATCATTTAAAAAGTGTTCGTCCAAAAACAGAGTTGGATCATGCAAAGTCGTGACGAACGAATTCCAGACGGCATTGGTAACCTGTTATTTTATTAATATGCTTAATTTCACTCCGAACTTAAACAGGTGCTTTTCAACTCTAATTAATTTAAACCACTTTTTCAATTATTATTATTTTAAAAGTGAAACCAGTCTTATAGAGTTCTTTGGAGCGGATTTCCTCAGAGAGTCTACGTTACGTTACTAGTTCATTTTGATTTTTAATTATATAATTTGACTGAATTTCACCGATCAATATCTTTTAGCAATAATATGTTTTGTTTAAAAAAAAATGTAATTTACATGGAAATAAAAATGATGAAATAAATATTAGACAAAGAACCCAATAGTTTCAGAACGACGGTATATAGCGACAATTCTTCTTTGAAATATCTTACATTTATTTTACGTTTAAAAGACCCTTTATGAATTAGTACGTCCTTAATTAGTTAACCTTTCTGACACTAATGACTCAAAATAATGTAGAGCCGTCCGTATGAGTCAAACTCATTTAATTTTGCTGCCTCATTTTATTAGATGTTATCTTTAAGCAAATAAAAGTAGCTTAAAATTTTATGAAAATGTCGCAATTAGTATGAAATGTTGACACCGAAATGAAACATAATGACTACTTGTTAATGTGGCCTTTTCGATGCTATCACAAAAACGTTAAAAACGGCGTATGATAATAAAAATGTGACTATTTTTATATTCTTGCTAATTCATGCAGAAAAATAATATTCACGAATAAAGTACTTGTGAAACAGGATGTCAAGGTGTTAGAAACCTGCTTGAGAACCACTGGTAAAAGTAAATAATTGCTAATTTATACATCATCCTCTAACACGCATCTAAGAAAGCATAATTTACGCGACTAACTTGCCGACTACTTTATAGGTACAGTCAACCGCCGCCTGTGGTAAAACTTTGACCTTTGGCCTAGCGTAGTACGGGTTTCAATAGAATAATAGGCAAGTTTATGCTGGTTTTGTTACCATAAACGTGCATCATGAAGATGATGATGCTTCCCTACGTTTATAAAAAAATATAGATATAATGCTAGGTACGTACTACTTATCCTTATTGTATTGAATAGGTGTGCAATAAATAAAACATTACTGAAAGCATAGGCATAATTTATCTTGCCAATTGCACTTCCAATTGGACAAAACATTAGGTAGTTCTATTTGGGATCGACTTGCCCCTAAACTTCTAACAGGAGCTGAATAGGCAGATATAACCTACTAAACCTACTTAAAATTTAGCGGAATATGGATGTCTTCTTGTGTCGTCTTGATAAATATTATAATTATTTTATCTAATTATTATGTTATTTAAAATCACAATTATTTTATTATTTTAAATCCACAAATTGTTAACATCTCTACTGGATGGGTATTTTTAAGTGTTTATTTACGAGTATCGAGGTGTTTGGCGCTGATAGCCGCAATACAGGCTTTGACTTAGTTTGGCTAGACGAAACTAGGATAAGACATGTCTATCCCTGGAAACAATTATTGGAATAAACTTAAAAACGTGCGTTCTTTGTATTATATCTAAGCATCTCAGTATACACATCTAATTGATGATTATGCTCATAATATCATCTGATAAGACATTAAGAATTCAGGAATGCTACCGTCTAGAATGCTGAATAAATAATACTATTTTACCAGTGTTTGTGTAAGTGACAGGCTAATAAGGGGATTTTCTAAATAAAAAAATCTACCTTTAGCTTTATAAAATGTATATTTTTAATTTATTTAATAATTTTTTAACTTCAGAAGTGTTTTATAAACCCGCTATGTTAGAATAAAAAGTATGCACATAGGATTATTCAGACACTACCAAACTTTAGTCACCAGAAATTGTGAAGAAAAAAATCACGTCAATATCCTAGACAGAGGTTGGCATTTAAATGGAATCCAGATCCACGTGTCGTTTTGAAACGCAATATTTTTTATGACTGATTTTTTACAGAATATTTACTGCTGCGGTCACGTTTTCTCATCATACGTGTAACTAAATCTTACCGCATCGCTGCCTCTTTTAACAGTTCTCATCCCGTCTGTATACACCGATACATTCGCGCTACGATTTCCTTAAAACGTCATTTTCAATATTTGTTAAAAAATGATATCTATGTATGAAAGAATGTCAACAAAACGTAACATGAATAATCATCCCGAAGAAACGACTATGATAGATACGGTTGCTACGAAATCACTTTGCTACGAATCTTATCAAATTGCAACGAAATCGAACCGTTGAAATATTATATTAAGTTACATGTCCAAGGAGTTAGATAGGTAGGAAAGAGGTACCTTCTTAAATATTGAGTAGTGTTGTGTTTTGATTTAGTTTCGAGTCACCTTTCATCATTGCCGGTATCCCAATTTATTTGTTGTCGGCGCAACATGTATTTTTCGTCCATACTTCTCTATTAGTCGACATCTCAGTAGTCCTCCTTTCCAGCCGTAAGATCTTTCACACAGTCCATCCATCGTTTCTTTGGTCTTCCCCTACTCTCAAAGCTATCCACATTCATACTCAAAACTCACTGAGTATTCTGTTGTTATTTTGGTAAATTGTGATTGACGAGTAAGTTTTATACAGTCTGAATTATATGTTTAGTATTTTAACACATAAATTCTTACTTTAACTATCTCCATAATTAATAGATTAGCTTCAAGAATATCAAACATACTTGAAGCAGTTATCAAGAACAATCATAAAAAAATCGTAAAATTCATCAAATTCATATGCAAACTATCACATATTTGCAGGATATACGTAAATAACGATAATAATTACATAATTCCATGTTATCGTGATGTGGATTAGATCTGCTTAATGATAATTCAGATAGAATCACGAACTGTATTATGAATATACATAGGGTTATGTGTAAAGCTGTAATAATTTACTATAGATTTTCCTTAGTACACTAATAATGGTGAGTATCTAGGAAACGGCATGCATTACCGACCTGTTTTTAGATCTTTGTTATCGCAAATGAGTTTCACATTGTGTGTGAAGAAGAATGCGACGCAAAACATCCTGTATTAGACACATAACATTATGTTTTATTACTTTCAAACAGAACGAGATATTAAGGTAGGTAGGTTTCGATTTAAGAAAAAAAAAAATGATCGCCAGAAGATCGATTATTGAGATGATTACCAGCCGTACAAGTTGCCAAATATTCTTGTGCTTTTTAAAAACTCTTTGCGAAGAAGTGTCTTTGAGTTGGTCTAATGATCGCATGCGCTACTGCTGAGTTCGAGGTCCTAGGTTCGTACCCCAGATCAGGCAAAGTGTTATTGGGTTTTTCCATCAGTAATTTCTCAGTAGAACCCCGGAATCTGCAATTGTGCCCGGTTGATGGAAATAGGCTCGCCCCCTATTACATTGGACTTAAAAATAACTGGTGAACTGTGGGTGTCGTACTATGCGTACACCTCTGCCCTTCGGGAAACAAATCGTGATTTAAACATCAATTTATTATACATCGATCAATCAATCCAGTATCAGAGCAATCAACAAGTTTATTAGCCTATATTTTAAGAAAACAAAAAAAAAACCTTTGATTAGGGTCGTATCACGGGTTTTCCTCGAGCGCAAAGTTTACTCCGCAGAGTATTTACTTATATAGACTTCGTACCCATTTTAAAATGATCTTCGAACGTCAATATCAAAGTTCGAACCATTTAGCTCGGTCTAAAATTAACTTAATAGTCGAATAAACGATCAAATAAAAATTACATGGAATTTCCACTAATCTTGATTCGCTAAGCTTTTTTTAGTATGTAAACATGGACTTTGTAACTATCTAATAGCAGTTTTTTGTTTCAGGATCAAAGGTGGAATGATCGGTTTCGAAGTTTAAAGTTTGTTGTGATGTGATGTGAGTCTAACTGCTATGTAAATTATAATAAGACAGTAATTGAGCTGGCAAACTTTAATCTCTGATTTCTTTATTCATTAACACATGATAATCAGTTTAGAGGAGCTCGTGGCTAAGTAATAACAGCCGCACGGGTCGATCCATCAGGTTAAGCTACGCTTGCCAGGGTTGCTTCGTAGATGGGTGACCATCTTTACATATCAAGACTCCTCCGTGCCTCGGAAAGGACGTTAAGCCGTTGGTCCCGGCTGTCACTTGTAGATCTTTGACAGTCCGGTCGTCAGAAGTCTGACAACCAGTCTTACCAAGGGGTATCGTATTACCGAGTTACTGGGTTGTGGAGGTCAGATATTCAGTCGCTCCATGTAAAATACTGGTATTCAGCCGCATCCGGTTAGACTGGAAGCCGACCCCAACGTAGTTGGGAAAAGGCTAGGCAGATTGATTGACATGATAAACAGTTTACTACAAAATCTTTATCTGATAACGAAGCTAAAGAAGTATGTAAGGATCATAGCAGGTTACTGTAATTTCTGCCTACCCCTATTGGAAAAAGGCGCAAGTTTATGTATGGGTGTATGTTTCTGCCTTTGTAAAGATGAACTTGTGTTAAAATCGCGTTGTACAGACACGTGTAAAACCACTTTTTGTTCACAAGAAAATTTTCACGTAGAACGGTTTTCTGTCAGCACTCGAAGCTAAGAGATACTAAATCGAATTATCCAAAGTTTGAGTCTGTACATAGATTAATCTTTTAGAGGTAATATTATAATGGACGCCGGTAGAGGAAATAATGACCTAATTGGTGATGTTCTCCAAAAAGGTCAGGTGCGTAGTACTCGTAACTGGCGTGCGTGTATGACCTGTATGAACAAAAACGAAGCAAAAGGAGTATGTAAGGAGCGTTACAGGTGGAGTTCTATAGTTTCTGCCTACCCCCATGGAAACAAGGCGTGAGTTTGTGTATGTATAACAATACACAACATAATAACATCACCCCTGAAGGGTCAGGCAGAGGTGTACCTATAGTACCTACCCGCATTTCGCCAATTTTGTCAACAACCAACATAACAATATGAGGAGAAAATCAGCTAAGTAACATGACTATTAATCTCACGAATTTCTGCATTCATCACATAGCTTTAATGACCGAAAAGCTGCCTTCTACCTGGGTACCTTAATGCCTACAGTGTTTGAAGGGAACTTTTGCTAATAAATTACCTAGGAGACTGACGTATCGTCGCCTCAAAGTAAACATAACAAAAACTAATGATTAGCAGCATCCAATACCTAACAAACACACAACATTTGAAGATCGTGCAATTTTTTTCGCGCCTATCAAAGTCCGTATGTTCGTCATTTTACATAACGATCATTAAGACGAACGACCTAAACGCCAGCAGTTAATGCAATGCGAAATTATGAGCTCACGTCTTTTCCTCATTGTAAAATTATTATTGTGACGCATTTTCTCACATCTTCTGGTTTAAAAATAGACCGAACGACCATAATATTATTTATACACATAGATTTTTTGTAGCGTGTGTAATCACTTTACGCCTATCAAAATGTGGAATAGGTTTAGTCCACGTTCAACCCTCACAGTCTACCCCCGGCCATGTTGAACCCCTAAATGTTGTCAATACATTGGTCATCTTTTCTTTGTCCACATTCAACCCATTGTTGCTAGGTAACAAATTAAATTAACTGTATGCCAAATATTTCTGGCCACTATATGGGCCTATACACAGTCGCGCAGATGACGTGCGTTACATGGAACGCGCGTCTAAAAACGCTGTGTGGCCCTGATATTCTCATAATCTGTCAAAATTAAAAACTAAGAAAAAAAAAATTAATGATTAATTTAATTTGTCAATATTTTATTTTTAGGATGAACTTATATCCATGTTCCTACTATTAATCTAGTTGTTATAGGTAACTGCTACAACTCGGCTCTTGTCAAGGATTTATTTGGATTTTTAATTCATAATTTAATTTGAAAAACAGAATACAGTTCTTTGCTAAAAATTAAAACGTTGCAAAGGCTTATGGAGCAACCAGTCGCTGTCCTTAAACTTAATGTACTTGAGTAGGTGTTTAAGCCTGGATTAGTACAGCTTTTATCAAGTTCAAAGAAACGAGATCACTCAAGCTAAAATGCTAAATAATTTATGAATTATAAACGTTTAATTTCCTTAAATAAAAAATATACAACGTCGTTAAAATCACAATAACTATGGTACAGCGTGAACAAAAACTTACATTCAACTTGGTTCTTTGTTTCAGTTATTACCGCTAGATGACGCTAGTTGCCACATCGAACCGTAGATAGAAGCTTACAATAATTATTCATCCTTTACCTCGTTATACAGTTTAGTAAGCAAACTCACAAAGCATATGTATAAAAACAACATAAAAACACCTGGATGGTAACAGAACCGGTGTATTACCATAAAAAAACCATATCAAAAGAGTTAAACAAGAACGAAACTGAGGCCCACTAGCACCAAAATTCACGCCAAACATATTTAAATCATCATTCCGTCTTCGTCATCTTCACACGATGGACAGAAACTGAACGATGTTTTAAATTTTTTTTAGCGCTAAATGTATTTAGTGGTTTGTGGTGCAAGTGGGCCTGTGTTTCTGACAATAAATGTATTTTTGTCCTTGATGCTATCCTTTGGTACTAAAAAAACATACAAATTTCAAAACAACATCTCATAAAACTTTACCGGTAAGCAGGAAAATTTAACTTTTTACAGTACTATTATGCTCAGAGGGTTATTTTTTTAACTTTATTAAACTTTACTTACAGACATCTTCGCAGTCAATAAACAGAAGTTAGTACCTGAAACAAGAAATAAAACTAATAAATATACAAATTAAGTTATCATCCTAAAGTATGTTTTATTAAAACATCGTGTGCAAGATCAAATGAAGCGATCAGGAGTTCAGTTTGACGGTTCGCAAAATATTTGTTTTCTGAATTATTACCATTATTATTTTACCTGTCAAATCGTGCATCACGATTTTGTTGTGATCTTTATTGGGCAGACCCAGCCCCCATGTATGGACGTCACAATTTTCGTTCAAAATACATTATATTTAGATTATAATTTAGAAACAAGTTCTAAATTATAATCTAAATATAATGTATATGTACATGAAAGAATAAAAGAAAAACAGCGTTTAAGTTTCGATTGTAAGACGTAGGTAATTAAGACCTTATTAGGGCATTCTTTCAAACTGAAATAGAGCAAGTTTACATGTCTGCAGAGATTTATACTTAAGTAAGATGTGGTAATTTTCCGGGCACTTTAAATAACAACTAAAAGTAATTTGGTTTTTCCTAATTAATCTACTGTTTCTGCCAATGTTAAATAAATAACATTTAATAACTTTCGAAGCTTGCTCTAAAAATAAAGGTAATTAAGATTGAAAGTGATATAAATGCAAAATGAAAGGCTTGTAGAGTAATTTCATTCTGAAACTGGAAAGAGCAATGCCTTTAGCAAGGGTGTTTATTAATTTCACATTACCGGTAGGGCTACGAAATGTGCGTTTTGTAATAATAATAAAAAATGATATAATGTTTCAAACTGGCTAGAAATATTATTATAAAATATATTGGTTTGATTACATAAATAGAACATCAAAAAACACTTAATTTTAATTAAAGTTTCTAATTTTATTTTCATAATAATTAAATGCCTCAGTATGGTGATTAAAGCCCAAAACTCTAACAAATCAAAGGTTATCATTTATATCTTTCGATTACCACTAATTAGACTTTACCACTATTAGAATTGACTTCAATATTCTTTAGGCAGCAAAACAGCACAACTTTATTTAACCTGTTTATCACCAACAGAGATGAATTTATTATTCTTGTGTATTACAAAATTAAAAATAATATTTAGCATTCATATTCAAGTATTTAATTATTTTAACTGAAGGTTCGAATTCGTATTCAAACATTGATAATGCCGGGAGCTATCAATTAACATTGAATAAATTAAGCATGCTATTTAATCATGTGATCATTGGTCATTCTTAATCGTCCCTGCGATCAATGACTATGTATCTGAGAGATGTGTTTTATCATGTGAAATGTCAAGGCTCTTTTTTGTACAGTATGCTTTGTATGTATTTTTAATGTATATTTAAATAATGATCCTCAAACGAATCATCAAAAGGCAAATTAACTTTTACAATTTATGACTAAGACATAATTATGAAATTCGTTTTGGGTCCGTTATTTATTTTAGTATGCAATCAACAAAATTTAAGCACAGTAAGGAATATTACGATACTAATTTGTCCTATACAGGGCCCTTTTGAATAAAATTAATTGGCAAATTCACATATGATGGTGGGTACCAGTTTCGAATAGCAATAAAACCAAAAATAAAACGATTTAGGTAATCAAAACTAAAAGTGAATCATTTGTTTTACGACCTTGCCGGGCACTTGCTTGTTGTTTATTAAAAATTTCCACTAACGACGCAACAAAAAGAGTTCCCAGTTCTATTGTTTGACATTCTCTTTATTTATTTCTATTTACATTCAAAACAATAACCAGATGTGAAAACAGATCACATGCATCGACTATTTCGCTGTCACATCCGCATTATAAAGCTCGTTTCATGGCCACACACAAAATCGCGTCGCCTTGCGTACGCGCTCCGTACAACTAGGATGCTTGGCACTTCCGGTAGAAATTCTCGGCAAAGCTTTAGTATAATTACTATTGCATTATTATTCTTCGCAGTTCGTACGTTGTAGCATAATCGATATGTAATAGGCACATTATGTGTGATTGCGTAAATGTTAAATAATAGTAGTGATGCATATTTTATAGAAGCTTCCCCGTACTGTGTTGGATTGCAAATCAAAATGTTTGTTTGTATATAATAAATATTGTTTAGGTAAATTAAACTATTATTAGGTACTTCAAGGGTTTTTAGGAATAAAAGACGTTTGCTTTTTTAACCTTTACATCAGTTATTAGACAGTCTTTTTTTTAGTTTACATTAATTGTGTAAATTAATTAATGATTTTCTCAATAGCACCCCGGATGCCGGATTTGAGTCCGGTTGATGGCAATAGGCTCGCCCCCTATTACATGGGACTTAATGCGGATGGTGGATAAGGGTACCACTGCCTAACACTTCGGGGAATACAGTCGTGATGTTGTGTTATTAATTAATGATTTTCTGTTACCACGATGTTAAACAGTCAACGACGTAGACTCCAAACTCGTGAAGTCTTTTTTGACACTAACTTATTTAGAATTGACGCACTCGTGTTATAATTAACTCGCGAGGGTTTGGTTGTCAGTGATATGATAATATTTTATAGTGTTAGGAAAATTTACCCGTCCTAATTATACTCTTATACCTACAAGTAGACGGAACTAGAGGGTCTCGTGACCAAATAATAACAGCCGCATGGGTCGATCAAGGTTAGGCTAAGCTGGACGCAGTCGGTTAGTGGATGGTTGATTATCCATTACTTATCGAGACCAATCAGTGCCTCGGAATGTATGTTAAGCCGTTGGTGCCGACTGTCATTGGTAGATCTTTGCCAGTCAGTATGGGTAGTCAGAAGACAATAAGTCTGACAACCTGTCTGACCAAGGGGTATCGTGCGCTCTATGTAAATACTGGTATTCAGTTACATCTGGGTAGTCTGGAAGCCGACTCCAATATAGTTGGGAAAAGGCTAGAAGCCAATTGCAGTGGCTGGAATGGAACTAATCATAATCCAAGCTGGCTACTGAAGTTTAAAAGGAGCTCGTCAATCTATAAAGGCTCCCACAAACAGGCGCGATATCGCGGGCGTGACAAGGGTGGCGATGCTTGTCGCGCCCGCGATATCGCGCTAGTTTGCTCGAGGCTTAAATCTTGAAGGCTCGTGCCAACTGACGCGCTGTCGCGGGCGTGATAGGCAGCGCTACGCATGCAGCAATTCCCGTATCAAAGCACGTGAAACAGCTATTTCAACCGCACTTTTTTCTATTATTATTTCTTGTTCAGTAATAAATATATTATTAATCAATCACAGTAAAATATCAATATAAATCCTAGACACTGCATGTTTACCTACACTATCACGGAGTGACGCAAACGTCAAATCACTTTTTCACCTCGAAAAGTCAAACAGTCACAGTTTACAAGGCGTATTAAACAATTAAGACATTTAAATCGTGTTATATTCCAATCATAATAATTAAAATGAAGTAGCTAGTTCCGGCACAATAAACCGTTTGATTTTAAAAGTACATAATCTAAATTACATCCGGAAATGACAAAACTTTTTATTTATTTATTATTGATTACTGTCACTGCCTTGTTGGTCTAGGGTTCGCTACTGATACGTCCGTCGCCCCCCATACATCAGGACCCGAGGTGGCGGCGCGTAGTGTTCCACGCGCGCCCCTCTTATACGTCACGGGGGGAGTCAAACACCTCACTCCCCTCCCTGATCCGAGGAGGCCCGCGATGGCGGGCCGGTACCAGTCGGGGGTTGCGGAAGATTTTTGCGTTCCCGCGACCCCCGGCGTAGGTGTGAGTTGGAACACCAGGGTGGTTTTTAGTCAGTAAGAGTCTGACAGACCCCTCCGCCTGCCCCAGGGCGGAGGACATCCATGAGGATTTTCCACCCTGGAAAAAAAAAAAAGGGTTCGCTACTGATGCTGAGCATGAGGTAAGAGGGTTCGATTTGGTTGGGCAAAGTGTTATTGGGTTTTCCATCTGGAATTTCTTAGAAGCAGCCCGGAGTCTGGATTCATCCCCGTTTGATGGCAATAGGCTCGCCGCCTGTTACATGGGACTTAAACATTACTGGCGAATATGGGTGTACTATAGGTACACCTTTGCCTAACCCTTTGGGGAGCGTGATGACGTAATAACTACATAATATTGGGCTTCCTATGAAATTGGCGTTTTTTTCGCCCAAATAGAGAACCTCGTCACTTCTATGATTTAAAATATTCATCAATTGCTTGGTATTATATCGAATAATGACCATCATAGACAATACCAATAGTAAAAAAACATTATTACTTATAGTTTTCTAAACATAAAAAATACCTTAAAAATGACTCCTCATTTTGTTAACAGAAATGAACACTATTTTTTTAACTTAGCCAAAACTTATTTTATCGCTCAATCTAAGTTGCATAATATGTTTGTTAGCTTAGTTTTAAACATTAGTGCATAAAAGTTTTATAACATTAGTGTTCATGGTTTGTTATTTACATTAAGAAAATGTTAGTATGAAAAATGCAAGTTATTTAAAATTCCCCATACAAAACGCTGATTTCATAGGTGGGGGGACCTAATATTTTGTCTATTACATACCAGTTTCTAGGAACGTTATGTATCACTGTTCTATTTGCTGACCATTTGTGTAAGAGCTCTTCACAAAAGTTTATTGCTTTCTGAGAGAAGTCTAGCGGGATTTCTCTCAGAAAGTAATAAACTTTTAAAAACGTTTGCTTTGAAGTCATCGTACAATATTTCTTAAGAACTTAAGTTGAAAGGTGAAAGGACTTTGAAAAGGATGATTTTAGGTTATAAGAGACGCCCAATACTACGCTTACAGATTGCATACTTGCATTGACGTGAAAAACGTGTTCCACTTTACTTCTTAATTTTCGTCTTCAAAGGATTTTTTCCCTATTTTTTTTTGTGTTTAATTACTAATCTTGTTTCAGAGTTTTTATGCTTCCCGTGAGCCACTGACTTGACTTCACATGCCGTTGAGAAATATCTCCCCCTATTTACAGCTATTAGATCCTGGTCCATCATCAGGTAGCTAACCTTACAATAGATGCTAGTCAAGATAAGTATTTTTATTGAACCAATTTTTTCCTTAGTAATTGAATGCATTAAGTTCACTATTATACCTTATCCAAACGAGTCATATAACTATATTTTAATATTAAGTTCATTCTGACAGACTTTTTTTCCAGCCCCGTCTTGTTTTTATAAGCTATGGGTTTTTTAAGTAGGAAAACAGTACAGAACATGTTTTCCTCAATCACGTCAAAAGCGTAGCGTTATATCATTGGAACGTTATTCACAAGTGTAATTTTCCTCACCCCTAACCTTATTTTTAGGGTTCCGTACCCAAAGGGTAAAACGGGACCCTATTACTAAGACTCCGCTGTCAGTCCGTCTGTCTGTCTGTCCGTCTGTCTGTCTGTCTGTCACCAGGCTGTATCTCATGAACCGTGATAGTTAGACAGTTGAAATTTTCACAGATGACGTATTTCTGTTGCCGCTATAACAACAAATACAAAAAAAACAGAGTAAAATAAATATTTAAGTGGGCTCCCATATAACAGACATGATTTACGGCCAACTCGCACTTGGCCGGTTTTTTGAATTGTCGCCTATACATGTTCTAGACCTAATCCTCGGTTTACTGTTATGAGTAAGGCACAGTCTAAAAACTTTTCCTGAGAAGGCTCTCAGGAAAAGTTTTGATGAACGAGATGGACGGAAACCCACACATGTCGTTTTAACAAGATTGACCTAGGATAAATGTAAGGAAGTGGTCGTTTGTCCGTCATTTTCCTCTTGACTGATAGGATAACGTGCTACTAGTTGAGCTGGATGTAACACAGTTGAAAAACAAAACACTTGTAAATTATTATTTAAGTTATGCTATATTGATGTTACAGACTGGAATGGGGAGTTATCTTAGTGAAGACATGAGCAGGACTCAAAGTTATAACATGAATATAGCTGCAAAAGAAAATAGCCCGAGTTGGAAAGCTTACAAAGGCTTTTATAGCTTCTAACTACTTTTTATTTATATTATATAATTTTATATGAATTCAATTTCATTTTTATACGCTATTGAACTCTCACGGTAAAATCATTATAATAAATCAATCAACCTGCCTCCCAACTATGTTCCAGTCTAACAGGATGCAGCTCAATAGCAGTTTTTTACATAGAACAACTGCTTATCTAAAATCCACAACCCAGTAACTGGGTAATACGATACCCCTTGGTAAGACTGGTTGTCAGACTTCTGACGACCGGGCTGTCAAAGATCTACGAATGACAGCCGGGACCAACCACATAACTTGCTTTCCGAGACACGGAGGATTTTCGATATTACAGATGGGCTTATTCCACTTTTCCCCCCTGAGAGAAACCCCCTCAGGGGGGAAAACTGGACCCTAATGTAAAAAGAATCCAGAAAGTCCCCTTTTACAGATGGTATGTAAAATCATTATAAAAAATAACGTATAATAATGATACATCTACTTTAATAATATTCTCCACCGCTTCACGATTACCTTGTCCATCCTAAAGGAATCGTCGGGGGAACAGTTGTTCGGTTTTAAATGACACTTCCATGTGCCATACATCATTATAATTTTCGAATGTTCGAGTCTTCAAGCGTCGACCGCGCTCAAGGCGAGAGAGGTACAGTTGACGAATATTAAGTTGTATAGAAATGTTCCTACTTACATAAGTTTACATTTGAGTATGGATTAGACAAGCTTAAGATACGTTGCTTTAAACGTTTGTATGTTATTTCCGTGGCCAAATAAGTGGTCTAGGAATGAGAAGTTGCATAATGTATGATCGAATCACGTGCTACAGTCGTAACATACTGCTTCTTCATTCATATTTTTTGCCGTTATATTTAATGATAAAAAGTACAACTTTCACTATAGCCTTCTATAGCTTGCCTCATTCATACTCCAACTTAACAACCATAGACTCCAAATCTAATCTCGTCACCTGTCAAGGTGTTTTTATTAGTGAACACTTAGTCACATTCAGTGTTACTTCCTCTATATTGTTTATGACTTGTCATTCGTGTAGTACATGGCCATAACAATACTGATCATCGGTAATTAAGAGGTTATCGTTGTTATATTATATTGTAAGCTATGCTTATTTACTTGTTGTTTTAAATAAAGTTTCCGATGACACAACATAACTGTGTTGTTCTCGGAGTAATAAAATTTATCATTGAGTAAATAACTTTTGAGTATAAAAAAAAACATAATTATAATTATTATCGTCATTACAGCTGCTGAAACACGTCCACTGCTGGACAGAAGCCTCGCAACCGTTGCCTTTGAAGTATAAAACAAAATATTCAAAGGAATTCCCTTTGGGTGTTCCCCAAAGCTCTATTAATTAAAAGTTATTTCTTAGGTAAGCTCTCATGTTAATCTAAATTAAAAAAAAACACTATTGTGTATAATTAGTGGAGCTGTGGAGATCAAAAGGATAATAGTACCTATATAATCTGTGATCCTTCAGCTAACTACGCTTATATCAGAAGTTGTAAAATCCTAAAGAAAAATTCAATAGAATATTGATGAGTGTCAAGATGACACGATACTCAATAATGCGCTGTGAAGTGCCTGAAGCCTAATAGTTTTGCAAATAAAAGATAGATGGCACTACTTATTGCTCTTTTCGTAGCATTGTTCGTTGCGTACATTGGCATTGGGGTCAAGCCATAATTATTCGAAAACGGTTATTTTCCATCTACCCTTTACATTCCAAAAGGACGTCATTTCGAATTCAAAATGCGAGGGTTAGTTATAATAGACGGCTCTCCTAAGAAAACATACGAAACCACGATGTAAGGTATCCGGTAATCTACCCGCAATATCCAAATAAGTAGAAGTAAGTTATTATTATTGTAGTACCTGGCTTCTTCGTTCTAATTGGTATATTTATAATTGGTAATAATAACATTTTTCTGTCCTTTACAAATATTGTGTGTCCATATTAATAAGTTGTGTCATTTTCAAATAAATGATGATTATTCGTATAAAATGAAAAGGAAATTCTAATAAAAACAAGGTTTATTCCCCTGACATCTAAATTGACGATACAAGGGGAACAAACGGGAGAATAACTTCTACGTATAATTTAAAATATCCGAACTTTTTAAAGGTTTTCTGATATACAGAAGGTTCCCCGTTAGTGATAGCACTTCGATGGTGACCTTGACCTGGCCGAGCTTTGTACGGAGTTTCAATGGAATAAGAGGCTAACTTTTACTGGATTTGTTACCTGTGCGGCTTACCGTACCACCAAAAACTCTACCGATATAATTCCAAAATCACTTTTCCATGAGACCAAAACCACTAAATACTACGTGCTACGCTCCTCATGCAACGCACAGTCAAGGCCCTTTCAATGGGCCGCTTACGATACGAATGCTACGCACCTGACCTTTGCGAAGGATGTCACTAATAAGGTCATTGTACTTCCTTCTAGGATGTCTCCGCTCAATACATTGACTCACATTAGTGTTAAATCCGTTTTACTAATCGCCTCTCACTAATTTCCACACAATAGAGAGTCTCAGTTGCAGCTATTAGGGAGTTTGAATTTGTGTTTGGTTAATGGCAATAGTGTCGTCCCCAATTACATAGTACTAATAACACATATTTGTGTCAATTCTGGAAACTATATTCTTGATATTATCACTATTTTCCTGCCATCCAATGTTACTTTTTTCGAATCACGTGTTTTTTTCCGTTCTCCCCTGTCAACAGTGACTATCAGTCGCTCATTTTTTAATATCATCCTTCTCACAATACATCCATCTTTTCTTTGCTTACGCAATCAGCCTACAATGTTCGCACTGCTGGGACACAGGCCTTTTATCTTCGAGAGAAATGGACTGTAATCTGTGACTGTGGTGTGTTCCTTCATAGTTTTGACAGTAGTATTAGTGAAATTATTTACACAAAGTAAAGTGCCTGGCTGGGTTCGAACTCACGACATACAACTCATAAGTCGGGGCAGTTACCACTGCTTTTCTTTGATAGAGTCTTAAAGAAAATTATGTGGAGATTAAACTTACGAAATACAAACGCTCGCACTTGACCGCTATTGTTAGATTCTGAGTATCATTGTTCCCAGCATATTCATTGCAATCAACAGACATTAAACTATCACATATTCGATCAGATTATTCTGATAGTGATTCAAATACAAACTGGCTACTACCGGTTTCAAAATGTGAACGCACTATTATTGTAATTTGGTAATCTAACTTAATTATTGTTTCGAGTATCAGTTCCTTGCAAAATAATAAGTCTGGGAACAAGACAAATTAGGCAATTAGAACAATTTTAAGCAGTGACACAGTATCATTAAGTATTTTGAAAATGGCTTTCATTTCTAGTAATGATGGGTTATTAGTCGTTGTTCATATTTAATACATGATAAATAAATTATTTCTATGTTAGTCTTGTGTCTAGTATCAAACGAAACCTGTTGATCACACGACGAACGCTCGGGGGGACTATCGCAATTATCACGACGGACAGACAAATTGGAGAACGGATTATTATAAATAAACTGTGGCTGTGGTGGGCCAGCATGCTTCCTGGTACAGTTGGTTTTACACTATAACAACTCAAATACAAGTAGGTTAGGTAGGTTGGTAGGCAAGGTGAGTACTTCATAGTATCAGATAGTACCTAAAATGTAGTGTTCAATAAACATTACACCCGTGTCGCTTTTTATTATCCTATCTACATTATTCCAAACCCATAATATTTTTAAATAAACATGTTCAGAACGAAATAAATGTACAGATTAGCCATTAAGTACAAAAAGATTGACGTCAATTTTATTCTATTTTGGTAAAATTTGCCCTAAATGATTTAAGTTGGTTTTTATATATATATCATCATCATCATTTCAGCCGAAAGTCGTCCACTGCTTCTGTGCTTCTCCCATCCAGCGAATTCCTGAAACTTTCACAAGGTCATCGGGGAGGCCTTCCAAAGCTACGTCTTCCATTTAACAGTCGCCACTTTACCTACACTTAAAAACCTATAAAAGACTTAAGTTTCCTCCCAAACTCGGTAATATATAGCTAAGCAGCTATCCTCCGCATTCCACTCAAGATTGGCTAATTATGCTGCCATCAAACCAGTTTATAACTGTCCAATAAAAAAAATGTCACAAGTTATCTGTCACGGAGGAGAAATCAGGCTAGTAATTAGCACCGACTTGGTGCATACAAGTTTGATACATAGGCAAGCTTGTGGGTAGGGCTGCCAATCTGCCATGTTGCATTTTCGTACTAAGATTTACCTACACAGATGTCTGTCTGAATAGTAGTAAAAGTCAGAATAGTAAGCGAATAGCGTTGGTTTAAACAATTATTGTTTTGAGGGTTCTTTTTTCCGTAACTTTACAATGTTTTATATGGTAGTGACTATCCGAAAAAATTCAAAAGCATTTCAAGATCTAAAAAATAGGACAGCTTGAAAATTAATTACTAATTTGTAATTGGAAATACACATAAACGAAGCAAGTAATTAAAAATCTTGTAAAAAGGTCAATATCGCGGTCAAAAATAATAAAATATGAATGGTAACTGCTAGCTGCATTATCTAGTGCTAGCTAACACGTCTAGGGACTGGAGTGTCCATTATACTAATTTGGAAAGTGCTGTTTGTGAAAACTACCATTAGTGGGCTTTGTTTTCAGCCAATGTGTTTGTCAAAACACCAGTTGACTTGGTGATGTTTGCTGTCTTTTGTCAATACTGATCGACAAGATTTATTCACATTTTTAAATCTGCTGATATATTCTGTAAAAAAAAAACACTGTGAAAACATAGGTGAAGTGAGCTGAAATTAGCTGTCATTCCACCTAATGCTAGAAATTGACACTATTGACAGCTTCAATTCAGCTCAGTTCACCTAAATTCACACTGTGATTTTTTTTTTCTGAACTTAGTGATTATGATGTTATTGATTGGATAGTATTCATTTTTCTGAATAGGTAGGTACCTAACTTAATTCGTTAAAACTTAAAAGCTTTTCCTATGTCTAGGAAAACACATTGTAAAGACGTTTAACTGTAGGATGTTGAAAATAAGCATGACATGACAAGCACCTAAGTAAAGTAATGCTTTGAATTCCGCTTGCACAATATGTTTACAATAATGGCATTCCTCTTCTCTCTATTCCTCATTGCTGTTATACATGCCTATTGTGGTAGGTATTATTAATAGGTACATCGTCTTCACATTATAATTTTAATGTAGGTACAATACAAAATATTGTAAAACATTTTAAAATAGTAACTCTATTCTCCAAACGAACCTTTTAGCAACCAGAATCAATTCTATTTTCTTGTAAATTTTAACGTTAAAAATGCCTTTGTTGTGCCTATCTATACCTATCTATCTATTATATTTATAGTAAAATAGTAACTTAGAGTTTTTGGTCTGGTCTGTTTTTCTGGATATACATTTCGAATTAGCGCAAAAACGGCTGAACGAATTATAGTTTGTAACCAGAATTAACACACTAAAGGTTACTTTTAATCGCGGTAGTACGTGTTAAGTGTTTTAGAAATAAATAATTAATAAAATCGTTCCCATCCCATGGGATATTTATCAACATCCACGCAGGTGAAGCTGCGCGCAAAAGCTAGTTTGAAATAAATTATTTGACTTAGACTTTATTATTAAAATGTTTTTTCTTGAGTAATCTCTAGTAAAGCCTTTACGAAAATAAATGTTTTATTTTATAAGTAATTTAATGGTTCTCGGATTAAAGCAATGAATTTTGATTTTTAGATTCAATTCAAGGTAAGATCATTAAGATTTAGACACCTGCCCCACCCCGACGAGGAATCCACTAGTTATCGACTATTTTCTTGCTCAAGAAACAACACAGTAGATGTGGGTCCCGTGTCAGTAAAAAGATACGTGAATATTAAAAGTTCATCGCTGTCTGTTCACACTGCCGGCGAGAACTCTCTCTCCACTACTTTGTCGCAGTGACAAGAGAAATAAAAAAGCACCCGCTCAGTGACGCTCGCTTGGCGGGCAGAACACTCGCCGACAGACTCGCTTAGTACATACGGTTAACAATAAGATACTGGACAGTCATTCTCGTTGCACTCGCAACACTCGCTCATAACCCAGTGACTTTAATTAACCGAACTACATACTCGCTGCTAGCTCTACTGGCTTTTCCCTCATCGTCGCCGGCAACGGTTGGACTGCGAGCCTACCACCACCGCTTACAGCAGTATTATTTTAATATTACTTCAGCGTAGGAAAGAGATGAAGCTCTACAGGACGTATAGCTCCATCACTTTCCCGCACGAAGTAAGATTAAAATAATACTGTTGTAAGCGGTGGTGGTAGTCCTCCAGGTCGCTAAAGTGGCCCTAACAATAGAGCGGGCACACACTGAAACTAGTCATTTAAATTATTTACATTCATAATGCACTTGTACTCATTATTATACTTAACTACACAATTATGTCAAGTAAATGGTGCCGGAAAAACTATTTTGTCACTTTTGAGCAACTCTGCTAGAAATAAGTATTTTTCCTTGTATGTTAAATGTTTCCTAACAAAGGTTAGTGGGTTGAACTAGACTAGCCTGCTAGTGCATTAACTTGTTTTCTCGTTAACAGAACTAGTATTTTAGAGAACAAAGCTTATGTGACAAAACCAGTAGGTAACTGAGACTACGTACGTTTTACGCAATAAATAATTTTGCCAGTCGTCGTTAACAACACGACGTACACGATAGGATATCTAGCCCAAAAATATTGTGCAGATATAATCTTTACACTTACTACATTTTACCCGAGACTGTCCACGTGTATTTTGTATATGCTGGGAATCAGAGGCCCTAGACAAAGTGACATTCTATCAGCGATAACGATGATGGAAAAGGCAAAAATGTATAGGACTGACAAACTATCGAAAAGCGTATGTCAATCCTGTTGAAAGTTGTTGTAGAAATACGAAACGCTTTCGAAGCGATTGTCAATTGTCTAGGCCTTCAGATTCCTAACTAATATTAAAAATGCGAAAGTGAGTTTGTTTATTCGTTTATTACGCTTTCACGCTAAAACGGCTGAATGGATTTAGATGAGGCACATGGGTAGACCATGACCCGGAATAGGACATAGGATCCATATTATGTTGAATTGCAAGGTATTTAGGAGCATGACTTCCATATCACATGTTTTACAGGTACTTTAGGTACTTATTCAGTTGTTTGGTGTCTACTATGATGTATGTAGGTGTTAAGATTTGATGGTTATCCCTAGTTCAAGAGGAATGAACAATCAGTCATTTTTATCTTTGTTATGATAGATAATGCGGAAGTTTGCCCCGAGATATGAAAGTATGAAGCATACTCGCAAGTACCTACTAGATACAGCACTTCTTAGAACCATAAACAAGGTGAATAATTACACAGAAAATCTTAGCAAATACGTACGCCATGTTTAGTGAGGCGACAAAGTTCATAAGACATGGAACAGTAAATATTGGTTTTTGAAGAGAATCTTTTAAATTCGTTTCAGAGACTTAGTATTTTTGATTTGATTTCTCATCTTCTACATTACTTTAGCAGTTAATATTCTTGCTTTAATATTATTTTAAAAAGTGTGTGTGTGTGTCAGGTCCGTTACACGACTAGAGTTTCCTCCTTAAAAAGATTGATTAAGCAATAGGCAAAGAGGGTAAATAAACGCATCTCATATGAAAATAAAAAACAAAAACCCTTTACCCACCCTAATATAACTCAAATTAAATAATAATTATGAAAAAAAAAATTTGACATGTCTTAAAAAAAAAGAAAAACCTCACCTACCTACCTACCGTACCTTTGTACCCATATTTAAATTATGTCGTATCTATTATGTATTTTACTGTGTATACATAAATAATAAAATAAATAAAAACAAAAACCCCTACCCCCGGGGACCCTAATATAACTCAAATGAAATAATAATTAGATCATAATTTAGACTTGTCTTTGCGATTTAATTGGATGCAGTAAAGTGCAAGTAATCGTGTATCGTAATGCCGAAATAATATCTAGATCGAAGTGTGAAACAATGCAATAGGTTTTTTTTTTTCAAAATGTAAATCCATTTTATTTACGAATAAAACACAATACAAAACGTATCGTTTTTTAATCAAGCCTTCAATTTTCTGTACCTGCCCTTTTAGGAAAATTGATGAATAATTATGGAGTAAACTCCAAAAAAAAAACTATATAAAATCGGTACAAGAACTCTAAAATGCTGCATTTCATTTTATTTAGTAGAACGAGTAGCACAAACGGTACTAAAATGTTGCACGTTTGATTATAACAGGGACTTACATCGTGTGCTGCATACACCCAGATTAACACTATAATAACGTAAAATCTTAGCATATCATTGTTGCTCAAAAACTCAAGTTGACAGATATAAATTTTGTGTCAGGAACCTACAACAACTTGAATATCAGAATTTGAACAGATAGAATTGGAGAAAATGCGACTGATTACGACGAGATATATGTCTGGGCCTAATTACTGATGATAGACATAAACCAGACCCACAGTTTGTAGGCCAAAATATGGCTAAAGCCAAGGCAAAAAGAGAACCAAAATTATTTACATTATGAATGAAGAGTCATATTTTCAGATAAACAGAATTCATAATTATTTCATCCGTAAGTATAATAATGATACAGTATTATTACGGATTCAATCAAAATACTAAAGCACCGTTAGACCAATTACCATTCTCGTTTAGTTGCACTCCTGCGCATAACATTGTAAACTATGTTGACACCAAAACTAAAATGCTGGGTGTACTAACGGTTGTCGATACGATATCACTTTGATACAGTTTAGATTTTATGGAGTAAATTCTATTCAAGAGCATGTATTTAATGATGTCACAGGGAAACGTCATATATAATGAGAAATTAATATTTTTTTAACACAATAACAAAAACAATACTTCTTAATTATTTTTCGTAACTTTAGGATTACACATTTATCCAATATCCTAATAAAAATCTCGAAAATCCTCATGTAAGTATACTAAAACAAATATTTCAACATAATAAATTAAAACGTTACGGTTTCTAAACTATTAAAATCTGGTTTGGCAAAAAATAAAACATTATTAAACTGGAATGGCTCAGCATTCCTATGCCTACTGTTAATAAAAATACACAAAAAGAAACTATAAATGTCGCTGCAAAATTAACATATTGAGAAAAAAACCCATATTTTATCTCGACAAGTGGTAGGGCCACAATGCCATCACTAAGTATGGTATTAGCAATTGAAATCAGAGATCGTGCTTAGTTTACATTGAGCAATAGGGTAGGTCAGACATGCGCGTAGATTTAATTTGATTGAACACCTTTTATGACCAACATTGTAATGAGGTCCATATGTTTATTAAAATTGTGAGGTGAGGCTTTTATTAGTTCTAAATTCCCTTAAGTGAGTGTAATTTAGTAGGTTTTTAGGAAGGTTAATATTTTTTTTGGCATTGTTGAAGATTTCCACTGCTGGACTTAGGCCTCGAATCATGGCAACTCTCATCTAGCTGCATTTGAATATCCTCTTTTAATCATCCTCTTGTCTTTCTGTCTGCCTCTCGATAAATCTTAGCCCCAACTCTACAAATCTATGAGTTTTAATTTTTATCTGCGAGATAATCGTTGAAATTGCCTGTCACTACTAAACTATTTTTTCTGAAGGTTGTTTTGCATTTCTACATAAATATAGGTAGGTACAGTCAAACTCAAAATGAAGATATACATCGATAAAAATGAATTTAAATCACAATCAAATTATGTTTAATTTTAATTAAGCCAAGTTACATGCATAGATAAAATCGCCAAGCTACTGATATAGGTTAGATTACACATTACATAATTAAAACAGACCTAACACTGTACTTTTTACATAATGAAACAGTATGCCGTAATAGAAAATTTATATTACCGGCGGGCGTATGGCAACATTATGTCAGAGCAGCCCAGATATCTCATACTCCGTGCGTCCATACTAATGTTATGAGAGTATGATCGTGGATTACAAGGAAATTACGAGTCAATTTCTACAGGTAGACTCTGAGGATGCAAATGAACACAGCTCTGACGGCCGCCGTTTGTAATCCCAGTAGCTGTAAGCATTCAGCTATGCATGCATGCACTGCTAAACATGGTATTCTATGAATCATCAAAAAGCATATCAACTATAAAACAAATTTAATCTATCATATTTAATAACCTTGAGCTCGTGGAAGATGTGCAGCATTTTAGTCACATTTAATTTTACAAGTGTCAAAAATGGAGTGAGCTATTTTAAGTTTTATTTACAAAATATCCATTCTGCATACTTGCATCTCAATCATCACTTCAAAATCAAATAACTATGTGTGTATGTTATTATTATGACTAAAAAGAAACCAAATGATCACAGACTCTCTAGTAATTATAGCCCACAAAAAAGTGCATCAAACAATACAGTTAGTACTACTTTCTGGTATCCGCGCATATCTATGATTGATGAGGTCCCGTTGAAAAGTATTTAATGCTATCGTAGAAAAAATACTACCAAAACTAATCTCCTGCCGGTGCGCGATTCTTAACGACGTATAAATGCGTGTTTGCGATTAAATCCGTCAAGGCACCGTTAGATACTCAAACTTACGAATATTTATGTATGTCTATATGTTCGCATGTCGTAAATAAACGGTTGATGTGATCAAACGTTAATTGGAGGTGTAAATATTTAGTGAGATCCATTATATCTGACATTGGATTAGTGTCTACCAAATTGGGCGTTACCTATAAAAAATCACCATCTTGATTTGAGAGGTTCGTTATTTGTTTTTTTACACTTGCGTTTATTTATGGTCATCAACGTTATTGAACTATTAGTTAAGGACTATTTAAGGATTTCGGTTCGCTAGTATAAAAGGTGATTCATTGAGATGGGTCAGTATCTAAATATTTGAAACAGCCTATTAGATCAAATAATAGGCACGTTTTCACTAACTCCATTCGACAGCTAAATGTAATTTCTTACAGTCTGACCTTCGAGGGAATGCGTTTTTGACACCTGTCAGTTTCATACTAACGTTTATGTGTTTTGCGAATTTGATCCTTATTACTACTAGAAATTGTACCAGCACCATAGTTGCGTAACTCACAATCAATCACAATCTGTTTTATTTTGACAGTTCAACATTATTCATTGCGCTATTTACTTTGTTGAGACAAATTTTTCGAACATAATATGAAGCAATAAGTTAGCAATATCCTGTATAAGTAATGGTTAAGATTGAAATTGATCGTGTGGTACGCAATAAGGGTGCTGGACAAAGCAACGGCAAATTATACTCAATCAATCTGCCTAGCCTTTTCCCAACTATGTTGGGGTTGACTTCCAGTCTAACCGGATGCAGGTGAATTCCAGTATTTTACATGGACTGCTCACGCACATACACGCACACACACACATCCATACACGCACACACAGCACACAGTAGTAATACAATTGGAGGGGATCGGCCCTGTTACTCCTTAATACAGGCTATTTCATAGCCTAGCAAGGGGACCAGCACGTCACCCACTTGATTGTCAAAGATTAGATTCTACCCACTTTGTGAAAACTTTTACTTAAACTACAATCTGTTTTTATATAAATAAAGATTATATTATAATTTGCCGTTGCTTTGTCCAGCACCCTTATTGCGTATTACCCTACCACACGATCAAATTTCAATCTTAATATTTCTAGATGACTTAAAACTAACCAGATTCACTCCTATTACTGACAAGCAGCACGATGACAGCGACAATACAGAGTAAAATATTGTTACAAACGTAACAATGTTTGACAAACGATCTTTGTATTTTACTCTCAAAACATCGATCACGTGTTGCACGATTTCTCACTTTTAATGACTTTCTTCTACCTATAAGTTTGAGATTATTTTGCACTTTGTATTCTTTAGTTCCCTTTCCTAATCCTAACACATCTATTTATATATATCAGCCATTATCCCAGGGGTCATCAATCCGATCCAGCCTCCTTTGCTGTCCTCGCCCAGAGACGCCCTAAGCCGAGGTCCGTACCACGCAGGTTGAAGTCACTTAGTTCCTAAGTTTTATGCCCTGCATGGAGGCCTTAATCTATTGAGTGAGGCATAGGAAAGTCCAATTAAGCATCCGACAACCTCAAAGGTCTCGCAGGTCAACACCAGCGCGATGCTATCCAAAAAAAAACTCAGTGGTGATTTCCTTTCTACATCTTACGCACAATCAATCCATCTTTTCATCGATCTGGACAAACTCATGCGAATAGCAATTTCTTTGTTACAAAAGAGGCTTACCGTTGAACTTCGACAACGCAGTAAAATTCGCAATAAAAAACACATTTAAGTAAACACTTTCGCACTTCACAATACCTGCTCAATGCTCATTGCGTGCGCATACGCATAATTTGCAAGCATTTTTATTTACATTACGCAACTTAACGCCATGATAAACTAGACAAATATTACGACACACCATTTTGCTTTAAACCCGTTTATTCATTATGTATATGGATTTTTTGCAAGAATTCTTTTCAATTATGTAATTGAATATTTTACATAAAACCTTTGTTATTTTGCCCGCTGTTCTAATTGTTTGCTACTCGGAACTTGTTCGTTTGTAGCGAACTCATGTACCTATTATACAACAGTGGGGTTGAGGGCAACATTGTATGAGATGCATAAAAAAACGAAGGGTTCCGTACCACCGGATAATATTTAATTATTTAGCAAAAACCCCCGACAAAAACAATTCTTTTCATATCATTGAAATAAGAGAATTCTATATTTCCAATCGATTAGACCTGTGGAAGATGCTCACATCCATTCATCAACTAGAAAAGAGCTGATAATTTTCAAACGGCTGAACCGATTTTCTTGAATCATAGCTAAGAACACTCTCGATTAAGTCACCTTTCAAACAAAACCAAAAATATCAAAATCGGTTCAGCCGTTTGGCAGCTACGATGGCGCAGACAGACACACAGATACACAGATACACACGTTAAACTTATAACACCCCTCTTTTTCCGTCGGGGGTTAAAAAACGCGGAAAAAGACGCGTTTTTTGTATGGGGACCCTCTTAAATTTTTTACTTTATTTTATTTTTTGGTTATAGCGGCAACAGTAAACACACAATCTGTGAAAATTGGCACCCTTCGGGTACGGAATCCTAAAAATCTTGATAAGGTTTAAGATGCTCTAAAAACTGAACTGCCACCTATGTAATTTCATGCTCTTTTGTTTTTTAGGGTATAATACAGTGACGTAAATAATGCACACTATGTAATGCTTCTAAAATTAAGATTTTATGGTATAGATACAAATAAAAATGTTGATATTGTAGTGAGAATTCGATACGAATTAAAAGAATTCTTATTACAATCATGCGCCGCGAAACATCTTCGCTAAATGTCAATTTAAAAGTAGCTTTACCAGTTTAAAAAACAACTAAAAAACGATTATTTATTATCTGTTTTTATACACAGCGTGTTTTTTTAAACATGTTTAAATTGCACCCCTTGAACAACATGTTGAACTCGTCTTTCCTGATCACTTTTTGTGGTGTTGACCGACATTTTGCGCTGTTTAAACAAACAAGATGGTCGATGGACCAAGTCTTGATGTTCGTGGTATGCATTCACTAGAATTCGCGGAACCATCATGGTAGTGAAAGTAATATCTTGATGATATATCAACGGTTCAACACGCAAGGTGCATTTACGGCCCACTTTTTATTTTTAATATTATGTATTAATTGTCTCATATTACTGATCTGTATTATTTTGGAATATTCCTCTTCACAAAAACATCTTGATTATAAATGTTCTCAATTTTGAATATTTATTGCTGCTATGCATACAAACTTATGCCACAGTATCTCAGAAACTAGAACTTGTCTGGGGCAGGCCTGTAAGATCTTACAACCGGAGGTGTAAGTAATGTCATTAAAAGCCTGTCCCATGACTCAATTTTGAATAGAACATTATGAAGCTTACCTACACATAAGCCTACCATTTGTCATGCCAAGCCTGGTCCTAGACCAATTGTTTTGACATAACTTTCTTCGGACAACACCAAGAACGGGTTTCGTAAGGATATCTAATCCGAAGGCGAACCTCGAGATACAAAGGCAATGTCAAAGTAACTAATGTTGTGGTTCTAGTCTTTGAGTTTATGGCGAAGCCCAGAACGTGACTTGTGCTTGCTAAATTAATGAGTGTTTGATAACTCGCCGTGTCAGGCTTACTCAACAACATGATATGTTAGAGAAACTGTGTCCATGAATGGTGTAGTAAAGTTCGATCATTTTTACTAATATTAGAATTGGTTTGACAATTTTAATAAATTTTATTTCAGAGTTAGGCCTCGTACCCACGAGTGATTTTTAAGGCGGCGTTTTAGTTTTTTTTTCGCGATCTAGATTTTCAACGCATTACTTACCGCTGCGAGTTGCAAATCCAACAGTGTATTTTAACGCGCTGGGTTGGACTCTGTTGGATTCTCAATGCTTGACTCAACACCGAGAGCTGAAAATCCAGTGCGCGATAAAAAACGCGTTATAAAATTGCTCATGGCAACCTGGGCTCAATCAAAGGTGAACTGTGAATGTCAAAGCTAAACTTAACGCTTTAAAAAAATAATGAACTTTGATTAGTTCGATAGACCAGCCAATTCAATTTTGTTACTAATACGAATAAAAGCAAAAAGTTAATCAAGCTTCGAATTACAAAACTCAATACCTAACACGACCTCACATATTTATTACACATTCCTTTCACATATCACACGGAAGTTGCGTTTTCAGATCCAAATGTCAAACTCTAATGCTAACTGCAATAAATCAAACGGTTTATTGCAGTCTAAGTAGTCATAATGTCTTGCTAAGTACTCAATGCAGTAAGACTGACCCGATAACCTTATGATTACTGGTGATTTTGAAAGACATTTTGCAAATCATTGTCACAATATTTTCTTAATAAACAGTTCTGTTCTGTTTATGACCAATTTGTGAAAACGTGCGAGTTCAATATTTTAATGAGAATGGTAGAGAATGCCTAAAGGCCCGTCCAGACGGGCGCGATATTGCGGGCGCGACAAGGGTTGCGCTGCCTGTCGCGCCCGCGATATCGCGCCAGTTTGCACGACCCTTAATAGAGCGTAGCAAACCCATAGTATATTACTGATGATGAGGTCTTTCTTCTAGTAATCATTTGTTTTATTCACCCGAAGAAACGAAGTTTTATTACCTGGGGACAATACAAAATGTTATTAGATTATATTATTATAACTCTTACAAACATTTTCTAAAAAGGTCCAGATGAGAATTTTGCAAGACATAGCTATCTATAAGTATTCTCATCATATTTCGCATAGCGATAAGTTAGCCATACCATCCAATCACACGGATGTATAATTTATGAAGTAATTAAAACTACGCACTTTGCTGTACCAGTAAGTAATAAATTCTCTGCGCAGAAGCCATATCTCAAACATAAAACTGAACGAAGAGCTTCCTTTCCGTTGAGTAAAAAGTAAATAAAGGAAAAATCTCGAAGGAATAAGTATTTCAAGTAGCTGACAAATGTAGTTTTGAGGAAGTAATTTTGCGAGCACTTTGTGCTTGTCTGAAGTTGTCTTGAGTTACTGGTATGGTGACGTACTTTCTTGCGAATGCGTAAGAGTTGTGATAAAATGGTATTTACTATAACATTAATATTGAGTTTAAATTCTCATGAGAACATGAAATCTCTTTTGGTTTTCTCTTTAACGTGATTTTGTTGGGTCTGAATGATACGAAACTTTGCTGCTTTATTTTTCAAGTAAGTACCTACAGAAATTTATTATTTTTCTGAAAAAGAAACTTGCTTCTGAATAGACCTGATTTGAAAATAATTAGAAGATATAATCGTACCATTTACATAAAATAATTCAGCACTAACTAGTTATTTAAAATAATCTGACCTCCCTAAACTCTGACCTCTGAACTGCATAACGTTTGAAATCCCTCACGTCTTTAAAAATAGACATAGCTGATGAGCATAACGAGAGTAATCAGTTTAAATTGAAACTTCCTCGAGATCGGAAATAACACTGAAGTTACGAATCCCTTGAACCTTTCTGAGCAATGATCCCATGATACACACGTTAATGGAAAAAACAAAAATAAATAAGTAATGTTCAAAGCCGTCACAATTTATGATAATGTTATCGTATTGAACGTAAACGATTCGTGTGACTGGATGACACGATGGCTGACGGTCAATGCAATTTCCTGTACTAACATTTTATGTTTGTTACCATTTTCCCTTTATTTGCAATATTCAAGATCAAATGGAAACTTGATCTTGAAATAAAAGGCAAAATACCGCACTAAGAGTTCCGCACAGGCAACCACATGATTTCCAATTCGTGGAAATTTCGACGGTTTGTCTCGTCGTATCTGAGATAGGGCCTTGTGACAAATGGACAAACAAATATTGTAGGTCGCGGCAGACATTGTAAGAGACCAATTGGATTCAACAAAAAATTGTTCATAATCTTAACTAAGAAAAAAATTGTTCATAATCTTAACTAAGAAAAAATATATAGCTTTTGCCCACGGTTTCGCCCGCGTGGATGTCGGATATCGTCTCACGGGAACATACTATCGGGATACTTAAAAAATGCTGGGTTTCCTATACAAACTTTCATCCCCCACCCCCTATAGGATTATTTTTGAATAAAAAACAAAATCCGGTCACTGGTTTAGGCGTGACAAGACAAGGTAACATACAGACACACAGACAGACATACAGACAGCCAGAGTTACCTTTGAATTTATAATATAAGTATGGATTTATTAATCACACCCTGTAGTTACACCTACACACAACATCGATTGATCTGGAAAATGATTCGAATACCTACTGATATTTACAGGTCATCAGATGACTCGACGAGTAGAACTGAAACTGTTCCACCTTGTGTTTCCTTTTAGGTATCATGACTTCAGCAGTCATTGTCTTGCGATTTTTTTTTATTTTGACTTATTAAATTCGCAAAATAAGATTTACGTTTGATGTGTAATTAATTATTTTCCTCATTCAATTTATCTGATGCAAGCATTATACATCATTTTAATGACAACCAAATATAAAAGTCGCACTGATGTCATGATTCCTTTTAAATCAAATATTTTAATATCACCATAAAACAAACGAGTTATTTTTATTTGCTAAAGATGGCAAAATTTAAGCAACAGTACACCTACGTTTTTACTAAAACTATTCTCTAAATTAAAAATAGTCCCGTACGCAAGAATTTTAGATAACCTTACCTAGTTTGGAAGTTGAAAACCGTAGCAAAATCAGTTAGGTTTTCGTAATAAATCTGTTTATTTTAGAAGGCCAAATCCATAAGTGCATTAACCTAGTAACGTAAATGTGATAACTTTGCCTTGAATAATATGATAAATAGGAATGAATTTCCTTCGTCTTTTTCAGCCGCAGAAGTGTAATTGCTTCTTCATATGTACTATTTTGTGACCCAAACAAATCTTACTTATTTGTGGAGCAATGAACACTGAACTTTGAAACAATATGATTATGATGACATAATATTTTGTCATATTAAGACATAAATAATATGACATATGTTATAATAACATCGAAAAATAAATATTTATTTAAAAATCATGAAATTGGAAATAAAAATAAAATATGAGTTAACTCCGTTATTTTTATATAAAAATAAACTAAAGAGTGTAAAATTTCGCACATGCGGTGACAAAAACCTGTTATTTGTCAAGAATATTATTTAATAAAACTTGAACAGACTTTACAGTGTCCAATACGCGAAATACTTGTGATTATAATTGTTCTTTGGTAGCACAGTAAACAAAATATCTATATAGTTATAATAATAACTGACGGCACTAACAACACTGGCAATAGACATTGCCGAATGGCTTAGGAATTCATTAGTTCAAGTGATAAACTACATAATTTTCTCAAAATTTATTTGGTTCCATGAAATAATGACGTAGGTAAATGATTTAATTTTTTCAAGAAAATGTATGCTTCTGCAAGACATCGTAATCATAATTTATCAGTACGTCAATAATCATTCACTGCTCAACATGGACCTCTGAACAGACCGCATTGACGTATGATCAAAATCCACGACTTATAACTGCAGTTCATTGTTCTCTGGTATTATTGTTCATTTATTCCCATAAGTTTGAAAAATGTCCACGTTATCGTCATTACTCTAACAATAGCACAAACGGCATCCGTTCACTATTAGATGTTTACATTGCTAATTCTCAGTGTCTCCATGCATTCAGTCAATCGTATTCGAAATGGCGAAAGTACCTTTCTCTGAACAATGTTGTAGCCGTAGAATCTTTGACAAGTGACACTCGTTGATGTCATCTGCGTAATTTATGTGCGGGCGAGAATGGAACAACTCTCTACAAATCAAATCACAAACTCGACGTCTCGATGGAAACGGTCGGCAAACTAATCGCAATAGCTACCTATGAAACATAAATGTCTTAAGAACTCATGGTCTTATTATTTGCTGCCCGGTTAACGTAATCACGTCAACGCCGGCTGTCGCTGAAATCCAGCGCTGGGCCTCTGTCTCGCATAGGGTCGCAGCATTATGCTGCGCGATGGCCTTTTTGCGTAGACATGACGCATACTTTCCCCCAACTTGTTCTTTTCGTGTATGTGTTTCTTTCTTTGCGTCATGTTTACCGCAAATAAACGTATTTTCTTTCTTTCTTGATAGATTTCAATTTTCTATAGACTGTTTAAGACAAGACCGCCACACTTTTCTCAATCACTGCAACTCCTGTAAGCCAGAATCTACAAGTGGACCCAACCGGAAAATCGCCGAAATAATATACCTCGGACAGACCTAGATGATTCAAGTCTTGGATGGAATTTAACCCGCAACTAAATTAATCAGAAGAGAATATTGGAGGAGTCGGCAATCACCATAATAAGAACCAATAGAAAAAAAAGACTCACAAAGAACGGAGTTATAGTTTATCTTTCTGTGATAGCTCACCGCTGAACAATTTTCTATTTTATCTACAACATATCCACAATGACAATCAATGTAATAGTAACTGTAGTTTATTATAATTAAACATCCTTTTGAGTTTCCACTAAGGTTATCGAGGTTACAACTGTCACACAATCAACCTTACAATACGGCCGATATAACAGTTAACTTAGCAGTTCCGAACTTCGCACAGAGGGCTGCGCAGTAACATTTTTTAGGAACCAAATGGTGACATGAGGCGAATGTGAGTGAGAGAACATGCGCGAAAGTTATTTGCGCGTATGTTCAGACCTGCCAAGTTAAATCGGCCGTATTGTAACTAATGTCATAAATGAAAGCAATTTATCTTCCAGTGATTGTGGCAGGTCTCTCAAAGGGTTAGCAGAATGTGAAATTGTGACCTTTTAACTATTACAGGCCTAAGAAATCCTAAACTGTTTCCTTTAAATTAAGCTCTTTATTATAAGATAAGATTACAAGTAAGATTGAACATTGATTGATATTAGTTTTAGGATTTGATTTCCGCAAAGAACTAATTATTTCTTAACAAGAAGAATAGGATTATTCTGAGGCTGGGTATCGTCTATGCGTGGGAGATTTGAATTCTTTAATAAATAAATTGTAATTGAAGTGAGAACCATTCTACGGTAGCGGTAGAAATTCTTTGCATTTGGGTAATAAGTAATATTATGAACCAATTAGATCGAAATATAAAAAGGGCTAATTTCCTTTTTCAGAAATCTGACTGACTGCCGACGGCTAAGTATCTGCTACCGACGCTGCGGACTAGCTCTAACTAACAGAGAAATCTACCAAACAATAAAATTATTGTAATTTAAACTACGACTCACTTCTACAGATTATGAAACATAAATAGCAAAAAAATACATTCCTTTTACTTTTTCTGTAATGTGTCATAGATTATTTTGTTTCGCAACAACGATCGCTTCGATGCGTATACGCATGTTATCTTAACGACCGAGTTGTAACTTGTAACTATCAGTGATTCATTTCTAGTATTTTGAACTATTTTTATTATCAAGTGTTAATGTTACTTAATTATACATAATTTTGGTATATTATACAAATTAAAATATTTGACGGCGCGTCTAAAGATATTACGACGCTAAACTTACGGAGTTGATTTTCGAACGATTGTGACAGCTGTCAACTTGACGTAACGGGTACTGAGGAGGCGGCCCCCCGCCAAAATATTGGAAGATCGCGGAGATGGATCGAAACCGGGAAACCGGCAAGGATTCATGGCAACTGTGTTATTGGTGATCATGGTGACTACCCTGGCAGGGCAGTGAGTTGATTGATCTGCGCTCGCGCCTCACGTACTCGGTGGAACGTCGTTTACATTATTGTTCATTCCCATATAATTACATCTCCTAGCCCGCAAACCCACGCATAATAAGAGACAATAAGACCTCTTCTGATAAAGACCACGTATTGCCTTTATAATTATGGTAAAAATATATAAACAGGAAAGGAAACATAAAAAACTTTTCAACTGTCCGAAAAACCCATTTGCTGCTAATTTCCAAAGAATTTGGCAAACAATGGCGGCCGAATAGGTCGTTGAAGCCATAAATTAGTTAATTGTCAATCGTCGTTATCTTGACCGGCGAACATTCCTTCATTCAGCTAATCATCATACAAAGAACATTCCAGGGAGTTGGTAGCATACTGATGTAGGTAGTACCACACAGGAGATTTGCGAATTCATTTGAATCAAAATATTAGAAGAAGGCTTTAGTCATCTAAGTACAGTCGAAGAATGAAATGGTTGTAATTTGCCATTAGGGTAATTTTCACTTGCGCAAGCACCATGCAAATAACAGTATTGACAGCTCGAACTGGCAGGTGACATGTCATGTGCTCGATATGCGGGACAGGGTTGTGTTCCAAAATTACTTATCCCTTTTATTTCTGTTCCTCGAATAACTTCCGTTACTTAATTGCTTTTTTCGGGATCGTCAACTAGGGCAGATACTTATCCTAATTAGAGAGTAATGTATTTTATATGATAACTAATATTTAAACAAATCTTATCTCAAGTATTTGTTCTAGACTCAGAATGAGCTAGATGAACTATATGAAGACTGGATAATCGCAATCTGCAGGGATACTCTGCCTAACTCTGTAGCCAACACATTCATATTTTATAAAATAATTTAATATGTGAGTTGGCCGCCGCGTCTATCTGTCGTCTATATATTAGCTCGTGTTTCTCGTAAATCTCTTGTCGACTAGGACAAGAGATTTACGAGAAACACGAGCTAATATTTTTTAAATGATTGACTAAGTACTCAGCGAAACAAATCTACTATAAATACCTATGTATATGAATTAGCTACTCTACTACCTAGGATTGATAAGAAAATACTATGAAAATCAGTAAAAACCCATTTATGTATGTAAAATAAAACATCCGCTTTATTTAGCATACTTGTGGTAATTTGTTCATTTAAGATTCCTGTAGTTCGAACTTCTAAGCCTTAGTAACACACGATTTTAATAATGAACACTAATTCGATCGACGTGCTGCATTAGAAAGGTAAGGACACACAGGAGTAGGAGAAAAATATGAGTGGTGTCTGTCGTGTAATGCTGTTTTTTTTTTTTTGGTAAAATGCCTCTTATGATGTCTTGTTTATTAACAAAATTGTCCGACAAGCATAGTAATTGTAACTTTTCCGGTGACCGTTTATTCTAGTAATAATTATTTGAGGTTCAATGTTTTGTATATCAGCGAAATTAAATGGCTACGGATTCACAATAATTGTTAGTAGTTTATATAATATCTCCTTGGTTAGTAGTAGAGAGTATTATAGTAGTAAAGTGCAATAAAAAACGGTATAAGTAACTCACCATATATTTTCAAACTGATTACCGAATGAACCATTGTGCCATTACGTACTTTGCATCAATTGAGTAGCTGCACCTACTGGCATTCTCTGGCTTTTTAATTTAATTTACACAATCATTTCACAAAGAAATGCATTTATAAATCACGACTCTCATGTAATATTTTCAGTACGGTTAAAAATGTAAGTGTAATAAACAAATTGTGTAATCAGTTGTTATGGATTTCACACTAGGTACACGAAACGCAATATTAAAACTGATTTTGACGCGTATGCTTAAAATCATTCTTAATGTGCTTTATCAATTAAACTAGCAGATGCCCGCGACTTCGCCCGCGTGGATGTCGGTTATTAATATACTAAAACCTTACTCGAAAACCACTCTATCATTTGGTGAAAATAGCATGAAAATCGGTGCAGTAGTTTTTGAGTTTCGCGAACAGGACGACAGATAGACGCGGCGGCCAACTCACATATGAAATTATTTTATAAAATATGAATGTGTTGGCTACAGAGTTAGGCAGAGTATCCCTGCAGATTGCGATTATCCAGTCTTCATATAGTTCATCTAGCTCATTCTGAGTCTAGACTATTCCTAAATTAATTTATCTAAAGATATTCTATAAATAATTTTCGCATTTTCCCCAATCTAAAAGTCAATTATAAGGGTAACAGCTGTTACACATTGAAAATAAAATAGTGACAATGCCTATCATATATTTTTATGTTACAAAGTAAAAGTATATTACCTACTACAGTGAAACTAAATGAAAGCTAATAAAAATATATATCATAGTGATAGAGCGATATTATATTGTAGAGAGTATTTTCTAACGTATTTACAACAGAACTTATCTAACATAGTTTTCTATAATTTATCTTCTTCTTTTCCTTTTTAATTTATTTATTAATCTTTTGTTTAGTAATTACTAGTAAATGAGAACTCACGATTCGTTTCCTTAGAGAATTTAATTGTTAACATTGACATTGATTTGGGTTACTTTTTTATGGGACTGTCTGCCCTTGAAAATCGGACAACAAGATTTAAACAGTAGCAGTCTCTAATCATGCACATACATTATATTATATTCTGATGAATGATGATGGATTTTAAAACATTGATGTGGGATCATCCATCCATAGCCATTAATCATCGCAATAAACTTTCTGTCCATCAAAGTTCAACAGTTACAATTTTTTATGACGTATCAATATTTTAGGCTTGTGCAGAATGTTGCCATATTTCGGGCGCGACAAGCCAAGGGTCGCGCTGCGTGTCGCGCGCAAATCTGCACGACCCTTAAATCATTAAATTTTTCGTGTCTGTTTGTTTGACCGCGCTATTCTTCTAAACTACATCATTTGAAGGTTTATGTTTATTAATATTAATAGCATATAATACAGAAATCTCGTTGTTTTGTCACGAGGAAATAACTGAGTGAATCAGGGGCGGGCGATTTAAGTATAAAAATCGGATGCCAAGAAGTGCTTGAATAATGGATGAAAATTGGAGTAACGAACAGAGCAAAATAAATAAAAATAAATACAAAGATAACAAACTAAACTCTCCATCTATAACTCAGTTGATAGCCAAGTCAAACAATCGACTCATTACAATATTTTATGATAGCTGCTGCTCATTGTCTGAAACCTGTTTATAAGCGAGAAAGAAGTGCTTTCGAGAACTGAGTGCAAGCCTTGACCTAGTACTAACAAATGTCTAACAAGAAGTATAGTGACGTACGAATGTATGTATGTACCTACATGGTTTACATTCAGTTTTCTTCAGAAGAACCTTGGTCACGGAATTAATCATTCAAGTTCATAGCATAACATGTTTTGTTATAGGTAGGTGTTAGATAACACACATGTGTTATAAAAACATCTGCATAGTTTCAAAAATCTTTAAAAATGCCAACTCTCGCCTATACCTTATATAGTCTAATATGTGGGTTATTCCACTAATCCCCATTGTCAATCCCCATATGATGGAGGATGTTACATAAGCAGCCATAGCGTTTTGTAACCCCACCTACGTTCATAAGGCTCCTTGTTTTTCGCCAATCTTGTAAGTCTTTCTGATCTTTTACCCACATTTCTTATGATCTTTAGGTTACGCCACGTAGGTATACAGACTTATACAGTAAAAGAATTGTGTCCGTATGGATTGACGAACCATACGTCCCATTTAAACACGGGTACTACCATATTTTGGAGTAAATTTGCCGAATTTGTAGCCCCGATCCTGGAATTTGTAGCAAAATTTAAACGTTACATCATGTAAAGGCTCTTACATACTGGCGCGATTCGTCGCGCGACGTGAATTTTAACAAAACAATTTCTGAGAAAACTGCACGGCGAACAATGCGGCGGCGTCGCGTCGCGCGACGAATCGCCCCAGTATGTAAGAGCCTTTAAGGTGGATCCTCAATTCAGACGTCTGAATTGAGGAAGAGATTTATATGAAACATGGCTCCTCAATCCATATGGACACAAAATATTACATACTTTGTTGATCAATTGAGATGAAGGATCAAGAAAATCACAAGTAGTCAGTCGGCTCAAATATCCACATGGTCACATCCTGTCAAAACTAATTCAACCGTAGTTTTAATTACTGAAGGATTACAATGTCCATGAACTTTTTTGTGCATTGACGTACCTACAGAATATTGTGAAGGTGACCCAAGTTACCCAGTTTGCAAATAAAGTGGGTTTTAAGGACTCATACTTAACTTAATTTTTATTGTTTTAACTCATATTAAATGTGTTCTCAAAAAAAAACTTTAATTTTTCTTAATTTGTACCTTCATTATAATTTCTACATGGTGGTATCATAACATGTTTATCTTACTTGTACGTATTACAAATAGGGACTTAGTAAGTTTCTATTGTAAGGCATTTAAATTATGTTCATTATAATGTCAAGCACATAAGTTTCGTAAATATTTAACCACATACGGTAAATTTTGCAACGTGCTGTATTTTGGAAAAACCTGAACACAAGTATTGCGAGAGCTTGCATATAAGGATAAGATATAATACTTTTTGAGGTTTCTTCTTTTGCTTTATATTATTTAATGGCCACTTTAGGTTACCTACAAATTTTTATGCTAAATAGGGAAAATTTACTCAAATTTTTCGTACATCATACCTTTGCATAACGGTTTTATGTTATAGATACAAACAAGCCTTAACAACGAGACAAAAAAATACGATAAAATAAACCAATGGCTAAATAAAAATATAACTATATCTGATGTAGGTACGATATCAATCTAATACCAATAATTACTATAACCAAGTTTCGTAACATCACTCACGGATCTAGCTGTCTCAGTTTCATTACAAACTCAATATTAACACATACAAAAGTGTTAAAAATATCCGGTTATACTCAACCACTTAGCCCAGCTAGGTTCCGTAGAAATACCAATTATGAAATACTTTGCTATTTTAGGTATAATTTGGTTTAATGATTTACTGAGATTATAATTATGTTTGAAATTAAATGGCAAGTCATTTTGCAGGTTTGTAACCAAAAATGTCAGATGACTGAATTTTCAATGAAATTTGGAACTTTATGACCAGCGCACGAGGGGTTTAATTTCACGTAATTATAACAACTATTTTCGTCTTTCTGAATAACCTACGGGTTAGTTAAAATTGGCTTGTAAATGGTTTAATTGAAATAAATGCTTTGAGTTTGAGATTGACATCGTGGAATGCAATTCTGCATACCTATAACCAATATGTTTAGGAGCTACATTAGGCGCAAAATGCCCAATTCTCAATATAGGTAGGTACATAGGACTGTTTGAACTACAATTCCGCTATGAAGAGTTTTCCAGGCAATTTATAATGCATTTCGTAACTAACGTCTTTAAACTCCGTAGAAAACTGTGACTCGGTAGTTACTAACCATTACGGCTATCAACATTATAAACAAACAAGCCGGTTCCAAATATCCGAGATATCGTTAACATTTCTTGCGGAACCTAAAATTAAAGACCCTGACCACAGATTACATACACGTAGATGTAAATTATGGTGACTTCCTTCCAAGCAGTTTGCCGGCTTGTCCTGATCTTTGCCATTTGTCCAATTAGAAAGCTGCGATGCCCAATGTTTGGTATGATTGGATAAGAGGTGACCTCGTGAAATCATGTCCGATTTGCGGTGTACAGAATTAAAATATAAACGGTCGTTATTTCTGTATTGCCTTTTATTGCATTATTAGTTTGTGTAATTAAAAATTATACGTCATTGGCTGCCTTTATTTAAATTAGTCTGCTGATCGAAGGCTTTACGAAAAAGGCGAACACATTTTCGAAAAATCATTTCTGGGAATCTACTGCATTTCTGTTTCGTTTATCTTACGTTAATGCTAGGCCGTTGTAGCGTTTAATTACTTCCAACTGCAGATAGCTTTTAACTCCGGAAAACAGGCAAAGTTTACTCCGTAAGATAAATCAACCGCTTTTCACAGAACATAAATTCTCACGTAGTATTTACACGCCATATAGCGACGAATACCATGCAAGAGAACGTAGATTGCAATTTGATAAAATTATGATAGGTATACTAGCTGCGGAAGAGAACACTATCAGATTATAAATAAGCAGCGTGCGGCTGTTGTGCAACCTTCCTTCCTGATTCCCACGTGTTTATGCGAATAACTTTGTCGTATTGTCACTTAATGGCATCGGTATACAAATAACAGCACTATTGTTTTTATTTTTAATTTAACAATATTATAAAATTGTGCGTAGAGAATATGTATTTTACGGTAGGTACAAATATTATGTATCATTCAAATCTTTCATTATACGTTGTGCTTGAAAGACTTTTATACCGTTAAAGATTATAAAATTGAGGCCAAAAACGCTTGGGATGGAGCTGCTCCAATTTTTTTACATACTGAATGTTGTTTTTTTGCTGAAGTATTATATTATTTTTTTAACAATTATTGTGAATGCGAGGACTATCTGGGTCATTTTTTTTCTCTTTTTTTCTCACTTACTTTTAATGATAATCTGTCAGTTTGAGTACTATATGCGGCCTATTCAAATTTCCTTTTTTTGATATTATACGTCGAGTCGTTGAGCTACACGATTGGTGACAAATGCGTGGATCCACCCAAATCTGTATGGTTCTTTCCTTAAAAGATCATTTCAGACACAAAATCTTCATGTTCCTACGGCCGCTCGTTAGATAAACCTTCCGCGCACTCGATACTGTTGCGTACTTTAAATATACAGTGTGATTTCGAAGCGCGTCGTTTCGGTCGTTTTCAATGGAGATAGAATACTGATACTTATTTATACTGTGCCGATGTTCGCTCGTTAGTAACTATTTCGCTTACACCCTCGTTGTAATTTTATTTGTTGTTTTTTTACTAAGTACATAGGTACTTAAGTTTTCGAATTCTCTATGTAGTCAATTATTTTGGTGCACGGTAAAACTCTAATGAGTTTACGTTTGTTAAAATACTTTATAAAGTAAATATTTATGTCATTGTATAGATAAAATGTATTAATGTCAATGGGTATATAAAAATCCGGAAATAATCTCGGTCAGATCATTTATTTATTAATTTTTATTTATTAATTTTTATTTACTAATTTTTATTTATTAATTCAGTAATACACATATATTAATATTTTAATTATTGTGAATGTGAAGACTACGTGGGTCATTCTTTTTTTTATGCGGCCTTCCGAAATCTCCTTTCCTTGGCATTCTTCGTCGAATCGTTGAGCTCCTTAAGTTGTGAGTTCAGCTGCACGATTACTGACAAATGCGTAAACTAATTGGACAGGTCCACTCACTCTGTGTGGTTCTTTTCTCAAAAGACCATTTCAGACACCAATCTACATGGTCTTCACAGGATCTGACCAAAATTATGTCTCAACTTTAAAACAGACTGTGACCTTTCTCCTACACAAACGGCATATTTTTTGGTCACATTAACGTTCAAGTCCTCAGATTGAAATCCTCCTGAATTAATTAAACCTAATTAATCTGTGTTTTTTTTAATAATTATTCTATACTAGCTGCATCCCACGGTTTCAATCCCGTAGGAATATCGGTATAAAGTATCCTATGTCCTAATCCAGGTCATGGTCTACCATGTGCCAAATTTCATTCAAATCCGTTCGGCCGTTTTAGCGTAAAACGTAACAAACAAGCACATAAACTCACTTTAGCACTTATAAGTTAAGATTTATTGAATGCGATTTCTAACTTCAAGTATTAAATTGAAATATTTGTCGGTTGTAAGTAACCTGCCTATACGATATACAGACACTGACACATTATGCTCTTAGTTCATTGCAATACAATGAAATACTTTTACTAGTCTAGTCACTCAAACCAAATGTACTTGTAAATGGGCGTTCACATCGGTCGTGGCCTACTGCTATTGTTAAGTAACCTACTAAGTAGCCAGTCAGGACCTCCCTCAACTTTAAATTGTATGTATAATATCAACAAAAAGACGGTCTACATTCTACATTACGAGTCGTGACAATCGATTTATTTAAATATCGAACTCGTATCGCGGATTGCGTAACCAGGTATTGTTGATTTTTTATTCAAACTTGGTAGACCTTTGTGACATACTGCTATTTAATTCGGCTAGTATATGGTGATTCTTTTAAATATCAGGTACAAGCGATCGCCCCTGTTTCCTACGGCTGCAAGGACGACCAGTCAAAACATCGAGATTCCTATGCGGGTAGCATAGGAATCTTGATGTCCTTTATCTAGGTTAAATATTGATGTATTACAAACCTTTCGGAATAAATGCTCTATTGGCGTAAACTGATCTAAGATTTAAGCTGTCTCAGACAGGAACGAAAAGTGACTTTGTATTGATATCTATGTTTGAGTTGTTCGTAAGGAACAAATCTAACTCAGAGAGATGTAATAATGATTCTAATGATTATAATTCTAATACATATTATTTTCTATGGTCGCGAATCATATTTTCATCAAGATACATTCTGACACTGACTTGTAAATTGCAAAAAACGTAAAAAAGTTTGAAATTCGTGAACTACCACTGCGGATCCACGCACATTAAAATTCAGCGACATAAAACAGCTACACAGAATTAAAACTTAAAAAGTATTAGACATTAATTAAGCAGATTATGTTTGCACAATAACTATGCTAACCCAGATTAATAATTTGGAATAAACTACTTTCTATTTTCAAAGTCGCAGAGGCATGATATGTACATAGAATTTGCAATATTAATATTCATAGATGAAATAAGCACTTGCAAGTGCGACAATATAGAACCATTTGTAAAAAAATTCTATCTTCCTTAGTACCTAAGGAAGACTGCATAGTAGCTGCCTTAAAATAAATAACGGAGAACCAACTTTAATTTTCTAGTTTCTTTGCCTTTGCTAAAGAAATCAGGGATTCAGGATATACCCAGTGGGCGCGCTCACATGCAATTTTCATTCAAAAATTTCGTCTTGCATGCCCAAAAGATAGTTGAGAATACAACGACATAAACGATTATTACTAAGAGCGAATTTCACACGAGATCACATTATTATAATCCACAACAACGATAACACTGACAGCTCTTGAAGGCGTAGAGTTTCATTGTCGTAAAAAAAGTAATGTTCTTTTACTTGCCCACCTCTATGTCCTGACATGACTCGAATCAACAAAGCATGACTAACAACATTATTCTCCGTCTCAGTTACACCCAATATTGTGGGAATATCATTGTACACAACATAATAACTTTTTTGCACAGTATTTTTAATGAACTCATTATGATTTTTAACGAACAAAAACTTGTACACACGAGGTGTGGAATTGTGATAGTGCAGTTCGCAATACGTTTTAAAGGTTAAGGCTTCAATTGGGCGCCTTAATTGTCTGAATACTGCAGTCTTGTTGCGGAAGTGTTAACATTTAATTAGTGTTATTTATCGGTACACTTTTTCCTATAAGAAATGTGTTAAACCAAACGGATCTTATGGCTTATTCTTATGTCCTTTGCGTTTACATGAAAGAGTTTCTACGCCAAAAATAGAAATGCGTTTCACACAGTGCGAGTAACCCTTGTAAACATTACACTCATAAATAAAAATACGGCGACCTAATTGAAATAATTATTCGGCATACGGAACTCGATTTTTTACTTGTCTTTTTGTCTAGAACATGGAAATCGAATACAAAAGATGCTTATTCGCCTAACAGCTCAATACACTGTCTCTTCACGTGATACGGAAGCGATACCTAAATAAATGCCGAGTGAAATCTAGTAGACACCATTTTATCCGATTTTAGATTATTTTAACATACTGAATATTACCAATATTTTAGTGTCTAGTCTCATCCGTTTCAATGTCATTTTTATAGGCCAAATTGTTTTTATTTATGCATAGAAATTTTAGCAGCGTTATCGTTTAGATGTTTTTAATTTAATAATTATCAAGATCTTACATAATTACGAATTCAAATATCCGCTATGAAACGAGAAGCAAGGTTGTCGAGTATGCTACGTGGTGCCATAAATAAAGTTGTGAAATTCATTAATAATGTATCAATTTTGGTAAGATTTATAATCAATACGTGACCTTAAATCACTAGAAGCGCTAAGTACATCCATAATATCGCTCCAGTTACCCACAAAAGTGTAATTGTTATGTAAATCCCCGTCTGATATAATGTGTACGTGAGACAGTGGACTTGCACTTTCTAGTATACTTTCACAGCTATTGTGATCGCGCCGCCTGACGCAACTGCCGAATGGGTGCTACGTCAGGTCTACGTCATACTTAGAGTGTAGACAGTCGAACTCAATTTTGATCCGAATCAATGCTAACGGGCTGAGTGCACGCCCTTGCAAGATGCCTTGCAATTTGGAATAAGACCGTCTATGTTCACCTAAAAACTTGTAGTAAATATGGCATAATTATAGTGTTTGAAGCAATGTAGCATTTTCGTTACACTTTTATTAAACGCTATGTTACGAGGGTCTCGAAAGCTTTAACTTGGATTTTTTTATATATGGTAACTGTCTTCTCAGGATAGCGTTCACCATCATCGATGTCTGCATTTGATAGTGTACAAACGCAAGTCTATACAATACAGAAAACGTATAACATAACATAGAACTTGGGATAAACTATTAACACAGTTTTGGTACAAAATGTTTATTACATAAATGCTAGAAGCAGGTTTCTCTACGGATGAATGATGTTGCGGAATTTGGAAGGCTTGGAATCAATGACAACGCTTGTTTAGATTATTATTCAGCTGCAGTAAGCGCTTTGAAAGCTTAATTCATTTAGATAAATGATTTGATCAAAATTGATGATGATGATTTGATCAAAATTGATGATGATAATAATATTCTCAAAAAATATAATACATTTTGGAAGTTATGTCAACTAATTAACAAAACTCACATAATATAACATCACGCCTGTTTTCCCGGAAGGATAAGGCATGTGTACAGTTGTAAACCCACGTTTATATATTTTATTTTATAATGCAACAAACAGTAATAAATTCCTTTCTACGCTAAACATACATGTTCACTGCAGCATGAGAAAATAATTATGTGGTAACCCCATTATAACTTTCATAGTACATTTCCCACCGTAACACCTATCATAAACTTTTTCATTCTTATATAATGTTGTAAGTCAATAGGCCGCACTCGTTTTCCTGCAACACACCTTTACCAACGAGTAAATATCCCACAGAGAAAAAAGTTTATACAATGTGATGCCTACCGTAGGCGCACTATTTTTTAATTAATGCTTATGAGTCACAGAGTCCGTAAGATAGAAACAATTATACCTTTTTAGACAAATCAATCTGCCAAGCCTTTTTTTCACAACTATGTTGGGGTCTGCTTTCAGTCTAACTGGATATTGCTGAATACCATAATTTTACATGGAGCGACTGCCTATTTGACCTCCATAACCCAGTAACTGAGAAATACGATACACTTTGGTAAAACTGGTTATCAGACTCGGGCTTCTGACGGCCCTTAACTACTATCAAAGATCTACCAATGTCAGCCGGGCCCAACGGATTAACGTGCTTTCCGAGGCACGGAGGAGCCTTGGTATGTAAAGATACCAAGTTTTACCAGTTTTACACTTTGGTAAAACTGGTTATCAGACTCGGGCTTCTGACGGCCCTTAACTACTGTCAAAGGTCTACCAATGACAGCCGGGCCCAACGGATTAACGTGCTTTCCGAGGCACGGAGGAGCCTTGGTATGTAAAGATGGTCACCTATCCATGGACCAACCCCGGAAAGGTAGCAACCTGATGGATCGACCCGTACAGCTGGTTTTACGTACTCACGAGCTCCTACTTAAAACTTACAACTGACATAAAAATACAAGTCTCTAAATCAATGCAATGTGTGGCTAGATTTTCGTGATAAATACAGACAACGCACCAATGATTGTGACGCAGCGACGCGATTATTGGACAATCACGTGAACGATGCGGACACTTGATGTAGCAGGGCGCTTGTATGAAAATTAGGGCCAGTTTCTCGAACGGATATAACGCAATTTGTGTGAAAAATTGGCAAGCATGCGTAAACTGCTGTGATTGATTGAATGATTTACCTATCAGCGGCGAATCGCAGCAGTTTACGCACGATGGCCCTTAGTCTCTGTAGGATGTCTACTCTTGAACCCCTAGTAACCTTCGCAGCTTTGTTTTTATGACGCCTTAGCCGTGTTAAACACTGTGTTGTTGCGTGTTATATTTTGTTTAAGGATGGAAGTCGGTTGCTTGTGAACAGTTTCCCACGGTAAATTTATAAACAGAGGGAAATACCTACTAATGCGTTCGAGTTAGCAAAACAAAACACAGCAAAGTTTTCAATGGGGGGCTTCATTTAACTTTTTTTTTCCCCGTGGTTTTGTAAAACGCGGGTCATGTGAGAAAGTATTGTAGTGATTCTATTTCATAGGATCGGTTTTCAGATTTGGTATTTTATTGCTTTTGGCAATATCAAAAGCTCTATTTTTTCTATAATAATAAGAAAGTTCTTGGTAATGGATTACAATCTATCGTAATAGGCTTATAAGCAATTTAAATCTTACTTATTTTACGAGATAGATTATGATATAAGAAGAATCGGAGAAATCAGAGTGTCAATATGCAGTTTTACAACATTTCGTAGCACTTTCTTAGGGTCTGACAATTTGATGAAAACAGTTTGTTCATGTGTTTAGCACAGCATTGTTACTTTTATTTATTCACTATTTAAATTAAATACTATACTAACTCAAATGGTTTAGTTCTCAAAAGTTCAGAGAATAAATCGAAGAGATGTATTATCACCTTAGGGCTTAGGGATAAGGCGTTCTTATTCCTAGGTACTACTACTAGCACATAAAAGACGCCTACACTTTTAAATAAAAACTAAAACACATAATTTGAAATTAGGGGTTTGCTTTAAAAAAAAAAAGCATAAAGAACTCTCAAACAATCAATCAATTCAGCCTATCGCAGTTCATTGTTGGACATAGGCCTCTGCCAGGCTGCGTCACAACACCCTGTCCTCCGCTCTACGAAGAGAAACCGTACGAGATTTGGTTACTCTGACAGATAACTGTGTCTGACAGACATCTGCTAGATTCTCCTTACGTATGCTAGGCTTAGGTAATGCAATCCCTAGACATGTCCGGTGGGACCGTATTAGGCGTAGCGCACACCGAAGTCATTGCACATAAAACCACAACCGTGAAAAGGTCCGTTCAGACTCGCAAAATGAACTACAATTCTGTTCATTCATGTTTTCCTAAGCTTGATCAAAAGACTTCTGGCAGAGCTTAGGCACTTAATGCAGATAGTTTTCATGTATTTTGTTACTCAAACCTATTACTATTTTATCTATAGGCGATGTTAACAAAAAAGCACAATTTTCTAATTGATGATAAAACTCACCTTTACATTCAATTGTGGCAATGTCTTATCAATAATAGATACATTTTCAGCAAATGAAGTTTTTGTACTGGCTTAAGGCGCATCGACTTTGCACATGTTTACCATTTTTTTCCAAATCTCTTTAGTGAGTGATTGCGAAAGAATTTGACCCGAACACGGTTTGATTACACTTTCATCAGAAACTATTGGAACAAACTATAGAGCTACTGATTAATGTGCATTTTCCTTTAGAAGTCCGCTATCTTCCCCGTTGCGCACAGGCATCTCGTCTTGCAAGTTGAGGTTACTGCGTATCGTAAGCTCGCATTATCTAATTATTATGATGGGTACTTGAGATATTTTCGCGTAGCTTTATTAAGCAATTTTGGTTCCCTTCATTTTAAAATTGCTTAGTGGTTGAATTGCGTCTGTGATTTTAAGAATTATTAGTATTTTATAAGTATTTAGTACGCGTAAAAAACGTAAGCACTTGATGAATTATCAAAGCGGCACTGCTTAGTACAAACAGAAGGCTCCTAAGGCCCCGTTCTAGCGAAAAGCAATCGACGCGCTCTTTTATATGAAATATGACATAGTCACTCGATCAATCAAGTCCTGATCGCGTAAAGATCGCGTACTTACGCGACGATCGCTTTTTGCGTGGACGGGCGAATAAAACAAAGCCAAGTTAAAGAAAAAAAACTGATTCTTGAATTTATTAATTCTATAAAATAATGTTCGTTATTAAAACAATAATTTTCATAGTTCGTGGAAATAATAAATCGATTTTAATTATGAATAGCGGCAATTTCCTTTTGTGATTTCGCGAAGGGAACATAAAATACTTAGCTTTAGTGTTCCGTCGAATCAGTTACTAAGACGTCTTTATTATTCAACTATACATTATTCAAATGACTTCATAAATGAGCACAATATCATAAAAAGATTAAATAATGCATTTACTTAAGTAATATTTCCAACAAACTTGAAAATAAAAGGAAAAATGTGATAAATGTCTAAAGTATTTAAGCCTTTTCTCGGTTGAAATTGAGATGTGCAAATAACATAACGCAGCACGACTGTATTTCCCAAAGGGTGGGCAGACATGTTAAATATAAGTATGGACAGTATACTGAGCTCATGCTCAGCAGAGCAACTGCAGACCATGAGGTCTTGGGCTGCTTGTTTAGGCAGTGTTATTGAGATTTTCCATCAGGAAGTATTATCAGCCCGGAGTCTGGATTTGTGTCCGGTTGATGACAATGACTCGCCTACTATTACATGCGACTTAAACATAACTGGCAGTAGTAGTAGTTCATCCGTACTATAGGTATACCTCTGCTTTACCCTCCGGAGCAAACCAGAGGGCCTAGACAAGTGACAATCGCTTCGAAAGCGTTTCGTATTTCTACAACGACTTTTAACAGGATTGAATTGACATAAGCTTTTCGATAGCTTATTTCAGTCCTATACATTTTTGCCTTTTCCATCATCGTTATCGCTGATAGAATGTCACTTTGTCTAGGGCTTCACAATTGAAAACAAGCCTTTTTATGACACCTTTTTTCACCTTTTTTCCTTCAGTTGCCCGTTGCCAAGGTCCCAGTATCCCTTTCGGACTTTCCCGCAACCCTGATTTATATGACGCCTAAGTTTTTGATTTCTCCTTGCATATGCGTCATGCGTTAACAATAAGCATCCTATTTAAGACCAGTCGCTTTGCAGCTACGCACCAGAATTTACGCGCAGAACCACTATTAACTAGTACATATTTATTGGTCATAACGTTTTATAACGGTACATTAGAAAACTATGAAAGCTAACTACCAAGTACTTAATGTCCAGATGATCAAAACATTACTAGATATCGATAGGTTTATCTTGCAGATTTTCTTCACTTTTAAGACATTTAATTAATTTTATTTACATTTAAGTCGTAAATTCTTACGTGTCTCTTTAAGGAACTTTAAAATTGGTTAAGGATTTAATAAACAGACAATATCTTCTTATTGAAACCGTTCCAGATTTGTCTTACTTACTTACATATTTGTCTAGTATAATCCATCTCTAATGCTCCCACTGCACACTGCTAGGACTCAAGCCTCCTCTCTTTGAGTGGAGTGTATTCCATAATAGTGGGCCCAGTGCGGGTAAGTGGATCATGGCATTTTCGTGTTACTGTTACCATCTTGGATTTTTAAAGATGGCAACGGTATGTTATTTTGCCGTCCGGCTGTGCCGACCCGGAAAGGGTGTAAAATTAAAATCTCAACAATAGCCTTGCCTAAATATAAATCCTAGTAATAGAAAATACAATACAATATAGTAGATATATTAAGTAACCTATTCCACTTCACTATTCCTCAAGAGTCATAACAACCCTGGAAAAAATCGACTCGTGTTTCACCTCTCAACGAGGCATCCTCTGGATGACGATTGACCAGTCGCGAACCCGAACACGACGTGTTGCCACGCCTAGCGCTGGACGCAGAGACCAATCAACTATCAAGAAACTATCCTAATAATAGATACAAGACACCTTAATTGGTAATTCTTCTTTCTAAGCCATGACCAATGAATTCTAATAGGCCAAAGTTACAAAATACCTGTTAATCTTTCGAAAAAAGAAATAGTAGGTCTGTGTGTTAAGATGTCTGAAGCTAGACCTGTCTTGTCTAAATACAGCGTGCAAAATCAAACAATAGCTCGATATTTATATGCAAATGTGTCGATCGATTCTTGAGACAAAGAATGTAGGCGGGAATAGATATCGATATAGACATATTTTACATAATAATTAACATTTTACGAAAGATATTCCTTAATAAGTTATCTTCATATTGGTTGCGTTTTTGCAATTTTTGGTCCTTTTTCGTTTATAATAATTGCGTTGTATTTATTATCAAATATGATACAAGGTGAAGACAATTTGACAATAAATTTTATTAAACTTCGTATACGTAATGACGTTTCCAGTCTTCATTATTATATTCATATATTCCAGGTCATAGATACTTGTACTTCAAGGTATTATTTCAGGTTTACAGGTAAATACATAAATTCACGACTTCTTCCCATGGGAGTAGGGAGAAAATACAGAACGCCAGCTCCTACAATCCTTACATGCAAATTTTCATGCTAAAACTAATTTATTTAAGAAATTTATAAACATTTTGACACAAATACACTCATGGAGTCGCATAACTGTTATCTTTAACATAAAATTATTAACGACCTATACAGTGTAGTCACATTTTTGTATGACTTACTCATAATTATTTTGAGAATTAACTAGCGACGGCTGAATAATTACTGTTGGAATAATAGAAACACGTGTACCAGTATAGAACATGGGCATTTGAAGGCAGTAAGAAAACTTAAAGAAAATGCCACGAACTAGAAAATTCTACACTTTTTCATTATTAATCAGTACATACACTAAATTCAATCAACTATGCCTAACGCAATCCACTGCTGGACATAGGCTCCATATCTCCCAGGCTGCGCCACAACACCCTGTCTGCCGCCTTCCGCATCCAGTCTGTCCCAGCCACGTTTTTTTTGTCGGTCCATTTAGCTGGGTGCCACCTTACGCTTGCCGATACGCGGTCTCCACTCCAGGACTCGTCTGCTCGCCATCGGTCCTTCGACAAACTTCTCCTGCCACTTCAGCTTGCTTACTCTGCAAGCTATGTATCTCCGGTTCTTTTCCGGATAATTTAATTCCCGAAGTTATCCTTCAAAGAAACTCCGAGTATATAGCCCGCTCCATAGCGCGCTGAGCGACCTTAAATTTGTGAACCTGCCTTACTGTGGGTGTCCACGTTTCGGCACCGCATGTCATAACGGACAGGACACACTAGTTGAAGACATTTAGTCTCTAAACATTGCGGGATGGGTGACGAGAAGATTTGCGAAGTTTCTCAAACGCTGCCTAACCCAACACGATCAACACAATCTGAATCTGTTTGAAACAAATTGCTAATCCAATGATTCATAAGATTGAAAAAAAATCTGCTCAACAACGTAAATAACGCAATGAATTTTGTTGAACTGTCAAAATGGATTAGTCTTAATCGGTTACTAAAATAAGTTATGCTATTAGATACTGAATCCTTCTGTCGGTTTCTTCCTCGAAGTTGCGTTGCACAAAATTACGTAATACGAATATACCTATCAAATAAGAAAAACCCTGATTAGCCAGGCATGTCAATAAAAACTTGTAATGTGTGACTAAATAATTTACGATCAAGTAACAATAGAGTATAGTATCGCGAACAATACTAATTATGCGCGTAATGTAGTGAAGTACATACCTACTTGTTACAAAAACAGAAGAATGTCTGTCCGTTCGAGTATGTGCTAAGGAAGTGTTTACATTGGCAGTCCTGATTGCTAAAAGTACAAATAATATAAATATTTGTTTAAAATTCCGATTAATCGGGAAAATCCATTTGCCAAGGAAAAGTTTTCTGGGTGCATTACTGGATAATAAAATTGATGATGAAGGAACAGTACTTTGGAGTGTAATTTTGGAATACCAATTATAGCTTTAAGTATGACATGTTCTTCTGAAAAGTCAGGTGGGTAGTACTCGCAACCGGGCGGCGGCGGCGTGCGTATGTATGACCAGATGTATGATGATGATGTAGTTTCTGGCGACCCCCATGTGAAGAATATGTGAGTTTTTATATGTATCCATGTATGTAGGTACAGCTGTAAAGTCAGGAAAAATATTTTTTAAGCAACGTGAATACCAACTTAAACTGTCCGTATATTCAAATCACAACTGTCATTCCTTGTGAGGAGCTCGTGGCTAAGTAATAACAGCCGCTCGGGTCGATCTATCAGGTTAAGCTACGCTTGCCGGGGTTGGTCCGTGGATGGGTGACCATTTTCACATATCGAGACTCCTCCGTGCCTCGGAAAGCACGTTAAGCCGTTGGTCCCGGCTGTCATTTGTGGATCTTTGACAGTCGTTACGAGTCGTCAGAAGCACGAAAGTCTGACAACCAGTCTAACCAAGGGGTATCGTATTACCCAGTTACTGGGTTGTGGAGGTCAGATAGGCAGTCCATGTAAAATACTGGTATTCAGCTGCATCCGGTTAGACTGGAAGCCGACCCCAACATAGTTGGAAAAAGGCTAGGCAGATGATGAACTGTCATTCCTTGTAATTGTATGAAATGGTTACAACACGGTAAATTGACGAAGGCTGTCAATTTGCTTAACAATTAATATTTCCTTGACTGTCCATTAGGAGCGCAGTTCTCAATAAAAGTAAGTGACAGATGCTGAACTATGCTGCTATTTAAGTTAAAATACAGAAGTCTGTAGTTCAAACAATAGCGATCATTATGCATAATAATCAGGCATAACTTTACCAAATGTAAACGCCACCTGTATTGATGCAATTCCTCGGCAATTGTATTGTACCTACCAAACAGGTGTTGGCAAATTAATATTTAAAACGGACAAATTGTAATTGGATGCAGAACTGGTTATTTTTATTGTTAAACTAGAAAATCAGTTAGTGCCTCTACCAATGTTGTGAATTTGTGATAAAATCCTTGAAAATACACTTTTTTTTTTCTTTTATAGATTTCGTATCCGTATGCTAGGAGTATTTTTCTTCTTTTTCGTTTGGTTAGTGCCTAACCTGCATGGGTAGCATGACCACCGTACAAATGGATTTTGTCGACGGAAGAATAGACAAACTGACAGATAAACAATCACAATCTATTTTTTATGGGGGTCATGCTACGCGTGCTTGTGTCAGAGTTTTATGCCGCCCATGGGCCTCTGAATTGGTTTCACATGCCATCGAGAAATATCTCTCTTGCATGCTGGTTTCCTCACGATGTTTTCCTCCACCATTTTTGAAGCAAGTGATAATCATACAATACGCACATAAATCCGAAAAGTCAGAGGCCTTGGGTTCGAACTCGAGACCGGTATGTATGACTTGGCAGTCCGACGGTCACACTACTAAGCTATCACTCTTGTATCAAAAATAACTCGAAAAGCAGCGAAAAATTAAATTAAAAATGTGCAAAGCATGTTGGAAACTGGCTCGTACTAACTTGAAAGCCAGATTTGGCAGTTTATCTCCTTAAATTTTGATTACCACCCTCTGTCCTGCCTCTATATCACCCAGCTTAGGCTTTTCATGTCATGACTCTTTCTTCACTTATGTTTATTTATTTATATTATACACTTTATTGTACCCCAGATTATACATGACATAAAATCCTAACTATATATATGCGAAAGTGAGTTTGTTTGTTACGCTTTCACGCTAAAACGACTGAACGGATGTGGATGAAATTTGGCACAGGGGTAGACCATGACCTGGAATAGGACATAGGATACTTTTTATCCCGATATTCCCACGGGATCGAGACTTCGCGGGTAAAACCGCAGGGTGCAGCTAGTTAAATTATAAACTACAAAACATACAATTGGCGGCTTATATTATTGTAGGCATACCCCTTCATACATAGCATGGATTTCATTCTACTTTCTGTCCATTTCTTTCATCGAAAGTACGAAAGAAACGATCATTTATAATGACATCAAGATATCTTAGATATACATAATATATGTTCGGAATTTTACTCAAATCGGTAAGAGAAAACAAGTAAGCGTCGGTACACCGTTTTTACGCAATTACTGGCGATTGAAGACGAAACATGCTTGCCTAGATTTCTATCTGTTGACATGACTGAGCTGTATGGCCTGCCAGCAAAGCTAGGCGACCTACTAATTTTAAAGAACACATAAAAAACTTGAAACTAGCCTGATAAACGAGATTTGCTTGCTTTGCTGTTTATGACATTATAATTTTCCTTTACACTTCTTCAAATAAGATGATGTAAAAACATGGCGGTGGAAACCGATTCTTGTCGCGCGTGAAGACGTATAGTAATTGGATTATTAAGCACACTTTTTCTAGAAACTCTTTGGAATTACTATGATCGATCGCTCTTTTCATAAATATGTGTGTTTGTTGACGTTCTTCTTTGTGACGACGTATATTTGTAATTAATATAGCTAAGTATTTTTGTCATGAAAATAACGATTTCACAGACTTTTCAGTCGCTTATTGAAAATGTATAATTATTTTACTTCCTGTAAACAATATCTCTTTGTTATCTTCGAAGTCCTATTAACATTATTTAGCTCCATTTAGTGACATACGTGCCACATTCAGCCGTATGTTTACGCCCAGATATATTTAAAACAAATTCATGTCTGGTACGCGAAGCAACTGGCATCATATCTGCCTTGACGAATTTAAGAAAGTGAGCTTACACAACTAAATATCAAGTATGAAGGATAGCTACTTACTTACTAGATACTTTAGGTACCGAGGTTCACCACGTTCATCATGTTAAGAAGGGTTGTCGTTTATATAGCATAATTCCAAGCGGAAAACTAATGTAACGGATACTTTTCTGTGATCAGTAAACCCTATCTCACAATTGTTTTGACTGTAGCAAATGCACCAAAGACTTAAAAATAAATAGTGCGGTCATGTACAGTGGACAATCTGCAGCAGCATTCATATCTACTGCTTCGTTGATACCTATCACTTGTTTTTCGACATCGAGGACACAAAAATCACTTTGTAAGTGGAAGGTTTCACTTTCTTCCTTCCCTAATGCTATGACATTGGCTATCACACAAGCCTTGCTATTTATCCAACTATATCAGTTTAAATGCGGGTCATTATCACAAATGACGGCGTGGGGCAATGCAATAGTAACTATTGCTACACAAGAGTTACGAACGCAGTCGTAGGTAGAGTAAGCATCGTTAGACATTGAACGCCGAGGCGAATCGTTTGTTGAATTTATTTGTTTTCTTTTTTTATAGCATTGAATGTATCAAGTGTCAGTTTTTTTTTCATTCATTCGGTTCACGCTATGAGACTTCGGTTAGTGCAGTTTATTCTTGTACAACTGAGTCGTACTGAATATAAACAATAAAAAAATCAAGTAACAAAAACTAAAACCCAACTACGACTTAAAAGGTATAAACAAGACACCACAGACAGACAAATTAAAAATCCGGAGTCACACGTGTTAGGGCATAAATCGAACAGATTACGTGTGACATACATACCGGTCAAAATCATAACCCTCCTTTTTTCTTCGCCGTAGTCGGGTAAAAATGTGTGTCATATTTAAGCTGTTTGGTCACTTAGTTCACAGTTTACATAATTAGATATTAGTACAATACAAACATGGACTTGAGTGCAAGTGCACTTGAATTCGATTAGTTCATTGTATCTTCAAATTCATCATAATCTTCTTGTCCCATGTTACTTGGGGTCGCCGCAACACGTTTTCTTTTTCCACTCTTCCCTGTCAACCGTCACGCTATCATTCACTCCCTTCTCTTTCATTATCATTCCTCACACAATCTATCTATCTTTTCTTTGGCCTTCCTCTCCCGCTTCATCTATCAACATTTATATTCATGACTCTTTAGTCTCATATGTTTCCTCCCTCCGCATACCAGGCCAAACGATTTCCTTTCAACTTTTCTGTCACTGGCGCCACTTGTAAACTTCCGCTGATATACTCATTTCTTACTTTGCCCATGTTCGTCACTTGTGTTGTGAAAGGGCTTAATGAGCACAGTTCAAAAATATATATATTATAACCTATATATTTTTGAAATGTGCTCATTAAGCCCTTTCGTTTGATACCCAACATGGTACGATTAAAACATTTTTTTTTTTAAGTTCCTCACTTTATGTCCTCTAGAGGGCGCCATTTTTAATTTAATGTGACTTCACCTAGCCTATAACCAGCGGACAATCACGACGCTTCTAATGATACCTCATTTGTCAAATTGTGATAAGTGGTTTGGAAGATAGGAGGAAACAGATGAACATACATACATACATACATACATACATACCGGTCAAAATCATAACCCTCCTTTTTTCTTCGCCATAGTCGGGTAAAAATAAATAGCCGCCAAAACAGACTAGGTAGGTACCTTAAATAAATATCTCTACTGTATTTAGATATGTGACGGACGGACAATAAAATTATAATAATATAAAGGTTCCATTTTTCCTTAAGGCCGAAACTCTAAAAATATACACGTTTGGAGTTAATATGCAACCCTTTTACGATCTGAAACAATCTTTCAAGCAAGTGAAGTCGTTTTAATAAGTTTCTTAACAATAATAATAATGTTATACTTAATATCCAGCTTTGAATATAAAATAAATAAATAATACTTCTTTAAATACTTTAAAATCTTTCTACACATAGGTAAAAAGGTTATTAAATATTATGTTTTCTTCTAAATGTCAATGAAATTCTGCACAGTTACATATTAATGTGTCGGATAAAAATCAATGCCATCTGATGTAATATTTACTTCCTACTTTACTTTAGCAAAATAATTCGGAATGCCTTTCTACTCAGGTCAGGTCGTTTACGTAATTTCATTTTTCATGCAGATATAATAGAGTTATCAATGCATAACGAATTCATTAGTGAATACTTCTTTTTTGGTATTAGTTTCACTATTATCATCGTGAAATTTTAGACGTTAAGTGTTGGTGTTAACGAATGGCATGAATGTATTGTTATAAGAAACCGCTTTTGAAATATTATAAACAATCATTGTCTTGTTCCTTTTATTGAAACTTTAGGCAAGTTACCTAAGGTTCAGGAAAACATTTACTGCTAATTATAAAACTTGAAGGAAAAAGGAAAGCCACGGCGCTGCTGACAATTCATTGACATGACGAAAGATGATACCCACTCTTGTGAAGATACTTGCATCGCCATGCGACATAACTCTTATAATTATATTTTATATTGCTTTTGGAACGAAGTTCTTTATCGCACGTTACACTAAAGGAACGTCCAACCGTGTGTCCCATGACACCCCTCGACTGTATTTTTTTTTTAAAGTGTTTTCTGGTGTACAATGAAGTATGTAAATAAATAACCTTGGTAGTCCACCTCGATATCTACCAACTATAAATTACCTTTCTTTTTTTCATTAACACTCTTTTTCTAAGGAACTTTTTTTTTAAGGAACTATTATAGATCATAGGTAAACCTATACACGTTGGCGACACGTGAATAATATATTTTTACGCCAAACTTATTTAAAATGTAGGCTTCAAAGCTTTGCATCCGTACTTATTTATTTATTTTTGTCATTTTCATAACAAGTTTAATAAAGAATTAGAGAAACAAAGCAACATATTATTCTAATGTTATTTTTATGACGTGCATACAACGATAATCCTGTTATATTCAGGTTTTGTTCGCTGAAATTCGTATAAATCATTGGTTCATAATTTAAATATTTACAACTTAAATCAGTAAAGTGTTGTAGCCACGTTGCCTGCCGTTTTAAAAACCATCTCAGAAAATTTACATAGAGCGGTGATCGGATTGCTATCCGACCGCAATCCAATCAGTGTTGGTCATTCTAAATATTGCAATAACATCTTCCCTCATGTAGGAGCAACTTCTCGATTGCAAAACATGATGAGAGTACCCATGCCATAAACGTAAACTGTCTCCAGAAAGTTACAGTGTGTATTTTGAATGATTTTATTTCTTATCGAAGACATGCTTCGCCGACCCTAAATAAAGGATAAGGGCAGGAGCACGATGATTACGAAATTAATGGACTAGGGAGTAATGGGCTTTTTAACCAGCTTTTCAAAGCTTTTAAAAAGGAGGAGGTTATCAATTCGGGTGCTTTTTTTTTGTAATTTCAATCATATAGTTTTTTTTTTCATGACTGAAACAATACAAAAATAAATAAATAATATCGAGCACAAAACGCCAAAATAACACGTTATGTGGTCCCCCTTTACCTAATTATTAGAAACTTTATTACATTTTTATTGTTATAGTGGCAATAGAAATTCAGAATCTGTAAAAATTTCAAATGTCTATAACATATTTCGGTTCATGAGATACAGTCCGCTGACACACAGACCAACGCACGGACGGACGAATAGCAGAGGCTTAGTTATAGGGTTCCGTTTGGCACCCTTCGGGTATGGAACCCGAAAATACCTACCTACAGGCAGGCAGTAAAACAATTGACAAATGTCAATGAAGGAATCACTCGACTGCTTCAGACCTAAATACCTAACCAGTAATACCTACCTACAGGCAGGCAGTAAAACAATTGACAAATGTCAATGAAGGAATCACTCGACTGCTTCAGACCTAAGTACGTAACCAGTAAAAACACATAAGGATTTTTTTCTTTCAGCAATAAAAAGATAGAATATTTAGCATTGCACAAAGTTCAAAACCAGTGTTTTTTTAACTATACCATTTACATACTTATGAGTTCTTCTAAACCGATATAAAATAGATGCTCAAATCAAGCAGTCAGAAAAAAAGATTTTTGCGTATATAAAGTCATTTTCCCGCTCATTGCCACAGAAAAACATTTTTGCTAGTCACCTGTACATAATATTTCTTACATGAACAATAACAATACTTATAATATACCAGTTATGAATAAGTTTAGTAACAAGCCTATGTATCAGAAGCGTTCGTTATGTCTACAACTATTTCATGTTTTCTAAACATTGCTTGGAATCTGGCTTCGAATCGTAATAATAATGTAGATTGTTCATTATGAGCCGCTTCAATTTGTTGTGGGTTTTCACATTTTTGCTTGCTAATGATCTTTTCTTGGAGTGAGGAATATTATTTACTAGCTGCGGCCCGCGGTTTCTTCCGTATAAATTTCGATCCCATGGGAATACCGGGATAAAAAGTATCCTATATCCTTCTCCAGGTCAATATCATCTAAATCCGTTCATCCGTTTTAACGTGAGAGCGTAACAAACAAACAAACTCACTCTTGCATTTATAATCTTATATTATATTAGTTTATATTTTTTGAACTTCGATGATTCGAAAATGCTTGTTGTTTTGCAACAAGTATTTCAGTAATTTCATCATTCATTTCGTCTTCTATTTAGTAAATTCCTTATATAATTAGTAATCTGAAATCTAGTATAAAATTGTCACATTGTCTTTTCCACTTTTATCATCCCGCTTTTCCGAAAAATTGTACCTACTAAGCGCGAATTTCACCAATGAAACTGAACGCGATCAGGCGGCCTAAACCGGCCACATTAGCAATTCCTCTAAAAGCAGTTCATTTCCTGAATCCCAGCTGTCATTAGCAATTCCTCTAATTTGACATAAAAGCAATTCATAATTTTGTGGACCATTTTACGAATCTTCATAGAAAACTGTCAAACAGAACAATTATTTCGTAATACACGCAAATCATATTATTAATCGTCAGTTTGTGACATTTTACGATGATTCATAATATTTTCACATTATGATTCTGCTAAAGTGACCGTTTTAAGCCCCCTGAACATGTAAACTAGTGCTGTCAGCGTCAATATTCCACAACAATGAAACCACTGGCAGATCTTGAATGCTGATGCCGTTCACTCTCATTGAGGAAATTATCCCTAAAGCTAGGGTTCCCTAAGACTGCGGTGGCCGCCACATGGCGTAGTAATTTACCACGATATTTATGAAAGTAACTTGCTGTTTTTTTACTAGAGAGCGATTTTTAACATCGTGATGTCAAACCCCGGTGCCATCATTTTCATAATGGCTGACACTGCGCGAATTTAGTGGCGGCCACTGCCCTTCTAGGAAACCGTAGCTTAAGTAACCTATGACGTTTCGTGGGAGAAGCCTGCTTTGAAAACAGTGTAAAAATGCTTATACTTTGAATATTAAATTGGCTATATTGCGTGTTTAACACCTATTTGTTTATGCCACAAAACACAACAGTTATGCTCTATTGCTTAAAGTAGAAGATCACTGACCTCTTTTACCATAATAATTCTTCTACAAAATAATATGCTAATGTTTACTTAACTGTGGGAGCATTATACAGTATGAAACCAGTCACATAATAATATATGTAGGTGTATGAAGGTTATATTGAAAATACAGTTCACATGGTGCAAGGAGCCATGAACTGGCATTCTGCCAATAAATGCAACAGTGGGTATTACTGCCTATTAAATTACAAACTGATTATTACTCAGGTCCTGGGTTCAATTCCCAGGTGAGCAAAGTGTTATTGGGCTTTTTTCATCAGGAATTTCTTAGTCCGAAGTCTGGATATGTGCCCGTTGATGGCAATAGGCTCACCTCCTACATGGGACTAAAACATAGCTCGCGAAACGTGGGTGTACACTGTACTATAGGTATACTTACCTGTGACTACCCTTCGGGGATTACAGGCGTGGTCTTATGTTATTGATCAGGCTTACTAAAATTGTCGAGGAAAATAGGTACCATTATCAGTAGTTAACGCCATTTAACGGTATTTTGATTAATTTTAGGAATCATTAAGCACGCTAATCGTCTTCCGATCGAATTAAGTCAACGTCCTTCATCAGCTAATTAAGTGTAGCAAAGTCATTAATAGTTATCGTAACACGTGAGCCCAGGCCCATGACCCACATATCAGTTGTATAGCACTCTAACATTGGCCTTATAACTATCGGTTCAATAAACCCACCATAAACGCAAGCCCTTCAATTTAAAACCACATGCTTTATTGTACAATGAAATCAATTTAAAACTGAAAATCAATTATGTTTATATAAAATTCAATTACCAGAATAAACTAAGAACGTAGCTTTAATGATAGAGAAATTTGAATTAAAATTATGCTAATTGATTTAAAGTCTTGCCAAGTTTTTTGACCGTAGCGCAAAACTATAATAATTTATGGCTTTGCAACGAATAAAATTAAATGACCAAACAATAACTTATTTGGATATTGTTTACATATCAATTGGTTTAAATCGATGTAAATTTTATTGATAATAATCGCCTTAAATTATAATAAGACTCAATTTTTCCTTTGCCAGTCACACTCCAATACGTTCGAACTCAAAATTGGCACGTTTCAAGGCGCGGTGATTACCCTAATCACCGCATATTGTACTGATAACTTTAACAAAAGAGACCTTTGTCTAGAACTAGGACAGTCACTAAATGCGTTTGCATTATTTTTATTACGTGTGCAAAGTATTTTGTTGGTCGTATTTTCTTAAACAAAATGTTTACTTATGTTCTATTAAAGTATTAAGTGACGAATATCGAACTTAAATACTAATTAATATTATAGATTGTCGTCATCATGATCAAGTCAGCCTGAAATCATCAACTCCTGGTATCAGCCTCTCCTTTCTTCTGCCATACTACTCGGTCCCGTGCGTCCAGGTACTTATTTTCCACGACTTTGACGATATCGTCAACGGAACGTGGTCCAAGACTCATGGTCTCAGGGACTCGTGGTCTCTGGTTTCTTTGGTCTATCCTTACCCACCAAAGCTTTAGGTAATTCATTGGATATTGAAAACTGTGCATCTTTAAAAAAACCTGTGAAGCAGAACAGAGACTTACAGCAATCGATGCACCACTTCGCACCAGCGTCTCCAATTCAGAGGAAATGCACCTAATGCACTAAGCCCTCATCATTGGACATCCACGTAAGTCGATTGCTATTATTAATGAACATGCAAAAGACTAACCAAATGCGAATCAAAAGGAAATTGACGGACCGAAACACAAGGTTTGTTTAAAGAGTAGAATTTTATCGTTGACTATGTTATTATCTTAAACTTCCTTTTTCTATTAGAGTGTTACCGGAAACCGGAAACTGAAAGAATACATTAGGCCGTGAAGCTACAATACTATACAGGCCGCTAATCTGAAGAACTGTTCAATAGACCTGTATCCTGTCCACGCCTTCATGTTATGAAGCCAAGATTTTTTTCTTTCAACGTTTCTGAACATCTACTTATTTCGAAAGTACAAATTCAAAATCAAAATCATTTATTGGTGTGATTTTTGGTACATTTTACATGAGATCTTATTAATAAAAAGTTGGTTCCTCAAAAATCTACCTTAGAGATGTACACTCTTTCACATCATTGTCATCATCATCAATTAGTAACTATTATATAAAAAAAATAATCAACATAATAAAATAAAATAATTACAGCGAAACACATCATAACTTAAAACAGAGGAAACAAGCAAACATAAACAATTGATTATAAATAATGAATACACGTCATATTTATCTTATACATCAGTTCAAACTTTCTGAAGTCAGCAACCTATAAATTTCACAAATACGCATCTACATATATTGCGCGACAATTGAGTTCGCGGCACCGCAACGTAGCGGTGACGAGTGTGAGCAGTCAATTATTACAATTTGTGGACGATCCGGTAAGTGGGTAAGACCATCTACGGCTCAGATTACCGGTTTCATGGACGCTTTAGTTTGTTTAGTCAATTTATTTGCGAGGCGGAACTGATTTCTTTTCGCAATAAATGACTGTGGAGAATGTTTGGAACGTTTGGGTAAACGGTATGTTTTGTGATGGTTTCTTGGCTCGAGTTTTCTCAAGTCAAGTTTGATTTATCATAGGTACTTATCTAGAGCTTAAAGTTCGTCAAAAAAACTTTTTTAAGTAGGTACTTATTTTTATTGTAGAGAAACCCTTGTGAATCGATTTTCCAAAATAAGTTGGATTTTCTATAAGAGACACTATATATATATACGAATAAGTGCTACCCTTCAGAATCTTAAATCCCACCTGTTACATCAATCCGTAATTCCTCAAAGTCGGCAACCATCTTTATCTAATTACGTCCAATTTTTAATCAACAACACGGGTCCGCCTACACGCCCAGTTAGCGTTAGCCAATTGCTTCATAAATTCATACGAAGTGCAAAGGTCAAGTACGATGAACTCACAATAATTCGTCAGCTCCCACCGACGCGGGCGCATCGGCGATCAGATCTAATCTACCGACCGACATCCTAAACGTTTGCGAATTTCCACTTCCTTATGAATGAAATGCAAATTGGTGTACTGTGGGGATGATTGCAATCTATTAAGCTTAGCTTCCGTGAGACAGGTTTCAGTAATGTTTGTGATGATAGAGAGAAGATAACTTCATCACTTTGAATGGCTGATCAGTGATTACCACGATATGAAGACAATCAACTCAAACTTATACTTAAGCATGAACTGGCATATCATGTGCCAATGGCTCATAAATTTATGAAAGAAAAAGAAGTGACGGGTGTCAGGGGGCAATAAAAGAAAAAAATTATTGCGGTGTGCCGACCCCAAATAACATAGAACAAGTGCAGAAGGATAATGATCCTACTCGTATTACTCCTTTAAACCTAACAAATAATAAAGCTGAATATATTCCTAATCGTCACAACACTGCGGCGGGAAAAGCCCAAACAAATTCCCACATCTAAAATTTAAAACAAACTGTCAACAATACATGCACTAGGAATCCTAATGCACCACCTGACACGTTCTGCATGTGCCTTACACTGTAATAAAGATATTCTGTTCTCCCTAGAAGGGCACAAAACGTGGTCCCCGCATCTCCGTGGCATACTAATAAAATGCAAAGTATATTGCTTTGATATCATCCAAGCACATTGGAAAGATTTCGATCTGTTTTGCTTGAATACTAAGCAGTGTTATTATTTCTAGGTAAAATGGTATAAGTACTTTGCTTTCTAACATTAATTGCATTCAGCTAATGTTTACTTTTTCAACTATTTCAGCTTTTGATTTTTGGAGTGCATTGAAAGATCCTCTACGACTCTTGATGCTTACATAAATGTGCATCTACGATACTTTGGGCAGTCAGCTAATATTTACGGCTCTGGTAATCGTTTTCCGTTCTACTTCTGCTTTTGGTCATATAAGCGTAGATGATGGTAAGGTAGGGTCCAGGTTAATTCGTAAATCATTGTAAAATAACAAACTCCAAGAGAGAAAAAGAAAATCTCCTATGAGAAAAACATCGAGTCCCATAGTCCAACAATTACTTTTCTTAATGAACTGAGGCCTTAACCTCTACACAAATCTATAGGTACTATTGATTATAGTATTTAAATGTGGAGGTTATTTATAGGCACCCAAATTAATAGGGTCGAGGCGAATACTTCTAGAAAAATTACAGACCTTCAATAGTCAATACTAACTCGACAGTACATTCATCTATGTTTAAATCTTTAAACTTCATAAGCTTACACAATCCTAGTATATAACTCCGTTAATTTATGGGCAAGAAACGAGATATATTAGCTAACTCTGAAATGTCAATGAGATCGACGGCTCACTAAATAAATCCGGTCTAGTCAATAGGCCTACCCGGTAGCGATTTACAAACTGCTTAAAAATGTAATCATGTAATTAAACACCATCTATTATGGAAAAACGAGAAGATCACGTCATAAATCTTTTTGATTCTATCTTGTAACACATCTTTTACTAAATTTGCCTTTGCCTTTCAATAAATAGATGTGCTTTGTGATTATATCATCGAATGCGAATCAAAACCTACACGATTCAAAGCATAAAAGGGTTAAAATCTTACAAATTGCACCAGTAAAGTTCACGCTGAAACCACGAAAGAATAAAATTAACGGTCGTAGCCAAGAACAATCAGCTTTGTGAGTGCTCTCAGTGAGCTTAAAAAAAACAGCATTAAGATGGATGCAAAAAAAACCATATTCTCGGTGACGCGTTGTCGGCTTCAACAATAATGGTAACAAAAAGCTTCACAGTCAATTACTCTGGCTCAACACTCGTGCGCCGCTTACGACGTTTATGTAACAACTGATGGAAAACTTCGTCGCACTTCGTAATTGACCGATCGAACCTCGGATATCGAGCATTTTGTAAAATGCATAATCGGCGATGTCGATTACTCGAGCAGTCGGGTCTTATTGGCATTGTGACGTACGGAGGCCCAATTTATGTTTGTTGATTGAATTTATGTTTCCTGAGTTTTGGTCTAGACGTTATTGGCTGTCTCAATCAAAGTGTAAAAAAGGTTATGTGCAAAGTTCTTCTGTGCTGAAATGAAAGTAATAAAATAACATAGTTTCCTACGTTACATTGTGCTGGTGGTTATTCCTCCTCACAACAGAACCTACATACGCGTCTTTACGACCCATTATCAACAAGTGTTTGTTGGTATCGCCGGACCCAGTGTAGAACCTTGTGGGAATCCTGTTAAACTATTTTTTTTACTCGTTTATATTGTATCTGAATTTGTATTGGTGTGATGATGTCCTTCAAGAAAGTCTTCCTATTGTTTTGACCACTTATTAATATATTTTTACCCGACTACGGCGAAGAAAAAAGGAGGGTTATGATTTTGACCGGTATGCATGTATGTATGTATGTATGTGTGTATGTATGTATGTTCATCTGTTCCCTCCTATCTTCCAAACCACTTATCACAATTTGACAAATGAGGTATCGTTAGAAGCGTCGTGATTGTCCGCACATTAAATAAAAAATAGCGCCCTCTAGAGGACATAAAGTGAGGAACTTACAAAAAAAAATGGTTTAATCGTACCATGTTGGGTATCAATGAAAGGGCTTAATGAGCACATTTCAAAAATATATAAAAATTATGATGTAGGATCTAGTATTTAAAAAAAAATCAAGTAATAAAAACTAAAACCCAACTACGACTTAAAAGGTATAAACAAGACACCACAGACAGACAAATTAAAAATCCGGAGTCACACGTAATCTGTTCGATTTATGCCCTACACGTGTGACTCCGGATTTTTAATTTGTCTGTCTGTGGATTAGGATGTCCTCAAAAGGCGAAGTGAAACTTAAATACTGTAATTATGAAATTGTCAAACCTACGAAGACCTGATAACATTAATCAAAAGACTGGCTTTGTAAAGTCTAGTATTAAATATCAATAGTACCTTCTTAACTTGTTATTTAACTTCATCAATAAGATACTGTAATAATACAGTAAGAAATTAATAATTCAACAATTATGTAAAGAACATTGACCGCATCCTGTGTAAATCATAATGATTTCTACAAATGAAATTCTATTGTGATTTTTTTTCCAATTAGCGGTCATAATTCATTTTAAATTACATTTACCGTTTTATTGATATTGACGTATTATTGACGACTAATATTCATATATTTATAAGTTACAGTTTAGAAAAGTACCAAAGATCGTATGAGTGGGCTCAGTATCTGGGCAAGTGGTAAGGTCATAAACGCACAGTTGTTTATTTTACTATAACTTAAACGTCCATCCACGAATTGTATACACTCATCTCAAAAAACTCCAGACATATCGAAATAATATGTCTTCCATTCCTCCACGAATTCTATTGGGTTTAGCAAAGGCTTGAGGAAACTTTTGTCTGTCTGTGAGCGTTATGCTGATGCTCACGGACTAAAATATAATGTTCTCAAAACCGAATCCATGGTATTCAGGTCTGGAGCTGGTCCGGGAAACATACCCAGTCTGTATTTGAATGGTGCGACCATAAAGGTCGTAAAGCAGTTCAAATACTTAGGGCACATTCTGACGGACAGACTTCAGGACGACTGCGACATAGAGAGAGAGCGTAGGGCCCTCTCAGTGAGGAGTAACATGATCGCGCGCAAATTTGTGAACTGCACCAAGGACGTGAAGAATACTCTATTCAGAGCTCATTGCTTATCAATGTATACCTGCCAACTTTGGTGCAACTTCACAAAAAAGATGTACAGTTCATTAAGGGTTCAGTACAATGATGCTTACCGGCCCCTTATGAAACTGCCAAGATGCTGCAATGCCTTAAGCATGTTTGTCGAAGCGAGGGTCCCGGACTTCTACGCTATCATGAGGTCGAGGGTCACGTCTTTTTGGCAGAGTTTGAGACGCTCCAGTAACAGCATTTTGAGGGTTGTCTCGTGCAACCTAGCAAGCCCAATATTTGTGCACTGGATTTCTGTTCACCTAAGCGAGAACAAAAAATGACGAAAGACTATTGTTCATTGAAGACTAGGGGCACCTATACATACCTCCATGAATTAATTTTTATGTTTTATGCTGTTTTTACTATTTTCTATTTCAATTTTTGTATATGGGTATTTTGCCTGCAATAAAAGACTATTTATTTCATTTAGCGTCCAAGAGAGCTTTAGTCCGGAGAGAGTGTGTGGAACAGGGGAATTATCACTAACGTTAATTGTTTTTGGACTCAAAACACTTTTTATCAGCCCAAGCATTAAACAAAAGCCGTATGCCGCATCCGGGTAAATCTAACAACGTAAATCCTATTAGAACTACCGGCTGGTAAGCCTTAGGCGTGCTTGCTCCTACAACACCGACAAAGCGACTATACCGGCCTATTACGGCAATATCAATATTCACGTATTTCCATGAAAGTCGCTCTACATCTACTGCATTCATTAAAGAGTTTCCGTAATTGGCACCGATTAAAGTATCCATGAAGTGATTGCAACAATTTCCTTATTGCCGTTTATGCGAAAATCGTAATAACAAAGATTCTAATGGAATTATATTGTTTTTTTTTTTCTTTAGCTTGGTACATACGGCGCCTATTTAGCTTTGTTACGGTTCAGTGTGTTCAAGTGCTATAATCGTTTATAATTTAATGTTGTCTGCTATTCATACATAAATATAGTATTACGTATAGAGAAACCACGTGTCAGTATTGATTGCGTATTTAATTGTTAAATGATAACTTAAACACATCTTTTTTACAAGCTTTTGCGCAAAAAGGCGCATCACACGAAAGCAGCCCACCGGCATCGGGAACATGGTCCAAGCTACGGTCAGGGCTCCAGAGAGAGGAACCTCCTAACAATGCGAACCATGAGCGCCCAGAAGTACCGCTTTCTGAATCAAGCCCTTAATCCAGCTGCCCAAAGAGAGCCACCTCAGGTATTGGTCGAGGCTCTTGCCAAATAGCTGTTACGACTGTCGGCACTGACTGACTACGATGATCGCTAACATCCAACATGTCAACAACCTCCCAGCCAAAGTCAAAATTAATGAGATACTATAATTGAAATAATGAATCCCACTGCAACTATGGAGGTTGACTATCATATGTGACCAATAAACCATGATGGAATTAACTCTCGGCTCCATTTCATAATATTGATCAGGCATAGGTACCTATATCCTGTACGTACAACTTAAACTGAAATAAACAATGTTGTTAATTTTTTTTATTACTACTACTATCGTAAATCTTTTTAAAACAACTGCCGAATAAATGAATCTTTATGGATTACAGTTAACGTAGTGTATATTCATATCAATCGCAACGATCAATACCCATGTACCTGCCAACATTTCTACTGCACAATCACGTGCTCAAACACGCTTAACGTTTCTGATGCACATTTTTGTGAGCCGTTATTAAAAACGCATTTGAGTTTTAGAACCGTTCACCATTGAGCGCATAATTAAAAAGGTTCTTAGTTCATAACTCACTTTGCAAGGACATCAGCATTTCTAACGTGTAAAAAAGAAAACGTAGAATTAGAATGTGGAATCTAGACACTAAAATATGGTTAAGCTAGGTTTACATTACTACGTATTAGTGGTCTGTTTTATGCACAACAATATCATCATCAGCAGTCCACTGCTGAACATAGGCAGCTCCAAATGCAACGCCATTTTACTCAATTCTCGGCTACTACCATCCATCCAGCAGATAATCTTAGGGTAAAAAAAAAAAAAAGAAAAGCTGAACCCTTCGTAGATCCCCACCTAGCCTGAGGGCGTTCTACATTTTCCTACATTACCAGAGACTCCAAACCATTAACACCTAGGGGTAGATAGGTAGGAATCTACTTATTTTTCTACAATTTCCCTATCTAATCAAGAATATCTAGAGAGATTAATTTGATATTTTACGCATGTTTTCTGAATCTAATTTAAATCTCAATACCATTTAAAGCATTTTTAATTAAACTTAGATTATTCCATTTCCAATTTCTGGCTTCATAATTTGTTGTTCGATAAAATGCTAACGTTAAAGTAGGAAGTGACGAACCAGGCCTAGGAAACTCTGTTTTAATGACTGATGATTTAGGAGTGTGCATGACGAATTGGCCGGAAAAGGCAAACGAAGCAGCAGTATGAAATTTTGTGAGGGAAACCTTTAAAGCTCCCGCAGACAGACGTGACTTGACACGACTCTCGTAGAATTTCCATAAAGTTTTCATGATTATAAATTGTTCTACAAGAGTCGCGTCGCGCCTGTCTGCGGGAGCCTTTATTCAGTAGTGGGACCGTATAGATACAAACAAGTAAAATACTGAAAAATACAAGAAAAATACTGCTAGTTGGTCAACTTAGATCATATTTATATTTTTTCATGCAAATCGCACTCTCTTAGAACTGTGTCGTTGTCTAAACCAAGCTTAGCAAACAGTTTTATCAAAAACTAAGATCTAAACGATACTTTGAATATTTTGACTGGCAAGCCAAGGTCACGTTACTTAACTCTAGATTTCCAAACATGATACCACCAACACTGTAATATTTTAGTAATAGGTATTAACAATTATGTACGCAAAGAATGTGAAATTATAATTTCTATTTGTCAATCACTGTGACTGATCGGAGGTGGATCCGCAGTTGTAGCCCGCAAAATTAGAGATGTATTAATAATTCTAATGTTTATAATTCTATAAATACGTATCTGTTAAAGTCGCAAATCTTGATCAAGATACAACCTGAAACTAACCTACAAATTGCAAAAAACGTAAGAAAATTTGAAATTTGCGGGCAACAACTGCGGCAAGATATTTATGTTTATACTGGAGATTGTTTGATACTAACGTGTGATGTGGACTGTATGTAATATGTAGGTATGTTAAATCGTATATTATGCTATATATCATGGTTTCCATCTGATACATATACAATGACATTAAACAATTATTGTGGGTGATATTGGCATCAGCTTGATAACTAAACACATATTATTAATCGCGATATGGCAAACGTCGGGTAAATTGGAGCCTATGAATTGTAAAATATAAATAAATTATATACCTAATTACGATTTATTTATTATGTAATTACAAATGATTGCGCACAGGAGCATTATACTGACATTTTTCAAGTTCACATAAAACAAATGAGTAATCTCAGCGGTTGAAACTTTTGTATAAATAAGTCACATTTTGTTGGGAAAATTTGCCTGCATGGGAAAATCGGTAATTTGTTTACAAACGTAATAACCACGTGTAGTTTTAATCTACAAATAACTCCATCATTAAGTTCAGGTTCTCGTGCATGTTACATAGACCTTTCTACTAAAGTAATACTACCTTGTCGATGTAGTTAATTACTACTATATTTTTTTTATAATATCAATTATTCTACATAATAATATAATATAATAAACGCTAAAGTTTGTGAGGATGAATGGATGGATGGATGTTTGTTACTCTTTCTCGCAAAAACGACTACTGAACGGATTCTGATGAAATTTGGCAAACGACTACTGAACGGATTCTGATGAAATTTGGCACACATGGTAGATAGTTTATAACCTGGATTAACACATAAGATACTTTTTATCCCAATATTCCCACGGGATCTGGAGTCATGTTATGTGGGTGAAACCGCGGGGTGCAGCTAGTCAACCTGTAATTTCTAGTCGGTAGAAAACAGTTCAACCATAAAGATAATACCGAAAAATGCATACACCTACTAACATGAATAAAACCGTAAACATACACATTCATAAATATTTCGCCGCAAAACCTGTTTTTTTTACCTAGGTTTCAATTACTTTTTGCAACGATTTGCATATTTGCATAAACGATTTAATTCAAGTTCCCAAACATTTCCATATATATTTCTAGGTAACTATATCTTTAGTTAACATTAAAATTGATCGCGCTCTGAACTTCATTAAAAGCCTCGAAATTACCAATTTAGAACCTGCTCTTAGCAGCGAAACAACCACAATACCTATCAGTGAAAAAATTATCTGTCTCAATATCGTGATATGCGTGTCCTACCCGGATGCAAGCCCAGGATATTATATAAGATAGGTGCCTGTTACTGGACTCGAAGAGAGTGGAAGAAAACGTGCGAAATATACGGGTTTGTTGTAACATATTTTTGGGGTCTAATGAGAAAATAGGGTTATGATAGCGATGAAATCTTAAATTATTATCTTGACTAGCATTATTTGCTATAACCCTCGCACGGCTCCCACTCTTTCATATACGAATTTATAATTCAACCTGGTGTTTCTATTTCAGAATGATAATTTAATGTTTCTCCATAGCGAATAGATATTTCGATTTCAATGCTATGTTCCGGTTATAATCTAGAGAGTACAAAGACAGTTAATCTTGACTCTCATTACTTGTCAAAATGACTTATCATTACTCATATGGAAATTGATTGAATATTGGCGAACACTCGAAGACAAGATTAGAAAGTTAAAATCTGTAACTCGGAACGAATTCAAATCTTATATGTAATTTTGTTTATAAAATTAATGATAATCAACCGCCCTAGGAAGAGAGAAGTCGCAAATTATTAAATTGAGAACTACCTGTTGGATAAACAGGCGCATTCACAACAGATATTAACATTGGCCTTGTGGTTATACGAGATGATTATAGCGATCCCCCGGTAAAGGGGAGATCTCTATCCAATTGGTCATGTAATCATGTTACAAAGAGGGAGCCAACTAAGCACGTGACGTGATCAAGTGTTGATCCAACTTGAATATATATGGTAGGTACAAAGTGTATAGGTAGCCAAAAACAACAATATTGATTGATCAAAACATGTTGTACCAAATGTAAACAACATTTATAGTCAATAGTCAACATCATAGTTTCATTAAACAACGTCTTGTTTAATGAAACTAAATAGTATTGACTGTGTTATAATGCGTATAGCTAAAGTACATGTACCTACCAATACGTTTATAAAAGATTAGAGTTTGAGCTAAGGGGTTTGAGACATGAAGTCCTAAAGAAGACGAAAAAGCACTGAATGCGTTTAGGTTCAGTTGAGCTGTCATTTTTTAAGTCAAGCCGTATGTACACACAGCTACACATAAAGCTATACATTTCCAGTATAACCTGACTTCGCATTGTACGGAAATTCTATACAATGCAAGATCAGCATAAACTGAAAATGTATAGCTTGATGTGTAGCCGTGTGTGTACTAGTAACATGCAACATTTTTTCATAAGTGAAAAAGCAATTGATCGCTGTAATTATTGTTTCAAATGAAGAAACAAAAATATTATTCCTTTGCAATCCGATACAATGTAATTTTTCATCGCAACAAAGGCAAGAAAAATAAAAAACAAAAAAATAATTTAAAATGAATTAAAACAGCCACGGATTCGTCTGAATCATTTAAAGTGGATATAGCTAAGAATATAAATAATTACTTGTTTACAAAACTTCCGGACTAATCAATGATAGACTATATGGAATAACTCATACAGAGAGGCTAATATTCGTTTAAAATACAATTATCAGCCATCAGTCCATTTAGAACAACAATTGTTTATTCTTCCTTTTATCATAACATGACGTTTACTGTAGAACCTACATCAACCGCAAACAACATCGGGCTAAGCATAAATAAATGAACAGACGTCTGAGTTTTTAATAAGATAAAGATCCAGTTAAAGGACTTACTCAATCTAATTGGTCACGGCTGCAGTCGGGTTTTTACGCAGTCTTAATATTGTTAGAGGCTTGAAAGAGACAATCAGAATAAAATAATAACAACTTTATTTAACACTTCATGGATAAGTATAAGAATGAGGAAAACTGACTTAATACCTAAGAGATCTTATAGATCTGATTATTAAATAGCAATAATAATGTAGTCATATTTTGCAATACAAGGAAACAAAAACATTTAGCACGAGATTTGAGTATATTTATAATCTTCAAATAAATGGTGCTGAAACAGGTATTCAAGAAGATTTGAAGCTGATTCACCTGTTTAGGGTCAAGTAAGAACACAGAATTGAGACCTGGGTCATAGAATGTCTAGAACAGATGGCCAACGTTATACACCTTCGTTAGTATTATGAGATTAACCTTAATGAAATACCTACTGCACTCGAAACACTCGCTTGGCATGGTAATAAACTAACTTAAAATGACTGGTTTTAGGGTTAACGACGTTGAACATTTTCAAATTATTACCGAGATAATCAAAAGTATCACTTTACATAAGTATTTTAAAACCATGATCCTGATTAAAAGAATATCCAAAGGGACTAACCGACTTTCATTGGAATTTATAGGATACAAAATGATTGAGTTTTACTGACAAACGACGTGTTTTTGGTAGGCAAAAATAAATGCAGGAAATTCTGAGAACCTACGTTATAAAAAATAATATATCAGAGAAACTTAAAATAATTAATTTATAATGTCAGAAAATGCCATGATTAAGTCGATGTACGTTTAAAGGTAACAAAGAGCGTATCAATTGAATTACCCATGTGAGCAGAGCGCGAGCGTATCGTCTGATACGATACAATTGTTAGCAATAGGTTAATATGTTGCTAATTACTTATATTTACGAACTCAACATTTCTAAGCGAAGAATAACTAAGAGCCTGGTTTGGAAATTCAACACCAATATAATCTATATGTTGCATATATTGAATAATTACTACATTCATATAATAGATTCTTATAGAAAATAACGTTCTCCCTGCTTACTTGACAAGGACTATGGCGTGAATCCACACCATTAATATCTTACAGAACGCCAGGTATACAGGTTTCGAGACCAGTCTAACATACGTCTTGCATAAGAGAATTGTTTACTTCTTTTTGTTTTTGTTTTCAAATAGTTCGCGTGTAGTTATGATACTAACGAACTTGAAACTCATTGATCATTGTTCATCCAACGATAAATAAACCAATGAATCAATAGACAGAAAAAATATACATATATCAAAATATATATAATATATTATGCTCGGTAAATTTTAGAGTGTAGTGACACATTCAACGTTCCTAAAAAATAATAATTTATGTTGTTTGTACTGATAATGCGCAGATAACTTTTGATAAACAAGAAAATGTTCGAATCAAATTCCGATGGAAAGTATGGAATATCTAAAATAGTGACCAAAACGTAAGATCTGATACTAAAATGACAACATCTTTTGATAACGTGGATAATCATCCATGTTATCAAAAGATGTTGTCATTTTTGTCATTTACACAACTGTACGACATATTCAACCAAAACATTAGCTTTATGATTTTTGAACGGAACTTACACTCTTGTCGCTGTTATAATAGATACTAATTGGACATTAGTAAATTAGTCCTCCGCGTGCTCCATTAGACTTGATACCGTTAATTGAAATGATTGGCGGAATTGAAGTTTTTAGAAGATATTATTTCGGTAAACCTAAACTGGTCAACTGGTTAGTAAAGGTTAATATAATCAGTTTAGTTATTCAATATGTCTGCGACGAGTTAAAAGAGAAAACGTGTAAAATTTGTTTGTACAAATATTTCGTCCATTTTGCGTCGTCAGGCAGGTTTTAAAGTCGCTCGTCCAAGTGAGTTAACAGAGTGAAAACAGCTCGCAATAGGCAGGTACGTTGCGTGATATCTACACCAAACACCTGCTAGTTATTGCACCGAACTTTGTGTTTCAGTCTATTATCGCTCTTGAGTGTTGTGCCCAATTTTCATTTTTTCTTATTGTTCAGAAAGGTCAAGTACGTCTCTCGTACTATTCAAGCACATCGCAATAAATAATCATTTATTAACCTAATGTAATTTCGTCATGAACTTCAAATTGAATGTTTGCATCTGATGCAGAATCAGAATCTAAATCAAGGATTTCTACCGAGGCCTACACGTTTCGCTCGTCTCATTTGTTATCATTAGCACTCATCGTTAGCTCTTCAACAAACAATTTCATTGTTACTACCTTTGGTTTGTCATTGTTCTCCTGTGATTGATTGATTTAAATACCTCATCATCAGCTTCTCTGTGACGATTATTAATATCATCGACATACCTGTGTCCTGTGCATTTTGTAAATGATGAATGTGGTGCAGGTGTGCATAGTAATGATGATGGTGTAGGATGCATTCCAGATCGGTGCAATTCAACATTGTCACGGAGCACCGGCCGTGCCGGCAGCCGTCTGCTCACTCACGCTCGGTGCACACTTTCACAAAACAATTCCACTGGCACTACGACACGTATCGCTGTCACATCACGTTATCTCCTTGGACACCGGTAGGGGACTGACACTCATGGGTCTGGTCCTCCAGGAGCGGCGCCGATAGGTCTACACTGTCGGCGCGATCTACCGCTGCATCACGTGCACTTGTTTATTTTCCTAATCCTCCAATTATTCACACGTTATCACGAGAGTCACCCATCACTGTTCGGAATCGCGCGACGTTCAAAGGAGCGGAAGGCGTAATCGATAAGGCGGTCGATTCGATAAGTACGCGAGGTTGTTGCAGTGAGCGGCGTGCGCGCAACACTTGCGGCGCGCGATTGTATACTGAGTGCGGTATGCGAGCGGCTGCCACCTCTCCCGGGCTCCCGGCCTCGACCGCACTTGTCGAGCCCTGGGCTATCATATCGCGCCACCTATTGCCCTCTGGAGAATAATGCAGCGTTCAACGTCCGTTTCTCATTATCATCTCGACACTTCTCGACATAAAAATGCATAAGATGATTGTCTTAAACCAAGCACCCAATATCCTCTTACTCTATCCTGAATACCTTATGGAAGTATTTCATCAAACAATGTGCGCAAAATTTGTACGAATAGCGTAAACAATATTTATATATTAAAAAAATGTTTCCAAGCAAATGTTTATAACCCGTAAACATTGCACTGAAGCAGTTGATGCGATTCGTAATAGCAATTACGGTAGGTACAACAACAAATGCCAAAGACGTGACCGTGTTCGTTAAAGAACGTTATTATTGAGTCGATGCCGACAAGATTCGCAAGTAAATAGTGAAGCGGAGATTTGCGGAAAAGGAGAAAAATCAACAAGCGAAATATCCGCAGTACAGGTCCCAAGGTTGAAGGACTTGCTCGCCGTGAGTACGATGCAGGTACAGACAGACTTTCAAGTGGCGATGCATGTGCAAATATACAAGTTATTGTACTCCGTAGATATGTAAGTGAACGCATTGTCTTCCCACACCATGCCATTTATAACTATGACGTTGACAATCACTGAGCTCTGACTTATTTCATCGGCTGTGATGATTTTTTCATGAAGAGGGATTTGTCACAGGCCTCTATTTATTACAGTATCCGTTACAAGAACATTGTTGGTCTTATGTTTAATGTATAACAAAGTGGTACTAAAAACCACGTTGATAAATTCTAACCTTTATTGCTATTTCAATTCTTGCTTTACAAATGGGCAAGGTACAGAAATGGTTTGTTTATTCAGTAATATTTTTTCTTAGAAACTAGTTGATTATGAGTCTTCGTTAGTAGTGAAAATGTCGAGGTGCAGATACACTTAAAACAAGTAAACGATCGGGTAGGCCTTGACTTCAAAGCAAGGGCCGATCAGATGATAATTGCAGCAAGTTTTATTGTTTACAATGCATCCAAGTTTTTAATCTTCACATTGATCAGTGTATTCAGAAGTGTTTTTAGAAGAAAAAAATGGAAGGGTCGGGATAGCCTGTTTAAAAAAATTCAGACACTACCTATGTTGTTAATTCAGGTAAATATTCTTAAAAATATTTCAAAATTATGATTAACATCAAAAGCCTAGGTATTCTTCTAGTTTTCAATCGAGATTCACCAATCATCGTTCTAGAATACGCACATTAGTAACTCTCTCACAGCTGTTTTTATAGTACCCAGTTATGTAAAGTTATTTCAGATTTGTGAAACCAATAGTTACATTTTTGAAAACGTTGGTAAAAATTAATACAAACATGATTTAATGAATCAATAAAAAATATTAAACAGTGTGAAAAATTTGTAAAGGTAGTTCTTTGTTTATCTCACGAGCAACAGAAAAATAAGTTCAATGAAACAATCAAAGGTAGAAGAAACACTTCAAGAATATGCTAATCACAATAAAATTAAAACTTAGAATCTCGATAATATTCCTATAGATATAATTATCTTCATTTTGATCGTTAACAATGGTATAACTTAACTTCCTGACGTCATATACGGATGTGAAGCTAACGATGGCTATAGGAAAAAAACTAACGATGGCTATAGGAAAAAATATTTTCCTGAATGAATAGCAATTGACTCTCGTTATAATCGTGGTCGCTAACGTCACTGTTGAACGACGGTCCTGCCGGAGCCGGAGTATTTTGTAAAAATCTCACGTTTGAATACTGAGGTGAAGTGAGCTTGATGTGAGCGTTCAATAGTGTCAATCCCTAGCATCAGGTGGATTGACAGTGCACATCAAGCTCACTTCAACTTAGTTTTCACGGTGAAATTTTATAGAACAGTCGGTCTATTCAGTAAAAATCTCACCGTGAAGAGTTAGGGGAAGTGGTGGTGTCATTCCTAATGTCTATTTTTCTATCTTCCACTTAGATTGAACACATCTTCGATCTTGTTTTGTCACTTCCATTTAATTTATTATTTTTATTGTCAATTTAGATTAGCAGCGTTTGCCTCTAAGCGGTTCAAAGATACAATTCTTTGCAATTTTTGGTGCATGTTTTCAAGAAACGGTCGGTTTCTCACTGAGCCACGCGTTATCTTTGTAACCAGGCGCCATCAATTGAGACTGGTCATCTCTTAGCTGCCATGGATTATTTTAATCTTATATTTTGTTTTTTTTTTTCTTTTTCTCACATATAGAAGAAACAAAAATAAATAATAATAGTGTAGTGTTTTTGTTCCTATCATCTGGACTTTTGCAACTTTATAATTTGTGTCGTAATTTTTATCATAAGCCTTTAATTGTCTTTGCATCCCTATTTAGTGATAACATCATCAATTGAAGTTATAATCGTAATACTCTCCTTTGTCTATAATCTAACAAGACTGTCACCTATTTTTAACCCCCGACAGAAAAAGAGGGGTGTTATAAGTTTAATGTGTGTATCTGTGTGTCCGTCTGCGCCATCGCAGCTGCCAAACGGCTGAACCGAATTTGATTTTTTTGGTTTTGTTTGAAAGGTGACTTGATCGAGAGTGTTCTTAGCTATAAAAAATTTAAAAAAAAAACGTTTATTTGATGTTTTATTTTTGTCGGGGTTTTTTTAAATTTTTAATTTAATTCACTTGGTTCACAGTTCACCTCATTAGACCAAAGCACGTGAATCTAACAAATTTATTTACAGTAAACATAACAGTATAGTGTCTAAAATTGTTTGTCACAAGTACGTATTACGCAGGTAACAACATTATGAATATTGAAACGGACAACTTCCATGTAACTGTAAGGTCATACTGTTCACTACGAAAACACCGTTATCTTTATCTTTTTCGTATATATAAAATAAGTACCTAATAACGAATGGCCATTTACGAATAAATGTCTTTGATTCCTACATTGGAACTTATTTATGTCCCCAAGATTTTTATGCCAAATAAATCTCTTTTTTTATCTCGTAGACTAATTTGACATTTCAAATGATTGTTGATTGTTTTTTCAATTTAGAGTTTAACATTTGCACGTGTCAAATTATTTTACAAGATTAAAAAACAGACTTTAGACAAATTAATTGAACAGACTACCAGAATTTTGCGATTGCAGAAATCGGATATATTAGTTTTTCTATCTTTTCCTACTAAGTATATTGTCCCACTTGGACATATATTAAGTTTTTTGCCAAAATGCAATGACAATACCTACCTTTTTTTAAATAAAAACGAATAACTTTCTAGAAATATAATAAAAGATAAACATTGCTAATTGGTGCTATCAGTAGGTAGTTTTACACGCCCTGTGGACAGCAAAGGTGTGGAGCTAACTCAGCGAGCTAACTACTTAATTAACTATTGTTTGCCAGCATTTATCGATTACGCTTTTCACTTTAATGGACCATGGAATGTTGTTAGTGGTATTGACATATGGAACTAAGGTGAGGCTTAAAACTAGCCAGTTCTACTTTGATGATAAGGAAGGAGAATTTCCTCTATAACAAAAAACTAATCTTGGGTCAGTTTCCGGAAAATAAGATTTGAAGATTTCGTCTTGCGAATAGAATTAGAAAATCAATTGAGATGTTACTAAATGCAAGCCTATTGACGGGCTGAAATGTTGAGAACATAACTTTAATATTAGTTGGACAAATTGGTCACTAAATGGCTGACAAAACTCGACCTTACGAAAATTCGCTTCTATTTACAAAAGAGAAGCTGAAGGGTGTTTTAAGAAGTGATTTTTAAATCTGTCGATTTATTAAGAAACCAAAAAAAGGGCCCGTTTCTGATGTTTTAGTTAGTTTCAATGTTTCTTTGCAGAAGACGTTTTTTTTTTTTTATTAGTCTGTATTGTAGACCCCTGCTGAGCAAAGGCCTCCCTTTTTCCTTCCAAATCCTCAAGCGAACGGACCGCGTTAGAAACACTACCCTGAGATCCATAACTCAAGTAGCGTATGTTGGAGAAAAAACAGCCAGGCTAAAGTGGTGGTGGGCCGGCCACGTCATACGAATGTACCCAGAAGATGTTCACTTAAAAAAAATACTACATGCTAATGATGACCTAAGGTCCCACCACTACAGCCTTGTTTTCTTTCACGTATTTCTCATAGTTTAGCAAATACACGATGTTTGAATAAAGTAACAGTTCAAACAATAGGAATTTATTATTGAAGATACCTTCATTCATTCATAATACTGCTCGTCTATGGTCATAACATGGATGAAGGTATAGGCATAAGTTTTCTATTCATCCTTATTGAAAAAACCTTGGAACAAATCAGTTGAATAAATCGTCGTGACTTACGCGTACTAGTTCTAGATTTGGTTATTTGTGGTTCAAAAAATTGTGAAAAATTTTGTTTAGTTAAATTATTAACATACGAGTCTTTTCTAGTAGAAGAATATTCCATCTACCGGTATCCACAATTATTGATCACGTATATTTTTGATTCGCTATTAGACAGTATTTTTCAGTAAATGCTGTGAAAAGTTTTGGATCATTGTGGAAAAAAATAATATTCAAAAATGTTGGAGCATGTGGTTTGTGAAACCTTGCAAGGCAGTCTAATGACGCAAGCTATGGACTTTTAACTAGCGGAAAATTATTCCAATCGACTTAAATAAAAGTCATTAGCATGACACCTGTTAAAAAAAAAATTACCGACTTGTCTCGTCGTCTCGTACATCGTATATCACCTAAATTAGTCATAACGGTTCAAGGCATGAGAGGATAATCGTACACTTTCAACGTTGACCTACAAGTATATGTGTATAGCTATTATAAACAATGTTCTGGTGACTTTTTGCGAAGTGTTATCAATGCCGGTGAAAGGGCTTCGACGGTAGGCCAGTATACATTGAGTTACAAAATACGGCACGTGCATAAAAATATTGTCGTTACTATGTTATACTTAGATTTTTTTAATAAGTTTACACACAAAAAACTGAAATATTTCAAGTGACTACACTAACTGCGGTCGATGAACCATTAAAAAGAAACATCAAATGATTTTTTTTATCATGTTTAGATAATATCGATCCCCATCACACATATGCGGAGTTTAACTAGTTAATTTAATTTGAACCTGTATATGATTTTATGATACCTCCTAAAGTCCCATGCACGTTAAATTCTAAATACCTAGAGTGGGCCTCATCCTGTCAGGTGGAGAGTGAATATTTTTGTCGTATGAACGAATAAGTACACATATTTTCTTATAGCCTTACCTGTCCAGACAAAGGTGCGAGGGTCAGTTCTAAACAATAACAAGCATTATGCGAAAAGTCGCAACTAAGTACGGCCATCATTGACGTGCTGGGTTAAAGATCACAACTATCTACGTGAAAACTGTGACAAGGTATGTTGTATTAAGACGTAACCAACTATTAAGACTAAGTAAAAATATGTATGCGCTGAGAAATCTGTGATTTAAGATAGTATAAGAAAAGGCCATCGCTTGGGCATGATCTAAGGCTATTCTACTGTTGAGAAAGTGCTGACTATGGAATTTTATGAAAGTTTTGTAAATTAATACGAATATTAACATCAATTAAATGAAACCATTGGAGATTTAACCATTTTCATTTTCTGCTCTACTCATTTCCTACGCCATTCAGTATAAAACTGATTTACTTACATCCAACACCTCACAACTCCAGGTCCTGTTGAAAACCAGCATCAGACACTAGTGGCATTTTTGCTAAACTGGGCCTTTTTGACGCAGCCGTGAGACACACTTTCCAGCTTTTTTATTTTTAGGGAATATACCCTCTTCTTTACTGATTATGCAGAATATTTTGTGTGCCTTTTAGTCATTGCTAAACAAATGTATTGTCTTTCTTAACATAACTGGCGAAATGAGGGTGTAGCTCCAAATCTGTTTAGGCCTTTGGGATTACAAGCGTAATGTTATAATAATAATTATTTGTGTTATTTCTTTGTTCTTTTTACCCATATAGACACTTTGCCTGGTATACAAAGAGACGGTCAGGCGAGCAGTATCCGCAAAATTATCCAGTCATATTAATTCGTCTTATCAATACCAATGAAAATGCAGTTCATCCTGCCAAAGATACAAAAACATGTGACTCAGAAGTGCCCAAACCTGTTAGAAACAGAATTTGGCACTCGATTTTGTAAACAACCGTACAAATCGAGAATTAAAATTTCGTATTGGTAATGTTGGTTTCCGATGATAGTAGAAGGCCCAGGAAACGATAGTAGTCAATGATGCACGTGCATTTGTTGATAATTTTCTGTCGCGTATTGGAAATAATGGCATTACTCAAATACGCACAAATAAAATTTATTCTGTAATAGGTATGCTCTCTCACTCGAGGTTATTCCACTATTTCATAAATATACTTTTTTTTAATATGAAACATGAACTTGAATATACTTTTATGGGGTATCAATTTTGGAGATGTTGATGTCGTAATTTGTCTCTCCACCAAAGCCTTTTAAATTTTTGTTGAACATCGTCGGATAAAACAACATACATAAAAATACCTATATAATATTCGGATTATCGCCTTTTATATAGTTATTTTGACAAATTGAAAACGCAGGTCAGTAACCCAGACTCTCAAGACTGACAAGCAAAGATCGATTTGCCGTAAAAAAGGGAGTTTCAACGAATTAGCCATGCCCTTAATTATATTTTCAAAAAAGGCCAATAATTTAAAGGATTTTTTACTCAATGTTTTTTACGAACCCTGATTACTTGACAGCTGCCTTCGTCAAAGTACCGTAATAATGACCATATTACTGATTTGGTTCACTCTCGTCCTGGTGATTTTGTGATACCGCTTATTCATTAAAGTGACACACACTTACACATTAATGAGTTGCATGATAGTGTTAAATTATAACACTTATAATTATAAAATATTCATTTTTATCAAAGGCACATCCACATTTAAGCAATACTACACTAAAAAAATCACTTGAGTAATCATGTGTTGCTCTTAATTTGATCAAAAAACAAGTGCCCCATTCGCACTCGAAACCGCAATTTGTCCAGCATTGAACAACTTTAACACCCGAGCACATAAAAGTGGATTTAAATCGTTATCGGCTCACACTAGACGACTCGTAAAGTCGGACATTTGCAATTTCTCGAGACTCGATTGCGAGATTAATGGCTACGTGCCTACGTCACTATATTATCTTCTTGCTGTACGCATCCATGCAGGTGCGGCCTCCGTTTATGGCGTTTCAATTAAATCGCTTTTGACCGATGTAGACGGTCGTCAACCCTGGACGCGAGTATATGGTGAACTAGATGAGTCAGCTTTCTTTTATTAATTTTCAATGCAGGTGGTGCGTGGTGCTGGTACATCTCTACGCTCGTTTCCTTAATATGGAATGTAGACTTGTATATCACCGCAGCGGTGGCACCAATTACTGTCACGGCTTTTTAGTTTCTTGTGGCTATCAAGCTCTTTAACATATTCAAAATATCCTTCGATTGTTTTTTCAAACTTGTATATATACCTGCCTAGCCTTTTCCCAACTATTTTGGGGTCAGCTTCTAGTCTAACCGGATGCAGCTGAATATTTTTTGCTGAGTATTTTACATGGAGCGACTGCCTATCGGACCTCCACAACCCAGACTGGATAATACCCTATTACCCCTTGTTAAGAACGGTGGTCAGACTTTCGGGCTTGTGACGACCCGTAACGACTGTCAAAGATCCACGAATGACAGCCGGGACCAACGGCTTAACATGCTTACCGAAGCATGAAGTCTCACTACGTAAAGATGGTCACCCATTTTCGGACCAACCCCGACAAGCAGAAGCTGCTTGTCAAACTCGTAGAAGTTTGAATCTACAGAAAAGTAACAAGAAGCGTCTCCCATTCAATTCAATCAAATCGTTTTGTCTCAAGATATTTTTGGGAAGATTCTGGAAAAACATCTTGGTCGGAGAGCTCAGAGAAAATCTCGAACAAGATATTTTGTAAGCCGAGTACCTACTGAAGTGATTGTTTTACTTCAACATCCTTTTATAGTACGTAGTATTATTTGGGTTATTATATCCATAAGAGTTTAACCGACCCACGATAACTGAACTATGTTTAATCTTGACATTTTAAAGTTTATGTAGTTCAAGGCATAATAATTTTAATGATTAGGCCATTTATTTTGATTTAATTTTGCTTATTAGTTAAAACCAAAGATGTAAAATATTTCTAGATAGACAGTCAAAGCTGGGAACTCATAGAAAAAAATAGCGACCAAATGTTAGCCGCTAAATGCACGCACATTAGAAAGCACAATGACATCATAATGACGTGGCCCGCGTGTAAGACGTAGCTGTCACACACACACCTGCGTAAAAAGTTGGCTTATTTGTTTTACAGCGCGTTCTTTTGCAGCGCGACACTTATCTAGACAAAAATAATCATTTGAATCAATGTTTGTTAAGAAATGGTAAAATTATAAAGATATGCCATTAGAAAAATTGCCGCAACGAATTGGTCTATAACAAACTAAACTTGGTTCGAAAGGTTGTACTAAATTCGCGATGAATATAAATTTTTATTGACAGAAATTTTTGCATGCACGTAAAATTAAAGTAGTTCGTTAGTTATACCGCGTTATAGACTTATTTTGCGAAAAACAAAGTTCTGTTTTGCTGAAAAAGAAAAAGGTTTAATTAATTCATTAATAACGTAATAACATAACATAATCAGCCTATAATGTTCCCACTGCTGGGACACAGGCCTCCTCTCTATGAGAGGGAGTGGGCCGTAATCCACCACGCGGGCCCAGTGCGGGTTGGTAGATGTCACATGTCTTCGAATTTTTGGTTCTAAGACATGCCGGTTTCCTCACGATGTTTTCCTTCACCGTTTTGAGAGCAGTGGTGATGAAATTATTTACACAAAGTAAAGCGCCTGTCGGGGTTCGAACCTACGACCTACAACTCGTAAGTCGCGGCCGTTACCACTGGGCCACCACTGCTGCTGATTCATTAATAAAAAATATTAATTATTCTTGCTTTAACCGAAATCTTGAGATAAGATCCAACCATCCATACTCATACTCTTACTTGATACACGATTAACCAGAACAAATTCTTGGTATCATTGTCCGTAGCACATCAGTAACCTATTACTTCTATATCTACTCCTGACCCCTATGACGCAGAAGATAAAACGCAGATTAGTTTGTTTTTAATATTTGATACTATTTAAGGCGTGTCAGGTTGTTGTTCTTCTTTATGTTTATCAACAGCTAATTTCAAGAACTGGTGGCAAAGACCTGTCCTTGTATTGAGGCAACGACTGCCACCTGGCCAAGAGTTTCAGTGGTCGACAAGTTGTACTCGTTCATTAGCTTGACAGTTACTGTTGTGATTTGAATAGAAGGACAATTTAATTTGGTAGTCCATTTGCTTAGCATACAATTAATCAAGAGGGGCTAAATGAGGCTAAGAAATAACAGCCGCACGGGTCGATCGATCAGGTTAAGCTACGCTTGTCGAGGCTGGTCCGTGATTGAGTGAACATCTTTACATACCAAGACCCTTCTGTGTCTCGGAAAGCAAGCTAAGCCGTTGGTTTCGGCTGTCATTCGTGGATCTTCGACAGTCGTTATGGATCGTTGGAAGCCCGAAAGAGTGACAATCAGTCGATACCAAGGGGTAAACAAAACATGTTTTGCTACTCAGTTCCAAAGAGGAACAAGATCGCTGATGACAAAACTATAATCGTTCATGTCCCATCAGTTAGAAAGCAACAGCGTACTCGTATTCAAATCCGATCATTGTGTTATGTGATTTACTTCCCTTTCCGCGGCATTTACCTATCTAATTACAAAACGCGTTGCGTCCGGCTTGACTGTTTTTTGTCCACTATGTGTTTTCCATCCATGCTTAGACTCGTAGGGAAACTCAGTATGACAATTTAAAAAAAAAATATTTTCACTAGCCTCTTCTTCCTACTTTTATAAGGGGTGCAAACAGATTTAGCGTTTTTTTTTCACAATTTCTAATTTCTATTCAGTCAGCCCGTTCATTTCTACCACATTTAAATTCTCTACATCAATAGAGTCTGGTCAGAAGCATGTTCCATCATAATCGTATAACTTGATCGACGTCTGCCCAATTCTGGGAGTCGGTATAAAGGCTGAATTATAATGAAGGCGGGTTTTGTTTGAACGTCACCTTTTTGTTTTAGTCTTTGGCGGGTCGCAGAATGGGTTACAAAAAACAGGCATTCGGGAAAACGAAGCGGCTACCCTTTTAGTTCTGTTTCGTGGTAAACTTTGAAACAAACAGGATCGACTGATTTGATCGACTGATTATTAGTTATGTGCAAGTCACGATAACTAAAGAACTTGTTCATCATCGTCATTTATTAATAAAAAAACTAAACTTATCATGAGGACCTGGGTTCGATTCCGGGTCGGGCAAAGTGTTCTTGGGTTTTTCCTTCAGGAATTTATCAGTAGCAGCCTGGAGTCTGGATTTGTGTCCGGTTGATGGGAATAGGCTCGCCATCTATTACATGGGACTTAAACATAACTGGCGAAATATACTATAGGCACACCTCTGCCTAACCTTTCGGGGATTACAGGCGCATTGTTATATTATGTAAACTTATCATCTCCTCTCATCATCCATAGTATTTATATTGCAGAAAGATAAATGACTTTCTTTCTTACAAGTTGTTGTAGGTACCTTGTAAACTGAATAACTTGATTATTCGTAAATCGTTTCTGCGACAATTTATTTTAAACTCTTTGCTCACGAGTCGAGCGGCCTTAGGCTGCAGTCTGACAGAGCGTTTTTTCTCTGAAATCTTTTACGCTGACCGCCTTAGGGGCTCGAAATTACTGAGTTAACGACGAACATCTGCAATTATAGTCCTATAGGTGCAGCTACCAATAAAATTAACTTTAACTCTGATTCTTCACTCATGCAACAAAAAGTAAAATCCATTAAAAAAGCAAAGGATTTCTGCTTTATTATTGACAAAGATACAAGAGTCTTAAATATTAACCATTAAATTATAGGAATCGGCCATAAAATTATGCGATCTAATTTTGAAATATTAATCGATATTAAATATCGATTAATATTTAAAAAAAAAATAGTATTTCTCAGTAGAGCTAACGCCCTACTGAGAAATCAAGTAATTATACTGATTGAGGCCTTCTCCGAAACTTAAAGCCTCTGAAGCGCAGGGAGGTCTAACAACAGTCATCCATTCTCAAAATTAACGACCGAAGAAAGTAGAGTAAACCAACAGATCAATAATCGGTCTTACCTGATCTGCATTGCTTATTTTCCCAGTTATTATCCCAGCCTCAGATAAGGCACTAAACAATATAAGGCAACTGAAAGTAGAGAGTCGGCAAACTTCTGTGGAAAATCTACTCCCAGACATTCCGCCATTTGATCGTGCACAAAACATTGTTATCTACAATGCAATTTACACTACATGCCGTTCTAAAATGGACATCTCACGTGAAGTGAAAGGTTTTATCACCTATACAATAAATCAAGCCGTTTCGTCTAGAACCACCATATCTTGAACTCTAGAAAAATAACGTGTTATGCGAATTTGAAAGTTATACCGTTGAGTTAAGGTGTTTATTATTTTAATTTACATTGGTTTCACAACTGAGAGACTTCAAGACGTCAGCTAGCCAAACCCGGGCGATAATTTCTCTAAAAATCTCGCTAAACGGCTGGATGTGCAAATATTAATATCGTAAGCAAATAGAAAGCATGAGATTTAGATAGGCAAATATTTTTCATGTTGGGTATTTTTACGAAAACATGCATTACAGTTTATGTGGAACAAACCATATTGGAACTTTTTATTTATTTTTGCGTCTATTTGAGTGCCTACTGCGTTGCCTGTTAGCTACATGCACATTGAACAATTCAACTTTTTTCACTAAAACTAGTTTTTTTTTTTTTTTCTTCTTCTGCCGTTATTTGTCTACTTTAAACAGTAGGACCTAAGTAGTTTTGATTCTAAAATGTATAATTTCTCAATTTTATCTTTTACCTTGTCCTGCTATGCTTGCTTTCACCAATTCAGGTAATGTTCAATTGTTTTTCTTCTCTATTTCTTATGTTCCCACGATTTTACTTCTAAGCTTAGGTTTGCAATAGGTACATACTAGATCAGGCTAAGTCTATGATAGCTATGCTGCTGAACTTTCCAAAAAAGGAAGATAAAATGATCCTTAGTCCCGCGATGGGCAAGCTCTCCTAAGTTGCTGTTTTCTGTACCTACCTACTGACTATATCTTTTCCCGATAGTTGAGGTATAGATTACCTTTTTCTCTAGGATTATAGTTACGTTAATATTTATGTAAATACCTTCAAATGCACATACCTACAATGAGATGATAAGGACGAGGAGTTTTCGAGTCCTATTTACATATTTATCAGACGTGCTCGTGAGAAAAACATTTGTCTTTTTTGCTAAACTTTTATTGTGATATTTTGCTCTACAATCAGCAAATAAACTCGAACTGACAATTAAAGAAATATATAAAAAAAATATTTAAAGCAACACTTCATTGACTACGAGTAGGTATAACGGAAACCTATCGCTATTCATTCTGATAAGTTAATTATTTTAGAGATAAACACTAATTTGTTCATCTATTAACTGTGGCAAGTCGATTAATAACGTCATAGCTGCACCCGAATTCCGTAACACACGATCAAACACAATCTGTTTAATTTTGACAGTTCAACAACATTCATTGAGTTATTTACGTTGTTGAGCAGACAAGTTTTTCAAACTTATGAAGCAATGAATGGGCTATATCCTTCTAAAAATTTGACGCCATGGATCTAACGAGTAAGCTGTGTTATTCTGTCCCCCGAACGGTTCATGTGCGTCAGGTTCGTGCACGTACTCTGTTCGCGCTAAATTCGTGTCGTACGAACTCTGGCTTACGCTGCCCTATTCATGGAATGTTGGAATCCTATAACTCAAATTTCATTGAGATTGATATATTTGCATGCTCGAAAAATAAATTTAAATCTAATATTATAAAAATGTTATCTTAATTTTAAAATTTTAACTTGATTGTAATTGTAATAATATTGTTTCTTTATTGCATAATTTAATCTAAGTAAATTAATTTGCTTCTGCTATGTTTTGATTTTGTAGCTATAGCTCACTTTAGTAATTTATTTATATATTTCAAAATAATTGTTAATTTTGGATATGCTCGTCTAGTGGCAACCACTGCTCAATAAATATGTTTTATCTGCGGATAATGTAGTGGACTCAGCATTGATTCCTAAGTTTTGTTAATTGTATGTGTTATGTTTATGTTGTAGTTGTTTATTATCCCTTAATAAATAAAATAAAATAAAATAAATGATTCAGATTATGTTTGATTGTTTCTTACGTAATTAGGGTGCAGGGGAATCACTATAATATTAATTAGGTATTCTTGCGGTTAAGCCCTAACCACACATAACGACTTTTGCAAATCAATAGGTAATTAGGGGATATTGTGAGAAATACGCAAAAACTCTATGCGGTCATGCAAACTTTTTGTGGTTCTTCTACGTAACAGTAATTAAATTAGGTTATAAAGTAACCTATCATAATTATATCTTATATCATCCTTATTGTCAGGTTAATATTTTGTTTAAATGCTTTTTATACTCTGCAATTACTGCGATTCTACATAGCGAGGCCTGTTAAGAGGTCCTTAGCACCTCTAATTAGGTTTTTATTAAGTAGTTGTGACTTTTAACATTCTTTGACAGACAGAAATGCTCAAATATTGCACCCAACGGAACTCTTCCTTGAAACTCCCATAATAATTTATTATTATCCGCTGTCGTTGCAGTTAGTGTTGACAAGCCTTTTAAATTTTTCAGTAGAAATAAAAATGTCAAAAAGAATATTCTCCGAATAATTAATTTAATTGATAGTGAGAATTAGTTTCGACCTTGAATTGAAACCAAACATTAATAATAATCAATTTGACACATTCGTTTCTATCTGTGACGAATTTTCGTCACCTTATTGAATGAATAATAATTGATTTGGCGTCGAGTTATTTTGTACTAGCTTATGCCCGTAACTTCGCCCGCGTGGTGGTCGGGAATTATCCCACGTAAACGTACTACCGGAATAAAAAGTATCCTATGTGCTAACCCAGGTCATGGTCTACCCATCTGCCAAATTTCACCCAAATCCGTTCAGCCGTTTTCACGTGAAAGTGCAATAATCAATCATACAAACAAGTAAACTCACTTTCGCATTTATAATAAAATAATTTGACTGTTAAACGAAACCGCCGCGAACTGAAATAACCGAACTATAGGGGTCGACTCATCATAAGACCAGTTTTAAGATCAGCATATTAAATATAAACTTGTTATATTAGGTGCTAACGTAGCATTAAAAAGAGCATCATTTGTCCCCAACAAAGATCCTTACATTGCTTCAATAATTATTGAACAATGTTCTCTTGTTCTTCTTATAAGAAGTATAATAATAATTCTTTGTCAGTGGAACATTACATACTTATTTATAAATGCCATCTTCATTGCCCGTCATTTATTTAATCAATAGCACGTGATACAAAGTATAAAGAGATATTATGTGTCAAGGATTGTATTCAAGCTCAAGTTATATGAGCTTAGAACATATTTCACTAAATTACAGCTTAAATATATGAACGAGTGGATGTGGAACAAGGCTACTAAACTCACATAGAAAACGTATCAGCTGTCATTAAGTGAAACAAAGAAAGTAATATACGACCTTAAGGTTTTAGCCATAAGAGTTACATTTCGGTGTGTGTGTTTATTTTGTTTTATGTTCAATTCTTGTAACGTACGTGTTTAAGTTCACTCGTAGGCACTTTAGGTGAATTAAATGCAAAAGAGCTGGTTTGAGTAGACGATTATCAAATATAATTTGTGTGTGTATAATAATAATCCTTAAATCATAGCAACAGAAATAAATCATAATGATAATAGAATATACACAATAAGCGTTTACAATACTAATGCAATTTTTTTTTACAGAAAAATGGTATGCATTTTCAACTATAGGTACGTCGTAAAGAATTTGCAATCAAACGTTTTGTATTGGAGTCTGTAAAGTTGATTAGCTTGGCAACATTGATTGTACACTATAAAATCTTGTTTTTTATGTCACGATTATTTTAATAATAAGATTGTGTTACACCATAAGATGCTTACGGCGACATACAAAATAACAGGACAAAAACGTATGAACTTTTGTGTGAAATTTTCCACAACACCTAAAATAATACAGATGAGACGTCAGAAAGAATAAAAACAAAACATGAACATAATATAACATCGCGTCTGTATTCCCCAAATGCTTAGCAAACCCACGTTTTGTAATTCTTCTGTACCTACGTGTTTTTGTCACCTAACTCCTCCTAAACGGCTAGACCGATTTGGATCTATGAAACCACTGTGGCCGCCTTCTGGGCTCAACCCGTTCAATAAAGTAGGTACATTAATTCCATTGACTCGAAATGAAAGAGGAGAATCGATTTTTTTTTATGAACCGGGCAACTCTTCACCCAGGATTCAGCTACTATTGAGAATTCCTTAAAGAGAAAAACCAAAACCACTTTTTCAGGCTTGGACCAGGACCCCGAACAGTAGCTTGGTACCTTGAAAATGACGTGGACGTCCATTCGTTTGGACTTGTCCGGCTTTTTGCCCCCCCGTCCGAACTTTGTCCACTCTTGTCATTTGTCTAGATTTTTAGAAATAAGGCTATTTTTACTGATAGTAATTAAAAATTGTTAAATGATTACTAAAAATAGACAAAATTAAAATGTCCTGACAAAAGACCGAAATATCCGGACGGCAAATGTCCGCTTTTTTTCAGGACTTTTCGTAATTCGAAATGGCAAACAGGTCTTCAGCAAATTGTTTTAGGGCTGAGATCATCGTTATACCTATATTTGTCAGAATTCACTTTTTGTTACGTAATAACAACTTTTGCAACCGGTACGATTGATACGAACAATAACCGGTCTGTGCTGAATCTTGCATTTCTTTGGAGCATCCTTTTTAAAAGTTGCAAGGTCGGAATCGAAGCTTCCCGAAGGTGGTCCTTTGGTCCAACTATTTTTTTTTCTGAATATATCTTCTGCTTTACTTGCTTGTTTATAAAATAGTAATAAATCAGCCTGTGTTGTCCCACTGCATCACTAAGGCCTCCCTTTCTCTTTTCCACTCATCGCGATCCTGTGCTAACATGGACCAATCCCGTCCGTTAAGCTCGTCCCACCGGGTCTGCCGCGATGCCATTAAACGTTTTCAGGGACCCACGTTGTGGTGGTTTGAGCTTAGCTAATTGTTATAAGGAAGAACGGCTGGACCGATGATCCTGAAACGTATAATTTGGTTACGCAAATGGGTAACTTGGAATGGCCACACAAAAACTCCACTCGCGAAAAAAAATCAGCTGTTCCCTACATTTATGTTCTCGTCAAAATGTAGGGAACAGCTGTTTTTTTTCCCGATTTCAGGGTTGGTTATACCACAGTGAAAGTTGGTCATAATGATGAGTACATTGACCCTTTGACGATGCCCATGAATTCAGAATTCAATTTCAGCCTGTATTAAGAGATCATAAATTAATATAAATATTATGTAGATTGTAGATCTTTACGGGAATAAAATAGCCTCCACCATCATTTAGTTACTCAGTAAGCCCCGCTATCAACATGGAAGCATTAGAATTTAAATATTTCAGGTATATAATATTTTATTTTAGGTAGTGGTTATTTAATAATATCAAACACTGGCCAACACGTCGTAATATTATTATTTAGCATAATCGATTCGATTGCATTCAGTTTAAGTTTTACCGTTACCAAACTAGGTATTACCGTTACAATAAATAGTGCCAATTATTACAGTAACTGTAATTCTAATTAATCTTCGATCCCTAATTGGATACCAAATTAATTTGATAATATTCAATTTAAACAATCATTATTATTAATAGATAAAGTTACATATTTATTAAATAAATACATTCCGTTAGAATGACGTTGATTTACATAATTGAATTGATATTATGTTTCCATTATAAGGTTATATAACGTGTCTACCTACACTGAAACTTTACTGATCAGTCTTGCGATCATGTTTTTACGATTGGGTGGCTTTTTTTACAGGGGTAACAGGGACATTGACGCGCAAACTATAACCATTATTTTTCGATCATTCTAAACGCGAAATATTTTTTCGCGTTTAGAATAAAAGTGCACGAAAGTTTCTAGTCGGTTATAAAAAAAAAAATTGTATGCTTTTCCATACATTTTGACCGCGTAGGTCACTTTCTTATGAAAGATATTTTTTTTTTAAATAACTGGCCAAAAATTTCTACGCTGGGTGGATCATCAGAATCATGTTATTGTACTGAATCCATGGTAATTGATGTCCCTGCCACCCTGTATAAGTGGGTTCAGACTCCAAGATTAAAGTAAATCATCACCTCAGCCGATACAGACACATTCAATGCTGGACAAAGGCCAACCCAATAGCAGCTTCAATAACCGGTCTTACGCTTCCTGAAAAGTTATAGAGCGACGACCGCGTCCTGGAGGACTCAGCGTGAGAATGTCCCCCTATGGTGGACCGTTGGCCAGGGTTGCCAATGCCTATTTGCCAAATTCCCCAAAATCATTGGTGAAAATCCCCAAATTTGGGGAGAGCAAATACCTGATTCCCCACAAAATTCCCCACACAATTATTTCATAAAATAAACTAATTTTTATTCAAAATATCAACATTATTTATCATTACAAAAATTAAAAAAAAAAACATTCATTGTCTCTCACTTTGCCATACCTTTTTGGTGAGCATACTATTAGAAGGATTAATTTTTAGGCTACCCTCTTGTTTTTGTATCCCTTCTCTGGTAGCTATTAACGCCAATAAAGTATCTGTATCCGTTGTCAATTCAATGTAAAAAGCTTGACATGTTTTATAAAAGTCAGCAATTGCAAAATACGGAAAATTTTCATCTTTTTTATACTTTCTGTAGCCTTGATTCCAATATTAATCTCATCTAAACCGACAAAATGTGCTGCATTGCTGAATTCAGCTTTTAAAATGTCTCCATAGGATCTGACGTGATGTTTTTAAAAGATTTTCTACTACTGTGAAGAAGTGGCGTTTCTGATTGAAACCTGGTATTCAAGTCGGTTACCAGGGAAAGAACGGGACATGAATGTAATGTAATATTGGTTTGAATTGGTAAAATCCCAAATTCCCCACATATTCCCCACATGGAGCCTCTCCCCACAAATTCCCCAATCGTCTTGAGATTCCCCACAGTTTGGGGAAATCCCCACAAATTGGCAACGCTGCCGTTGGCTTAAGCTGTCACTTATTAAAGGCCTCGGAAATCCGCTGAAAAATGGAAATGTGCCAATACCTACTATATAAAATTATTAAATATCGATGGCATTCTATGACGGTTTCAACAGTAGTGACTTTTCTCATAAAATGTCATGTCTGTTATTATATTTATACCTATCTCATAACAATGTGGACTCGTGCAAATAGATACCTACGGAAGAAAACATGACGTCTTTTTAATTCCTGACGCAATTCAATTTTAACATCAATATTATGTTAAAGGGTAAACGTGCAACCTAGCTGTGCTACTTAAAATGAATTAAAAACAGGAAGGTATAATTTTATTATTATCTATCTCATAATAATGTGGCCCTGTACAAATAGGTACCTAAAGGAGAAAACATGATGTGTTTTTAATTCCTAGATATAACATCAATATTATGATGAAGGTTAAACGTGTAACCTAGGTATACCAGTTACTTTATATGAATTAAAAACAATATTAATGTACCTAATGGTATTGTTGGATAACTACAAGGAATGCATTACTTAGTACAGGACCAAAGATTTTATCGTTTGTTAGTTTCGAAACACATGATCGATAATAATTGTTTTCAAATAAGTTATTTTTTAACCATATATTTGTAAAACGCCTGTACGTACTCTGGATAATCGATTCCCAGGTCGGACAAAGTGATAATGGGTTTTTCCATTAGGAATTTCTCAGTAACAGCCTGGAGTTTGGAACTTGGTGGTGTGATATCCCCGAGCCTCGGATAGCACGTTAAACCGTTGGTCCTGCGCCTGATCTCTCTGCGGTCGTGTCGGATTGCTGTCCCATCGGACTATGAGAGAGAGCGAGAAGAGAGTGCTCACACACTTGCGCATTATATTTTTTCCCGTCATTAGTTTTCACTGAGATTGACCGCCATGTCCGAAATTCGGTCTGGAGGACTATTCACATACACTCACGCGGAAACCACAGAACATTATAACTACTCTGATTAAGATGTGTAACTGTCCAGGAAGGTCACTTTAAGTTCTGTGTGACCAATTTTCCTAATCATGAAAAATCACTAGTCACAGTCCGAAAAACATGTGACTACAGTGTCTGGGACCTAAAATGACTTAATTTAGGTACTTTTAAAATAATACTTGGGTAGCTATAAACGGCCCTAAAGAATAAAATATAATTCTTACATGATTATTAGCATTGCATTTACAAAAAAATGTGGTCTTATGTCACTTTCACTCGAAACACTTTCGTTTTCATTTTGTGAAATATTTTTTCGGTCAATAAAACATTCGGACATGTTTCATTATGCAGCATTATTATTCCGAGAAAGAAAAAAACAATGTAGGTAGATACTTGCAGAATAGTTAACAATGCAAAAAGGCTTTTTTTTCTTCGTTTTTTTTTATGACAAACCTGGTGTCAGAGTTTTTATGCCGTTAAGCCGCCCATAGGCCTCTGAAATGACTTGACATGCCATCGAGAAAAAAAAAACTCGCATGCATGCCCTTTTTCTTCACTGTTTTTGAAGCAAGTGTTAATTATACAATACGCACATGAATCCGAAAAGTCAGAGGTGCGTGGCTTGGGTTCGAACTCGACCCATGACTTGTCAGTCCGACGCACGGTCACACCACTAGGTTATTACTGTTAAAATGCTATAATGTAAAAGTGCATATTTTGTCTCGTTTCAGCATGACTGAATGCGCTACATGAAAACAGTAATAGCTCATCCTACGGGCAAAAGATTATCCGGTCAGCTTTAGTAGCAGATTGGTAGTCGGACTGACTACGTAGGAGAATTATCTCGAGAAAGCTTTACTTAATGGACTCCTTCAAACTTCTAATTAAAATTGGTATTAGGCAGACTGGTCTTGAAAACATTGAATTCATTTTTTATCGACTTCTTGTCCTCCAAGTATCCAAATTATACAGAAAGTTTATTTGTGAAAGACAAAATAGTAATGAGAATTTTCTAGAAAATAACGAGGGTAATTTCTTTACATATTTCATATTTCAGAAATGTTTGAACACAAAAAAGATACATGCTAACAAAACTTCGACAGTTCAATAATATTTATACCCAAAACTAAATATGAATAAATTGACAGCTTTTTTTATAAAAGACGACACTACCGCACTTCTCCTCACACTTCAACAAATTATGAAACGTCAAAAATATTCATAATGTCGTTTCAACGAATGCAGTTTATTAAGTGTATGAAATGTATTACCAACTACTTTCTCTTCTAAACGAAAGTAAAGACAGACGAAAATAATTCGGGCATTTTCAGATCATAATTTGTTTCCATTACCACTTCAATTAGAGTTCTAATTAGCAAAACGAGAATTAAAATTACAATGAACTGCATAAACTTTAAAATTATCACGATTTGTTGGCTACACAGAGCAGCTTGTCAGTTTCTCACGAGCGTACTAGACCATGAGGCTGACTCACACTGGAACCAACATTTGAACCAGCCAAGGCTCAAAAGTATAAGATTAGACTTGTTGATTGCAAGGAGTCGTACTTAAAACTATAAATTAATATGCGAAGCGATAATTTGAGTAAATATTGGTATTTCTAGGTCAATAGCCTTAAGTGTTTTTAATTATATCCTCCCTAATTACCCATATCCCAGTAACGATTACCTAATTACACTACTCAGATAAGAATATTAGTAACAAAATACATATTAAATTTTATAAAACTCGCTACCAATCACTTCTTTGCAAACGGATATTGTTGGGTCCAACATTGGTCCGAATATAATCTAGCTTTAATCATAATACGCTCGTAATAACTCGTGCTCTTTAATTGTAGTCTAAATGAGTTGACGTTTTAATAGTATGCTCACGGATTACACCGCAGGTAATTACCTAATTTGCTAAAGTAATATTTAGTAGATATTATTAATAGCACACACGGCAGAAACGCGTTTAGGTATTAATATTAGTTAATTAATTTTCTGGCAACTTATTTAAAATGCTATGCGCTCTTGTAATTTGGTCGTGTTTCAGATACGATAAGATTTACTAAGAACAGTCGGTATCTGGCGCTAAATGTGATTAAAAATCGGAGCGTAAACTTCCCCGACGACAGTTTTCGAAAGGAGTTCTACTTAACATACAAAAACAATAATAAGTCTGTAAATTGTTCTAGTTCAGAACGAAATCCTTTTCTCATACAGAGAAGGCACGAGTATTCAATGAAGAATTAATTATTGAAGGTATTCAGAGTGTAATTGAAATAACTGAAACCTTGTAAGAGATCATTGTATTCTTCATTATGCATAACTTTTACTATGTGACCAACCGGAAATTGAATTTTTATTGAATTGCAATTGCGAAAATAAAATACATTTTGTCGAGTTATGCGAACATAAACGTATGAGGCAGCTGATTTTTTTGTTGCTTCTCCGGAATGATTCCATTGTAGTCGTTCTTCATAATGATGAGAACAATAAAACCTTAAGGCGAAAGCTTCACGGTAGCCCGCGAAATTCAAATTTTCTTACGTTTTTGCAATTTGCAGGTCAGTTTCAGGTTGCATGTTGATCTAAATATGATTCGGGCCGTAACAAATATGGATTTACAGAATTATAAACATTAGAATCAGCAATACAACTCTCTAAGTTCATATAAGTGTATTGAATAACTATTTCATGAAATCATGACATTTGGCACTTGTATGAATTTAAGGACCAATATCGTCTGATTTATTTTCTTTAATTTTCATTAAATTGACTGAACAGATCTTGCCTCCAAGCCTCATCTATCACCGTTCGGTGATTATGCTCCGTTCGTTAGCCACTGCTGCATACGTAAGTGATGAACTAACAAGCTGTCACCGCTTACACAACAGTAACTATAACTACTTCCTACTAAATCAATAGTTAAACACTGACTGATAGATTAACGTAACAAGAGAAACTATTATTAAAAGTAAAAAACACAAATCCAAAATGATTAAATGCATGATATACAGGACACAGACTTCCTTAAACTAAGACCTATTTTTTAAGATCTAGATTAAAAAATATTATAATCTAGATTGTGACAATTGTAACACTGGTTACATTCACGGAGCTTAACAAGAAAATCTAGCGACCGTCTAAAATGAACAGTGTACTAGTAACTATCAAAATTGAAGGAAAACTAGGATATAAAATGTTTTCCTACAATCTCGCAAGCGGCCTCGTATCAGCCTTCTGGACAACATAAAATAATTACATTTTTATTACATGCCACTTTGAGAATAAATAAACAGCTTCATTATTGAGTAAAGGCGTAACTTTTAATGATCTATGACGCTCTATTTATGTTAAAATAAGGTAGAAAGTCAAATGGCTCTGCCTGTCGGGCTTTAAAAGCCTTAAATTAATAATCTGTCATGAAGAAAAATCAAAATAAAAAATGAAAATCAAAATATAATATTACCAGCTGCGCCCTGAAGTTTCACCCACATAAGTCTCGATCCCGTGGGAATTTCGGGATTAAAAGTATCCTATATCCTATTCTAGGTCATGGTCTATCGCTGTGCCAAATTTCATCCAAATTCGCTCAGCCGTTTTAGTGTGAAAGCGTAACAAACAAATAAACAAACAAACTCACTTTCGCATTTATAATATTAGTAAGGATATATATATATTATATATGTATATAGTTAGGTTATTGTCAAACAAGATAATATTATAATTTAAAAAACACAGGTGTTTACTAGATGGCCGTTTACTGGTTCAGGCCAGAATTTTCCTTTACAACGCTCTCTAGCCTCGCGGCACCGATATCCTGTCGCAATTTCACTTTGCTACGACCATGCACAAAAAATATGATTGCGGATTATGTGGCATGGCAATGGAAACATAGGAATGCTGAGAAATTGCAGTAAAACCGTAGGAAAAGATGTGTATTGACATGATGATTATACAAAGTTACGGCTATTAGAGATTGAAAGTCTTACGTCCAGTGGACAGCTTGAGAATGATAATGATGGTGACACGAGCATTAGCATTAAATAACATGGTCGCAAAGACTGACAAATTCATTCAGATTTTAAGGCTTACTATTATGGGGTTATCATCTTCATCGTTCAGCCGATAAACGATCACAGCTGGACCAAGACTCGTCCTAAGCATTGCCACACCAACTTCCACGATAACTGCATAATCAGCCTATAATGTTCCCACTGCTGGCACAGGTTTCTTCTCTTTGAGAGGGAGTGAGCTGTAATCGACCACGCGGGCCCAGTGCGGGTTGACTTCTGACTTTTAGTTTTTGGTTGTGGGACATGCCGGTTCCTCACGATGTTTCCTTCACCGTTTTGAGAGCAGTGGTAATGAAATGATTTACCTACACAAAGTAAAGCACCTGGCTGGGTTTGAACCCAGTACCTACAATTTCTTAAGGCCGTTACCACTGCGCCACCACTGCTCCACGATGACTGGTTCTGCAATAAATTGTTTTTGTGTCGAAGAAGTATGTCATCGAAGTCGCATCATTTCCCAAAGAAACGCTTTGTCGGAGTACAGTAGTGTTGGACTTAAGGTATTTCGAACTAATGTCGAATTGAAGACGTATCGGAGTTCCATATTGTCGAAATAAAACCTTGTTGGTTTGTCGAAATTCAGTTTGGTTCTCATGTACAACACGACACGGGAAAAGTCTTCGTGTGGGGTCTCGTTTCTTTTGATAAGGTATTTATAGTACGGATGCTGATAATAACAGTACAAAGAATTCATCTAATCATAAGCTGACTGAGAGCAAGTACTGTAGGTATTTCATTATGACGCATTACACTCCGATCAAAGAAATAATTGACGTATGGTCGGGCGGAACTTTTATCGGCGCGAGCGCTACTCAATACAAATGCTCCTTATTGGCGACCTGGGCTAGGTCACCAGCAGATCACCTCGAACATAATACTTAGAAGCCTCTGATACGGTCCAATTAACACTATCATGTAACATACGCCGTTGTAGTAAAGTGAGGGCTAACAGAATCACAGAAACTTTGGTAATGATCTTCTGAATTTTCAGGGTTTTTTTAGTTTGCAGGAAAGTTAACCAGGTATAGTGCTAACGAAAGTGCTAAATTATTGGCAACAAGACAGTGCGACAATTTTTGGAGAAAAAAGCTAAGAGAAAGAACGAAAAAAATTAATGAAGTAACGCGGAATTGTGGAGGGAATGGAAGGATGCCTTTGCCCAGCAGTGGGAGAGTACAGGCTAGTAATAACATACTTTGTAAAGGTTTTGTCAGAAGACGAAGTGAATTGGGATAGTGCAAAGAGCGAGAAACTAGATAAGGAAGACGGTGTTAACCAAAGATGTATGCAATGAAGTTCGATAATTGAAGCTAACGAGGAAAAATAAGTCAACGACTTCATGTACCTAATAACTCAATAATGGAAATGGCAACCCTATGAACTGTATGCTCCAAATCAGTCTATTTGCGTTTACGTTTACCTACCGTTAACTAAAATAACGTTAGTATGTAACCTTCTTTTTTATTTATTTACTTATCGAGTTCACAGTTTTGGAGACCTTAGCCATGATTCTACAGTTAGACACATCAGCAATGTCACGATATTGTCACATTACCTTTTATGAACTATTGATATTGAAATTATATAACCATGAAATTATTGAGAAAATGCCTTTGTTTATATTCCTGAAACGAATCAAGTAGGACCAAAAGAAACGAATAATTGAGTTGACTTTAAGAAAAACTGATTAAAAACTGTTTAAGTATAAGTAAGTAAATGCAAAACTGCGAAATCAAAGTCTACATCTACTTAACCCGTAGCCGACCTCTTCAGATGAAGCCTTGAATGGGAATTATAAACATAATTACTGTCTATTGTTACAAAATAAATTGCGTCCCAGCAATATTTTATTGAAGTCTGCATAAAAATTGAACAATTACAGAATATGAGAAAATACTGCTATTACCTGTTTCTTAATTTTAATTATGATGCCTCACCCTAATAATAAATCACCAAAAATCACTGCTCTTCAGACCTGGGCCAAGGATTGCCACAGTGGCAGTACCGTATTGTAGGTACTCGAAATGAACCGCACCGTCTCGAAAATTCCAAACCTACAGAGACGTCTATTCTCGAGCGTAATTTAGCAATAACGATTACACTCCGCACATCCTTCACAAAAGGAGTCAATAGGACTCGTGATGTGTCACATGACTCGACAAATTGTCGGGTCACATGTCACACAATTGAGAAAGGTAATTCAGTGAGAGGGAAATTTTTTCACGCGATCATCGATTTGGGTCAACTGTGATTTGCAATAATTGGTGTCACCACAAGACTTTTCGCGTCATAGAAATACATCGACTACCATCGCACTATAGCTATTTATTCCTTGCTTACTCGATATTTCTCTCTATCTAGGAATCTACTTCGCTCTAGTATCTAGTCTCTCTTTCTACTTCTAATGTCATCATGATTGTTATCATGAGTCACACTGAACTCACATTTGAAAAACTTTATAGTATTTTATTTTTGTATTAACGATTTTCTCATAATGCAACCACACTATGAAGATATTGCTGCAAAACTAATTGTATAATAATGATGATATCGCTAACAAGCTGTCTAAATGTTACTTCATTCACGGAAACCATTTTTATATCTCATTCAATACAAAAGAAGAGAGCGTCGATCATTGAAATTATGGATAAATATCAACGTAGTTGCTCTACATGGCCCCAATCCGAGTCACGTAGTGTCGGCATCGTGCACAACTTCTTCCTGCTTTCCTCGTAATTACCCACATTTTCTAAACTTGCCAGCTTCATTGATCTTCCGCCGTTTGGTAGAGACCAGAAAGCCGACGTTCCCACATCAAATTGTAAAAGAACGTAATTTTAGAATCAACTGCTAAAGATCTGCTACAATATTTGAGTGTCCTAGGTATAGGCAGACATTTTTATCGATCTGTGATCTTCGTAGGAGGTAAGGAAGGGCAGTTTACCTACCTACTCGTAACAGATTAGAAGAACTCGATGTATATGGCAGATTGCTATCAGAATTTCTTCTGAGAAAACATCGTGTTATGATGTAGGAGAAACATTCCAAGGTTTGTTATTATCGTGTACTACCAAGGAGTATGCGTAGGCGGCAAAGTTGTAAAATCTCGTAAGTGCTCAAAGAAGGTCTGTCATTCTAGGTTTTCGAAATGTCAAGGGGAGATTAACACGGAAAAAAGACAGTTGATGCGACGTTTGACCGGACGTGATGGAATGCAACGCCGCATGAAATGCTGGAACAATTATATGAAAGATGATATGGCGAAAAAGAGGATGACTTCAGGAATGACAACAAATTGGGATAAAGGCAGGAGGATTAATACAATATAATTATGTATATACAATATCCTGATAGATAATTAACTCATCAATATCAACTCAGCCTATCGCAGTCCACTCCCAGACAAAGGCGTCTCCCAGGTTGCGTCACAATACCCTGTCTTCCACTTCCGACGCTACGCTTGCCGATACGCGATCTCCACTCTAGGACTCGTTTGCTCCACCGGCCATCGGTCCTTCGATAAACATGGTCAGCCCACTGCCACTTCAGTTTGCTTACTCTGCAAGTTATGTTGGTAACTCCGGTGATTTTATCCTTCAAAGAAAACCCGAGCATAGTCCGCTGCATAGCGATCACGATATCACGATTTATTCTAGGGAGATTTTAAAAGGAAGGACCTATTCTTTAAAACACAGTGTGTGCGCAATATAAACTCCAATCTGATGCAATCTACCACATTAAGGAGTCCGGTAGCAACGCGTTAGTGAAGGTTAAAGGTTCGTTGTCACGCAACTAATTTATCAACATCTTAATTCGAAAGGATTGAAAGGAGATCAGAGCTAAGGTCATAGGACCAAACAAAAACTATGCTGTGCACATTCTAGCTGTGTTAAAATGTGTTTTTTTTATTAGCGTTGATAGTGTTGTCTACTCGAGGAGCTCGTGTCTAATTAATAACTGCCGCACGGGTCGATCCATCAGGTTAAGCTACGCTTGCTGGGGTTGGTCCGTGGATCTCGGAGTATGGAGGCACGGAGGACCGTGTCTCGGAAAGCACGTTAAGTCGTTGGTCCCGGCTGTCATTCGTAGATCTTTGACAGTTGTTACGGGTCGTCAATTCGGCAATGATTCTACTTAAATAGACTGCACTGCTTGTGTATGAATCGATGACACAAGCTACCCATGTCAATATTGGGCTTGTAGCAGGGATTCTAGATAACTATAGGGCTATGTCAGTGTTATGTTAAGTGTGTAGGTTAAGCATACTAAAATAGTTGTTAAGAAATATTGTTTCTGACATGATGAGTCCATTTTTAATTGTTAAATAAAAATAAATAAATAGGTAGGTACTTGCATATTTCTAATCGTTAAAGTTAACTTGTTTCAATTAAGTTTTAACAAACAAGCAGTCTAGCGAGCACTCTAGATGTTTGCGAAAACAGATTAGGTATGCATAAAATCCCGCAAAACCTCTTTTATGGAACAAGTTGGACTTGTAATTAAATGCAATCTTAAGCACTCGATCACTTAAGGGCTTCACATCAAAAGATAAGTGCCACTAACAACATCTTACGTGATTATTCGCGAACAATTTTTTTACTGCATCTTTGGTCGTAAGCACGTTAAGCCTTTAGTCCAGGCTGTCATTCGTGGATCTTTGACAGTCGTTACGGGTCGTCAGAAGCTCGAAAATCTTACAGACTGGAAGCCGACCCCTTATAGTCCTCCAGACCGTATTTCGGTGATGGCGGCCAATCTCAACGGAGACAGCCTTCGGCGTGGGAGATATAATAGTGCACAAGTGTGGGCGCAGACACAGGTGCACTGTCTCTTCCCTTATTCTCATAGTCCGATGGGACGGCAATCCGACACGACCGGAGAGAGATCAGGCGCAAAACCAAGGGTTTAACGTGCTTTTCACGGGGGTATCACACCGCCATATTTCAAACTCCGAGCTGTTTTTAAGAAATTCCTAATGGAAAAACCCAATAACACTTTGCCCGACCCGGGAATCGAACCCAGGACCCCACGCTCAGCAGTCGAGGTTTGCGACCACGAGACCAACGGGGCAGTCAAATCCCACCCCAACATAGTTGGGAAAAGGTTAGACAGATTGATTTTTGGTCGTAACCGCGACTGCGGTACGGAGTGAAATTTAATTCAAGTGCATCCTCTTTAGGGGTCACTGTACTCATAATTATGAACAACTTTCACTATGAGGCCAAACCTGAAATCACGAAAAAAAAAACAGCTGTCCCTACATGATGAGCTATGCGAATATATGTTGGGCTTTGACTTGACAGTTCAACAACATTCATTGCGTTATTTACGTTGTTGATCAGACAAAATTGAACATACGACTCAATGCATTAGCAATATCTTTCAAAATCATTCAGATTGTGATTGATAGCGTGTTACGTAATTGGGGTGCCGGTCAGTGTTGTTGGACTTTAACAATTGGGACCTACAAAACTTGGCCTACCCTAAAGAATACAGGCTTGATGTCATGTTTGAATTTGATTATTTTTTACGTAAACGAACCAGTCACAATATCAGTGTTACAAAATTATTCCCATGTTGCCATAAAAAAAATGATTGAGAAAAAGATTTCTTGCCTAAAAAACGTACTGTCCATAATGTGGCACTTTTACAGTTTACGGCGCTGAAATTTAATATGGCAGTACCTGCATGAATAAATACGAAAGAAACAGATGAATTATGAATTTATGATTTTAACCATACGCGTTAATGGCATCATAAACCACTCTTGTTGCATCCTGAAGCAGATGCTTGTCATCTTGTACAAATTATGAGACTACTTTTAAGGCTAGTATTTATATTTATTGTCCATCTATGACGCTGTGATAAATTATTTATTTTCAGACGTCATTGAGGCAAAGAAAAAAGTGTAAGCGTTTACAAAGTTGAGTAAACAACATTATCATAAAATTACGAGGTTATTCAGTTACGTCTACTAACGTACGAACGGCAATATGACTCGGGTCTTAATTATTGGTGTAAAAATACCCTTAATGAAGCCAAGAATCACTTGTTTTTCCCGTTATTATGATAACTTTTTATACTAGACCATAACCAGGAACCTTCTGGTTACGGAGATATTGAAGGTCAAAGTTCCAGCTTTCTTTGACGTGTTTTTTACGAAAACAAGTTTTAAATGTTATCCTAACTTAACTTTAAAAAAAATCCCTGTAGCTACTGTTGCATGCACAATGCACAATATTTGGTGCGCGTTACATAAGTTACATTGCCCACTACCATATTCAGTGAATATATGCACCTAAAGTAAAAGTCGTCTCCCGGCAATTATTTTTGCACTTAGTTTAAAGAATGCGTACACGACTGTTTCGTGAAGGGTCATGTTTATTGGCTGTCCCTGTATATTGGCGAAGTGAACATACAAATTCAATCTTCTCATCTGCCACTTCCCTCTATGTAACACATACGAGTGTCTTCAAGACTAAAATAACACGTTACAAGCTCAGACCTTAAATCAGTAGGTAATACACAGATTCCTTGTAAAATTGGGTAACATGTTTAAAATGCATGACACGCGAGTTGTCGTGTTTACCGTCTGACAACAGCCGACTAAACAGAGGTTGCAGATTTTAACGTTTTAGACAATATAATGAACGCGCTGGGAGCTCTATGACTATTAAACTAACGATGACAAAATAAAATTGTTACTTCAGTTTATTAGATATGTAGCTACTTATTTTAAAAAGTATGCCCTTATCTCAATAATCTACCTTCAACAATGCAATATCAAAATTCAGACGTGATCCGATTGCCCTTTAAAAAAAAATCTGATCTTTCCTAACTCTTAGCAGTTTTTGTAAGCTTTAACATGACCAGAATGTGAAGAAAATTACTTAACTTTGTCATTTTACATAATAATTAAATACTTTCTTAAAAAAACTTGAACACATCGTGTTCTTGGCAGCCAAAGGCGCTATCGTAAATAATTTTAAAAATAGACTATAAATATTTAGTTGTTGAATTATGTTGTTATGCTTGATGCACATAAACAAGATAATACAGCATAAATATAGCAATTAAGTATCATAGCAAAAACAAACTGATATTTAAAGTCACATGCATAGTCGACGCGACGTTAGAATAGATTTAACTATCACGTATAACCAAACTACTTACTCGAATAATTACTTAATACAATTAACTCTAAACCTAAGTCGATAACAAATTGGTTCTATATAGACAAGTGTTCCAAACGACCATCATAAGAAGACACCACACAACAATTACTTAAGAACAAGTCCTAAAACATTGACAGTTCAAGTTACATTGGTTTTACTATTACCTTCTCAAAGTATCAAAGTCAATACCGTAACTGATCACAATCGTTATTATAAGGACATTAAGATGTGTACATATTTGTTTTACAAGTAAAACATGATTCGGCATTGAGCTATACTTAAGTGTACATTTTTACATAACCTACTTATTTAATCGTGACACCTCAAATCTTTGAAGGGCAGCAGCATCGTAGATATAGAAACAGTTGGGTTTACATCATCAGCCTTTCCATGGGTGGGAAATTATCAAAAAACTTCCCCACTTTGTGACAGACTGTTACTGACTAAAACCCACCCGTGTTCCTTCATTTGCCTGTGTGTTGCCAGAGGCCACGGTAACCCTTTTTGACTTAACCGCGACAGCAGGCATCGGCCCTAGCGGACCCCGTCAGTTGTGCTGACATCTCTTTCGAGGCGCGCGTGGAACACAACGCGCCGTCGACCCGGGCCTGTCGGACAGCGAGCTAGCCATTGCTCACCATCCGCAAGCCCGCGCCTACGGTGGCCAGAGGGTAGGATAAGAGGAGGGATATAGTTTGTGTCAAAGCTCCACATCCACATCCTGGTGTCGTAACGTCGAGTTAGCCCCAAACATGCAATCATAGTTACCTCTGCGCTGCCACAGACGATGCCGTGGAAGAGGCGAATTTTTGGGCCGATAAAATCTAATTCACTCTCGTGCCATCGACACGACGAAGAGAAAGAACTCCACGGCTGGACGTAAGCCGTTCCAATCACACGACATTCAACTCGATCTTCGACATCTCACATCTAACTAATACCAGCAAATTCCTGGGAAGATGTTCGCTCAACCTAGCCTGAGGTGAGTTTTACTTATACAGAAGCGGATGATCAGCATCATGCATCTTCTCGTGTGCTCCATATTTATCACGAACAGAGGATGTTTTAATGGGACACTTAATGTCGTGTCCTGCGCCATCGACACGCAGAAGAAGAATGAGTAAACATGATAATAAGTAATATAAAAAAATAGGATTAAGAAGTAAAATGCATTGAAATTGATACCGCCATTGACATAGAATTTCTCACCACGACCAGTGCCATTTATTATCATATTCACACTAGAAATTGATTCTGGTTTCGAAGACGCATATTGATTTATCATAAACGTAATTTATAGTAGAAACCTTTTAGATATACTGCGCAATACAAATCCAAGTTCAGGATTACTACTAGAGGACATCGGCATTCCACACAGAAGCAAAACAGATAGACATTTTCTTGATGATTGCGAGGTCGACAACAGAAACTTTGTATCACGTTGTTTGTTTCTTTGTCTTTGACTTAAGAAAATATCTAGAAAGAGAAATCTAGCTTTTGGAAAGCTCTGAGGGCCTAGACAAGTGACAATCGCTTCGAAAGCGTTTCGTATTTCTACAACGATTCTTTAGCTTATGTCAGTCCTATACATTTTTGCCTTTTCCATCATTGTTATCGCTGATAGAATCTCACTTTGTCTAAGGCCTCTGGTATACATTTGGCATATTTTTCGCGACAGTTTTTTTCCGTTAGTGGAAAAGTGACATAATATATTTATCCTAGGAATATTTTTTTTGAAATCTAGATAACCTACAATAATAATACCGGCTATTGGCTATTGTCCCACTGCAGGGCAAAGGCGTCTTCTCATCTCCAGAAAAGGCACGAGTATTGGTTACAAGGCTTACTTAAGACGGGTTGGCGATTTCTGACTTACATTAACTATAGACAGGGTGAATTAGAATTTATGGGTATCCTCTTAAGTGGTCATTTTACACATTCTTATGAACAACTTTCACTATGGGACGAACCCTGAAATCGCGAGAAAAAAATCAGCTGTTCCTTACATTTATGTTCGCATAGCTCGTCAAAATGTAGGGAAGGGCTGATTTGTTTCGCGGTTTCAGGGTTGGTACTTAGAAAATACATATATGAATTGAACAATTCACATTGGTACTTACCAGTATTTGAAACTTTGAACCTTACAACCTACCCAACAACCTAGTGCATGAGGCCTTTTAACCACTGGCACGACACCCTGTGCGATAACTACCTACATTCTCTCTGATCTGCTTAACATTCTAACAATTACCTAAAGCTATATTATGCGAATATGCTGAAGTATTTGTGTCAAGAAATGCGCGACATAACTGTTTCTTTATTGATTCTCTTGAATATTGCACAACTCGTATGAACTCGAATGCACGTGTTTCCGAATAAAGACAAGTAAGACAACCAGTGACTGACCTACAAGGTAGTACGGGATCTCTTTTGTACAGTAAATGTCGTAATATGGACTTTATTGGTTATTGTAATAAGTAATCACAGTTTCTTTATAAAAAGATGGGTTGTTTGAGCTTCCTTTTGAGATAATGAAGCGCAAGATATTTCGGAAAGCTTCGGGCAACGGTCATACAATAATGGCTGTCCAAATACAGAGCGTTTGAGCGTCCATTCTAAAAGTTGTCAACGTCGCAAATAGCTGTCAAATATTTACCTGTTTTGATTTTGGCAATATTACTGTTTGAAATATGACATATCACTAACCAGTGACCTAAAAATATTAACAATGAATTACAATTATAATAATGAATTTGATGTAGTAACCGTTTTAGGTGTAAAAAGGGCATTTGGAAACATTTACAAATATTTTTTTTACATCTAAAACTAAATTTTTTGTGTTACGATATTAATTATTGCTTTTCATAATCAATTTAATATTTTAGTAGACTAGTTAGTGATTTTTCGTATTTCCATAAAGTAATAGGTATTGAAACATTAATCAAAACAGCGAAATATTTGACAGCTATTTGCGACGTTGCCCACTTCCAGAATGCACGCTCTTATGTCAAATATCTTATGTCTGCAAAGCCAATAAACGCATTTTCATAACGGCATTTATAATAGGACGGAACCGCCTTCCAAAGAAACCGTAGAAAAACGTTCAGTGAATAAATCAAAGTAGGTAGTCTATTGCAATCCAGTCCTTAACATCCTTTTTTCTAAGTTGCACCACAAGACCACAACTGCAGTTAGAGTGCAAAAATCTCGGTGCATTTTCGGAAATCAAAAAGACTTCAATATAATGAATAGAATTCATTTATCTGTATGAGAAACAGTAATCGAAAGATCACAAGACTTGGAAGGAATTTTAATTTTTTGGAGGCGTTTAGTATAACTATTTTTAGTATCTACATATAATTTCTTCTTCTTCCCAGCTAAAGCACTAAGGAAGTGGTGAAGGGCGAACGTTTTGGGAGACTGTCTTATGTTGACGTTCTAAAAGCAGTTCTCAGCCTAGTCTGAATGAATGACTTTTGATTTTGGTTTTGATTTTGAATGCTAAACATACAATTTGAATAAAGAGATTAAATCATAAAACCAATGGTGATAATTTTAATAATAAAGGTTATTTACTTTGCAGTTTTTTACAGGTCTTAACTCCTGACGTCAAATCCTCTAAGTATGATACACTGACAGTTACTGATACCACTGAACAAAAACCATAATCATTTTAAGCAGCATTATTCATTTTAAGTTAGTAGTTAAGCATTAGTATCCAATTATGTTATGAACAAACTGTAACTGTACGCGTATAATACGAAAATGTAACTTGTATGTAGACGCTCTGGGTTGACCTGCCAAGTCTACAATTTTTTTAATAAATAAAAAGAACATCTTCCAAAATCACTTGAGAGATTTCACTCCTTCTTATGTATTTATCGGTGATATATTGTATTCTTATTGGTAGGTTGTAGGCGGGTCAAGGTGCATTTGATTATCAGCACTTATGTAACGTTATGTCATCGTAACACTTACATAACGTTAGATTTGACTTACATAATTATGGTGATAAATTAACTTACGAGTTACGTTTATGCATGGTAACTTATTCTAAGATGCATCAAAAATGTTTTATTCATTATTTACTTGATTGGTATGTTACATCACTAATTAAAAACATTTTTTTAGGTTTCTAGACCGATCAATTTAGTTTAGGATCCTGTACATTGTAAGATGCAACTGAGAGATGTTACATCTACCTACGAGATCTTTTATGCATCTTATAATAAATAAATAACTTAAAAAAACCTATTCTTGGTGCAATATTGAAATAACTGAAAACCTGAAAAGGGTTCCTTGTACTCATCATTATGAAAAACTTTTAACTTTTTCCTACATTTTTTGGAGTTATCGGCATTCTTTTGCCCGTATCCCAATTTATTTGGGGTGTTACATGTCTTTTTCTTCCATACATTTATTACAATTACTTACACCTTGTATTGTGAGATGCAACAGAGAGGTCTTTCTACGAGATCTTTCTTACATCTTACAACCCATATGTAAATAGGGGTTCATTGTGCCTTCGTCGATATTCTTTTTTTATTTTAAGCCCTAATTTCGGCTTCTATCTTTTGTTATTTTCAGCCTAAACTAGGAAAAATTCTAATGAACTGTGAACAGGTAGGTATCGAGATTATCACTGTTATTCACTAGTAATTGTCATGTCTATTCATATAATGATGTATTGTCAAATAAGCTAAATGGTACGTATGTCCCATTTGGCAAAATTTAAGTCTATAAGTCGTAATAGACTTAAAATTACCCAAATGGGACTTACGTACCTTTTAGCTAATCTTACGTAATTAGCTTCCGTAAAGTAAACCGTTAACTATAAATTATTGTTCTAATTCTATCAGCATACAATTTGCATTTCAAATGAGCTGAGATGTCAGTCAACTCGTTTCTATGTTTATTTGAATAACTATACGTTTACAGGAGTAATCGAAGGATATATATATAAAATGTTTGACGGATTCTCTGTTGAATCAGTTGAAAATTGATTTTTTTAAATGAATTTCCACGCATTTTTGAGAAAGTTTACAAAAAGCTGCTACCACCTCGCTGACTGGCTTACCTATATTTAACCACGTAAGGAGTGTTCCCGTTTATTATTCTTAGGGCGAATTCGACCAAATTATTATGCCTAGTATAAGTCTAATCCAGCGAATAAATAATAAATTTTTGACAGATTTTCTATACAAAAACTGTCAGACGTCAGTTTTATTCCCCGAATAAAAGTTATCTGGCTTTTGTTCAGCCCTTACTGATATGACAGAAGAAGAATCTCAGTATGACAGGAAAACTTCTTGTTTGGTCCTCTCTATAAAAACATTGTGTAATTTTCTACACAATGTTCGAATGTTGTGTACGAAGGATTTTGTTTGATATTGCCGACTCTATCTTCTGTCTACCTCCATTTGAATTTTAGAGTATTTACGTGACCTCAGCAGGTACCTACTTACTTATTTATTTACGTAAGCCTCTAATAATGGTGTCAAAGATACAAGGTAGATAATATATGGAAACAACAACAATTTTGAAAATGAAAATACATTATTGTGTAAATGGTAGTTCTACGTACCGTGGCAGTGGAAAACCATGGCCTACTGATTTCTGAAGCCATTATAATTCTGCCGTCCACTAACTAAAAGGCCGTTAAGCCACAGTTGGTCGTTTTTCACTTTGTAATGTAGTCTTATACAACTTTCGATGCTCTATCTTTTGGTGTAAGAATCATTTTTCTATGATTTATAGTTTTAGAGATACAAAACATTGCTGAGCAGTTAAACCACATAAATTTCGTTACTCCCTTAATTAAAAAGCGGCTAAGCCACAATACTTCTCTAGAAAGACGTCAACATACTTTAACGGCAAATTGATGTATCATTTTTTTCTAAATTTACTTAACTAAAAGTACGTTATCTAGTCATGCTTGACTAAAAAGCAGCTAAGCGTCTTTAACTACCTTCATGTATTGTGTCACAAATAACCATCTGAACATCGTGCCTTAACTATAAAGCAGTTATACGCCAATAGCGGCTTTTAAGTTATGTATTGAAATTAGTATTAGCTAAATATCAATCGCTAGAGAGCAGCTAAACGACAATACTAGACTAAAAAGCAGTTAAACGCTCGTGATTTGCGTTTGCGTTTGACCAGCTCAGGCTATAATTCCTGCCTTTTCACTTCGGGTGCTCGTTAGCGGACCGACGTGTGGCGCGTCTCTTGATGTTTGGCGCCACAATTACGAGAATGGCGCAAAATATGCAAAGGTAAGCTGAAATTATTATTTCATTTATTGTAATAAATAGCTATTTGTAATATTATTATAAATACGAAAGTATGTTTGGATGTTTGTAAATCTTTTAAGCAAAAACGAATGAATTGTTTTTAATTTATCTAACTTTATAAATGCCTGTTCTTGTTACCATACATTTTTCTGTATTCCGCAATACCTGCACAGGTAAAACGCGTGCTGCTTGTTTTCATTATGTACCTACCTATTGCAAGAGTGTTTTAAAGTACCTACTGTTTCTAAGTTCATCGTAATTGTTGTTGTAGGTATCTGTTTCGATTGCTGATTGTTTTATACCTAATAGTGCGCAAGAGATGTGTCGTATAATTGGTTCATTAGTTAACTGATTATATTTCATTGTATTTTAGACGTTCCGGTGTATCATCAAGGATCCAAACTATGATGAATAGTGTGTTGGTGGACCAGGAATTTCCAACTGCACAACGCCTTTACACTAACAGCATGCCATCTATACGCATTTCCACTTGCTCTAATATTAGCCAAAAAGAATCAAAGTACCCCCGCATGAACAATAACGATTTAGTTAATCTTCTCTACCAAGAATCTTACTCGATGACATCAAAAGTGTTTCAAAAATTCAATGAAACACAAATCACATATAATTATAGCCAACCAGAAGAAACTTTGAAGCTTACAATAGAAACATTAACTCAACAGCGTGAAACACATTCCATATACTGCCACGAATCGATGCCCCCTCCTTCCCCGATACCATCTTCTTTTCACTGCATTATATCAGAAATATTAGATTATGACAGTGATGACTCTGTTAAGGATAAGGACTACCAACCATGTGAAGAAGTTTTTAGTGATGATACTGAATATGGTTATGACATGCAAAGACAAAATACAGTATCAAACCCTAAAAGTAAACCAATATTGAAAAGGAAAACATCAATAACTAAAACGTTTACCAAAAAATTAATAACGCGACGACATACTCAAGAATTTACAAGAACAGAAGAGATTATTGGACATCGGTTACCTAAGAAAAGACGTACATCTTACTTCTTCTTTACTTTATTACTTAATTTTGATAATACTACACGAGTGTTACTAGGTATAATTGCGTATTTACCTAATCTGATTTACTCATTTTGTTAAAGTTTTTAATTAATATTTAAGCATAAAAAATGGCCGAATTTATAGTTTTTTATATAAAGTCTAATATTTAATTGATTATGACGTTATGTGTTACGCACAATTATATTATTTCAACTTGGCAATTATTGATCTCTGATTGTGATATGTTTATTTCATAAGTGCATAAGAATTTGAAACCAAGTGTCATGTGCCATAAAGCTTTCAAAAACGATACTTACATGTTTTGGGTATTTTTATAAAATAATTATAATATAATTTTTCCTATGGTTTCGCGAATACTGATTATTATTAAAGATGTAATTGTGATCTCATTACTGAATAAGATTTGTAAAAGTTTGATTAAACTTGTTTTTTTTTATTTTATATTGTTTAATTAAATAATAAGCTATTTGTTACGTTCCTAACAATTTAATTAGACGTACTGATTGTCTATTATTTTTTATTAATAAATAAAGTTCTGATTTTCATAAAATAGTTTTTAACTTTTCAACTTTTTACCCGCAAGTGCTTATTTAAAAGGCAGTTAATTGCGAGCGAGATGTCTTTAACTGCCTTCTAGTTAAGCAATAGGAAAACCAGTATAAAATATGTTTTACAATACCGAGCTTAAAAGCGTTTAAAATCCCATAACTGCTTTCTAAGTAAGCGAAGTTAGTCTTCCAAGTGTTAGTTACTAGGCTATAAGTCTGTTAAAATCCTTTAACTGCTAAATAACTAAGTATTTTTTGATAACTTTTACTATAAGTACAAGACGTGGCGGCTACAAGAAATTGCTTCACTATAAAGCAGTTAAGGTATGGTTAGCGGCCTTATAGTGCAGTATATTATGTAAAAATGAAAAAAAATTGCTTAGCTAAAAGTTAGAAAATGAATTTAAATAAAATGTGATTAATATAAATGAATGAAGTAAATCACATATTGTGCAAAAAGACTGTGCCTACGTATATAACTTGCAACCTTGTTCCTAGGTAGCATACTTTTCAAGAGACATCAATTCCCACTTATTTTTGCGTTTTCTCGAAAACTACTTTTTGCACTTAGCGGCTTTTTAGTTAGTGGACGGCAGAATTATTGTCATAGGTAATTATGTCATTAATTTATACTTATATGTAAGTATGTCTAAGTCACATCCATAATGACTTCTATTTATTACTATGAGAATGCAATTTGCGAAATCCACAATAGAGTTAGAACATTCTGATTCTGATATGATTTACCTGTAGGTGCTATGGAGATCTCATAGTTTTTTTTTTAATGAATAATTCGATTGAACTAAGCAGCTTTTGGGCTTATATGCTTGTCATCAATGACGCTAGAAAATAACTCCTACTACGGTTTCAACCCTCAAAACGGTGAAGGAAAACATCGTAAGGAAACCCGCATGTCCTAGAACCAAAAATTCGAAGACATGTAACACGGCCATGTGATTACGGCCCACTCCTCCTCACCGAGAGGAGGCCTGTGTCCCAGCAGTGGGAAGATTATAGGCTGAATATGTATGTGTTATGTACTACGGTTTCGAAAAATGGCGGAAGTTTTTAAGTCGACGCGTAGGTACCTATTATTCGAATAAAAAGGGAGTTGGTACTTGCAGCTACTGAATTATTGCCATTACAAGCGCAAGCTACGTTCTAATAAACTGACGGTACCTACCTACCTATTACCTACCTCTGAGACTTTTATTCAACTTATTAATCTCTCATTTGTCCTAGATCTACACACCATAGCCTGTTATTACATGCATTGCTTAACTATAACGTATTACTAGTTGATAATAAGCAGATCCTGAAGTTTAATATGGATGTTAACCTCGAAATCACGCTGCAATTTATCGCCTGATTGCAACACCTAACAATCTTCTACACCTGCAAATTACTCCAATTACTTTGACATTTACAACAAAGTTTTTTATGGACATTAATCAGAGGTTATTTATCACTTTACTCTTCCTTAAAGAAGTGGCGTACGTTATAAATAAGCACTTGGATTTGAATAATATTTAAATAATGGTTACAAAATTGTTTGCAGCGCCTGGAAAATAAAGTAGACTTATAGGTAAGTAGTATGGCATGAGGGATTGCTAAACGGTGCTTGTAGGCGCTAAATAATAGTCGAGTGATAAATGACTAACTACACAATACGAAAGTTTAATGATTTACTGCTTTTAATGACTGTTTTTTTTCTCTTTGTTTCTCTCAATCAGAGCACCTGCCATCTAATCTCTTCACCACCCTTGGTTGACTGGTAGAGAATGCCTCAAGGCATTAAATCCGCCTTTTTACCTTTTTTTGAGTGCGAAAAGTTTAAATAAATAAATAACACACAATTAAAACCTGAATCTCTATTTTCTAATCCTACTTCTCTTCCTTTCGATTGCCGTCGCAAACGAATCGGCAAATCGATTAAAAATGATAGGGTAAGAAAAGCGAAGAATCGGGCATGACGGGCATTGATTGATTGAGCATAGGTAGGTATCTCCCTACTCTTTGTATTTAGTGTTACCTATACCTAATAATGTATGATAAACCCTAACCACCACATGTCAAGAATCGATGCGTAGCCTGCCTTGAAAACTAGGTGTGCATAATTGGAGCAAGTAAACAATTACTTACATAATATCGGAGCCCTAGAATTCGAACATAATGTCGGTCAGCCATAACATGACATGAGCTGATGATTTATAGTTATGCTGTTCTAACACATACACCACGGTAAGACATATTTGTGGCATTGGTAGCAATTACTAAGATTACTAATATTAGTTTTATATGTGAACAATAATGTTGTTGATTATCTTGATAATACGGGTGTAAAATACCCTTATCGAAACCGAGAGTCCTTCCCGTTATTTTTTTTTTGTACTAGACCTTATTGAAAGAACCTTCTGGTTACTTCTGGAAATAATGAAGGTCAAAATTTTGTTGATGTTAGGTACGTTAAAATTTTACAAAAATAAGTTATATGGTCAAAATTTTGTTGATGTTAGGTACGTTAAAATTTTACAAAAATAAGTTATATATTGTACAGAATGCATAAAGGCTTTGTGAAGGTTATTTTTACACCCTGTATTATGATCTGGGGGCCTAGAATGGCCACATTAGCAATCCTCTAAAAGTGATTCATTTCCTGAATTTCCACCTGTCACTAGCAATTCCTCTAATTTGGCACTAAAGCAATTCATAATGTGTGGATTTTACGAATCTCCATAGAAAACTGTCAAACAGATGAATTATTTCGTAATATGAATCGCACGCAGATTATATTATGAATTATCAGTTTTACGATGATTCATAATATTTTCCTATTATGATTCTGCCAAAGTGGCTGTTTTAAGCCCCCTGACCCGGTTATGACAAAATCTCATCCTGGTAAATCTCATTCGAGGTTCCATGATATTATGATGGTAAAGCGCTCTAGGTCCTGGTAGCTTTAATCCTGCCCATATTTCTTAAATCCCCACTATATTGACTTAACTATTGAACCGTTACCTGGGCAGTCTTGTGTAAAACCGTCAGTAGATAGTTTAGGCTCATATAAATATGAGTTAGGACCTTGTTATAAACTTAGGTATACCATGTTTAAATTAACCTACTTTAACCAACTGACATGAGTTATTCCAACTATGTATGTCGATTAATTTATAATGAGAGTTGTCTATTAAAGTAATAATTTAATGGGCAATGATCTCAATAATCGTATACCTAATGTAGACGCTATTTATGTAGATAGGTTAGTCATTATAATAAAATGAACTTATATTTATTAGCATCCCACGCAGTATTTTCAGCCTTGCCAGAATGTAGGGCAAGTTTATGTAAGTACCTAATGCCATTTTGGTACAAACAGGGTGATCAGATAAACCCAAGATTGAACTCAAGATATAGGCCACGTCACGTAAAATGAACGCTGGCCGTTTACCTGCGCAAGTGCGCACTGACCGATTTATCGATTCCATCCAATTTCAAAGTACTAAGAAGCTAGATTAAACAATAAAACAAACAATTACAATTATGATGGGTATTATAAAACAATAGCCCTGCTACTTTAAAATGGGAACGGGACTGTACCCGTGCGCAGACACATACCCTGCACTATCACTCACGTGACGACAACTATACTCCTTCATCGACTGCTTCCTAATGTAGTCTACTACATCTCAGATAGTTTAGTTTAATTATCCATATTTCATAACTATAATTCTCGAATTTTCATGTTTCACGAAGTAGGTCACTGAACTGTTTCGTTCTTACACGTTTTTATTACTCAAGCTACAAATAAATAAGTAAATAATATCTTCACAAATTGCTCGATGAAGTAACATTAGGTATATGAAGGATGATAAAAATGTTTTATTTGTTGGACCTTGAGTATCTCTCGAGTACCTAATTATTTTTATCAGTATCATTCATTGCATCATATCAGAAATGAGAGCACCAAGACTATACTGAAATAAGCCTACGACCAACAATATTGCCAAATGTGGCTTCTCACTTAGGTATCTTTTCAGCAATATACCTAATGGCAATTTTAGAAGGGGCATTAAGGGCTTTATGGTCAGTAACCTTATTTCTTGCAGCTAAAAAATTATGAATGGTCTCCTAAGACCAATATCCTGCATATCCATCTTAGGAGACCATTTACAGACTTTAAAAAAATTGTAGGTAGGTACAGGTCATTGTGGGACAGGTATTCTCGTGTTTTTTTACACAAAACACAATCATGCAATTAGAAATCCTAATTGGCAAGACTGATGATGTATTCAATCAATGATAGTAAAGATAGTAGGTAACATTGATATCGATAATCACCAGGCTATAGTGCATTAACCGCTGTTATCAGATAAATCTGTTATACCTACATGCCTACTATAATACTGTATGTGAAGAGATATATTTAGATAGGTTTAGGGGACCAAATTTTGCAATTGATACAACAAATTTAATTACACCTTAATTAAATATTTAAATCTAACGCAATTTCTTCGTTGGCGCATACATAAAGATAAGATAATTGTATTTGTTATATGGCAAAAGAACAGGCAATGCTTTACATGAATCACTATAAAAACCTTAGGGATGCTGATCTAGCATCAGATCTTAATTTGGACTCGTCGAGACCTTTTGAAAACCCACCATGAAACTGTGCAGTGCATTCTGTTTTTTGGCCGTGGTAAGACTTTTATGGGTGATTGATTGGACGGTTTTAGAGGGAAAAGGGCTCTAAAGACCAACATTCACAACCCGACTTCACCCACTGATGGGCATAGGTCTCTCTTTTCTTATTCCAATCCCCACGCTCCTGTGCCAGCCTCATCCAGGTTTTGCCCGCGATATGGCAACAATGTCGTCCGCCTATCTCGCCACCGGACGACCGACACCTCGTCTTCCAGTCTTTGGATGCCACTCTGCCCTTACAATAACAGTAATCAAATGGTTTTCAGTGTTATAAAAAAGACGCCTCACCCTTACTTAGCATCAGCTTTATTGTTACCTAAGACTTTATTTTAATTAGTGTGATAATTTCAGGTGTGCGCGGCGTTTGGGGCTCCAGATGTGGCGAACTATGACTTGCTCGAAGTACCCAATCGTGATATCGACCTAATGTCGCATACAAGGTATTTGTGTTACTTACTTAATTATAGATGAATTGATTAATTATTTTGTGCGATCGGTATGATTCCCAGTTAAATGTGGACCACCGATTTTCTTTCTTTTGGTGTCGTAAAAAGGCAAGAAAGATGTAAAAAGCATGAAATATCTAACCCATTTGTAAAGCGTACAAGATCTCCAAAACTTTTCATTACGGTTCATTCAAGCGGTCTACGATAATAATGTTCCTTTACGTAGCTCTAGCCCATTACCTACATTAATAGAAACATCTGCCAGCAGGCTTAGGCTTTTCCTATCACAGGTAAGTACTAATACTTATCTAATCAGACCGCAGAAAATCGCTATCGTATTATTTACTCCATTTTCAAATAATTAAGCGCAACCCACACTGGCAACGAAGCTAAACGAACTTAGCTTCGTTGCAAGTGTGACCAAAGTGATATTCTATCAGCGATACCTACCGATGGTGGGAAAGGCAAAAATATATAAGACTGACTTATGCTATCGAAAAGCTTATGTCAATTCTATTGAAAGTCGTTGTAGAAGTACGATTCGCTTTCGAAGCGATTGTCACTTGTCTAGGCCCTCAGACCTTCTTTAAAAAATTGCAGGCAACTGATAACACAACTGGTGGGGAATCTCCGTAAATCTGCACAGGAAGCTTTGAATTCTGTTAACACCTTCAAAGCTGGCATCATAAACGAAGCCAAGGAGATCAGGGATAAAATCATCAGCGACGTGCAGAAGTTCAGGCAACGTGTTACAGAAGCCGTAGAGAACGCCATGAATAGGATCTCTAACACTAGCGTGGCTGTCAAGGAGTGTGTCGATGTGAGTACCATTCATATACATATAGGTACCATTCTTCCAAACTTTCATTAAAACGTAACGTAAAGTGTAGCTATAGAATGTGTTATCGAGTAATAACAGATTAAGTGCAACGAACCACTAAAAACAATCATCGTGAATACACGATTTATCACAATCTGTTTCTTTTTGACACTTCAACAAAATTCATTGCATTATTTACGTTGGTGAACAGACAAATTTTTCGAACTTAAATAAAGCAAATGGATTAGCAAGTCCTTCAAAGTTATTCATCGTGTTAAGCAGTCTGAATCACTAGTACGTATGAACATCATAAAATAGTAGGTACCTACATAAAGTAAGAACTTAGATAAAACGATAACGCGTGTATTCCCAATACCGAAGTCCCATTGGTGGGACGAACAGGAATTAATAAATTATATTAAATTTATTCCCGCTCGTCCCACTGATTTTGCGACATCCATTTTGTAAAGAAATTATTACCTAGGGTTAAGGTCACTCTCAGTCCCTATCCCTCTACAATTATACCTTTACGCTTGACAGTTGTTTTTTAAATGTGAGTTTTAACTAAGTACCAGTATAGTTGTTAGGTAGGTAGGTACTTACCTATGCTAAACTACAAGGCGGCTCTTTAACGCGACAAAAATCGAGTTAGTTTTCTTACTATTAGTACAGTAGGTACTTACCTACGTTATCGTTGGTTTCTTAAGCACTTGGCACCCTTGTGTCGTGACAGGAAGGTATCCAGCAGAAAACCAGCTCCAGCTACTAACACTGATACTATACTACACCTGTCCAGCATAATCTCGAGCTATATGATATGCCGATTTCAAGCAAGTTTGGAAGGAGCCTCTGATAACGTAAAATATTTAATTTCCGTGAGAACATTTTCATAATTTAAAAACTAACAGTAATATTATTATTATTTACATAATTTAAAAATACAAGTATACATATAAAAAAGGACGGGAAATAATCACAGGGCATAATCACAAAAATATATTTTCATGTTTTAAGTACTTAAGAGAGAGGAGATTTACCTCCTACATTTTGTGATAATGATGAGTTCAATCTGTGTTTCCTTTTTTTCTTCTGAATTGTCCCAAAAAAAATTCAGTCCCACAGAAACGCTGCAGCTGCTGTATTCAACGAAACACTGTCCAGCACAATGACTTGCGTCGACGAACGCATAGCTGAGGTCTCTAAAGAAATCCAGCAGTTAGTGAAAATAGCCAATGAGGCGATTGCAGCTGGTTCCGAAGCAATGGAAGACATGAAGAAGTGTACCGGAGATAAAACCAACTTATGGGCCACCGGATCCTGCCTCGGAGCCGTTGCTGTGAAAACTGAGATGAAATCCGTCGGTTTTCTTGGACAGTCTACTATGACGGTATGTGGTACTAATATGTATGCATTTTAACTGATAAAAAAAGCCCAGCAGCTTTACTGTGTTCCGGTTACGGAGTATACCCGACGTGTAATTACAGGCTCGTGAGAAATATCAGACTGTCTGTAGCAACGCAGCTGTCGGGGCTGTCATGCTTCTGGTATAGCAGATGTCTAACAAAGGCGTCGTTGACTATCTTCCATCGACCTTTGGTAAATAAATTTATGTTTTTCCTTTTTATTACAGATCGGTCGCATTAATTTGGGCATTGCTTCCCTACCAGCGTCACTTGAAGTTTGTGCCGGGATGCGCCTGATTCAAGCCGGAATTCAGACTGGAAAGATCATCGTTGAAGTTGGTGGTTGTTCGGCAACCGGGATCTTCAACACAATCATTGGTAAACCTACTCATGTTGAAGCATATTAAGATGTTTTATGAAATCATGTGAAGGACGAAATAAAGATACTTCTACTACTTACATTCTAAGTAATTTATTTTAGATCAAGTAGGCTGACCTACCTACATAAAATTAAGATATAATGCTTTTGTAAACCGAAGCTTCTAAAGAGGAACTTACATATAAGATTAATGCCAAGAACAGGTCTCCCAATTCCTTAGCATTTTTTAAAAAGCCCGAATTTTCCTAAGAGGATGAGAAGCATCATATTCCGTAAATAATAACATGCTGCGGTCACGTATCCAACACCACGCTGTTATTATAACCACGTCATCTATTTTATTCCTGTGCCATAGCAATTTATATGCAATGACTATGTTCAGCAGTGGAAAGTTTAGTAATGATAGGAACCAACATCCAACACCTCTGTTACCTTTAGGAAAAGTGGAAAGTGAAGTACAACGGAAAGACAAAAGCACAATAATAATTATTACCTTGCAATAATTACTTTATTCACAATTCACAACCAAATAGTAGTGTAACATGAGTGTAACGATAAATGCTTAGGAACGAAAAAAGTGAAGCTTAACTTTTCATTGGTAATGAAATAACTAGTAGCGCGTCTTACTAAAGAATGCATAGGTACTGTTGCTGTTAGAATGCTTCTTTAACATGTAAGATGTAGATATTCATTTGTAGGCTTTAATTTTTATCGCGGGCACATAGCATGACGACCGCCATCCACCGCTATTGTAGCACCAGTAATATTACTGGCACCTTCACTCGCCAAAAATATAATGGTATTCGCAACCTCTTTGGTAGTTCCCGTCCTTCCCAAAGCATGAGTCTCCTTACATTTCTCTAAATAGGCAGCATAATCTTCTTCACTGACTCCACCTCTCAATTGTATGTTCGTGTCAATCACACCCGGATTAACAGCATTAACACGAACTCCCTTGCTAGCAAGCTCTAAAGACACACATTTTGTAAACTGGTCCAAGGTAGCTTTAGATAGGCAATACGCAAGAATGCCAGGAAAAGACCTCAGTCCAGCCACACTGGATACATTAACGATGTTTCCTTTAGACTTCACAAGATGCGGTGTGGCCAACATGGTCAAATGATATGGCCCACGCACATTTGTATTCATTATGCTGTTGTATTGAGCTAGAGAAGTATTCTCTATTGAACCCATTTGCATAATACCGGCATTGTTGACCAGCACATCAAGTTGCTTGAAATTGGTAATGGTTTCCTTCACTAACCTTTCAACATCAGCTTCCTTGTCAATATCGGCGATAACAGATAGTGGTGTTAGTTTACTAGGTGACGCAGCTTCGCATTCTTTTGCAGTCTTCTCCAGGTTTTCCTTGTTCCTTCCCGTTAGAACTAGTCTCGCATCTTGTTTCGCAAATTCTATTGCAGTTTCCGCACCGATTCCTGAGCTAGCTCCCGTTACAAGAACTACTTTATTGGTGAACATTCTTGATACCTGATTAAAAAACAAATTATGATTACGTCAGAGAATCTTAAAAAGTTTTAATAATTGTCTTTAACGACTGTTAGTTTGATCATTTTCAACCGACTTGCGGTCTGTTTTATTACAACAAAACATGCAGGTGTTTATTTCTGGTACTGTTTAGTATTAAAGAAAATGCTTTTTTGTAAACGATATTAGAGACATTGCCTGCCCCTCGAAAGAAGTTGCGCGTAGGTACGTGTGAAAAGCCATCAATTTACTGCGGTCCACCTCTGGTTATGGCCGCCATTTTGGATTTTGATTTGATGATTTTCGGCACTGGCGCGGCGCCTTCGAAAACTATTAAGAAGACACCTATGACGAAAATTTTACACATAATTTTAATTTAGACCCTATTTACTCCCGAAAAACATAAAAATTACACGCATAAAAATCTTAAGCCGACTTCTGAAACTAAAGTTCTTTTGCACTTTGTAGTGTTTTGTTTTGAAGACTTTTGTATTTTTTGTAAAACGTTTTTATTTTTTAATTGTGGTCCTGTACTACTTACCCTATTATTCGTATTCGATTATCAGTTACCCACCCACAGTTAGGTAGTTAGTTAACCAGTTACCGTTTTTCATCTTCCGTACAGTTCGATTCAAACTTAATGGCGGCTCGGAACATGAGGCGAGTCGCTGCGCAGTAAGAATTTCATGTGACAGCGGGCGTGAGGGGTGGGGTACTGCGCAACTAAAAGCTAACTTCCGAGCCGCCATTAAGTTTGAATCGATCTGTACCCCCTAAACCGTTCCGTTCCCATTCAAATAATGTGTACTCTTCGTCCATGAGGCGTTCCGCGGGGTAAGTAGATATTTACCTACTTATCTTCGAAGTCCGTAATCAGTTGACCACTGATAGTAACTAACCAGTATAATTCTGAACTATGTACAGTAACCAAATCACAATACGAGTACTGTATATTGTTACGTTATTGAGGAGTTCCATTGTCAGATCTTCATCATATTAAATGGGACCATCTCGCGAGAAAACTCTTTCAAACAAAAATACTCCTCCGAATAAAATTGGTTGTGTGACATACGGACGGACAGACGGAGAGGACGATATAACACAGACACGAACCTTTATGACGTGTTTATTATTAACTTATTAATTAATATTGTTATCAATGTACCGTTTGGCATCAATAAATTATAGATGTCGATACATGTTACATGGCACTTTTTATGCCGTCGCTTTTTTATAGTAGCTATTTTTTTTTTATAGAATACCCTTTTTAGTGCATATTTTAAAACCCCAAAGAGCACAAAACTATAGGTAACTATAGACAAAGTCGTATGACTTTGACTAAGCTTTCCTTGCTTCACGCGAAACTCATTGTTTTAAGGCTATCTTCTAGGAGTGTATGGAAAAATGTCAAGCCTGCTTGAAAACTCATTAACCACAAGAGACACTAACTTTACACAATGTGTTCACACAGCCGCTGATTCGACACTATTATCGTGTCACAATATAATTAAATGTGCCCGTGTGCACACATAGACACTCGGTGTATGGCGTATAGCGTCGTAGTCTAAACTTTATACTAAAGCTTTATCGCTATCGTCCGAAAATATTGACCTTCGCGATATTAAATATGCTAACCATTCCATCTCATTAGTCGCATATTTTGACGTCAATGACAACTATGGTATAATACTGTGACTAAAACATTTTGCATTGACGTGCGTAAAATGAAAGTACGAAAATGAATACTTAACCCATTTATGACTTTTCAATGCCTTTATTTTTACAAACAATATACTTGAAGCACTTATCAGCTTCTATTTTACAGAATCAAAAGTACTATCGGGGACACATGGCATGGCGGCCACCGTCAACCGGCATAGTTACACCAGTGATGTTACTTGCTGCATCACTTGCCAAAAACAGAATCACAGACGAGACTTCCTTTGCATCACCAGCTCTACCCAGCGCATGACTGTCAGCGCACTTTTTAATGAACACTTCATATTCTTGTTCATTCATACTTGACTTCATGTGAAGACCCGTTGTTATCACACCAGGATTTACGGCGTTAACGCGAACATTCTTCGGTGCTAGTTCAAGAGCAACGCACCTCGTAAATTGATCCAATGCAGATTTAGACATGCAGTAAGCAAGAACATTCGGAAAAGATCTTAAACCGGTAACGCTGGACACGTTAACGATATTTCCTTGTGTTTTGACAAGGTGAGGAGTGGCCAACATAGTCAGGTGATACGGTCCGCGCACGTTTGTGTTCATTACACGATCGTACTGAGCCAGAGTCGTGTTTTCTATAGTCCCGGATTCAAGAATACCAGCGTTGTTTACTAGGACATCAAGTTGTTTAAATTCATCTATTGTCCTTTTTATAATGTTTTCTACGTCACTTGCAATGTTCATGTCAGCGATTACTATCAACGGCTTCAAATTATTTGGGGAGTTTTCTTGGCATTGATTTGCGACTTTTTCTAGATTTCCTTTATTTCTTCCTGTAATTACCAGCTTGGCATCAAGTTTTGAGAAGTCTAGGGCAGTTTCTGCACCTATTCCCGAACTGGCACCAGTAATGAGTACCACTTTGTTTGCAAACATGGTTGATACCTGATTGACAAAATATTTATATTTAGTCTTTGAGCAAGGCAATGTCCTAATAGATGCGATCGTCGCGCGATAAGCTATAGTCGCGCATTTTTCACTCACTTGTTCGTAAAACCGGAAGGTGTCCCTCTGACGCTGACGGCGCACGGTGGATCGAAAATCGGCTGTAGAAGACATAGGATCTCGATTTCTTAAATGTTATTTTTTTTGCTGGAAATGACTTCTGCTGATCATTACTATGTACAAAAATGACACCCGAGTTAGAGTTAATTCTGCCCAAAAACGAAGGAAATATATTTTTTTTACGAAAAATTTGTATGAAGCTAGTATGAAAAATCGAATTATCTCCTAAACGGCATGTTTAACCGTAAGATCCTTGGAGGTGGTCATAGTGCTAATTATTTATGATTTTTTGGTTGCCGATTTGACGAAAAATTTAATGCCGTTTTTTTTAAAAAATCGTCAAAATATTTTTATTTATTTTTACATGTAAAACGATCCCTTTTAGTGTCCAAGTTAAAAAGTTCGATATTTTATTAACCGAAATATTAAGAACACACAAAACAAGAAAAATTAAATAAAAAAATTGCTGTTTTTTGACACATTTTTATTAATTTAAATAAAAAAAGATTATCAAACTCTTATTTAAGTAACATATAAAGTTATATTATATACAAAATAATTTAATTTAAGGAATTAATACTAAGAATTTGTAAAATAAAGTAAAATAAATTGAAAAAAAGACAAAGTATCATTAAATATTACAAAAAAAAAAACCAAACAGACTCAAATACAAATTTACAAATATGTACATATATAATTTTTTTACAAATTTTCCTTATCACTCTCGTTGTCAAGACTCCAATTCTGAGTCAGCATCCAGACTGAATATATCCAAAAACTCGAACTCAGTTTCCTGAAATTGAATTAAGTCGAGAGTTTCAGCAAAAAAGCTCTGCTTTTTCTTGGCATCTAACTTAGGCCTTTGTGCACTTAGCAAAGAATCCGAAGAAACAACAAGCATATTTAAAATGTCTTGATTGGAATCCTGCCTGCTTCTTTTCCGCGAATGATGTTCTCGAAACCTCCTAAAATCTTTGTTTCGAGACTCTGAGGCTTCTTCCGAGAGAGTCCCAATCGGCACAATATTATTTTTCTCGATTATGTCAGCCCCATGGATTAATGATTTATGAACGGTTGACGACATGTAGTACCAGTCGTATAATAATACGTACTTTTCTGCTGTTTTGCGGGCATAATCTCTAAATTTTATTATATCGACCTGCTCTCCAGGTGTAATTGCTTGTAAAATTACAGCAAATCTTTTGATGATCTTCATCCAAACCGGTTATAGCTGCGGTTTTATTAGGAAACTCAAAGAATTTTCTTGCAGTATTCCCGTCATTGGTGGTTCCCGAGCCTTGTTTTACTATATCAATCAACAGATTGAGCTTATCTTTGAATTTATTTTGAATTATTTTCTTCCTTGTCTGTAGCATTTCTTTGTGCTCATCACTTCTCGCTGCCCACCGTTTGAAGTCGAGCCTGTATGCAATGTGTAACAGACATCCATACAATTTATACGGGCGTGTAGGGATGACAAGCCAAATTCATACAGGTCAGAACACACAATTTTCGATGTTACAGCATCTAAGCGGTTCATTTCTGTAGGCTTTGCTAAGCACAGGTAGCACGATGCATTTGATCTAGCTTCAGAAAGGTAAGTGCAAACTTTAGCGTCGATCATCGTCATCATTAGTTCATGAGTCACCCTATTATTATTATTGCACTCTGTGGGGATAAGGGCCTCAATTTCTTCATCCATTTGTTTTTTCAGCTCAAGGACAACTGCTTCACTCTCCTTTACCAAAGTAAACTGAACTGAACGACAATACAAAACTGAGCATGGTTTTGGGTTCGTCCATAAGATGTTGTCTCCATCTGTCAGTTTAAGTGGCACCAAGGAGGTCATGAAAATGCTCGAGTCATCTTCCTCACCCTCCATTTTCTGCTTGTATCGGCTTTGGTTAGAAGCACCATCAAATCCCCACTTGGATATCAGCTTCAACTGCTTGTTATGCTCTTCCTTAGAAAGGCTTTGAAGGATTCTTGTAACTGTGATATCAAGTAAAGCTTGAAGTGTAATCCTAGCCGATGAATCAGTAACTGTCACTGATTGCTTCGGAGGGTAGCAATCAAGCTTAGTTTGTTGCACTTTATAGTAAGATGGATAAATATCCTTAGCACCTTCCCGAATGGCAGCCTCTCGCAACGTAATATATTGCCACTTTGAGAGTTTTAGCGAAAGAAGCAATCCAAGCGCCTTTTCTGACGTAAATATGATTGTTTTCGCTGGTTTCTTAAGCGTTTCATTTAATTTAGCGGCTGCTTCAGGTATTTTCATCATGTATTCGATGACAGAGGCGATATCTCCATGCCCTTCTTCTTTTAAACGTGCTGCAGCTGCATATACCAATTCACTAGAATCTTCGCCTGTGTATTCATCAATCTTCTCTTTTTTTGTTTACTTCCCAGATCTTCGAATGGTTTACGGGATCTTTTCGTCATTGTTCCAATAGACGTTGATGTCAACGGTTCTGGAGAGACTGAGGGCGCTCTTGGTATCTCATCAACACTTGGTTCTTGATTAACTAAAGTTTGCACAAAACTCGGCCAATCAATATTTGCTCCCAACCAATTCTCGTACTTTCTCCTGAAATTATCAAGGAATCGGTTGGATTTCTGCCACCTTTGTAAAGCGGCTCGCGTAAATCTCCGACAAAATTCTTTGAGAACAACACGATCTTCGTCAGACAGGCAGTCGCCTATACGGGATACAACTGCACTGAACAATACTTCATGATCAAATGAAGTACTCTCACTTCGTAGAAGAACAAACAAGTCTAAATTCGTGATTAAACTTTCCATTCTAAGATTTTATAGTCGCAGATTTAGTTAGCAGTTACACAGTTGTGAACAAACTAAATTATAAAACAAAACTTTAGCCCTTTTATTGCAAAACGCCAATAATTAGGTAACTACCCTCATTAGTTATCTTCTTATTAGCTAATGAAAATTTATAATTGTCACTAACTATTCTTAGAACTCATAGCACTGCTAATTAACAAATTAGCTTACTTATGTAATCCATAGTTGGCATTGTCGATATTGAAAATCATTAAATCACCTATAAAGACTCATTAAAAGACCTAATCAGTGTAGTTCTTTTCGGACTCATTAGAAGAGTAAACAATTGGTAATTTGGTTGTATGAAAAGTTTTAAAACTCATGATGTGTTGATAAATATCTAGCTCAAACATAGTTGTCTACGTGTGGGTGTACTATAAACCTCTGCCAACTCCTTCGGAAATATAGGAGTGATACTATTTTATGTTACGCGTAGTTAAAAGTCCGTGTTCTTCAACATAAACACTAAAAGGAATCGTTTCATATGAAAAAACAAATAAAAATATTTTGACGACTTTTAAAAAAAAACGGCATGAAATTTTTCGTCAAATCCGCAACCAAAAAATTATAAATAATTAGCACTATGACCACGTCCAAGGATAGTACGGTTAAACATGCCGTTTAGGAGATAATTCGATTTTTCATACTAGCTCCATACATTTTTTTCTTATAAAAATTATAACTCTTCCATTTGTGCACACATTTACTTCATATGACATTTTATAGAACAGTAATGATCAGCAGAAGTCATTTCCAGCAAAAAAAATAACATTTAAGAAATCGAGATCCTATGTCTTCTACAGCCGATTTTCGATCCACCGTGCGGCGCGATGATACGTTCGGGCTTGCCGAACTACTTATACGAACGCGATCGAGTATCACGTGAAGATCGCAAATCGCATCGGCATAGACTAAGAGAGACTTTTAGAGAGATGCGATTAGAGTTCCATCTTAAATGCGGAGTTGTACGGAGCTTACGGAGCTACAACACAACTACAAGTTTGTACAATACGGCCGGTATAACCTGGCAGTTCCGAACTTCGCGCAGAGGGCTGGCTGCGCAGTACCTAACATTTTTTAGAAACCAAATGGTGACAAGAGACGATTGTGAGTGAGAGAACATGCGCGAAAGTTATACATTGCTCTTACGTTCAGACCTGCCAAGTTATATCGGCCGTAGGTATTACCTAATGTAAGAAAAAAAAATTGTTTTAATGAATTACTTACAATACGGCCGATATAACTTGGCAACAAGTAATAACATGATTTATATTTCTAATCTGCCGATTTACTTAAAATATGATGCCACGAAATGTTCAACACGGAAACAAACTTCGGAAATTAATTATTATACCTATGTCGGTAGGTATTAATAGAACGGTAAGAAGAAAGTACTTAGACACGGAAAATAATTAGGATTATAAAAGAACGTACTTACGCAAGTTTTAACTATATCAACAGCTAAACATGAAAGAAAACACAACAATATTTTTCGTTACCTAATGAATCGGTGACAGAAGAAATGACAGAAGACACAGATAGTCAAATCAAACGTCACCAACTCACCACCACAGCACCACTTTTCACCACAGAGTAGAGCAATAACTTTATTAGGAGCCATTCCTACTTCTCGGGCGGGCGTCGTCTGTCGGATCTATTCTTAACCCTAGACGAATAATATTGTTGTTGAAAAAGTTAATCGACTAAAACTACGTAATATTTTGTAATAATTGATTGAATCAATTTTAAAAATGTATTCTACAATTTTATAATAATAATAATAATGATGATTTGGGATTAATCAAAATGAATAAGGCATTCTTAAAATTGTTCTAATTTAATTAAATGAACACCAATAATATATTATTATCTAAAATAAAAGTATGTCGAAGATTGTGCTTTAGGTACAGTCGACCGCATAATACCGTGGCGAAAAATTACAACAAAACATGCGGTTAAATGTCTAGTTCCTGTCAAAAATGGTATGGAACATGCTCAAAAAGTATCAGTATTTAACGTATAATACGTTTTATTAAAAAAAAATATCGAATTCGATAAATCGAAAAAAAAAAAGGATATGTCGGTGGAATGTTCAAAAAAAAAATTTACTAATGGGGATGCACGCGCAAAGCTCAGCGCAGATGTCGCCTTCGGCGAGACGGCCACTGTCAAAACGTTTTCGCTTTGTTTACATCAGTGTTTTTTGCAATTTTTTGTATTGAAAACGGTCCACCATCGTTATTTTTAACATGTATTGTACCTGGAAGCTTAAAGAATTGAAAGACGAATTGGAAAAACGAGGAGGAAGGATAACTGGAAAGAAATCAGATCTTGTTGAGAGGTAGACTTCTAGCTAATAAAATATTTTTCATCACTGCTAGTCTCTAGATTTGGATCTTTTTAAAAAAATAACGAAAAATGAGAGATCATTACTTTAATGATAAATGGTATTTGTAATTTTTTAGGTTAGAAGTTTACGACCGAAATTTTAATTTCAAATGAAAGAAATCAGATCTTGTTGAGAGGTAGACTTCTAGCTAATAAAATATTTTTCATCAGTCAAGCTTACGACCGAAATTTTAATTTCGGCAATCAAAGCCCTCAAGCTTCTGAAAGCCAAGCCATTGACGTTCGTGAAGCCGATCTTTATCAAAATGTTAATAGCTCCACCAAATTTTCGAAGATTACAAAACAACCTATTCAAAGTTACTTTGACAGGTACCTAACATTTCCAATGATACATAGTTAATGTTTGATACCCTCGTGCGGCCCTTGTTTAACATAAGTAATGGTTTTTATTTCAGATTCAATAAGAATATCAGTGATGCTGTAAGATTGTATGAATCAAGATATCTTCTTGTTCTACGATCAACAACATCCTTCCAAAGTACATACCTAAAAGGTAGGCTTATCCTTATTATAAACTCATTTCATATAAATCAATCATTCAAAAGTTGATGTCTAGGAAATAAGGTGGGTGTAGGTCTTCTTCCATGGTTTTTAATAGTAGGATGGTGAAGTTTTAAATGTGTGTGTGTTGATAGTTTGATGTGTAAAATAATTTGCCTATTAAACATATCAATACTTCTTCCAGGTCTTTGCAAGGCATCTATGAAACAGCTTCAATATGAGATACACATCAAATTAAGTGATGGCGGAATGCCTGAAGAAGCAAGCTGTGAATGTGCCGCAGGAGAAGAAAAAGAAGTCCATTGCAAACATAAATAGCTATTGCTACTACTTGCTGCTGAAAATATTGTACAAGATAAAATAATGAAGTTACTACGTCACAACTACAGACATTCCATAAACCATCAACGAAGTAGTATGCAACACCATTGCATGCATACCACTACCACATTAAAATAAAACTTTATTAACATATAAAAATGCTTTTATTTCATAATATTTTCTCTAAAATTACAAACCATAGCACAAAAAAATAAAATTCTAGATGCATCTAATGTTATACATTGGATGCTACAGATATTGTTCTTGGAGTAATATCTTCTGAGGTGCTCTCTATAGTAGATATTTCTATTTCAGTGCTAGTAGACGGTTCTGGAATACTTTTGTCCACAGTTAGCTGTCTAAAATCAGCTTCTTGATGTAGGTGTTGTTGACACTCGGATGGACCAAGGGAATATGCTTGGGACAGTCCCCTTTTTCAGAAATCTGCATATATGAGGATTTCCTGAAAAAAAAAACAAAATATTTAAAAAGTTCATACAGATATACAGATTACTTTAAGTATAAGACTTTTAACACTCTGTAATATTGAGGCACACAGAATACATGTTCATTGGTTTATTTACAGCACACAGAGGCATATTTCGAGAAAATTGAAATTGAATGCTAGGTTATAAAATGTATATGGTCGTGTTGCCGATTCGCCACCTATCGGGATAAAATGGCAGTTTACATCCCCATTTACTAATTCAAGTTTTGTAATCATACCAAACTAGGAAAAAAAAAGGACACATTTTTTGTGGCGGTATTACTTTTGGAAATATACCGTTTTTGTTTTGATACATTTTCGATACTTGATATTTTACATCGATGCATAGATTTATCGAAATAATAAATATCGCCTAAAAATATCGATATTTTGAACAAAAAATATCAATATTTCGATATTTTTTCTGCAAGCCTATATAGTATAACCTGCTGGCCTGAAGGAGCTTTTAAAAAGTTGTATTAATTAAATCGATAATTTTAATATATCAATTGGAAAAAAAAGTCGACTATAAAATTAAGCCATTGGAATCCCTAGTTAAATTGCTTTGCGAAACGCGAAGTGAGTGATCAGTGAAGTGATTATTGTGAAATGAGAGAATTTTATTGTGAAGCGTACACTGTTGTAGTGTTCTTTTGATAAATATCATATTTTTAACATTATTCGAATTGTATGTTACACGTGAAAGGGATACAATAATCCCTAAATATGTCTGCATCGTCCGCCGCGAAAGCGGATTCGTTCGACGAATTCTACACAGAGGTGAGGCCTTTATTTTGTAAATATTCTGCAATATTTTCAAGTTTTCTACCAAAGCAAGTACTTCTTTTGCCATTACCAACGCGTATAACTACGTTTCTTCAAGCTTGATTTAACTTTCTTGCCATTACACAATACTGACAGTGTAAATATTGAACGTTATGTGTACCTACCAGGTTGAAGATTTGCCATGCGTTTGATTTAAACTTATTAGTATTAATTAGTACATGAATGCTGCAACACGTTAACACACTCCATTTTTCAGGTGAAAGAAATAGAGAAACGTGATTCTGTGTTGACCCCAATACAGCAACTAGAGCGGCTACTACGCCCAGGATCCACATATTTTAATCTAAATCCATTTGAGGTCCTGCAAGTTGAGCCAGATGCATCCCTCGATGAGATTAAGAAGAAATACCGGAGACTATCCATTCTGGTACATCCGGACAAAAATATGGTAAGAGAACAGTTTAAAAATTGTTTTCAGTGACTAACCTTTTAGCCATCCCTTTTAACTTTGCATAATAAATATTCTGTTAGCAATGTAAACTTTTGAAAACTTACCAAATACCTCTTAGCATCTAGTATAAAAGTTTAAATTCTGCCAATAAGTGACCAAATTGACTCCCAGTTTTATTTTAGTTTTAAAGTACTCAGTTCTCAAGTAAGGAGATTTCGTATTCGTTTAGACGGTTATGTCCGTCAACATTTCGTTTTTATCCACAGATTGGATCATACCGAGGGATGTCCTGACACAGCCAGTACTAGGTAAGGAACATAGGCGTGAACGAGAGACAAAATCAATGACAGCACACATAATATTTAAAAATATCAAATATTAGTTCTTGACAATAAAGTTATTAGCCAGACAAATACATACTTTCATAGTATTCCAAATTAGTAACATTTTGTATCATTTTGATTTACAGGAAGACTCTGAACGAGCACAACAAGCTTTTGAAATAGTAAACAGAGCATGGAAGACACTTGAGAACGATGACACTAGGAAAAAGTGCTTAGACATTTGTGAAGAGGCCAAAGAAAGAACTGACCACATGGTAAATTGATTTTGCTGTTTTCAACTAAATCAATGCTTTCTTACAATTGCTATTTTAACAATCATATCCCCCGCTATTAATTGAATGTTGATTATTTTAGATTGAGCAGAAAAGAAAAAAGCAGAAAAAGGATAACAAGGGAACTGATGGCATTCCTGAGGATGATCCTGTGAAATACAAACATGCAATTTACGTTATGACCATGAAGGTATGTTGATTTTTTCTCAGTAGATAGTATGAATAACAGGACTAGCTTGCATTATCTATGGGTGTTGCAAGCGGCTTCTTATTAATAGGTAAACGAAAAGGTAAGAAGTATCTGTACAGTGCACCTAGAACTCTTTATTATTAACACCATAAAATTAATATAAGCTACTATATGTATTTCAGTTTTTATCGGGTGCTTGGGGCTGCAAAAGCAAATCAGACTTATTCTAAATTAATACACGCCTTGTATCCCCGAAGAGTTCAGCAGAAGTGTACCTATAGTACACCCACAGTTCACCAATTATGTTTCAGTTATGTTGTAAGTCCCATGTAATAGGGGGCGAGCCTATTGCCATCAACCGGGCACAATTCCAGACTCCGGGCTGTTACTGAGAAATTCCAGATAGCACTTTGTCCACAACCACTAGACCAACCAGGCAGCAATTTCCTATCATTGAGTTAGTTAAAAATAAGGATTTTTGTCTCTCCTTTTCAATCGGTATTGAAACTTGAGTTATAAAGTTTTGTGAAGGTTTAAAACAAGAAGAAAATGTAACCTGTGATTATAAAATTGATTTCAGTTATTTGCTGACATGGAGCGAAAACGCCAGCACCTTGAAGTCCGTGACATGGAGGAGAGGAAACGAAAACGAGAAGCTGAGATTGAGCAGGAGGAACAGAAGTCCTTTGAAAAAGAATGGGCGAAGAATTTTGAGGTACAGATTTTATTCCTCGCATTATGACGTTGGTTGATAGTGGGTCGTCATTTAAATGGGTTCATGTAGTTTGCTCCAAATGTATCTGATGAAAATGTGAACACAGGGATCATTACAACCAGTGCTGCGGGAAAATCCGAAAGTGATACCGAGGCCCTTGGCAACAGGCAACTGAAGGAACACGGGTGGGTTTTAGTCAGTAAAAGTCTGACAGCCCTCCCGCTCCGCCCAGAGCCGGAGAAGTCATTTGATGATTTACATTCAAAAAAAAAAAGGGATCATTACAAATTGAGTGCTTTAATTTTATTTTTTGAATACTTAAACTAATATTCTAATTTAAAGTCATTAATGATGATGGATCCGCAAAAGTAGCCCGTGAAATTCAAAGTTTCTTACGTTTTTTTTGCAATTTGTATGTCAGTGTCAGGTTGTATCTTGATCAAAATATTATGATTCACGACCGTATCAAATTATGTATTTACAAAATTATAATCTATAGAATCATTAATACATCTATCTCTGATGAGCAGAGAGAGAGAGGGAGATTTCATGAAAAAGTAATTCAATAGACCAATTCAGGTTGATTCCAGTACATTTGCACAGAGATGTGCCGGAATGAACCAATTAGTATGGGCGGTGGAAAAGTCAACAACATGCAACGATAATCATGTTCATTGTCAGTTCGATCGTCTCAGTGAAAATGCACGCAAGTAGTGTATAGTAACAATGCTGATTTTCAGAATATAATGAATTTTCATTATCATTTTATCATTAGCTTCATCCCTGCACATAAGTGGTTGAACACTTTGTTTCGCACTCTATCCTTGGACCTTCAAAGTATTGTCAAATGCAGAAGATTACATTGTTCTTCATAACGTTTTTATAGGTTGCCTCCAACATAAATGACATGCCAATTTCATCATGACGTCTCGCCGAAATTATATTAGATAAATAGAGAATAATTCTCTCTATTAACACATTTACTAATGGCAATATGTTTCAACATTGCAGGAATCTCGACAAAACCGAGTCGACAGCTGGAAGACATTCCAATCCGGTGGCGGCAAGGAGAAAAAGAAGAAGAAAATCCAAGGATTCAAGCCCCCTAAACCTAAACCCGAGAGCAGATAACTCTCACTAACATTACATATTATTATAGTTCCATTTAGCGCTTTATTTCGAATCTACGACTAAGATAGTTGACTAGACTTTAAAGAACAATTTACAATATCAATTTTCTCAAGCATTTCGGATGGTTCTGCTAATCAGTCTGCTAGCTAGAAGTCTTAAGACTTGTCAGTGCGTCAGTAATAGTTATAGTTTGACTGAAACCGCTGTACTGGGCCTTTGGAATGCGCGGCGTGGCGGGGAGCGGGAAGCCGCGCCGTGAGCGTTGACAAATGAGCGGCCTGCACTGCCCCTCGTCTCCTCTCCTCTCTTACCTCTCTCAGCGCACATACGTCCGGCGGCGCAATACAGCGGTCTCGGTCAAACTATAGTTCAAATTCGAATAATATTGGGAACTCGGCTGTGACAAATATGAAACAATGAAATAGTATACTAGTTTTATCAAATATTTGTGTCGATAAATACTTCCATGTTTGCCATCAGTGCTCAAACCAGTTAAAAACGTAGACGAGCTAGCTATTGAATATCTCTGCTATTGACAAATAATTGTTGTAAATTACAATAATAATTGATGAACTTGAAGGTCTTCTAGATTTCCTATTTAAATTATAGATTATTCCACATTATCAGTAAAAAGTTAATGTAAAATACGCGCATGATTTTAGTGCATCTAATCTAGTAATAGGCATGTTCATTGTTTAAAACCTTCAATTAGAAGACTTTAAACTTTAGACTCCTGAAAAACGTCCAATTTATAAAATCGAATGGGGTTGATAAAGAATTCAATAAAAATAAACGTTTTAATTAATGAATAATGCTAGATCTGTCCGTTAACAGTCCTGATGGAAATTCGTATAATTCTTGCGCAAGTCGCGCTACAGTTGCGCCATAATGACGCAGTTGCGCGGAAGTCGCACGGCAATCGGCGATGTCAGCGCTGCAAACAGACTTTAAGCTATGAAATGCAATTTTCAAGCGTTTACTCACAGAACTTATACGTCTGTGACTGCGTCGAACGCATTGCAATATTGTTAGCAGTAATTATTAATTCTTCTTTATAGAAATAAAGAGAGAAAGTTAAACTTGCCTGTCATTTGTACCTAAGGGTCAGTTCACACCGAGACGTGACGCGACATAACGCATTTATTATTACACAAAAAGATACACATATTGAGATAATTCTAAAATGCCCCGCGGAATCGCGCTACACCGCGCTGTTTATCCACGAAAAATCCACCCTAAGTTGCATACTCGAAAACTTATGTCCTAAGCCTAGTTGGATAAACGAAATCTGTAGGTTTAGGGTGGATTACGTTTCCGAGCATCTACCTTAGGGTGGATAAATGGACAAGAGCGGCAGTGAGCGTGACGCTGCGAGGCGCAGGCTGAATCCGTCGTAACGACTTCTCTACTATTTTTCGTCCAATTTCGTGTAGAGTTCAGTCTCGCTGCGCTGCGCGGTGTCTCGGCATCGAGACGTCGCGCTGACAGCTACCTCAGGATGCGCCTCGCGTCAGCGCGCTGCACAGCGCGAAACCACTGGCCTCTTCTAGCATTGTCGCGTCGCGTCTCGGTGTGAAAAGACCCTAAGGGTAAGCGCACACGAGCCACCGGCCATTAACCCCGGTGACAACAGTGGCTGGCCACAATTCATACGAAACGTATGAAAAACATGTTATCGCTGGGCTACCGCTGGCTGCGGCTGATGGTTCGTTTGCACATAGCCTTAACCAGATTCGTTATATTTTTGAAGCTTATTGACAATACACTAAACGTTAAATGATAAACTACAATAATATTCTAATATTTTATTAATTTTTCAATAAAAAATAAAATAAGTTTTACTGAGAAAGAGAAAATCACACAAACAATAATTAATTATAATTCATCATTACAAACATACACATAAGCTGCCCTTTTTTAAAGCAGAAAGAACAGAACAAAGGCTACCAAACTGTTCTTTTGAAAATTGTTTTTCCTTCATTTTGCGGGCAGAACATTTTAGTTTCAATAAACACAATTATTAAGTAAGTACTAGCGGCTATGCTATTTTCCTAAAACACGCATAATGAAAATTATTGCTAACAGCTACGTTGCGACATCTAATCGTCTTCGCATTCTTCAACCATATCGCTCGGGGGACCGGGATTTTTCGGCGGCCCCCAATTCAAGTATATGCTGTCAGTGAAGATCATCATGCCGAAAGAAAATAGGAACCTGCAAATCATTAATCAGTTAGAATCCTTCATGGCAACAGGATTATAGGTTTTTAAATATATATTTAATTTATTAATAATATTTTTTTTAATTAAAATTAATTTATTGATTAATATTCCAATACCTGCATAAACCGACCCCTGTTGTTTCGCTCTTCTTTGCAAGGGGTCAGGTAAAGCAGAGGTACTTAACTGACCGTACCTACTAATCTAAGTAGGTATGTATGCCATGGAACATGAGCTGGTAAATAAGAGAGTTCAAGGTAGGAAGGCTCTCAAGACGGTGAAGGAAATCATCGTCAAACTGGTATAACCTAGACCTCAAACATTCAGTGACGTGACTTTCAGCAAGCCGCACTGGGACCGCGTGGTGAATAGACTTGCGTCACTCTTGTTCGGGTCATCATGATTCCGCAAAGCCGGGCGGTAAACTATGTGTGCCGACCTGATCATTCTCTTTCACGGCGCACTCTCTTTCACGAAGAGCAGGCCGGAGTCACAGCAGTGGAAAAATTATTTGCTGAATCGACCGACGTAAGTTAAGACGACCTCAGGCTAGGGAACGACTGGCCGGTGGCTGGTAACAGCTGGATGATAGTTGCCGAGGGTCGAGTCGAATGGCGTGCGATTAGAGATGCCTATGTCCATCAGATGGTGAAGGTCTGGGGGCTGACTATGAAGTATTAATGCCATCATTATTCCACTGCGAAAAAAGGATGGTGCTAGGGGCCTTGTATAGCTCCGTCTCTCACTAACACTGGAAAAATGGTGGCATTAATACGTCGTAGTATAGGTGCAGATCATAAAAGTCCTCACCATAATATACCGCCCAGCAAGATCTTGTTGTAGGAACTCTGTTTGTCGCTGTACCACGGCTCCCAAGGTGCGCACGGCACCGGCAACTCATTCATATGGGCATCGCAGCGGTCTGTATGGAAAACAAAAATACGGAATACATAATTATTTTATCACCTCTAATGTAAGTAAGAATTCTATTTCGCCAAAACAAAATGAAGTCCCAACTGTCTCTTTGTATAATTATTGTAAAAGGCGAACTTCGTTTACAGCGCGTCCAACTTAGTTATCTGTGCAGGCGGCAAAACACAGAACTAGAACTTATTACTTAATGTACCGAATTTGTCATGCTGTTTCATTTTTCTTGACAAGCAGCGCCACCGTGAACTGCACCCTTAAACTGGTCATGCTGTAGACTTAACTAGCCCCTGCTTTGTAGGGTGCGATCTACTGATATCTGCCCCGGATCTAGGGGGGGCAAGCCTGGGCCGGGGTTTTATTTTAAATCCTATCCTGTGTTGTTTATAAAATATATATCCTACAGTGTAGGATATATATTTGAACGTGTATTGACTGTAGGAGGTACACATTGATGTCTATACAGGGTCTAAGGGTAAACACCGTTGTCACTCAAACCACCATGGGGAGTTGACTTATACCGAAATCCCACGATCCGCGATTTTGCGGACGGACACCGACGAGTCCGGACGACGGACCGTGGGATGGTGTACGTGCGGGGTATCGCAGACATCGGAAGTTCCTCGGTGTGCGGTGCGTGGCGGTCTGTGGTCGTCTGCCGTGCGTATCCGTCTAAAGGTGTAACCTAACCTACACCCTGTTTATCTGTAAATAAATAGGCTTAAATAAATTATAAAGATAGGTAAAAATAAATAACTTATATTTATTTTTACCTAGCGGGGGCGGCATATTATCAGATTTAGCCCCGCCTAAAAAAAATTGAAGACCCGGGGCTGACTGATATAGCGATAGGAAAAGACAGACACGAAAAGCTATTTAGAGGTACTTACTCAGACAGACCCATTAAAAAACCAAGACAAAGCGCTGTAAACAGTGTCGTGACGTTAGGCCGGTTTCGTAAACATGTTTGCACTTAGATGAGGTGTAGTTTGATTGTAAATGTGTGCGTGTCCGCGTGTATGCACAGAGCGGAGGTGTAGTTTTGGTATGCTTTACTGTAGGTATTGTTCGCAGAGCTCTGTCTTGGTTTTTTTATTTGGTCTGCTGACGGTACTTACCTATAACCTATATTTTTAAAGAATGAGGCAAAAAATGCAGCTCATCAGCAGATGTCGCTAGTTGGACTGGGATATCGTTATCTGTTACTCCACTTCTGTCAGTCAGTTTTAAGCATTTAGGACAACTGAGGCCTTAGTACGAGTTTCTTCTAACTATCTTCACTTTACGCATTGACCGCGTTCGGCGCTCCGATTGGCCCTTCACCAGTGAAGGCCAGTGAATTTCGCGGGCCACACTAGCGCATCCCGCGCTAGTGTGGCCCGCGAAATTCAAATTTTCTTACGTTTTTTGTAATTTGCAGGTCAGTATCAGGTTGTATGTTGATCTAAATATTATTAGCGCTCGTAAAAAATATGGATTCACAGAATTATAAACATTAAAATCAGCAATACAACTCTCTAAGTTCATGAAAGTGCCAAATGTCTTGATTTCATGAAATAGTCATTCAATGCACTTACATGAGCTTAGAGAGTTGTATTGCTGATTTTAATGTTTATAATTCTGTGAATCCATATTTTTCAACCTTAAAAGAAACTCGCACTAAGGCCTCTGCAGTAGCTAATAGGTAGTGAAAAACCAGTGAGTGATGTGGTGGTGAGTGGTCGACAACATTAGGACCTAGGTACTTGACAATTAAGGTAGCCTGTAGCCCCAAGAAGTAAGTTGGTAAGTAAGTATGTACTTACATCCTACTTCACTTTTGCATACTACCCTCTAACCTAGTTGAGGTAAGAGGGTAGTAATGTAAAAGTGGAAAAGTCGAGAAGCTTTCCTCTTGGATATGAGTGAATATATTGAGGAAGCTGACTGTTCGTTTAGAAGGTACCTACCTACCTTCCCCACAGTCCACCTTTGACTCTTCCGTTAATGTTTTTAGTAGTAGGTAGTAGGTACCTAAGTAAGTTTTAAGTAGTTAGGTATACTCACAGGCACAGGATCTGGCGGGTGTGATCAGAACTTTAGCGCCATTGTTCACTGGACTGCCACTTGTTTGATAGATTGAGTTCACTTGAAACAAGAGAGGTTAACTATTTAGCAGGATGTGAAGCCGAAAATGACGTGAACGTAGGTAGGTAAGTAAGTAGGTATTGTCATTAAAGATTCAGCTGCATCTGGTTAGACTGGAAGGCGACTCCAACCCCTTATTTGGGAAAAGGCTAGACGGTCAGTGGGTCGTCTTAGGAGTGGAGTTGATTGATTTATATTGTCATTAGAGGCTATAGATCTCTTGCCCTACTTACCACTCTTAGAAAATTTAAGACACCGGCTGAAATTCATAACATCACGCACCTTTTCATCCAACATGCAGAGGTGGTAGGTACAACCCATGCGCATTAACATGGCACCTGCACCTGTCTCAATGACGTTTGGAGCTCCCCTCACTTCCCCGCACGGCGACGGCGGGGGGCGGAGCGGGTAGCGGGGGAGTATTGAGTTCCGAGCCAGGTGCCATGTTAATGCGCACCTGTAGGTGCGCATCAGGACATCACGCTCAGTAGACGCGCTTGCGACCTCAATTTTAATGAGGCAGTCTACCTGCTGTCTGCGGAAATGACCTACGATTTGGACCTTTTAGGTATAGAGAATATAATTATAGAACCTAAGTCGGCACGTGTCTTCTTCCACAGATGAGGCCTTTCACTGCCGATAAAGTTTGGAGACCTACTACAGCCCCTGAAAGCCTGCAGCCGTTCACCGGGTTTTGGTACGTTCTTACGCACTTGTACTCAAGGTACTGTTGTCCCTATACTGTCCCTTTACTGTTGTACCTATTGTCCCCATTGACTAGGTACGTAAGTGGGCTATGGGTTATGACAGATAGGAAAAAAAAACTATTTATTTAAACTTACATAGCTTCCCAGCTGGATTTCTTCTGTTGACAATAGATGCGGAAACTCTTCTCAAGCCTAATATTTTTGATAACATGATTGAATTCGTATATTCGTATAACTACCACACACCGTTCCTCGATATACCTACAAACGTCAATGCCGTTCGATTTGCGACTGTCGACTGCTGACATACATTTAATATGTTTAGCGGCCAGGATCTTCCAAATTAAAAGAGGTTTTATTAAGGCAGGTTTATACAAACCAGTAATTTGACAGTACCTACCTACAGTAAGTCAGTCCAGGGCTCAGCGCTGGCTTGCAACTGGGCTCATGTAGACACTAATTTCAGTGCTGACGTCGCGCCCTCAAGTTAGTCCAGTTGACTAACCTTCCCGTCTATTATCTGGCCCGGTAGCTTGCTCCTGCCGATCTCGTCTATCGTGAACCCTATGGATCCGAAATTCAGAGTCACTAGGTCCAGTCAGCCATAAATGCCACCGTATACCTAAACCAGGTTTACGAAACTTTTGAATAAAGGGGCGTCGTAGGTAATGCCTGATGCCTATGGGTTGATGATTTTATGACTGAACTAATTGCTGCCCGAGGCTCCGCTCGAATGGACCCTAATTAATTTCTTCTTATAACAACATTTTTATGAATTCTTTTTTTTTAGGTACCGTACCTATACTTTCATATGCGTTTAGTAAAAAGCTTTTATTTTGGCATTACAGACTTCAATTTTAGGTAGGTATTTATTTGTAGGTATACTTACTTACGTTTAGTATATGGTGTATAAGCTGCTTAGATCAAGTCCTAGCCTAGCATGCATTACAAAGTAACCTTGACTCTACTTTGTACCTAATAGACGGTAAGGGTGTGTCGAGGTTCGAAGATTTTTCACAGAAATTGTTCCAAGAGTGTCGCTTCGCGCCTGTTTGCTGGGTCATGACTAATGATGATGCAAAAAGCTAAACGTATTCGTACATTTATTACGTAATTAGACGAACATCATTAATTTGTGCTGAACCTTGTTCAACGTGACAAGCATTCAGATGGGAGAAGCTGAGGATCGAGTTACCCAAATAGCGTGTGTTGGGAGGGCTTATGTCCAAAGTCCAGCTTGATAACTATGGGCTAATGCTGATGCGAAAAGCTAAACGTAGGTATTCGCACATTTGTTAATTGGACGAACATCATTCATTTTCAGGTGCTGAACCCCGTTCAACGTGCGATAAGAGCAGCGGCAGGCCTTCTGAAAACTAAACTTGTATCACCAGTTCAAAAGGGACCGTTTAACATTTTATTTAAATGTTAATCGATACAACATTGACACCCAACACCAACTTGGTCCATTTCATGGGATCACAATCGTGACATCATAACTTTTATTTTATATTGTAACTTTATTATAAACTGATGACTTTGGTACTGCTGTAACTGACATAAAAATCTTTAGAAATAGCTCTTGGTGTAATAAAAACTTCACGAAGGCGTAATAAAAAAAATCTCCGTTTCAAAGCGTTAAATATTCAAAAAGTTTAACAATAAAAGTGTCCCTTGAGAAACTAATGTGTTATGTTGCGGGTAGGCGGTCGGCGGTGATGCGGGAACGGTATTTACTACGATATGCCAACATCAATGATCTTTTTTATTGCAATGTTCTTCTTATAGGTACGTACTTCTGATTGTTCTATGTGGACTCTAGTAGCAAGTGATTTGGGTCAAATATTTACGGTAATGTTGGCCTTAAGTGTTTTTATCGCGTTTATGTTGGGCAAATATTTGTTCAAGGTTTGACCTATTATAATAATAATGAAAGCCAGGTTCTTCAGGTAGGCACCTACATAATAATATGTACCTATCTATAATTATAGGTACCTAAATATAGGTATCCAGGTACTTTGGTAGGTTTTCTTCTTAGCGTGACGATGTCAATCTAGCCAGCCTAAAAGTTTGGCGTCATCAGTACGTAGCGTCCATCAATGCATGCATTAGGTCACGCAGGTCACGATGTCAGGTGTCCCATCATTTGCGAAACAACACCACATTTGCTCTCCAGGGTGGAGTATATCTATTTATTTATTTATATATACTTTATTGTACACCACAAAAATATAAACAATATATTCTATAATATATTCTATGAATCTGAAGCAGGTTTTCGTTGCTTCGACCAACCTGTGTCTGGAGTCTATTCTAGTCTAGACTTTCAGGTTAACCAAGGCTACCTACTCATGTCCAGATGGGAGATTTTCAGCGGGTGGAACGAATGGGATTGGTAGGGAAGTGATAGCATTGCCCTACAATCCGATTCGCTCGCCACAGGTTTAGGAATGTATTTGCCCTACAACTGCAATATTAATTGTCGCAGAAAGTGGTGGGGTTAATTAAAACAACCAGTTAAATTTTGAAAACAATATCAAATTTAATACATAAATAATATTTATGTACTTCTACATACATGTTTTGTCTATATATTTACATTGAAACACATAATTTCATTCTAATTCACCTAGAGTTTCACATTTTTGTCGTACAGTACCTAATTATTATAATAGTAAGCAACTGAAAAAAAAATCAACAAAATTATTATACCTACTAAAGTTACGCCATAAAAATAATGATGCAAACATAGAAAATTTTAAACATTGTACAAAATAATTTACACAGAAGTATCTCTTCAATCGGACACACCCATCTCCTATAAATACATGGTTACTAATGCAATAACCATGGTCTAATATTAAAATATATTATCTATTACGAACTAATGACAATTCCCATAGGCATAAACAAAAGGGCAATTGCATGCGCCTATATGCGTTTACGCATTTCCTTAATACAATTCAATCTACTTAGATCAAATTGTTTACATTCTATCGTGAAGTACACCTAACCACACAAGTAACGACACCATCCAACAAATATTATCCCATACATTTATAGATAAACGAGTTCGTAAGTTTTGTATCAAACGATACTGTACTTATCTTGTGCATTGTACAAGCTGACCTGTATTTTGTGCCTCTAGTCGTAGCTTTCAATGAATTTCGGATGCAAATTGCTTTCGACAACGTTGAAGATTTCCATTTAACTTTTTCTTTAGTTTTTTTACATAAAAAAGGTAAAGAGAAAGGATCATTCGTTCTCGTGTAAAGATAAAAGACGTAGATTTATTATTAGGATGGATTGAACAGTTTTCTATGGGAATTTTATATCGAGTTTTGCTAAGATTTCAAATAAGTTTGATGCGTTTTCACAGTATCTACAATATTACTACATCACGAAGCTAATTTTCCAGCAAACCAGGGCTAAAAGCACAACACCAATCTACATTTTATTCACTCATTCACATTACCGCTAGGCTTTCATGGAACAGACTTTTAATTCGGTCCATATTTAATTGACCACATGGATTGACATAAAGACGTCTCGTCACATTGTATATCGTAACATTACATTTCAACAACCAGGAGATAATATTAACTAACAACCTTAACTAATTCATGAGATACCTCCGAAGAGACTAATCGATTACTCGTCTAAAACACTCATATAATACAAACTAACGATTTTATTCCGATTAAACATACATTCATATAAACGATTTGTTATTGGATTTTACGTATTTATATTTGGCAAATGGTTACTATCAGAAACCCATCACCTAGGTAGGGCCGATGTCGAACATCCACTGACCGCACGTCTGACTTTAAGTCACACAAAATTAAAGTTATTCATTACCTATCTACATATTTATAGAAATTATAACGTGTGCTCACAACTCGCGCGTCTCTATCCTGAATTTTGTCTACTATGAACCAATATTATACGCGCAACATAATAAAACTGTAGCGTATTAAATTTACTTTTTTGTACGTCATTTACACATGTATTTACGAAACTAAATCCGTTCAAAATGCGCTAATATAATATTATCTATAGCACCAATTTCAGCTGCAAATATACGCAATAAAGTATAAAAGCAGTTGATATTTTATAAATGGCATGCGTAAATAAACGTTTCGAAAAACAATGCAAAAACCAAATATTGTCATTAAAACACATAATATATAAATGGACGCCAAAAGTACAAGAATTGACTTATACGATACACGTACTAAATTGAACACTTATTGGCTAAATCTATCACAAAAAGTCCACTGAGGTAATTCACAAAATGAACTCATTTTTGCTACGTTTATAGTTTACATGGGCTAGCCCGCAATAATGCTTATCTATGAGTAAAATTCTGCTTATATATCTGAAAAGTAGCTTACTGAAAAAATAATATCTGGGACTAGATATTTGACTATAACGGATTTTGTTTGTGCGTCATTTATAAGACACAAATTCCAACGTCTCCTGGTTCTGGTTTTTATAAATATTGAAGAATGAGCATAATATTATTATACACATTATCTTGAGACGTATCAGCAGACACATAATTGTTAGAGCAATATTGTGAAGCTCTCGCTTTTGAATTCATTATAAGGACCAAGATTTGATGGTAATTAACGATAGTTATATGACGATGATCGGTGTGTTGTCTATACATACATAGGTATTATACACAAAAACTACACAGCTGTACCGTTAACCACCTTACAAATAAGGATCCTCTAAACATTTTGGTTCTCGACTCAAAAGCAGTTACGAAGTCCGTTCCGAATTTTGCGTCTTCAAAGATGTATCGTTGAGCAATTTACAATAACGGTATTTGGTAAATAATGGCGCATGTGTAGGTAAATGTAACTATAAAATAAATCTATTTACATTATGGCATTAATGATAACAATTAATCGCATTGTTGTTGACCAAAGTTCATAATTTTGTTTTAATTAATTCATTATAACAAGAGGCAATTTGGATATCATATCAATGCTTCATATTTGGCTTAATCATCCACCCGCCATGGTTTTAAAAGAGACATAATTATTTATTTTGACATTTACTAGGTATATATTTGTACATAATATTGGCCCGCACATGAATTTACAATTTGGCCAAATAAGCGGTTGTTATACAGATTATTTCGCGGTTTCTGAGTGCTATAAAATGGCACAACACTTATGCAGGAAAATAAAAAGTAGTTACAATAAACCGCAAAACAATTCGTATTTTTATTATTACATATATTCGCGTAAACGTAAACGTCACAAATGATTATTTGGTCAAATCTTTTTTCTACTTTCTTCGTAGCAAATCCAATTACAAAAAACTCAATTACCATAGTCTATTTAAGCATAGATTAGTTTCAGACATAGAATAAACTCTCGGTACAATACATTCAGAAATAATTCATATTCAGTCAGATGTGCCTCCTCACACTGAGATGTGGTGTGAACTTAACTTACTAAACACTAGGTTGGTAGATGTAGGAGAGGGTAGGCATCGTACGCACTGCTCCACCCGACTCCATAGTCCATGTCTACCACAAAAACGTCGTTGATAGCGTAACTCTTGAAACTAAACATTGATCATACACGCGAGGTCACATTTACCTTAAAAATAAAATTCAATGTCAAATATATCACGAAAAATGTCACTTTTGATCGTCAATTTTGTTTGCAAATAAATGGTTTTAGAACTTATCAGTCTCCATGATTCAACTGGTCTTCTTTTATTTGGTTCATAATTGTGATGAATCGTTGTATTCTTTTGTATTGCCTTAAGAGGCGAGGTGCCTTGTTCCAGGTTATCTTTCACTGCGGTGATTAGATCATGTCGGGATCAGGGAACTGTTAAATCTCTGATAGCCGATGGATTTCCGAATCTGTAACAAAAGACATAAACTTATAAACAAAGTTTTCATGTTTGCAAAGAGTGTCACCACTGTATCAATAGTTTCTTTGAGATTTATTGCCAAGTGCAGTTTAAGAATTTGTAACATTGTATGGTGGTTGGGTAACCTACTAATGGTCTGAGTTCACTTATAAGGATTTAGACACGCTAAGTGCTTTGTACCTTATTAAACAGTAAAAGCTGTTTAGATTATAACTAGCTTTTGCCAGCAGCTTCGCCCGCGGGGAGTTCGGGAACATACTACCGGTATAAAAAGTATCCTATGGTTAATCCGGGTTATAAAATATCTGTGTGCCAAATTTCATCCAAATCCGTTCAGTAGTTTTTGCGTGAAAGATTAACAAACATCCATCCATCCTCACAAACTTTCGCGTTTATAATATTACTAGTAGAGGATATTTTGCCAATAAAAAACAAGACACGTGCTCTTTTACATCACTTCGGTATGTCATGAATAAGAATGGGCGTGCCCTTAGAAATATCGTCATTCATAACTCCAATAATTTATTTCCTCGTATCAATGAACCGATTCATTAAAGTCAATCAAAGATCACGATCACTGGGACTCTCCATTAGCAACTGAACTACTCGTATTTGAGAAATTAGGACACTGAAGCTCTATATAGTTACAGTAACAGAATAAGTAACTGAACCTTAAAAATAATATAGATAAAGAATACAAAGTATTCGATCAATCTAAGAAGACATAAACCACGAGTATATTCGAGAACCAACAATTTACATCCTAATTAAATGTGTAGGAGTAATAAAACCGTCTCACGGCGCGGCGGTATCATAGTAATCTCGATCTAATTCTCGCGCAACGTCTGTGGATGTGGATTATCAGCATTTCTCGTCCGGGCAGAGTTTCTGCTGAGTTGGTGGAGTGTAAATCGTAACCTGCCCGCCATAGCGACGCCAAGTCTGTGGCGCCCCGCGCCCCGCGCCTCGCAGGTGACGACCCCTAGGGCTGCGCTATGCTTATCGATTCCCTACGATATATTAAAGGATAAAGTTTTGGAGGTAATGTATTTTCTTTTTGAAAAAGTAAACTTGCATTTAAAATAGTTATAGAAATGTATTGGAATAAATCGTATTAAGTCAAGAAAGTACATAAATCATGCCTTTAAAAAAAAATTGTGGCAGAGGTGTGGTAGAAATACCTACGTTCTAGTATTTAATAACTTAACCGGTATTGACGCACAATTTGCATTCTAATATAATGACGCTGGCTCCAAGCTTCCAGTACATATCACTTTACAATGGAAAATGCCAGTACGTGTCAATGGATTTAGAACAAATGGTACCTACTTATATTTTATTTACCAGGAATATAAGTAAAACTAGCGTTGCCTATTTGAACACTTAATTCTCTTGAATGCTGATCTAAGCAAAGTACGTAATTGTTTTAAATGTCAAGTGATCTTTATCGGTATTCTGTCTTTTTACTATCGATAGTCTTGTAAGAATAGTAGAGACATCACTACAAAACCACGATAAATCTGTCGCATATTCAGCGATGTAACGGACTTTCTCTTCGCGTGACTCATTGCTCAGAATAAGTGCGTTCTTAATATGTGATATGGATAATTGGCATACTTATCTTAAAATATGAACTGCATAAAATGAAATGAACGGTATTTAACGAATAAGATTTTGTGAAGCATTAGTTTACTATTTAGTGACGAATAATTCAGAAGCACAACAACGGGAAAGATTGGAAATTGAAATGCCTTGGGTTTTTAAGAACTTGGTAACGTAAAATAAATGCTAACGTAAAATAAAATATTAATAAGGCTGCACGTGTTTTACTTAGGTACTTATTGTATTTAGATGAAAACTCACGTGAAAAAAATATTTTTCCAAATAAATTAATGCTTTGAACTTATTTTTTACTGTACTCCTAGTACTTAGTGAATGTACTTGTTAGACTGTGTAGGTAGGAGTTAGAACATACTCTTTAGTAAGTAGGTATCTTTACTTAATAGAATCTTGAACTTGTAATTTTGACTAAAACTATTATATTTCTGCCTAAACTTATAATAATAAAATCTCTGTACTTAATTATCTTCAAAATAAAGCTGTTTCAAATGTTGCTATGACACGTGTATGATCGACAAATTATTTTAAATGATTATTTTTCGGTTGTTAGTTGCATATTTTTACTCGCTAGACTAAATTGTTATTCCTGCTCCTAAATAATAATTATGGACTTTTAGATAAGCATGTTTTGTGAAATACCTCAGACATTTTTCGAAAAAACTGTAGATCTTGTAGGAAGCGATAAACTTCGCTTGCGTTTTGAAATGAAACTCCAAGTAAAACGTACAATTAAAGAAATATCGTATCTACTGCCTTCACAACCCACACTCTACCTTTACAATAAAACCATTTCATGAAAGGCTGATTTACACGGTGCGATTTAATTGCCTGTGGAATACCATTATATGAAGCAACAATAAATGTTGCATCGTCAAAATAAATATAGATGATGCAAGTCGCTTCATTTTTAGGGTTCCGTACGTCCGAATGGAAAACCCTTATAGGATGATCACTCGTGTTTCTGTCTGTCCGTCTTTCTGACTGACCGGCTGTCACAGCCAATTTGCTTCAAATATAATGGACCGATTAAGGTTGAAATTTACTCAGACGTGTAACGTATGAATTTTGAAGGGTGACCCCATATTCAAAATTCATTTATTTACGTTTTAGGGGACAAATTAGAAAATTTAAAAAAAGTTTTACGAACAATGCACCGTGTGGGGGTCTGAATAAAAAAAAATAATAATTTTACAAGAAATAGTTTTAAGAAAATATATGATAATACACACTACTGAGCCTAAATTTTTGATTATTTTTTATTGTTCTTGGGATAAATATTATTCATCCCAACTACGGAACCCTTCATTGTGCGTGGTATAATGCCACAGGCAAGACAGGCTAAAGTAATAACAGCCGCACGGGTCGATCCATCAGGTTAAGCTACGGTTGCCGGGGCTGGTCCGTGTATGGGTGACCATCTTTACATAGCGAGACTCCTCCGTGCCTCGGAAAGTACGTTAAGCCGTTGGTCCCGGCTGTCATTTGTGGATCTTTGACAGTCGTTACGGGTCGTCAGAAGCCCGAAAGTCTGACAACCAGTCTTGCTAAGGGGTATCGTATTACCCAGTTACTGGGTTGTGGAGGTCAGATAGGCATTCGCTCCATGTAAAATACTGGTATTCAGCTGTATCCGGCTGGGAAAAGGCTAGGCAGATAATGCCACAGGCAAGACAGTTGCATCGTGTAAATGGGGCTTAACTTGCAATAATACGCAATACGCGCTACTAAGGTGTCCAGTAGACTATAATACCTGGGTGACTCATTTGCGAATCACGCCTAATAATTATCTCTATAGTAACATAAGGAGTTTTGAATGTCAGCTGCCGCGCCTTCGTTTGACTTTCACGTGTTCTAGCACGAGCTAAGATTATGAAAAGACTAGCAACCAGCCCCTGCTTCGCACGAGTTTTACGACTTGACAAAATATCGAGATTTCTTTAAAATAAATATGTGGGTTAATAAGTTATTATTATAAAATAAACTTTCCGGAATAAATTGTCTAATTGATGTTGAAAATCATATCAATATGCGTTGCGTAGTTTCGAAGAACAACGCGGTCACTCAGGCATACACGAAAAGCGACTTTAATGTATAATAATATGTACATTTGAATATTCCTTTAGGTACTTAATTTTCAATGCTCATTATTATAAAAAAAAAAAAATTTAAACATTAATAAACATTTAAAAATGGAAATGTATATTTAAAAATAAAATTAAATATTAATAAATTAGAAATTAAAATATATCATCATCATCTGCCTAGCCTTTTCCCAACTATGTTGGGGTCGGCTTCCAGTCTAACCGGATGCAGCTGAATATCAGTATTTTACATGGAGCGACTGCCTATCTGACCTCCACAACCCAGTAACTGGGTAATACGATACACCTTGGTCAGACTGGTTGTCAGACTTTCGTGCTTCTGACGACTCGTAACGACCGTCAAAGATCCTCAAATGACAGCCGGGACTAACGGCTTAACGTGCTAACATTTAAATATATATATATATATATATATATATATTATTATTAAGATCTTTATTTATTTTAGAGGCTTTTGGTCAATTATAGAAGACACGTAGCCATTTGTATTTTTTTAATTTATCATAGGAGAAATTTAACTAAGGTGAATCTGAATAGGTGGTATGATCTCTAAGCTCATGAAAGTGTATTGAATGATTATTTCATGAAATCATGACATTGCTCAATAATAGAAGACACGCAGCCATTTGTATTTTTTTAATTTGTCATAGGAGAAATTTAACTAAGGTGAATCTGAATAGGTGGTATGATCTCTAAGTTCATGAAAGTGTATTGAATGACTATTTCATGAAATCATGACATTTGGCACTTTCATGAACTTAGTGAGTTGTATTGATGATTTTAATGTTTATAATTCAGTAAATCCATAGTTGTTACGAGCGCTAATAATATTTAGATCAACATACAACCTGATACTGACCTGCAAATTGCAAAAAACCTAAGAAAATTTGAATTTCGCGGGCTACCCTAGCGCATTAACCTTAAGAAGATTAGTTTTGGAGGTTGGCATTTCGGATAAGCACATCGCACAAAATGTTCTTAGTAGCATATTAACAGAACAGACACTATTAGAATTTCTTGCATAGCTTTTCTATACAGGGGATTAAAATATCGTCTCTCTCCTTCGCTATTCGCGCAAGAGTTTTTACTTTAGAGTGTTCTTTTATCTTTCAGATAGTTTGTAGAACGTTTCTTTTAACATAATAAATTTATTAAGATAAATGTATTTGTTTTTAGAACAATTTGCCATATTCTTTGTTAGGGGTAAAGTACATAATACTTAGGAATTATTATGATACCTACCTAGACGTTAACTACGTGTTAAATGGGTAGATGACGTAGATTACACGAGTGCATTATACTCGTATAAAATGCTATTGTCACATTAGTTGATTGTCATCGCCTGCCTAGCTCGCTTCACGTGCACTTCGCAGGGAACTCCCCTGACATTATGTTAAGTAATTATTTCTAAACCGGTAATTAGTGTCATCTGATAATATGAGATTATGTGACCTACTGCTTCTTTTCATGGAATAGATGAACATTATTGAACTTTGGAACCTTTACAGCATATTTGTTTCGAGTATAAATCGGGTAGTGCAATATAGGTTCAACTACTACAATCGTGCTACGCCGTAGCTCGTAGCTAATCCGCGCACGAGATCGATTTGCGAATTTGAGTGATGCCTACCAAGTGACGTAGCAGGGTCTACGAACTTCTACGATTTTTCGTAGAGGATAATTCAGATGCTTATCCTGTACATTCCGTACTTACGATTCTAAACACTTAGTATTTTTAAAAATCTTTTTAGACCGTACAACTTTGCACAATAATTTAGCTAATTCACCTATGGGAGCGATTTACGAGAACCGAGCGGTATGTTCCGACGCACTATCCTCTGCGAAACTTTTCCGATTTTTTCTGCTACCATGACAGTGTGATAATAAATCGAGTTTCGGATGTCACGGGTTATAAAGCATAGGCGTCGTCGGTTATCGAGAGAATCCGGTGAGGCGGGGCGGTGTTTGGCGCAAATTTATTCATACTAGGGGACCGGCGACCTCTTAACTCTTGTGTTATTTAGGGCACACTTCCTTTGCGATTCCTAGAGCCCATTTGTTAGATGCTGAGTATTTTTTTAAATAGCTGCTTTAGCGCCGTAGTTATCTAATAGATGAAGAAGACTGGAATCTTATGCTTGTGGGTGTTGAAGAATTCGTGGTGTGAGATATTTATGCATTTATTCATTTAAATGATGAACTAGTGTAATAAATTTTGGTGGGGCTGTCAATTAGAAAGAGCAGCTCATTGTTTTATGTTCTCTGCAAGATTGATATTGAAAGCAACTGTGCCAAAATTTGACTTAGTGATTAATCATAGTATGATTCGAAAAAAATTAGACTAACATAAATCTCGGAACACCTAGTTGACACATTCATACAATTAGACTATTCTTATCCTAAGAAAACAATGAAACGTTGGCCTAGGTCCTGTAAAACAATGAACTGCACAACATTAAAGCTACCATAAAATATGAAAGACAAGTAATGCCGACAACGATAAGATATTCAAAAATGGAAAACCGAAATGAAAAGTCAATTTTCATGGTGAAAGTACGGCCGGATTGTTAGCAATTACTTTTACTGCGAAAGTATTGTACTCAATGGGATGCGAATGAAAAAATGGGATTGTCTTTGCGACGGCCCCGTTGGCTTCTGAGGAAGGGTGCGGGGTGCGGGGGCTGAGTCACTTGTTGCATGAAGGCGGGGCGGAGACGCCCAACGCCCCTCGCACCACGTGCTATGAAACTTCTGAAAAGCCTGAACATGTAATCTTGATAGCTGAAGTTATTGGGATTAGCTCAGTGGATCATATTAGGGTACGATAGAGGGTTATTGCTAATGTGTGTTAAGCCTCGTGAGTTCTCCTGCCAAAATCTATATGAAAAATCGTTTAGTGTTCATGATTTGAAGTAACAAGAATTTCATTGGAATTTCTTTTAACAACGTAACCCTCACTCGTTTTAAACTTTGATGAAAGTGACTTAAAATTGGCATACTTACCTACCTAGGTAATTTCGATTCTTGCAACTTGTTTAATTAGCAACCATATTGGTGGTAATTTGTAGTACCTAATTACCCACATTCTACTAAGTTTCCCCAAAGTCTTAGGACGTTCATCTTATTCCATCATCAATACCTACCTTTACCTATTTAATTAAATTAATTACAAAATGACCTAATTTGATCTATGATAAAATTTTATCAAAATCTAAATAACAATAGGTAATCAGTTTCTATAGCACACTTTAAATTTCCCCATTTAAAATCACAGAAACGCCACCTCCGAACCATTGTTAACATTTCAATCCAATAAGACACCATAAAAAAATAACCGTAACTAAATCTCAAACTGCCTGCCCAAAACTTTTACTGGATAAAACCGTCAAAACGTTCCTCGTCCTAATTTGTATCGTCATAATCTCAACGCATTTGGGGTTCCGCAATAAAATCATAAAATCGTTAGCCAGGGGCGTGCTTCTGTAGACAGTTAACACGTAATCCAATTTAGACGGTCGACATCAACGATGAATGCTAAAGGAGCTCCGCAAAATTACTGTACAAACCCTTGAACAGATTTTTTTGTATTCTTGAAGAATGTTTTAATTTTGGGGACTATTTCAAGCCTAGTTAAAGTAATCTTGATAGTTTTAATTTGACTAAAATGGAGATGATGTCGATTAACTCTATTACAACGTACATTTATATTTCAAAGACTCGTTGGCGATAAAAATTCAGAACTTTGTCATTTCATCGCAGAACTTATGAGCTTTTATCTGAAATCTAGGAGAAAATCTGAAGTGTGGGTGGGTCTAATACCAGATTAGTCTACCAACAAACCTGAATTTGAGTTAATATGTTGCCCCTTCATAGTCTAAATGATCTTCATTTTGGACTTGTCCCAATTTCGTACATTGAATGCTCTACTTCAAAAACTTTTTGATCATTCACTTGTAAAACAATGTTCAGAAAAGTTAATGTCAAATCGCGGTGCGTCTTTAATAAGCGTCGCAGAATATTTACGCTGCAAAGTAGGGGTGGGTAAAAGTCACGTAAATCTCAAGAAAATTGACATCCCTAACTATGTTGGCACTCATTTAAATAACTGATCAAACTCCAGCAAGCTGTCAAACAATAAAGAGCTACCAACTTATTGGATATGCGACGTTCATCCTCCAGACTTATATTGAACGCCAAAATTGGCCGCAACTTTTTGAATTGATAGCATTTTTTTTTGCTTTCACGTAAATTGAGATTCTATGTAGCGAGCCTAGCGTATTTTAAATATAACTTTTTGAACTACACTAAAATTTTGATGGATCGTAACTTTTAGTGGGCGTTTGTAAACTAATGTTGAACTTTTGTCGCTTTAGTACTTTTGTAACGAAATTGCGAAACTACCATTACAATTAAATTAACTTGATTCGCTGCCTTTTAAATTCCACAGCAACAAACCATAATAAAAGTCGTGGCGTGACGTGGGACACCCTATTCGAACGAAGTCCATTTATTCACTATATACCTAATATGTATTAGCATCTAGTATGGTCTCAAGTTTCGAATGTGAAAAGTTTTTTGACACTGACTTTTTCGGACATAACGGTTTTTCATTACGTGACGATTTCCGCCAGTTTACTCCTACCGCAAGCCGCGTTAGAACTTCATTCCAAAAACTAGCCTTTATTCTTCTCTGCATTTTTAGCGATTGGTAGGTATTTCTATTTTTAAGTAGCATCGTTTCAATACAAAAATCTAAGACAAGATTGTTCAACAGGAATAAAGCACAACGCATACGTGAGCACTGCGACTTACGCAGTTAATAGTGCCCGTTGTAATAATGAACCATTGTCACAACTGTCAAGTCAGTTATGATAATGAAAATCTTAATACTGTAATAAAAATTCTGAAATAAATGTATAATTCATCACTCATCAGAGAGGCCATGCGGCAAATATTTAAAGTACTTACCTATAAGGCAACACCGAGGTGGGTATAAAAAGAGCAAAGGAGATTTTTATTAAGTAGAAGGGCGGGGGGCGAATATAATGAATAAATTCCGTGTAAGGACCCCTCCTAACGCAATTGAAAACTTTTAACAAGTGCCGGGAAATCGTGTGTAAAGGTGGGCCCCGTACCTAATTACGCAGCTAGCCGAATGGAATACCGGATGAGTTCAGAAATTTAAACGATGTCTCCTCCCGACTCCGGGACACTTTATGAAAATCAGCTCGTTAATAAAATCGTCGAGTGTTGACCGATATCTTGGCCCACGGATTCCACCCATCAAGAGAACGGAATACAAAATTAACGAAGTGTGCATTTGTTCTTTAAATTGTATTATAAAATAATAAAAATATCAAACGAACCGATTTATAGAACAGTCTGTGAAATATTACTCCCATTACGTAATTGCGTGCCAAATGAAAAGTTAAATCACGTTTCGGTACTTTTTAAAATCGAGTTTCTCGATCCGGAGTTTACCCCCCATTAACTTTCCGTCTTGTCCAAGTATTAAAAAATTAACAAGATATTTTCCACCGCAAGCTCACCGTCTGCGGAGGACGTATTCATTCTTTTGTAACCCTAAAAAACAAGTCATTACCGAAGCGGGTTTAATCCAGCGTCGTGTTCTGGAGATTTTTTCGTGATATTCCATTATTCGGAGGCGATCGCTCGACGCGGCGCGACGGGCACCGCTTACGCTAAAATGATATGATTAATTACGAGTGCCGGTAGCTCCGGTCTCCCTCATTAGCGCACAAATAGGATCGCTCAATGGTGAAATTGAATCTTGAACGCTGGTAAACCACACTCAATAGGACTCTAATTATAATTATTATTCATATTAAATAAACGTGGTGTTTTGTTTTGATTGCTGTTTAAATTATTATGGAGTAGAATAACACTTTTAATAACACATACGACTAGATTATTATGAATTTTGAGAGTCAAATGTGCCTCAAAGTTCTCTAAATCACTTTTATCGAGCTCATTAGACCATTTTTTTTTGTGTTTATGTGTCCAGGCGACATTAGCGTCGCTATAAAATATTTCAATAAGATAATAATAATATTAGAATTGCGAGGTTATCAAATGTTTCAACAAATCAACCTTAACACGTTCATTCGTTTACAGTGGCAACAAATTATTCATAGGCCAATATAATTTGCAAACAAATGATATGGCCGTACACCTAAGACTTTTTCTTTTGGTTCTTACATAAATAAAGAAGGCATCACGTCTCATAATCCACGTACAAAGAAACGTAAACATGAGTGACGTACTTATCTTTTGTAATACCTAATGTCGTAAATATGAATGTGACAAGAAATTTGTTCTTTACTGCAGATTTTGGGGGTCGCGTGTAGAAAACTACATATTTGTGGTTCTGTTTTTAGGTACAGTCGTAAAAAGAGAAAATTCATTTACGCTCTGTTTTTTCTTCATTGTATTTGTCTTATGAATAGAGAAAAATTTGGCATGCTAGTGGTACTCTCTCTTTATGTGTCTGGCATAAGGGAGGCCTGCGACTTGTTATAAAAAATATATGAACTAATAATGTCAAATAAAAGAAAAATATTCACTACAATATTTCTGCACTTATTCTTGTTACTATCGAGCGAACACTGAAGTTTCAAGCTATGTGTTTCCCCTTATAATATTGTGTGTATGGAATAAAATATTTAGATATCATTATCACGATCACCACATTTTAGCCGTTTTTTTTCCGAATCCAATAAACGATTATAATGTAACAAAAAAGCTCTACATAACAGGCTCATTCAGTTGTACGTTATAGGTATGTTTCGTTGGCCGAGGTGGGACACATAATAAGGCACTTGCTGGACAACTTTCAGTAGATTATTATCGTTCATATTTCTGATTTATCACCGTCATAGGTACTGTTAAATGTTTTCTAATTTTATTTCTCTCTAGCCCTATTTTTTTAGAGTTTTGATGTCGGAACGTTTTAGCTGAGACAAAAATGTTATTTGTTTATTTCGGACTATTATCTCACATGCTATCCGTATTTTCCTGTACAATTTAATGTTGCTACCATCATAACGTTACATTTTATTGCTAACTGTAAAAAAATCCTGAAATAAATATCTCAAAGAAACTTATTGAATTATAGACATTGAAAACACTTATATATATAAATAGATTACCTTGCACATCTATTCAAGAGCGGTCCACAACGCCCGCCCCTCCAGGATCCACAATCCGGATTACGATACCCTATCTATATCACAAGCTTCCACCTAGCTTAGCACTAAAGCCTACACTAACACAATTGACTGCAACAACGATCGGTAACCGTCCACTTAACACTAAATAAAACTCTAACATTAGTTAACATGATAAAAGAACAAAAAATCTCGACTACAATGCGAAAGTAACAAAAGAGGAAAAAGTTGCGTCACATCGTATTTATCGTGGACAATGTGAACTTGTAAGTAGGTAACTGGTCCAAGGGTCCGAAGATTCGGGTGTTTCAGTGGACCCAGGAAGGGGCGACGGAGTAGGGCGTCCGGGGCCCGTTACCACCCGAAAGCGTAGTCGGGACGGGCGGCGCGGGCGCAGCGAACTGACTCTCGGCCTCCGCCGCCATCGCGCTGTGCTGCTGCGGGAAGTTGAAATCTAGCGTACCTTCCATACTCAGCTCGTGTTTTATCACCTGGTGGAAGAAATAATAAAAGTTAGACGATTCTGTATTATGTGAAGCTTAAAGTGTCACCATTGCCAGTTTTTACGGGATGCTGTTTCTACTCCGTGTTTCAGGGAATAAGATATTCCAATGTTAGACTAATCTTGATTTAAATAACTATATCTTCGGGTAAATCAAAGTACGCAACTTCATTCGATATTAAATAGTTCGTAACATCTCTGGAACCCTGTATGATATTTGACGCGAAAACTATTTAGAGAAAAGTATCCTTTTAAGGTTTTCGCTTACCTCATCAACATTACAGTCGAAGCCGTGTTCGAGCGTCTCAATGTTAAGGTCCTCCGCGAGCCCCGTGTTCAGGGCTCCCATAATCTGGCCCATAACCGTGGTGGGGCCCATCGCACCCGTTTGTACCATCATCCCACCATTCATCAGAGCCGCGTCTGATGTTGTCACCATTTGCGTCTGATTGTTTTCTGTATAACAGAAACAGCTTGGGTCAGAGTGTTGATCGTAGAATGATAAAACATCAGAGAGAAGTATGACGAATAGTCTTCCAGACTTCATTATAGAGGGAAGCATTATAGAGCTGTAGTATTAAAAGACAGACAGTTTTTTCAAGAACTACTAGTTATTCAGATTCCATAATTCGATTTTCTTTTCATTATATTACACGGAATTAATGGTAGGAGGATATGAATGGTAGGAGCTGGTTCAAGATTGCGTTCTTTAGACCATGTTTTAGTTATTCCCATATCTGTCGAGATAATAAGGATATTTCTTCTCTAACCAGCGTTAAGATAAAAGATGAAGCAACACTGCTTCATCTTGGCTAAGGCAAGATAAATGAGATAGTAGTAACACATACCTGTTTGCATAATATCAGCAGGATCTGCAGGTGGGGGTGGTCTGACGAAGTGGTCGAGTGCGTGCTGGTGAGGATGCGTCGGATGGGCCGGGTGCGCAGGATGAGAGTATAGGGAGGAGCACGTGCAGCCGCCGTGTGGGTGACGGGGGCACCCCGCGTACGGACTGTACCGGTAGCTGCCGCCTGACGAAGACGATGATGTCGTTGGAACGTACCTGGAGAAACAATCATGTAGACCAATGTTCTGAAATCTTGAAGTTAAGCCTCAGTTGGTATCATCCTATGGTATCATCATAAATAGTTGATTACAAAGGCTTCTGAAAATATAGACACAAATAACTAGCCTGCTTTGTCGTAAAATTAACTGAATCTAAGGAGTTCTAAATAAAGCGAAGCGTACTCTAGGGCAAGGCGTTTACGACAATAACTGTTTAAGTGGTCGACCTCGGACTTTTGGATTCTAACCAAAATTCCCAAATCGACGCTAAGCTTACTACAAAATGCTTACGTGTTGAGGAATGGATCGGTTCCGGCCAGTTTCATGGAATCGGCGAGAGAGCCAGCGAGTTCGTCTTGCCCGAAGTCCGATTGAGCGTAATCTGCTGCAGACGTGTAGTCAGTGTACTCTGGGCCCCAGTCAGGTTCTGTCGTGATCATTGATGGGATCGGGGACAGGCGGCTGCACGAAGACGCATTGGACGACACCCTCGGACGGAAGTCCGGCGACAACTGGAAACTGCTACGCGCAAGCGAAGAAGCAATCAAAATAACGAAACATAATCTCGACTGGCGATGTGAATATATGATCTGGGTTAACTCAAAGAAGAGAGTCTGATTGTAAAGTTAACAAACAACTTAGTATCCAGTCACATAATTCCCTCAACGACAGTTGAGACGCAAAAAATCATAATGGTTAGCAGAAAGAAATCTTAAAGCTAGTTCGGACTCTATACAATCTCAAACAAGTGTAATGGGAACATGCAAATCTAATGCCTATGTCGTCACTAACATATAAATTTGTATGCTAAATGAAGCGATCACTATAACGGGTTCAGCGGTCATCTCAGAAATATCTTTATTACTACAAATAGTGACAAAATGTGGGATAAGATACGGGTTATAGGCCGGCCCTTCAGCAGCCACCGAACCATTGAAAATATATGTCGATGACGCTCGTAATCCAGATAAAATAAATCGCCTATAAAAATGTTAAATATCGGCGAAATGACGAGATTCAGCATCCACATAACTCATCATCTAATGGTTCTGAATGATTTAAAACCTTTTATCATAAAGTAGCAGAGTTGCAATAACTCAATTTTATTAGTCTGGTCAACGCAGCTTTATGTCGATGGTTTTATTATAGAGTAAGCGTATCATGCGTGGCTCACTTTGTTTCTAGTAGTCATAACATTTAAATATCCCCAAGGAGGTAACGTTATTTAGTAATAATGTACTGTTAGATATTTGTGGTTCTGGCAGACTCGCTTCTGCATTACCCGTATAGGTAAATTATAGTGCCTTTAAAGTCAAATTAGTATCGTGAAACAGCGTCCGAGACCGTTACCATTATTGGCTTGGTGCCACTACTCTTTTCGACTTGCCTCTACTTTAATCTACCTGTATCGCTTAAAGATGGTACTACGTTTTTAAATAATCGTCTAAGTTCTATTGTAAGCTGCGAAAATTTCGCTAAGATAAAAGTGTTGGATAAAACGTTATATAGTTACCTGTGCATCGGTGAGTCTGGGAACATATCGAGACTTTCTGAAACTGAGCTACTGGGACTTGGCGTTGCGTCTGCTGTTGCACCGTTTCTTAATATTTCAGCCTATAATTGAAAAAGTTGCACTATGATAATTAATGTTATTACTTCGAACGAAGATAGGATGGATAGGATTCTACGAATACCAAGCATCTACGTAAAAAATATAAAAAACCCTAAAATTAATTAATGTAATTTGGCATGTCACTACTTTAAAGCTTCGGTTTCCTATGACAGTGGTGCCGCCTTTCTAAATACCGTTTTTAACACCGTAAAGGCAAAAACTGGTGCCATCATCTTATGATGGCCATCATTGTGGAGGCCAACGCAGTCTTAGGAATCCCAAGCTTTAAACGAAGGTAATCATACCTTCTTCTTTACCCTGCCTCTCCGCTTTTCAAATTTCGACGTCTCCATGGACGCTGCCCGCCGTCTGACCGACTTGCCCGGCTTCGCGTCAGGGTTGATCATCCACCACGATGACTTTCCCGTGCCCTCGTTTTGTACCCGCATGAACCGGTTGTGTAATGACAGGTTGTGTCGTATTGAATTCTGCAAAGAAGAAAGGACTCGTTAGTTATTTATTTAAAATAAGTATGTAGATATCTTGATGGTTTTTTAAGCAGGTAATAGGGAATATGCATGTGATTCAAATATGGGTCAAATATTTTTTTCTATAAACTATGGTACTTCAGAATTATGCCTCCATCAATATTTTTGAATAAAATTTCTTTTTGAGCGAGAAATTAATTTTTTAAAAGTCCCAAAAAACTGTGGGTAATTCAAATACTTGAAAAGGCTAAGAGCGGATGTGACGTAACAATCCGGAATAACAATCAAAATGTCAATGTCAAGTCAATCAACAAGTGTCAAGTCAATGTCAAACGCTCATAGAAAAAGGAGTTTTTGACGTTGACTTGACAGTTGCTTGTCTGTTTTCACGAACTGTGACGTCACCACACCAAGCGCGCCAAATGGAGGGCGTTTAAATAGCCCGGATCGGTTGGATATTTTTAAACATTTTTTTAACTACTTTAAATTGCTTTTTTGCCGTCGAATTTTTTTTTACTATTATTTGACGATGTAAACTATCGAATAAAAATATTAAAAAAATACATGCATATTCCCTATTCAGTTAATCTTGCTATTATGAGTGATGCAAAAACCTGTTCGAACCAGAGCTGACTGCTTAGATCTAATAATGAAAATACGGAAATAATTGCGATTTCATGCCAATTATTTAGTTTAAAATTTCACAGGTTTTGATTAAACTTCTCGCTTAATTGATTTTCAAATGGATAACTAACAAATAAAATCGAAGCAGAAGATATTTTTACAAAATTTTAAAATTAGCACTTTAAATCTAGCAGAACACCAATTTTTGGTAAAAAAAATGCGTTATGTATTATTTATGTCTTAAATGCACATCCTTATAAACTAACTAAGGGTTTGAGATGAAGTGACATTAAATGAAAGTAATAAACTCGAACACCCCACGATATCCGGGCGTGGTCACAGTTGACCACAAAAAAACTATTTTAATTCCCGCTACCGTTGAAAGTTAGTGCAATAACGCGTCCTATCTCACACCGGCAATAAAATCCCGCAACTTTTTCCCGTCGAAGGAATAAAAGCGACCGCAGCAACGAATGAAGTTTAGCTATAAAACAGTCCATAAATAATATCTGCGTACCCTGTGAGAACTGCCACTTATGGTACTTACAATCTACTCCACATATAAATTATATGCATTCTTCAAACAAAAAAGTACAACGTCATTTTAAAAGTATAAAAATTTGCAACGGATTTTTACGGGTAGTTTAACAAGAATGTCTGTCATTTTAACGTTTCAGCTCGAATGCATAAATTTTGGATACCTCTATCTACTATGTAAATCACTCAAATTTTATGTATGCGTCGATGGAAGAAACCGTCCATTTGCGCAACGTAGGTAGCATGTTTGGTACCCTTGCGATACCATACTACTATCAATGTCCCGTTTTTATTATGGAAAACTTTGATGGATGCCGATCCGACTTTCAAACTACGTCGAATGAATTTCATGGTGCCCTCAATGTTTTGTTTAAAAAAACATCTTGTTAGAAGTGTAGAAGTGGAGCTCAAGATTCATTATAAACTACTTAATGATTTACACACGTGTTCCTATTAAGTAAGCCCAATTAAGTTTATTGATGTACAGCAATTGGACGTGTACATAAATCCAGTAAATGTGGACAATACCCGCGATTTATCAAGCGTGAAAACACAAGCAACAAATGGCCTGTCGACGCTTTGATGGATTTGTCGCCAAGAGCCCTTACCATGAATTACGTGAGCTATAAAAGTGACAAGCCCGCGTTGATCTTCGAGCGCCCCTGTCACCGATGTATAAAATCTCGACCCGCTCGCAACGCGAAGTTTCGAGTTACAAAAGCGAGTGGAACGTGAAAATTCGGGATAAGTTATGGTTTTTCCCGATTTACAGTTTGGTTCGCAATCTCTTGATACAATGACAATAAAATTTAAAACATAAATCTAAACCACAGATATAGGTAGAAAATATATATAGATCAATATTTATCTCAAACTTCTGCAAAATTGTAAGCCTTCCGGTACCTAATCCTTGTAATATTTTATATCAAACAAGGATAATTATTTAATAGGTAGGTATACAAATTCATCGCGAATTTCGTCTTATATGGCAAACTTATTTATAGATATAGGCAAAACCCCTGTACTATATTTATTTTATAGAGGCCTCAATATTAATGTATCCGATATAATAATTTCACGAATATAATTTATGGGCAGTAAAGATATATAGTTTGCTGACAGGCAACTAAGTTAATCGAATTTTCTGCTACTGTGACATCACGTGCGCAGCTTTTCATGTAATTTACCTGTTTTTTTTTTTGGGCGGTATGTATTATGGTTTATACGGCCGTATTTCTCCACGCTCCAGTGGAGATTGAACGGGTACCGAACGCGGTACTTTGTACAGAGAATGCGAGGAATATAATCTGACATGAAGCGTCGTATCTTGTCATACACTACTATAAATCTGTGGAGGTTGTGTCGGTACATTTATAAAATTTATGAAAAAATATTTCGTCGCCACAAGTGTAGGTGAGACGATGACGAAAATAAAATTACGACATCAAACAAAATCGACATAAATACAAATGAACGGCACACGCTATAATTATTTCGAGTCCCATCCTCAAGTGATTCAGAACTAGTGAATAATTGCTATGTAACGGGTTAATAATATAGGTCACATTCATGCACATTTAATTACACGCAACCACAGTAAATTGCTGGTATTTAAACGATAATACACACATCCCACATTCTCACTTTTATTACCCTGCCCGTACTTTCTTGTTTACCTCATTCGTTAATAAGAACTAAGTATCTGCATTAAAAACTGGTATAAATAAAATTGTAATTATATAAGCTGCCTACGTATAATTTTAAAGGGTGGATACGATTCAAATTAGGAATATATCGCACTGTGCCAATTCCAGCACTTTGTGAAATGAACATCGCGACAAGCGTCGTACAAACCGGGGCAAGACATCGTACTTAGAATTTTGTCTACGGCAGGATCTTCGGCGCCACTGCGACCCTTATGGGGTGAATTAACCGTCTACGCTGTCTACAGTCCCCTTTAATGCTCCACCGACTTAAATTTTGTCGAATTTCCACCGCTATTATATAGCGTTACGCAATCTTCGAGCGATGGCTTATGATTTCCGCTCTTTATAGCCTTCGCTTGTTTTCTGAGAGCAATCGCTGTAAATTGACGAGCCTGCTGATTAGTTACGATGTGATAGTTAACTTCGGTCCCGTTTTGGCGTTGTCAATAGGAGTTTCCGAACGTTGTAAAATAAATTCGATTTGGTCTGATAACTTTTTGACTGGTTCTTCGGTGTAATGTAATGATTCTTTGAAGATTATATCCAATTTTTTTTTCACTTATAAGTAAAAAGTGAAACAATTGACTCACTTTCTGTAGATCTTTTGAAGGCCAAATTAAGCTGAATATAATCCTTTTTCGCTTTCACAGGAAAACTAAATGTTGGTACGAATAAACGTGGAAAAGCGAAGCAACGGTATAACCGATTGTTGAATAATTCAGCGAGATTATTCTCTTAGGTTGACATACTCGGTGCACACACGGCGGACCTTCAAAATGTATTACAAAACTCTTCTCTGTTTTCGATATTTTATACGGAAATATTATTATTGAAGTGGTAGATACTCAATGATAGTGCGTAGAAGAATCATTGAAGGAGTTTGATTTAATTTGTAAAATAATAATCTGCCAATTTCTGCGAAACCATGTTGAGTGGGTATTTTGATACGCATTTTAATACGGTATTATTTCAATTCGGTACCTACTTGTTTGAAAACTTTGCAGTTTATTTTCTATTCCTAAGAATGTTAACCCAAATCTTTTAAAAGTTACTTCTTACTTACTCATATTTTCAGAAAGGTATATTAAATTAAAGTTATGTGGCTAAGTAATAACGGCCGCACGGGTCGATCCATCAGGTTAAGCTACGCTTGCCGAGGTTGGTCATGGATGGGTGACCATCTGTACATACCGAGGCTCCTCCGTGCCTCGGAAAGTACGTTATGCCGTTGGTCCCAGCTGTCATTCGTGGATCTTTGACAGTTGTTACGGGTCGTCAGAAGCCCGAAAGTCTGACAACCAGTCTTACCAAGGGGTCGTATTACCCAGTTACTGGGTTGTGCAGGTCAGATAGGCGACTGCCCCATATAAAATACTGGTATTCAGCTGCATCCGGTTAGACTAGCATCCCAACTCCCCCAACATAGTTGGGAAAAAGCTAGGCAGATTGATATTAAATTAAAGATATGTAAGTGTAAAATAGTAACTCCCCTATGTCCTTCGTTCGGTCCTCAGACAATGCGTCACAACCGAATGTATGCGCATATAAAAATTGAGTACTGTTATTAGATGAATGAAATTATGGAAGCTACCGAACGTACGATACATATTCTACTTAGTTTTACTAAGTAGTGTCTTTTTGTGTTTACTTTCCTGTTAAGTAGGTGAGTATTGCTCTCATTGCACGTGGGTAGCACACTTCAAATTTTATATGAGTTTATTCGGAAACAATGTCGCTCTAAATATAACTATCTACCTAGATAGCTAAAATATATCTATGTGAGTAAAAGGACCAATTTATATCCCACTTTGGTAAGTAAAATAAATTGGTCCTTTTACCTACTCACTTAAGATCCAAAGTTGAATCTTAATAAAATTCTTAAACATAAGTGCAGGCTGATTTTTTTTTAAAGTTATTGTAGCTACATTTACCGTTAAAATAATCTTAGAAGGCTGCCCGTTTCCCATCCACTTAATTAAAATGTTAGTCGTCTCTAGGGTGCAACACGGGAAGAGGTGAGAGGAATACGATCTCCATTTATCAGTCGTGGAGTTTAATGGCGAAATCGAATCAATAATTGATCGTTGTATGAGTATATGGAACAGCACCCTAATTGCATGGTGGTGAAAAAAGGGAAAAAAGAAAAAATAGGTGGTGGCTAACTCATTGACTCTTACGGTCAAAAAACTTGTTTTCTGCTCAGTAACCTAAATAACGCAATGGATGTTGTTAAACTGTCAAAATGAAAGCCATTGCTACTGTACGTGTGTTACGCAATTACCCCGCAGTTGTCCAATCTAAACAATAAATGGTAAAACAAAACCACTACCTAATTAAGTACAACAGTCCAAATCGATATTCGATACAAAGAAATCAAAGTCTGCATTGAAGAAATGGCAAAAGAAAAAAAAAATAAGTGGTCGAAATATTCCCGAAGTGTGAAATCAAATAATAAATAATTCAAATTAGAGAATCGGGATTACACAATGGGGCGTCGGCCCCAGGGGGAGCCGCAAACGTGACGGCCCCAAGAAATTTGGAAGAAACCCGGTGACGTGTCAACCGCCACTGACAAATTTAATTATTCAACTTACCGAAACGTTAGCAAGATGACTTTTCCTGAGCCGATAACTAAGTAGGAATAAATTCACTTAGAGCTGCCGAAGCAAAGTTTAACTTAATAAAACATTGGAATTTTCGTAATTCGATTGTACTGAGGTCGGATCCCGCTGTCGGCCTGATTTGAATACGTCATTACGAATCATTTGTCGTTCTCACCTGAGAAATTAGAGTTAACGAAATATATGTACAGTCAACCCCAAACCAATGTAGGTTGGGAAGAGTAGGGCGCGGGGAGAACGGGGCAGGTTCGAACGACTTTTGGGTTATATTTCTAAGCACATTAAAGGTTTCTGAATTGTTTTTAATTAATGCGATAGTTTGGTTATTACACATCGACTACAATTTTTGTTCCATAATATTTCAGCAATATGTAGCCACAAAACAATTATTACACATTGGGTACTTAATTGTAGCTACATATTGATACAGTATTATGGTTGAAAAATTGTAGACTAACAAATTAATTCTTGTCACTGTATACATCTTTTTGAGGTTTACTGTACAACATTTCTTCAGTCGAACTGTCTGATTGTTCCATTTTACCTTCATTGGATCAACAGTTAAAATCGTATAATAGGAACTCTAATGAACTAAAACTTTGGTCCAGGTTTGACAAGAAAAGTCCTTATTAAGTTTTCGTGGGAAAAATTTCTTCACTCTCATCTGAATATTTATCTTAAATTGAATAAGATTTTTGAAGTTTACAGTTTGACTGAGTGTCACGCAAACAGACCCTGATTTAAATCTTATACAGATTTTCTTAATTTGACTGCGTCGTTGGTCTGGTGGTCGCAAGCTCTACTGCTGAGCACGAGGTCCTGGGTTCGATTCCCGGGTCGGGCAGTGTTATTGGGTTTTTCCATCTGGAATTTCTCAGTAGCAGCCCGGAGTTTGGGTTTGTGACCGGTTGATAGCAATAGGCTCGCCCCCTGTTATATGCTGATTAAACATAACTGGCGAAATGTGTACACCTCTGCCCAACCCTTCGTGGAAACAAGGCATGATGTTATGCTATGTTATGATTTTCTTAAGAAACTGGTCACGAATCAACAAAACAAAGGTTATTCGTACCTCATCAGTCGGAGATAGAACTTTACTAAATTAATTTGTCTAACTTTTGGTAATTTGTTATGAATTTTGAGTACCTACCTACATGAAATTAATGTAACATTGTTCTTGTATCTGCTTTGAATTTATTTATTACATAAATAATTCTACCTTCAATTCAAGTTAAGAATACTAAACAGTAGGTTGTAAAAATATCCTTTGAGTATTCAGTGCTGTGCATGTTCATCGATTTATTTGCAATACTACATAAGCATAAAAAATGCCTCATCTCGTAAGGGTTACGTAATAAATATAAAGGTTACCTTTATTTATTTCTGAAAGCAAAAAAACATATTTAAAAAAATATTTTAAGGAGAAGGTCGAAAAGTTGAAAATGGACGCGTAAAATCAAAGAAAGAGTTTTCTTTGAATGGAATTCAATATTTTTTCTATTATAACAACTAATAAAACAAATAAGATTTCCCAAATAAGTAACAATATTCATTCATTACGCAGAGAATAAGAAAAATTCGACAGGCGTGCTCGAGGCCGCGGATTCTTGGATTTATATCTGGGTTCCGCATAAATCACTTTAATGGTCCGATTAATGTCCGGACCGAGCTGAGGTGTAAGATGTACGCAGAATAGACGTATGCAACAGAAATGTTGCCAACAAAAGAACACGAGGACACTGTATAAAGTAACTAACTATGTATGTGGGAATCTACGTACTTACGATACTTATACCAGTAAGTGGGCGACATAAAAGAAATGAAAATACATACTAATTCAGTCGGTATTCACGAATGTATTGTTTAATTGAAAACATGAAATACAAAAGAAAAAATTCCACAAAATAAAACAGGAAAATCTTCGGATTGACGTCAACTTGAACTTTTGTAATCCAATTTGATGTTTTAATAAAAATCTAAAACCGTCTAGCAAGACGATTTTAAGGCCAACGCAGACCGGGATGGGATGGCAAAGGATTTTGCCATCAGTCAGCGCACACTAGCCGCTTAGATACCGCGGCATTCCAGCGCCTTGCCACGGCGCGTGCGCCCCGCGGTATGTCACAGCCAGCGCCAGCGCCGGCGTCCTTGGCATGCCGTTGCCTACCGCTATACGCCACGGCATCCCGCCGCGGGAGCCCGTGCCGCGTCTTTCAATGCCGTGCAATGAAATCCCTTTCGATGCCATGGCATCATTTTAAAGCATAGCAATTTATGTAGTATTTCTATATCGATACGTTTGAATGTCCATTGGTAAAAAATTAAATCCCTAGCCATGCCGTCCTTGTCTGCGTAGGCCTTATATCATCATCTATTCAAATGCACATATCTCTATTCTTACTATAGTCGACAAATCCAAACCTTTCGGACTTATATTAGTCATTGGAAAACATGTGATCGGAGCTAATTATTAATAAAATAATTATTATTAAACACGTACTATGATAACCTATCGTCCTACTCGATCTTATAGATCACGGTCTTTGATACCAAGATCATGTTTCCTTTATCGTTTTGTCGTAAATCAGAGAGGGTCATCTCTTTTTCATATAAATATCCTCCAAAAGTATTTATACATACCTACATAAACACGCATAATATATTATGTTGTTAAGATTAAAATTACAAAGTAAACTTATTATACTAAGGGCTGATTTTACCAAAGTCAGATATCTTTTATCCGTGGAATAAAAATGGCGTCTGACAGTTTTTGTATGGAAAAACTGTCAAAAATTCAAAATTTACTCGCAGGATAAGACTTATACTTGGTATAAAAGTTTGGTGAAATTCGCCCTTAATTAACTAAAAAACAATTACATATATAACAAAATTAAAAAGAAAAAATAAAGGGGAGGGGCTCATTGAGCATCAAAGAATTCGTCCGCATCGCTGTCAATGGGAAAGGTGCCCAAAAGGCTGGCAGCATTGCCACGTTGAATGGCAATGCTGATTCTTCCTACATAATATACAGCATGTTAACTAACAAAGGGTGTTGCCGTTAACCCGCAATAGTATAGCGTTAGTGTTTCTTTGGCTTGTTTAGGCTCTATTCTATTGGAGGTTAACGGGTACGCTCTTCGTTAGATAACATACTATATAAAACATTATAGATGTATAATTAATTTTTGAGGAGCTCGTGGCTAACTAATAACAGCCGCACAGGTCGATCCAAAAGCTTAAGCTACGTTGCCGGTATTGGTCCGTGGATGGGCCATCTTTACATACCGAGAATACTCCGTGCTTCGGTAAGCACGTTAAGCTGTTGGTCCCAGCTGTCATTCGTGGATCTTTGACAGTTGTTATGGGTCACTTGAAGCCCGAAAGTCTTAGAACCAGTCTTACCAAGGGATATTGTATTTCTCAGTTACTGGGTTGTGGAGGTCAGAAAGGCAGTCACTCCATGTTAAATATTGATATTCAGCTGCATCCGGTTAGACTGGAAGCCGACCCTAACATAGTTGGGAAAAGACTAGACAGATTGATTAATTTTTGTACATAATTACTTTTTTTACGTAGTTAAGTGTTTATTTTGGGTAAGTTTTCTTTGCAAGTCAGATTCATCTTTGTACCCATTGCCGTTTTATGTAATGCAATGCATCCATGCATGCATGTAAGGCAATGAAACTAGTTAAAGCAAAGTTTCTTCAAGCAGTTCTTTTCATAATAAGACTATCAATAATCTTAGTTTTTACTTAGTTTCCTGTTGTCAAATCATATTATCCTTCAGTCAAAAGCTCCTGAACGAAATGAAAATCAAAACCTATTTCTTCTATTAATTCCAGCGTCTAAAATACTTCCATACTTTAGTTTTTTTTTATTCCAACTGCACTTAAGCGATTTGTAGCCGGGGTAGAAGGAACGCTTATCACTTGAGTGACCTCGGCCGTGTCGCACCGATATCGAATTATAATTAGGTCCAATGACTTCGATCGACATAATCACGGAATGACCGATGCATTTCAACGAGAGAATCAAGTAATGCACTTTAGAAATAAAAACTATTTAAATAAACGATAGTTTCTTTGTCATGGAATTAAGTACTCAAGACCTAGAAGATAAATATTTTTGGTAAGTTCTTAGTAAAAAAATTCGTGTTATGAAGTAGGTAATGTAATAATTTACCTACAGTAAAGCAATTGGTGACAGTATGTCTACCTCAACAATGCTTAATTATTATTCATTGACGAACACGAATAAAGAAAATTTACATTATATACCTTTGATTTGAATGAACATTAACATAGCAAAATTAATTAGTTACCAACGAAATAAAAATAAATAAAACATCTTACACGGCGAGCAAACTATTCTAATAACAAGTTTATATAAACACTGTACTGTAAATACGTTGATTTGTAATTGCATTTTATTAAAAATAAAAAGCGAATTTAATTTATGCAAGACGACCGAACAATTCCGGAACAGTTGGCGAGTTCCCAGATCTAAATTCGACATCTGCACATCATGCTCTTGACCCCACCTAAGATGCCTTGTAGTGAGATTTTATGATAACATTAACAAATAATGTACCAATTTATTAATAACTGCAATATAACGCATTTCGTTAAAAGAAACCTCGCAAAAACTTGCAGAAAGAAAAATCTTTTAAATAGAATCTTTCAATTGAACGAACAAGGAATGACTGTATAAATTTTCCTCAGATCTATTGTTAGAGAATGACGATGGAAGTTTAAAACATTTCATTCTCGGCGTATAATAACTATCGAAGCCTAAGTGATTCCGAGACAACGTTTTAAAAACCGAAGGGGAAACCTATTTTGCCGCAGACGAACGCAAACACCTTTTCAATCCTTCAATGGGCCTAACGATGAGACGGTGGGAGCTGTGAAGTACCAACTAGCCGTGGCAGTTTCTTAATGGTATTGTAAGACAGAAAAAATACCGGGATCGCGGTACAATGGTGCAAAGAGAAAGATTAATCGTTCGTTTGGAAGGCGCACTCGGGAACGTAGTACTATCAGAGGCGCTTCTACAAAAATTAATCATTTTAACGCGTCATTGTCGTTCGGTCTCCTCCCACGCGTGAAAACTTCCCGCTAATTAAATTAGAATTAGGGAGCAGTTTGACAGATTACGTTCGAATTTTTCACTCGCTTTTCGAACCAAAAGATGAATTTCTACAACTGCCATAAAATCTGTCTTCTTGATTAATAGACGGATGTGAATACTCGGATAAGTGGAAAATTTTATTCCAGTATACCTATCGTGGGAGATAACGAAGAAAGAAGAATTACATAAAGCTTTCAGAAAGTGTGATGTAATCTCGACCGTCGTTTCCATAAACTTAATGGCGAAGTATCACAGAACTTACATATCGCTGTTATAACAACCCAAGTTGGCATATTTGTTACCCCCTCAGTCAGCATATTCGCGTCGAATGACCGCCAATTTATGTGAAAACTTCCACCGGTTAGAGCATGACCTATCTATATGAATAAAAGTTTTCACTCGTCAAGGAGCTATCGGTATGTTTCGAGAAGAATACCTTAAGTAAATATGCCAGGTTGAAGTTTTCGCACGAAAGTTTGCGTTACGACAGAGCTATGTGTCAATTTCGCGATTGAAATATGGCGTCGGAGTTGCCGTGCATGGATGGCGGCGACGCCACTGTTTCCGTGTGCTATAACTCGATGCACCCTGCATGCTACATGCTCGCATACAAATTCGTACAAACTAGAAAAGAGCTCGTATTTCACATGGGGAATGGACGATAAGTTAGCGCGTCGATTTTATCTATACGAAAATCGGGCACCTTGACAGATAACGCTGTCTACACGCATCGCGTCAAAACAGTCGACTTGCACAATACTATCGCTCAGTGAACGATTCCCTACCTATATACATTAATAAGAACGCGTGTACAGTAATGAATGCCAGCAATACATCTCAATGTATAAGCTGGTAGGTAGTCGTGCCTTGCGGAACGCCTGGAGGATAAGTAAAATATTCCACTTAGTGAATTGCGTTCCGTAAATTGCCACAATTATCATACCGTTTTACCGGAGCTACAGTTGTATTAAGGGAACTGTGCTTTTATTTCTCAAAGAAAATCAGTATGACATCAAAAAATAGTGTAGTTGGTGATAGGATTTTATTGAAGCGTAGACTGGTCTACGAGGTTTCGTAGTAGCGGAATGATGTCTCGTTAACCTAGTAGGGAGGCCATGGTTCGTATTCATGTGAGTAGTACTACGTATGAGCAATAAATAGACGGAAAGCCTTACCCGGAATGATATCCGGAATCACGAGAAAGTGGAAGTAGCGCGGCGGTAGTTAGGAGTCGCTACTACGCCTAGCGGAGTAATATCGTAGATGCGTCATGTCTGACGATTTTACTGACTTTATATTTATGGGGAGGGACGGATTGATGGGTTGTCAGAGAAATCGTGTTCTATTGAAAATTATAAAAATATAACATTTTGTTCTGAATGCGGTAGGTAACTTTCGGTGTCTACAAAAAGTTTATTTTAGACAGTAAAAAAGTACTTATTAATTCTGATTTATTCTGTAGTTCTAGCTACGATTTTTTAATAAAATACCTAGACTAAATATAGAAATATAAATAAATTAATTTTAGTATTTTTAATTTTTAATGGCATAGTATTTTTCAATTGCTCTACCTAAACAACCTTCTAACAATAAAACGTTACATTTGAAACGTATACCATTAATCTATCAAACCGATCGCATGAACGTCAATTTCCCTATAGAGTGCGGCACTCAATAAATTTTTATTTTATACATATTTGCACATGTTGAAAATGTACGATCTGTGTCGTTAGGTAGGCGTCCGTGCGTCGCGTCGCCAGGTACGTCGGTGGCGCCACATGGGCTTCTGCCAGATTAATGGATCATTGCCCCCCCACCTCACTATCCCCCCACACCCGCAGATGCGAAACTACTGTTCGACGACATCGCTCCTTCCTTCACTAGATATATGGCCTTCGTTCCTCCACTTAACACTATTTCAAATTACGAACGCTTTTCACCGTATGAATTCCATGCGACGACTTCTTAATAGAGTGACTGAGCGAAGCTGGATTGGACGCTATTTGTACCATACGATGCTAACGAAAATAGACCATCCAACGCATTGAAGCTGCCTATAAAACACTGACCCACTAATACTACGATCATAACCCGCTTCGACCTTCAGTCTCAACAAGTAGCGAACTTACATTTATGCTCGATAAAACACTTCGAAACGGCTCGTCGTAAATCACGAAGACATCGAAAGTTAGCCGCCAAGCACTTAAAGTTTAACAGACAATAATAACTGACGATGAAAAAACGGCCTTCATCGGTGGGGGTATAAAAAATAATGTGGCTATAGTGGTGGGGCTAAAGGGCTAAGTTGGTGAGTGGGTAAGTTTTGAGGAATGTTGTAATGAGGCGCGCGGGACAATCGATAAATTTGAATGTTCGCCGGCGCCGCCCATCGACTTGCAACTTTTTTCGGTAGCGGGGGGAACGCGCGCCACACTGACGCCACTGGCTTGCGATCACCTTCCAGTGACGAAGCTATGCTACGCTACGGAAAACCCAAAATAAAATTATTTCAATTTTTGTTTATGCCAATCCAACCCTAGGGAACAATGACGGAGTAGACATTGTTTACTTCCTGCTCATAGTAAACGATAGTTATTAAGTAAATTAATTCAATCATGCTTCAAATCTCTAATAATTAAAAATATCGAAGCTCTACTTTCCAAAGACAGTTCCTCACCCCTATAAAGTTCAAAAGAAAATAGTTCGTTCCATAGAAATACCTACGTATTCTCCCCCAATTTTCCGTATAACACCCATTACATATTCGTATCCTACAAGCTTGCAATATACGTAACTTTAAAATATCTTTAACTTGAATTCAAAAACCTAAAGAAAAACTCATTACGATTGCGTAGCGTAGCATTGCATCGTTGGATAGTAGCCTTATAGGTAGGGCTGCCCTGTCGACCATTCACACATTTGATGCAATTGATATCACACTTACCGAGAATACGTCTGGACTATATGATTTATGTTCAGACTTTGAACCTGAACTGTGCAATGTTATGAATTATGCATCGCTTCCTACATTTCATATTTAGTTATGTAAAATACCGTTGAAATGATTAATTAAGCAGTTCCAAGAAAGATAGATAGTAAATCAAAACTTTCTGTACGATAATGACACTTTTGATGAGAATGGTCCTACGGTCCGCGTTTCTAAAAATAATAAAATTTATATATCGAGCAGATTCATAAGTAGTTTCAACCCTATAAACAAGCAGGTAAGATAGCGTGTAGGCGAATGCGGAAGTGATAATCTTAAAAGTTAGATTGACATAGTTCTGTCGTATAAAACTGTAGCAAAGTTACAAGTTACAATGTCACAGGAATACGAAGGTACATCCCCTGATTTATTGGGCCTGGCACTCTTTCAACTAGTAATTGGGACGAAATACGTAAACCCGTGGAATAGCTGAACTTTTTACGATGGATCCTTCGACGTGCGTTTAAATTTGCTTATGAAATTCTTGATTTTGTTCGTATGTCTTTTCTGTACTAAAGTTTAATTTATAGTTTTGTGTGTCTTATATTAAGTGCCGTAGTAATGTAAGTATTTTATTTCTTGTCAACTGAAAATGTTTAATAGAACTAGAGTTACTAATGGCTTGCGTTTTTTTTTTGTTAGTGGCATAATTTATAGATTCTTTGAATTTATAAAGTGTTCAGCTCTTGTCTTCATTAAAAGCTTTTTCATTTGCAACTTTGTTCTGAACATTTTAGCAACGACTATTTATAAGTTGATGTAAATAATGATGGTGATGACGATCAAACAGCAAGGAGAACAGCAATCAAAAGAATGTAATTATTTTAATTGTTATTGAACATTTAACAAAGGTGACCATAAAACGTTTGTCCATTAAAATGCAAATGTCCACAGCATTGACAGAGAACAATAATTGAATTATTGCTTTGCATTATTCCTCCACAGAAATAGATGTGTGTATTATTTGTGATAATAGGCACAGTACATATTATACGTATAATGTTTATACAAACTATTTATTGGTATAGGTACACGTGAGTAGATTCTGAGACACATCACGGCAACGGTTATCCTTGTAACACAAAGGAGACATATTGTCATTGACAAGCTGCCATAAAAACGTGGATGGTGACAGTCAGAAAAAAGGTTCCTGTTTCCATATTGTTTGAGGCGCACCACTAATTCTAGTTATTGGGGTGAAATGGTCCTACTAGTCTACCAAGCAGTATTTTTTTAATAAAAAGGTGAACATCCTGTTAATTCCAATTAAAAAAAACGAACTGGGTAAATGTTGAATTTGGTACTTTCATCGAGAAAAACGACAAAAAGAAAATCTATCGAGTAGATAGATTAACCTAACATCGATATCGATAATTCGCCGCAATAGGTACGAGAGTATTCTCAGGTGGTGAAGGCATGAAGGCGCAATAGAATGAATCGGTAAACGGTCCCAGACGGTCTACAATATTCAGTTAGGAATGGGAATAAGACGTATCACCTATCTGTCGATAAATGTTACACAAGACAAAGCTGTATAACCTGATAGATGACTTTTAAAAATAAATATCTTAAGTGAGTAGTCTTTCAAATCGTCATCAGTAAGCCATCAATCATTCCACATTTTATTTTTGATAACATATCGTGATAATGGTCTGACCTCAAAGTATAGTATCGGTAGACTTGACGTCGTTTTGGAAAAGTAAGACATCTATAAGCCGGATCTAGAAAGAGATTTACATTTGTTTATGTCATGTTGGAGTCGGCTTCCAGTCTAAACGGATGCAACGTAATACCAGTATTTTACAAGGAGCGACCGCCTATCTGAGCTACACAACCCAGTTACTGGGTAAAACTATACTCCTTAGTAAGATTGGTTGTCAGACTTTCGGGCTTCTGACTCCGTAACGACTGTCAAAGATCTACAAATGACAGCCAGGATCAAAGGTTGACGTGCTTTCGGAGTCACGGAGCGGTCTTTATAATTATATTGTAATGGATAGTTACCCATCCAGAACCGACCTTGGTAAGTAGAGCTTAACTTTCAATCCTTCGAGCCGTGCGGCTGTTAATATTTAGCCGCGACTCCGCGAGCCCCTCCTCCAATTTAGAGTATTTAAGACAAAAATCAGAATTTCAGTGGAAACGTATTACAACGGACAAAGTTTTGTATCTGGAATAGTCGTAGCAAACTTAGCACTCACAATGAATTACAAGTTCCCTTCAAAGAAGAATGGATTAAAACTAGTTGGTGAAATGTGGCCCTGGGAGTCGGGGAAAACTTTCAATTTTTATGACAAATTCAATTAGGACAAGATTTATACATCTCTGGCGCACGAATCTATTTTCCATTAGGGTGGGGCAGTAGTGCCCAAACTAACCCTTTTGATAGCTAAGTTTTCGGTCGTAATTTTGTAGATGCATTTGTTTTACTAAAATTATATAAAAGTTTTTACTTTAGTCATTTGCGTTATAAGTACTAAGATTTATGTTTGGAGAATGACTGACATACGCTATGCGTAAAAGCTCCTTTATACAAATAAAGAAAAAAAAAAAAGTTTGGAGAATTCTGTAGCTTATTTTTCAGGCAAACGCAATCATATAGCTATAGAGTCAATATCTTGCTATGCTCAAATTCAAAACATAATTTTATGATTTTGAATTCAGGATGCAGATATCAATAGTCACACTGATACCGTGCTTAGTTTAAATATTTATTCTTCTTGTTACTATAAGTACATTGTGTAAAATCGCTGAACGCGAGCAAAGAACAGTAAAATCGCTGAAATATTTTGTAACATTAAAAGTTAAAAATACTCAACAAAAGGTAGGATGTTACAAACTTTATGCAAAATCGCGACTTACTCTGGCGAACAAAACTATTATAGCATGCAGGTACAATGTTGCAGACTGGCAGTTCGCAACTTGACATTTTAAATCTTGCTGGAACTGGTGTCCGATAGCGGCAGAACTCACGACACCAAATCCCATTACCGATAGAGATCTCGCGACATCGGTGGACAATAAAATTGTTCCATCATATCTGAAAGTTTGCCCCATAATGAAGCGTATGGGGAGAATGGTTTACGACAGTCGTCGGAGAATCTTTATTGGTAGCGGACCAATTTAGATAAAAGGAAAGAGCTTTCGCCCTGAAACACCAGAGATAGCAGTCTTAACTATCGCCAAGTTAGCGGTAGTTAATCCGGTCCGTTCAGAGATAAATCAACAGTCGAAAGCGATAAATTTGGGCCGGCCGCGGTAATAGGTGAAAACTATTAGGTTCCAGGATTATTTAGGTGTGGAGCAGAAAAAAAATGAAAGCCGCTCGGGCGCCAGCTTTTACTCGCCAGGTAAACTGTTCAGCCAGTACAATGTTTCGGGATACTTTGTACATGAATAAGTTATGAATATAATAGGAGGTGACTTCTGTTCTAATACATTGATTTAAGTTGATTACGCCCCTCTTCCGACCGGGTTTTCTTACCAACAGGACGCATACGTCCCAGAGCATTGGGAACATTACCTATGGGCTGATTATGCTATGCTAAGTTGTTCTATATCTCAGTTGTATATAATGTAGGTATATCTTCGGCGAATACACGTCTTTTGTTCGTCTTTTAAACGTCAAATCATATTGCAAGCTTGAAAAGCGGACCCCTCAACCAATGAATGATAGCAATAATTCGTTTGTCTTTATTCGAAACAAAATATCGTATAACAAAAACCGCTAAGCAAATTCAATAGCTTGGATGGAAATATGGAGAAATCATGAAAATTAAGTTGTCAAGCCAACGCTAAGGGGGGAGGATGTGAGAACAAAACTATTGTAGGAAGATTTTTCCTCAAAATAATATATTCCCATTTCCTACAAGCATTTGTATTCAATGAAATATATCAAATATGTGAATACATAGAGTAGCTGTCTATATTCATTTACGGATAAGAATTTTTTATAAATAAACTGGTAGGTTTCAGTTAAATACTAGTATTACCAGCCTAAGTGTTTTATTGCATAGTAAACTAGAATGTTGGGAACCCCTTATTACAATTTTATTTCATTCATATAAATGCCGAAGCAGCAGGGCCTAATCTAATTTAATTACCTTGTCAAATAAAGGTTGAAATAGGTCTAATTATAATGGATACCGACTGCAAAGCCTGCACGAAAAGTTAAACTCTACCATGAACTTCAAACTCGTTAGGAATCTCGCGTGGACGACTATCTCTCACTTTATCTATTCCGTGTCTTTAGAAAAGGACAAACAATGTAGAAAGGATCGAGTTCCCATCGTAGATTTTCGGATCCTTAGCTCATTCATTCGGCTGTCGTCAGCCGACGGCGCCCGTCGTCTCGGCCGAAGTACATTGGAATTTTCCTCGAAAACTTCGCGAAAATTCGACAACTTACTTTTCAATATAATAAAATGGCGACAGTTCAGATAGATGACCCAAGGAGATGGTTTGTCGATGATTTAGTTTTATTATATGGTACTATTATAATAAAAGGGAAACGTGTCTTTTAATTCGATGTAATAATATTTTACCCACCGCCACTTTTTTTTACCTTTTGAAGTACTTATAACTTTTTTTTCCATTTTAAATCATTCAGCAATAAGTACCAAAAACTAAATAAAAGACTTTTGCATCAAAATCATGAGAGTAATACCTACTGTTTTATTATAATTCCATTTTCAAGTTTTATTATTAAAATTTAAGTTTTAAGCCTACATAAGGGCGTGAATTTTGAAGTATGAATGTGCCTGTATTATAATGTAAAAGTTGCAAACAATGTTTTAACAAGCTTTTGTCCAAAAGAAAAGATTTTCCAATTCACCGAAGCCAACAACGTAATCCACTGAGATCTTAAAGTGGACTTAGCCAAATCGGCGTCTCCCTTTCTTAGCTTGTTATCTCATATCCTAAAAGTTTAAAACGTAGGAGCCATCGAAACGGGAACTTATTAACTCGATGTGATCGCCCCCGTGGAAACTGCTCTACGGTAAAATGTTACAGGAAGGAAAACTTTCGACAAACTGCAAAAAGAAACTGAGTAAAGTTTAAAAAGAGAACGCTAAATGCGATCCGTACTTAGTGAAGTAAAGCCTCGGCCACACAAGCTGTCTGGAATCGCAAACATCAATGAGCAAAATTAGCTCCTGACAAACTACCATGCTAAATATACTCGTCATAGAATCGCAAGTTTTTAATAACTCGTATATTTGCACTCGTGTGAAACGCTTTTATAATTCATCGGACAAGATTTTCGACTTATTACATTTGTCTAAGCTCTATTGACTGAAATTTGCTGCAACGCGACGTTACAGAAGCGCGATTTAAAAGTTTACACAATCACAACGCGCGTTTCACATCGCAGATCGCATTCTACCTTCTGATCATAACAAGTTGGAACTTGGCGAAATATGGCAACTCTTTTTATTGTGCTCAACCCGGAGGTATATGCGTGCCCGGTTTTATACTTGTTCCGTGTAAATTTTTATGTTAACTCCCGATTTTATTCGACTGTCATTTTCTCATATAAAAGTTAAAACTGTTGATATGAGCAAACTTTAATTGGATGAATTTATGAGTGATTTTAAAAGCGGAGAAAAACAATGACTTCTAAAGGTTTTATTTGAATTCATTTGGGTCACTACTTATAAGGAGAATAAAAACTTCTTGATTATCCGGTCCTTAAGAGTGGAGCTATTTTTATTTAATGTGTCTCTTATTACAAATTCACGATAAGGATCTTAAGTTGGCGGCTATGTAATAAAACTGCAGCGGTGGTAAAACTGAATTTTTTTTCAAGATCCGGGCGTATGTCCTATTCGTTAATAGTCGGTAGCACTTAAAGATTTCCGCAGTACCTGTGCCACCAGACCATTTGCATACATTGCGATCGGCAATCCACTGTTCGACGTCCACGCAATTATAAATAGCACTGAGCACTTGCGGATGTGGTAGTGCACGCGGAAAATGTTGAATTAAAACTATGACGACGAACGTTGATAACATTAAATCCTGCATTCTTGAAATCATACGCATAGCGCGGGCCTTTTTACGCAAGGACCAGGTAATTCTGAACTAAAATATTCATCATCGTCATCATTTCAGCCGAAAAACGTCCACTGCTGGGCAAAGGCCTCCCTAGGAAGTAAAATATTGCAGGTACAAAAAGGACGCGATTTCGTTTCAGTCTTGAAAATCAGAATCAAATATTGGTTGGTGGAAAACTCTCGGAACATAATTTTAATTCTAAAGCTAAAGCGTTTGAAATGTTATTAAATTGTTTTATACGCTATTTCTACACGTAGTTAATAAATCAACCTTTACCCGGATTTCAGAGAGTTTGATATTAGATTTCTCTATATCTATTATAAAATTTAAGCCGCTTTTCGTGTCTTCTCGACTGCATTGTTCTTCTGAATTACGCAACAGATTAAACTTACTTATAATAAAGAAATCTCGATGTTTTTCAAGTCGTAAAACCGTGTGAAGCAGGAGCCGCCTAGCCGGTCGCTAGTTTTAAACTAAATCAGAGCTTATCCATTAGATTTCTTTACGACATTGATGTCTAATGCAAATGGGGGACGGTCTAGCTCGCGCTGCATGTAACATGAGCATGCATTCGTAACCACGTCTTCATGTTAATTGTGGAAATTATCCGGTTCACTAGCATTTCAATAAAAGGCCTTATGGGCCTTGATGTTCGGCAAATTATATGGTGAATTATTTAGTGCTGGCACTTTTAAGCTACGGGTGTCAGATAGGAAAGAGAGAATCGATAAAGAGGCGGTCACATATCAGCTTACAAGTTGACTCTAAAGATTAAGGTTTTTGTCAGAAGTACGTAGTAGTAGTTTTCAGAATTTTCCTATCATTTATTAATCTTTTTTGGAATTCTTACGATTGTAGCAATTCTTATTTGGTTAGTTATTGGTGTTGGTGCTATTCAAAATATTTGTTTGTTTACGTATAAAAATTGATTATCAAAAACAAATTAAGCAACTTTCTATATTTATTCATGTTTATTACATGTTGTAGGTACAAATATGATCTTTGTACCTACTTACATCTAGTTATAGCTTCGGATGCCTTATTAATTCAAAAGGTATTTTCGTTACCAGTACCGCAGTTTTATTATTTATCATCCAACCAGAGGTCTTCAATAAAGATATTTTTTACATTACGCACTAGCCTATCATTAACTGCCAATAGGTTTATAGGCATTGGCACTTGATTTACTATCTGCCGAACGTAATAAAACCACGGTTGAATTATACATTAATAGTGTCGAATTAAAATACGGTAGCCGATAGCAACGATTGGAGCCGAATGCCGAATTAAACTTGAGAACGAACGGCCTTGACTTCTTATGCCGGACGAATGACGAAGCGCACAAAAATCGGCTAAGAGTGCAAATTCTAAATATAATTTACAGTAGGTCTTTTAATGCCTCACTAAACTTAGTACAGAAATGCAATATTTTAAATGGATACTAAAGGGATTATACCTAATGGATGGGCTGGGCTCGCACTTAGGTATATGTTTGATACTAATCTGATAGCGTCATACTCCAAAAACCCGGTTTCATAAAGATATCAGAGTTGACTGACCTCTCTAACCTTTGGGCACACGCTCCGCGTAAAACTAGGAGCTCCCAAATTGAAATACAATAAAAGAATTAACTGATCATGCATTTGCTGCGAGCGAAGAATTTTTGAAGCAGGTTTCTATACAATTCCGACAGAATTGCAACAATGCTTATAAGTAAATGGGAAATGTCTTAGTTACTGTTAAAGTAATAAGTGTAGCCCGTAGCGTCGTATACCCTTCTTATCCATTAAAAGAACACACAAGTAAAATTGGGTTCCATTCAAGTTTTTTTGAAAGAAACTATTTGAAATCATTACCAAATCTAATTGATAATGATCTTAAATACATTCATTAACTGACAGACAACGCACAGCTAGACAGCTGGATCTAGAAGCATGTTTTGCACAAGAACACTAGGGAAGGATATTTGAAAATTCATCCTCCGAAGGGGTTAAATTGGCATGGGGCATTTTTGCCTATGGGAAATCACACGGCTTGTACCATTATAATATTATTTATTGAGGGTACATAGAGAAGACACCTTGACGGTAAACCACGAAAGTTGAAGAAGAAAAAATGGCGCTTGAACTAACGATGGGTACTGACACGAGATACGATTTCCATAGCAACCCGTTTTCTTCAGTTGATTCATACATGCGGAGAGGTAAATGACTAATGAATAACGTTTTTCTTGCATTCCTAGATCGCTATGGAAATAAAGCTAAGAAAATTATTTATAGATGTGATTAATCACGGACAACAAAGCTAGCACTTGGATAAAGACATCATTGAATAGATAGGTACAAGAATACAATGTGGCGAAAAAACTGGTGTCAATTACGATGTCACTCCCACGTGTTAGGTATGCGGACGAGTTCGTGATTGATCATTAGTCAACAAATCATTAGAAGCACGAATAGGATCGTAGCAGGTGGCGTTCCGTAGTTTCTGCCATGTGAGAAAGGCGAATGGTGTGAGCTTATGTTTGCATGGGTCAATTGGAAGAAACAAGACAAAAAACTTCGTTTGAAATTGACCGCCTTTGTATTTCTGGGAAATGCTGAAAAGTACGAGATCTACGACAGTGATAGTACTGGACTATCGTCTACAGACTAGACGGTGACTCCGCCTGTAGTATCTACCGATAACAAAGACTCCCCAGTGCAATTCTGAATGAAAACTAACGCCAGGTTAATGAACTGATTAAGATTATAATGTCAAAGTCTTATCGTCCATGACAAAAAATTCTAACAATCTTTGATAAAAGTCTTTTTGGACAATTTTCTGAGATGACATGCCTCTTGAAATCGAAGAAGAACCTTGATATTTTTTAGCGTTTAGCTGCGTCATGTCTGCCAACGTCAGTACTAAATAATGTTCGAGAGATCATCAGGACCTAAAGGTGACAATTACCTAAATCGAGTTTGTCCGTTCAATTTAGTTTCTTCCCAAAAAGAAAAGAAAATTAAATTGGAACCCAAATGGATTTTTTTGTCGCGTTTTTATTATTGTCTTCGAACTTATGCATCTTCCATATTTTTTGTCTCATTCTTCGAGGCTGGCACGTGTCACACACCGTGTTTCGGATGTATTCTTTTACGTGTTAAACATTCGTAACCTATACATTGTAGGTACTTAATCTATAGAAACGGTCAACAACCTGAAGATTACCCCGCCGCGGCAAGGTTGGGGAGGTGACATTGGACCCAGTACTGCGCGGGCGTCGACGCCGACCAATGAGCACACATGCGCAAATGTAATCACATTTCGTAGATGTACATGTGTGAATGTGAAAAATTAATAGCATCTATCTATTAACATTCCAACGATAGACGTATCCTTGATAGAAAACTGGCCTCCATTATCTCTACTCACGTCAACTTTTATAGATACTAAAATCACTTCGATCGGAATTTATTTGAGTAGGGCTGTCAACGTCATTGCCATCAGAAAAGAATATAAGACCCATGATCAATCAATCGTCAGTATCTAAGTCTCAAAACCTAAATATATATATATACCTAAAATTCAGAAGAAGTTAACATTATAATATTCGCCAAAACACTAGAATTACCCAGCAATTAAAAACCAAATTGATAACGTTAGTATCTATTAATATTTTTCGAGGAAAAACAATATTATTCACATGACAGTTTTATGTTTGCGTGTAATCTTTGATATTTAATGAAATTTTTTTGAAGTCATAAATCTAAAATGGGGATGATTCCTATTAAATTATACGTTACGAGCCTACGATCATTCAATGGAAAACATGCGTAACGAAATGTAGATACAAGTTTTATACCAAATTATCATGTAAATGTAAACTTTACTGCGTTAAATTTACGAGATGTACGCGTTAAAATAACGCCTTATGGATATAAACATGTAAAATAGACGAAAGAGTGGGAAAATCATCATAAATCTTGGGGTAACGTTGTAATGTGATATAAACGCTTCGGAGTGATAAAGAATCACGTTCGGAAGCCCGTTTTAGATTTAGTCGCGTTTGTAAAAATCCTTAGAACGTCAAGGGATCCGTTTTATAGCTTTAACCGCATAATGTGTTGGTAATGTATGCGGTTGGCATTCGTGGGTACACTAGGACCTAGGTAACTATGTGTCATTGAACTTTTAACGCAGCTTTATTAGATCCACGTAATATTTACGAAATATGTACCTACTGTAATATTTTACCGCTGTATGAAAAAAAAAAAAAAAATTCTTACTTTTATTAGCTCAGCTGATTTCAAAAGCGAAACATGTGTTTTGTTCACATAAAAGTGCATTATTATGTAAATGAAGTTAGAGGACAGAAGCATACCTATTTGAAAAATCGATTCCCTTATTAAAAGTACCTAAATAGTCATAAAAATCATCTATTTTTGAACACGATCAAATGACATATACGTGAGCAAATACATACACAACAAAATAATTATTAATTTATTAATACGACTATGTACAACAACATAATTGGCGTTCATATTCCCCAGCGGTGATAATATTATTATCGCGAGGAATTATAAACGATGATTTAACCATTGACCTTTGTAATCTAGTGTACTCATACAAACATACATAGAACATTTACACTAGCTATTATTAAGGACATCGGTTTATATGTAACACAGTTAGCTGTGGTCCAATTTTTTAGGAATGAGTAACTGCGTCGTGCAACTCAGGTGAACTTATTACTAAAACATGGCTGAAAATTTGCGTTAATTAAAATTAATATCAGAAAACATAATGTAAAATCGACTGCAGGTACAATTATAATTAATGCAAAAAAAATCTTTATCTCGATTAGGTGAATGAGAAAAAATATACAGGTAGGTTCCCCGTACCTTTGTTTAAAAATTCAACCATGGTACATGAGTATTTTTTCGGTTGAATTTTAATTTACTGTATTAGTTACCTACCGGTTCTTTAGCCCTTTGACTGTTCACTTAAATCCTTGAAGGTTTTTTTTTGTTTTACCTTAAAAACACTTCCGTATGCCATGTGAGTATTGTTTTAAATAAAAAATGGGCAAGTAGTTGGTGAGCTTACATAGTTTTGAATTAATGTTTGGTATGTACTACTAAACGTAATAATTTTGTTATGGGAGGTTGTCTTTTCATCAGAGGAATAATGTGAACAATACTATAAAAAACTTTTAAGAACAACATAAAAATCACCGAATTTCAAAAAAAAAAAAACACTGACATAGTGTAAAATAACTTAAATTTCGGAAGTCGGTCGTTGCTTTTCAATTTTCGTTTTTTGCCACCGAACACAACACACAACGTTTTTTGCCACGAAACAGTCGGTTGTTTTTTTTTTGTTGTAAAAAGTTTTTATTTGTCACTTTTTAGTTGTAGTACCTACCCCACACAAATTCGTATACCACTACCTGCTATGTAAATAACAGTGATGGAGTCAACTAAGATATCGTCTACATACGCAAAGTGAGAAAATTCGTAATTATTGAAGCTAACTCGAAAACTGCGCAAGCAAAATTGATAAAATTTATATAGGACCACCTCTGAAGCGTGACCTACCAAACAAAAAAAGAATCATCAAAATCGATTCATAATAATTGACTGAGTAATCGCGTAACATATTTACAAAAAAAAAAACATACAAATGAATTGAGAACTTCCTCCTTTTTGAAGAAGTCGGATAAAAATAACATCTTCTGCAGGCCTTTAGCTCAAATGATAAAGTTGCATCAGAGATAGACAAGTTTGGTTGTATGTAAGTCTCTTTATCATAGAAACAATTTTGTTCCCATTTTATATACGTAACGGCAAATGTGAGTTTTTACTCCAATACACGCCTACCTTGGAGCTTACGAAAAGCTTATAAAAATCAATATCGAGGTAATGAAACTACGAAACTTAGGCAGGTACTGAATGAAACCAGTATCTACCTAAAATTTAATACTTAGAAACGTTTGCATCAGGTAGGTAAGCAACATTTTCACATTAGAGTTGGGACTTTGGGACTGCCTGAATGACCTTTAATACACTTAATTTGATTTGGTCATTTACAATCTACATGGTCGATCGTAACCCAAAGCAGCACCAGTACCTGCACAGGTACATATAGCATTATTGAAAATTTATATTAAATTCCTATTAAATTTAAATTGAAGAATTTGTTGCCTCCCGTCCAGCTGATTTCTTTAAGAAGGGCATCAATAAACTGCCACTGCGTTGGCAAAGATGCATTGATTGCATGGGTGATTACTTCGATTAATACAAATAAAAAATACATGAAAAAAATTCGTTTAAATTTTTTCATACAAAACGGCAATTTCATAGGTCCTATTATTTTTAATATTTTAAATCGCAATGGATATAAAATACTTTTCTATTTCCAATAAATCGATCGAGCTAAATATCTTCTCGAGTAACGGTAATCTGCAGAAATTTTTAATTCCTCTTATCTTGGAGGCTTATTAACGATTCCCTATAAGGCGAATATTAATCCGATTTGTGAAACGTCCGTACCCCTATTATTCCCGGACCGGCTCTCCGGAAAAATGGATATAATTTTTACCGGCTAGCCCCATTTTTTTCTCGGTTGCACAACGTGAAGGCAAATTGAATTTTTTGCCATGCCTCAGTGGACTAATTCGACTAATGCATTTAGTACGATGCATGCTCCGCGTTAGTAGCGAACGAAGTACTACGATTTTACCAGAAATTAATTTGCAATACTCTTAACTTAATTTTCTCTAACATTCAACTTCGTGCATTTGAAGTTTTCCCTGCCAAGGTTTCAAATAATTAATTCTGTGATTGATTATTTTTTAAGAGCGAAGTTTAGATTCCATAGTTTTATTATAGTCCAATACTGGTGACATTGAATGCCTGCCTAAAGGCCCCGGTGGCGTAGAACCTAATATAGTTGGAGTTTTTTTCTGGTACATCAAAGTACTAACACTAATTCATTTTCCAAGTTGTGTTTATAATAATGGACATGGACTTTGTCTGAAATAAAGAATGTTGTGTTATTTATAAACCAATAGTAATAAACCTTTACCCAATAATTTCAAAGGTAACCGTTATAAAAGGAACAGAAAATATTCCTGTTCACATGAATTTGTATATATAGTAGGTCCATAATTTATAAATTAATAATTCATGTTAAAAATAGATTATAGGTAAATTGCCAACCATGTGTTCGGTTTTACCGAGAATAGGTACCGATTTAATTTGATCAATTATTTATAAAACATTATTATGGATGTATGTGTTGCTTATACTACCGACGTTGACAATAATTATAATCCATATTTCTGGACCAAGAACGAATATGTAACATCATAGTGATCAAAAATCTTCGTACATACCTTGAATGACTGCACATTCTGTGTACGTTCCTCAACGTATTGAGGACTGTATGTACGAAGATGCGGTCAGGCATACGAGTTTCCCCGTAGGTACGTACGTATTAGGTACTTAAAAATCATAAGTCTTCTAAAGATAACAATTAAATCCAATATAACAAATGATTTTAGGGTTCATGAAATTGAAAATCTACGTACTGAAGCGGAATCCGTCGCAAAAAGGCTGCATCCATTTAAGCTTAATATACACAGCACTCTGCTTAACGAACGTATTGAGGACTGCAGAAATTCGCCCAACACAAACCAACCAGCCAATCTACTCAGCCTATCGCGGTCCACTGCTGGACATAGGCCTCTCCAAGGCTGCGCCACAACACCTTGTCATCCGCCTTCCGCATCCAGTCTGTCCCAGCCACCTTTATAATTATAGGCAAATAATTACCCTTATCATAATGATGAAACAATTTTTACCAGTAACATTGAGGATCTACTTAAAAACTATGCAGAAGATTACAAAATTGTACCAAAACATTATGAAGAAGATTAAAAAATTGTACCAAAAGTGTTTGAACTCTCGTAGGCGCTCTCTATTATGTATCCTATCGCTTTTGTGAATATTAATAGAAGGGCATTAATAAAGCCGAGTGGGTCGAGCAATAATAGCGCTATCTACGATATCGGAACAACAGTGGGTGCAACAGGGACCACCTGTTTAGTCACACGAGAGCTAAGCTTACTCAATTTGCGGTCCTGCAAGTTTCGCGTTGATGAGTCCACCTTTTGTGTGTGCATGTGTGGTGGGTATTTTCTTCTTGCTGGGATAGTACAAGGCAGATTGTTTATGAAGAAATGTTTGAAATTCATCATGGTGATAATTTACCACGAGGAATTTCAATCTTATTGTTTTGAAACGTGTTCCCTAACAGGTTTTCACATGGTGTAAGTATAATTCCTGTTGCGCGCGGAATGACAATAATTTGGTGATACATTTGATTATTTTTTTTCTTACCATTATTATGATTGCTTTTAAGCTTATGATTAAAGTTGAATTACCTGAAACAAAAGAAGTACAAATTAGTATTGAGCGTATTTTAGGCGAGGACGCTAAAACTAAAACTCTACGAAGAAACAAAACAATACAATTCGGACCAAGACTTTTTGAACGATGATTTTATGTGAGTTTGCTGCAAAATTAAACGGATGTGAATTTATTAAGAAATTCGTTTTGGGTAAAGTTAATCCTAAAAAAAAATCTAAATGCCTAAGCCAAGGATTCAAAGTGATAACTATAAAAAAAAAAACATTCAATCAAGTCCATCCACTTGGACAATAGCCAAGCGGAGAGTGCAGACGTTTTCCCAAGTTTTGCATAAAACTCACTTCCAAAGGCATTTGATGAATAAAACGTTGTCACAGGAGTGCACTTTTTTATTTCCATCCAAAATTTATTGGTGCAATGTGTATTTACAGTATCTCCATCGTCTGCCAAGTTAGTAACCATGTTTCGAAAGCAGAAAAATGTGGTTTTTAAAACTTCTTTATTTTTATTGGATTCACTTTCTTTTCTGTAGACAGTTGTCGTTTTATCGGTCATTGGACAGACTTTTGGGGACGGGTGACATTCGTAAAAGTAATCGTACGATGTTTCCAGATTATTCATATCTAATCTTTCGACCTATCTACTTCACACTTTCGTTCAGTGGAGGACAACGATAATGTTGTACCTCTCATATAATATCATTGGTTGTATCTGAGTTATTTAATTCCCAATCGAATTATAAATTTTATAATTTAATTATTACGAGTTTGGAACCTGATGTCGCATCCTAATCCTAACTTCCTAACTAATACTATAAATGCGAAAGTGAGTTTGTTTGTTTGTTACGCTTTGATGCCAAAACGGCTGAACGGATTTGGATGAAATTTGGCACATGGGTAGACCATGACCTGGAAAAGGACTTAAGCTACTTTTCATTCTGGATCGCAGACGAAGTCGCGGGCAACAGTTAGTACTTTATAAAAGTATAATGCTGGCGAAGCCGCGAGCAGTCTGTATCTTAATATTGATGAAAATTCTAACAAACGAAAAAACGTTGTATCCAAATCGAGGCTAAAGTTAAACGAATTTAAAAACTGTGCCATATCATCACTAAAAAATCTGATCGCGATTAGTAAACTCAATTAAATGTACAGAGGCCCGAGTCCACTCTACCGGCTGCCGTCGCGTCGCCGTCGAATGGTCGTCGCATATAAATTATATATGTAGATAGGATTCCACACGGAAGTCATTAGCGTTTTGTGACCTTCGCTCGCCGCGGGACCGAGTAGGAATTATTACTGCGCCCTATTTCCCTGATGATGTAATAGAGCAAACCTAATAATCACGTATGCGAACCAGTACACTAGATTAGTTCACGACAACGTTATGCGCTGACCTTATTTACCTACAAATGGTGGAATTAGATAACGAAGGATTTTAGTCATTTTATTCTCTTGATTGAGAGTTGAGCGTGGGTTTTGGTACCTAAATCATTAACCTTAAAATGTGTGTCGATATTTAGAAAAACCTATGCACTTTTTTCTTAAATTTCTAGCTATCTGAATGTCGTCCAAGGTCACGAATAGACTGTAAACTCCTTTGTGCTTACCTTTACAATATTATGTCATGTATGTTGTCGTTTGCCAAACCGATAGCGTGGAAAAGATAAACAAACCAAGACAAAAATTCGCGGACGATTCGCGCCAAACTCGACGAACTGAACAATTTTCATGTCAAACATGACTCTCGGCCTAACAACCTTTCTGAAACGTCAGAAAAGGTAATGAAAATGTACCTACCGACAGTGACAATGTAAATAAATAAATAAAACCTAGAGTCACATGTTTCATGTTACATAAATCGAACCGCACCGAATCGAACTGGTGTGATTAGACGCTTTGATTATTTCATATAGCTATCTAAAAAAGGCGCGAAGCTTCCATCGCGGCATCGGCAGTGGCAAGGCCGTATAGCACGTGGCCGAGGCGCCTGTTGCTAGTCGCCCTCCCTCCGCGACCCCGCTGCCCCATTGCGGCTATTGCGACGTTGCCGTTCTGACTTCTACGCTCTCCGGAATAGCATGAGAATTTGGCTGTAATGTCAAGTCAACGGCCTGTCATAACGATACGTGTACGTATGAATTTAGAATACACTATTTTGATTTTGGAACAGGTTTTAAGGTCTAGGTCAAATTCTGGAAAATATTGGAAAAAATTATTAGTACAGCCTGTATATCTACGACATTGCTTGACATAAGGCATTCCTAAGTACTTGGTAGGTTACTAATTAAAATAAAAGTGTGTTTAAACATGTGGACTGAAAATATTGCATTACAACTAGCACGATTGTGAGGAGGTTATAAAGAATTCGACCTTCACGATTAAATCCATGATACACAGCATTTAACTCGGTAAGTACTTTGTAGGTACTTAGGTAGGTACGAGTTGTAAGGTTGTAACGTCATACCATTCTTGCAAATTTTACATTGATTCTAGAAGAGCTGTATCTTGTATAGAATCTATATACTTACCACTTTTCCATCAAAGACAATGTAAACACACCTATAACTCAATAGCTTCATCTGTTAGACACGCAAAAGAAGATTTTTGTCATTGTCAAGTGCAATCATAAAGCAATTTCAGGCTGTCATGACTGCACAAATTGCCACTGAAATGCTTTGCACAGACTGATTAACCGACAACCAACCTTTAGATAAAGAAGTTATCAGCAGTCCCATCAGGGTTATTTTCCAATGTCAAGCAATGTTTTAAGGAGTCTCACTGTCTTGCACGTTATTAATACATTATTTCTCCTGAAACGAATAACCTTTCGGTAGTTTTCGATTTTTTTCCGGTACCGGTAAGTATTTATCGCGCCTTACAAACAGATAAGTACATAGGTTATACCAAATATTTGTCGTTGGTATCTAACAAACGAGGTATCTAAGCGTGGGCCTAACAATAAAACGACATATCAATTTATTTCTCTAAAAATAAATCACCCGTTATCGTCCCCACAGTGTTTGTAAACATTCATGACGTAATAATCAACTTTTTTAATGTCATTTACCCCACACACTGCACAAGCAATTTTCTTATATAGCTACTGAAATTTTCCTAATCATTTTCTAAGAAAACATTACCAGTAATTGAAGGTGTGACCAGTGGATAGGGCATGTTATTTCAAGTTACGGTAATAAGCCTGTTACACCATTAAATCCCTACAGACCAAGGTTATGGAATCGTTGCAAGAGTAACGTAAGTGGAAAAACTGTCTGGAAACTTTATAATGCTTTCTTGCGACCACGTGTAGTTATGTCAAAAATCTGACGACAAAAAGTGTGAAACAAAAAGCAATCGCTTGAGTCTATAATATCTCAAATTGCTTAGCATGATCCTCCGTTACATCGAATGTTAAAGTTGAGTATTAATGTTAAGTAGGTACTATACATATTTGACGAAAACCCGATTTGACGAAGACAATTTTTACCGGAAAGAAGTTTTACCGAACGTTTGCAATAAAGATATAATCATGAAGATAATGTGTTAAGCTAAGTTTAAATGAAAATTCCAAACCGGTTCTCCTTTTTCAAAATCTGCACGTATTTCGTATAGCGTACGTTTATCTTTTCCATACCTTGATAAATATTTTTGTAAATTCTCGTGGACGATTTATCCTTATTTATATTTTTATTCCAAATATTAAAGCACAAAAATGTTGTGAAGGCGTTCTATTTGTAGTTAGTTAGAGTACTCGTTGTGTCGGTTAATGCGATCTGACAAGTGTCCACGGTCACTGCCGATGACCGGCGATCCGCGTGGATCCAACGTAAATGATGAAAAGAAAAAAAATACAAAGATCTAAAAGAATAGACAACTAGAATTTATACACGGGTACGCAAATAGGCTATAAGTGGTTTATTTATAGCCTCGTGTCTCAAACGCCGTAATCATTACCAGTTCTTATTCTCTAGACAAAACAGTTAAAGGATGTTCGTTATCTAATAAAACGTAAACTATAACGTATTATTAAACCTCTGAAAATATTATCAAGCATAACATTCGACTCTTATCACTCGTCCCGATCATGGTCATTCGACACAGCCGTGTGGCTAAGATAAATATTTAGCGGAAATAAAGCGATATGAGTTGCACAACTTTTGAATAGGCAGTTAGCCCTGTACTTTAATAATGATTTGTAAAAAATCACACTAATTAAGGCTAAGCCTATTCTGACGTAAAATCTTATACATAGATGAACGCTTCCTAGAATACGTGACTGTATCCATAAAAATATATACCTACGACTGCTGGCGGATTGGGTAGCAGGGAGGCCAAGTCTAATATTTTACAAACGTATCAGTGGTCTCACAATGATCAGTTTTTGACAGATATGCCATACAAAATCTGTCAAAAACTCATAATTGCGAGACCACTGACACGTTTGTAAATTAGTCGACTTGGCCCCCTGGTGGTGGTTTACTTAGTTTTTACCCGACTACGGCGAAGCAAAAAGGAGGGTTATGTTTTTGACCTTTATGTATGTATTACATTTATGTAAATTAAAAATCCGGAGTCACACGTAATCTGTTCGATTTATACACGATTTATTATCACACACGCGTGCACACGTGCGACTCCGGATTTTTAGTTTGTCCAGATTGATGTCTTGTTTATACCTTTTTAGTTGACGTTTTTGTAGTAGTTGGGTTTTAGTTTTATTACTTTTATTTTTATCAGAGATATGTAGGACGTATGTGATAAGTGTACATTTAGTAGGCAATTCTACGATTGTGTTTCTTCTTTATTCATGAATATATTCAAAAGGTATTCATATTGTATTACACGTTCTGATGTGGTTAAAGTTGCGTGCCAGCCCTTGTCATGCAAACTCATAGTACAACTACTAACGCAACGTGATAATTAAACATAACCTCCTCAAACGAAATTCAGTGATGTCAATACTTTGATACCGACATCAAAATTCATGATTTATTATAATCCACTAGAATGTTCCTTCGATACATCAAAGTTACTATCTTGTCGACATTAGCAGCCAATCAGGGCAACTGAATGGGACCGTTTTAGGTTCGATACCTATCGATAATTTTGTCATGATCGTTGGCTATCACGCGATACCTACATCACTAGTGACGCTCGCTTGTGATAAAACTAGTCATGATTAGAGGTTAGGAAAATTAATGATGTTAGTGATAGCACAAAGTGCACTTATGTACTGATCTGTACTAGCAATGCAACACGCGATCTCACTTATGTATATGTGCCTATATTCACAATAGTACGTAGGTAGGTACCCGACACACGTACGACGTATGTATTAAAATTAATTAAACAGAATGCTGATACAGTGCACTACTTAGGTATAATTAAATCAAGGATTTTGTAGTGTTTATTTGACAGTGACGCCAACTTTTTTTTGTGAACAATTTTAATTTGAGTAACAAAATGCTCTGTAATTAAGTGATTTCATTTTGATGTTCAGTAGAAGAAGCTGTTTTTATTTTACATTTTTATGTAAATAATTAAAAATGTATGAAATTAGCCATTGTTTGAAAAATATGTAGTGATAAGTTTTTCATTTGTCCAAGAATAGCCCTAGTCTTTCATTTGTCTGGCTAGATTAGCAATAATCTGCATTGCCAATGTATTTTTAAACCGCGTAGACAGAAGATTCTTGCATTGATAATTTGATAGAGGCAAAGTAGAAGTTACAATTTTCTTTTGCTAATGTGCACTAATTTGAAATTAGTACACATTTGCTAAATTTCAAATTAGACCATTAAAAAACACATAATAATTTGTGATAATAGGGACTGTAACATTGTCTGAAATAAAAAAAAAACTTATTTATCTCTGTCTGTCTGTGTGACCGCGTTGTTCTTATACACTACTCTACGGATTTTGATGCGATTTTCACTATATTTTAATGAATTTACTGTGGAAGGTTTCCGTGTAACGATAGGTACTATTATAATTACTTAGTCATATAAACGAAATTTTGATGTTTTGTCAAATCGTAAATACCGTGCGAAGCAGGGGTGGGTCGCTAGTTTATTATAATGCGTCGTTTTTTTTTTGCAAAAAATACGGTTCCTGTAAAATATCCCATACGAGCTTTCGCAAGTGTAAACAATAATAACAACAGTAGCATACGATAAAAGATCGATATTAGCCTATTTAGTCATGTACAACAATATAGCCTACAAGAAATATTATGTAGCTAACAAACTTCCCACTCTAGTAAAAGGTCGTATTTTGAGCGTCGCAGTTCCGTTGCTAGGCAACCGAAAGGCGCCTCCAGTCGCCGACGGGGCCACAAAGTTCGCCCGAATTTGAAATGATCGAATCGTTTCTTGAAATGATGACGACTGTATATATAGACTTTTTCAATTAAAACCAACTAATACTAATTAATTATCGATCGTGTTATTATTAAAACCTTCAGTAGGTAGGTACTACCTATATTTTCTTTGTCTAGATATTTTCTCTTGAAGGACATTATTTCTTTCAAAACATTTTCTCTGGATAATGTTGAATTTCCTAGGAATTGGAAAAGTTGTTTCATATTTTTTTCCTATAAAACGGTATCGAGTTGTCAAGGTACCTTTACCCGACCTGGAATTACAACTACAAGAAATTTGAAAGCGAGCAGAGATCCTAGACAAGTGACAATCGCTTCGAAAGCGTTTCGTATTTCTACAACGACTTTCAACACGAATGACAGCTTTTCGATAGCTTAATGTCAGCCCTATACATTTTTGCCTTTTCCATCATCGTTATCGCTGATAGAATGTCACTTTGTCTGGTAATTAAAAGCAGCGAGGCTAATAGGAATGAATCGTCTAAGCTCCTAATATTTTAGGTAATTTTTGATCCACCAATTCAGGCGTTCGGCAAAGCCGTATTACTCGCGTAATTCTCTCAATCCAGTGTTGGCGGTAAATTTAGCATCTTAATTACGGCGTTTACGCGCGCTTGCGTAATCGCCGAGTAATCGTCGCGTAATTGCCGATCTGTGACATTCGCCTTGAGTTTGTTTCAACGATTCCGATCACAATAGAATCGCTAATCGCGTTCGATTCTTAAACAGTTTCGTTCAGTTCGTACATTCTTGAAGACGTCCATTTGCTACAGTAGCTACTTCTGTTTTAATTCAATGAAAGGTGACATATTTTATCAGCCCTGGGAAAAACCGTATAAATCATAAGATTACAGCAAAGAAAATCTTTTAACAACTAGTGTATAAATAGTAATATTATCAACTTTATCTTATGTTGATAGTATTGTACTTACTTACCGTGACAGCGCACAAAATACATTCGGAAAAAAAATATAAACGAGTATTATTCTTGTATAAGAAGTATGGAAATAGTACACATTTAATACAAGTGAACTGCTACAAAAATTAGTTCTTGCATACGAGCTGTTTTAAGTATATACTATACTTTAAGTGCTTATCAAATGAAAATCGGCCATCGGGTCAAGTTTGCGTGGTAGACATTCCACACTAAAAAATAAATATGGTTATAAATTGTCGCCTTTTATTAATAGGGCGGTTTTATAATGAAATTATAAATGAAAAATAAAAACATTGTGAAAAGCTGAAAATTTTGGTTTTCTCATGAATAACTTCACTAACCAGTCCACTGCGCAATTTTTTTAACTTTTCCTCTTTTGCTTTTCTATAGGTAGCTAGGTAGGTACCTACCTTCTTTATTCATCTTAAGAAGTTTCTAAGAAATTATATTGGAAAAATATACCTACTCGCTCTACTGCGACCTTTAGCAAGAGTTCACCTCGCAGGCGTGCCAATGTACACGTGTAAGTTTTCTTCCACTTATTTTAGTACTAGTTACACATATACATGTATAAAAGACTCGTTGAATTCCAAGTACTCGCTGAAGTAGGTAATTTCTCTTTCATTTATTCCGAATGTATGAAACATTTCTGGTTTAGTCTAAACGTAGAGTTTCTCAGTGGAAAAATACTGATGTGATTTTTGGTTTCCTTTAACCAGACGGGGGGTTTGCGCATGCGTGTTTCGTCCACTTGTTGCGTCCACATGGCTAGGGGGGCTCACCCACTGTCCCCTGTGGGAACCAGCGGGTGATTGTCACCTGACGGCTGAACTAAGCCTTACGCGCTTTACGTACACACGCTTTGTGTCTGTTTATAATACCTATGACAATAACGGTAAACATTGGTGTGTTTTCCTAATGCGTACTTAAAACAAACCATTTTTTTTAAATAAAACCTACAGAACAAAAACCCAACTGGCGAAGTGTGGGGTGTATCTGCTATGTAGGGTCAACTCTGCGGTCTGCCAAACCCTTCGGGAAAACAGGCATGATGTGTGTGTAAAACCTACAATAGTAACATTCAAGCTCATTCGGTGGTTTTTAAAGAATATTCTATCTACGTCGCGTAAACGATATGACAAAGGGATTTGAGGCATGATAGGCCTCTGAAGCCCACGTATTTCACACATAGAAGAAACGAGTTCTGTTTTTAGATAGGACGCTTGTTTCCCCAACCTAAACATCCTAACTTTATTATTTCATATTATGTTATATTTATCCATACTAATATTATAAATTCGAAAGTAACTCTGTCTGTCTGTCGGTCTGTCTGTCTGTCTGTGTGTTACCTTTTCACACCTAAACCACTGAACGGATTTCGATAAAATTTGGCAAAGATGGATAGATGGCATCCCGGGGAAGGACATAGGCTACTTTTTATCGACATACCACGCGGGCGAAGCCGCGGGCGGAAGTTAGTATATTATAATTTTATAAATGCGATAGTGAGTTTGTTTTTTGGATGTTTGGATTTGGATGAAATTTAGACCAGGACCTAGATTAGTACATAGGACTTTTGAGTTTTTATCCCGATATTCCCTCGGGATCGAGACTTATGCGGGTGAAACCGCGGGGCACAGCTAGTAAATAATAAAAACAGTAAGGTGACAGTGGGACTAATTTCCACCGCAGAAACATGGGTGTTTTATAAGAGAAGTTCCGATAAATATAGAATAATTCTGCAGTTTTATTTAGCTCTACTATTCTATTAATAGAAACTCCAGTTTTTAATTCGATATATCAAACAGCCTTGAAGAAGTGCTTGTAAAAAGATAATAGCGTTAATTGTTACTTACGCTTGAGTGGGGATTTGATAAAAACTTTTCTATTGTTTTTTGGTTCCCCTGACACTTCTGGTGAAGTTCTGTACCCCTGGTACGAGAAGTAACTAGATTGTGTTTTTCCTTCAGATGGTAAAAGTAAAAAAAACTTGTAGAAATCGTTACACATTTGGAGAGCAAATGTGTAAAGAAAGGTATCGTAACGTTATCAAGTTATTCCATCAATTCCATCCATTGCTTTAAATTCAGCGGGATCATTGCATAACTCATATACAATGGCAATCGATGGGAATGCCTTTCATTTTGACACTTTGTCCACGTTCATTCCGTTATTTACGTTGTCGGGCAGACAAATTTTCCAAACCCATGAAGCAATGGATTAGGAATTTCCTTCAAAATCTTCGAAATGTGATTAAAAGTGTGTAACACAATAAATTTATATCCAATTGATACGTGATTGCATTCATAATGCAATTTATTGCCTCTACAGTCTACGTAAATGTAAATAAATTTGCAATAATTAGTACCTACGTCATTAAGGCGACACCAGTGCATGTTCTGTGTTGTTTGGTGTAACAAGTGTTGAGCTAAATCTGCATGTGTATATGTACATAATTATGCACATAGGTACATTTTAATCGTCTAATTGACGAGAAACATAAAAAGAAGAAAAAAATTGGATGGAAAAAAACCGGCCAAGTGCATGGAGGACCACGCACAATGAAGGGTTCCGTAGTTGGGATGAATTTATACCAAATACAAACTTAACATTGTAGTTGAAAATCATGTTCTTCCATATATGGAAATACGTCACGGTCAATTCTCCAACTGCAAAATAATGTAAGTTTGAAATCGCATTTTTTTTGTGGATGTTATTAACTATAAATTAACGATTTTCGGACTTTTTCCTTTATTTGTGCTATGAGACCTTGCTTTTTGCCAATTTTCATGATAAAGGTAAGTACTACATATAACTTTTGATTTATTTGCGAGTATCTAAATATGTCGCATAAATGGCCGTATTATGTTATTACCTTGACTTAGAAGCTTGATTTTTTTAGAGCTCCAAGGGACCGTAAACTTACGTATTTGATATTAATTTAAACGTTGATACCTCCACGCGTTCCTGAGAAAATGGGTCTAGACAGACAGAAAACGAAGTGATCCTTTAAGGGCCTTTTATTTTTGAGGTAAGGAACCCTAAGAAAATGGAAATTGCTAAACCGATAATTCTCGGAACATTAAGAGTGGATGGATTGAAGATACAGGGGAAGAAAAATATTAACGTAAACAAACAACTACCCACTCACAAATAATTTATTTAAGAAGCGTCAATTAAATGAAGCACAATAAAAATAATATCTTCTATTTCTCTTAAAAAGGTAAGACTGGTCGACTCGTCTTCTCGAAATTTCGTTACTGAATTTCAGCCGTCGTCATCACCTTTTATGGTGTAATATTCAGTGATTCATTTAAAATGTGTGTAACTGCACTATCTTCTTCCAAAAATAGCCGTTGGTCCTGCGCCTGATCTCTCTCCGGTCGTGTCAGATAATATCTCCCGCGCCGAAGGCTAATCCCGTTGAGATTGGCCGCCGTGGTCGAAATACGGTCTGGAGGACTACTGCCAAAAATGCTATAAATATGTACTCAATTTAGAAAGCGTGATTCGTCCTTGCATTGATCCCTCCTGTAAGTATAGTTTAAATTTTGATCCAGTCCAAAAAAAAGAGGCAATGTATTACTGCCTCTTTTAGTATTGTTTTGCCACCCTAAATAGGTTTTCCTGTAAATCATTTTCGTGGGGACAATAAACAATGTAAAGAATCAAAATAAAAGTGGAACAAAACTTCATTCAGCCTAAATTTTTAAGCCTTCGCAGTGTAACAAGTTTAGAAGGAAAAATAAACTTTTTAATGCTCATTCATTGTATTTCTTATCGATTAGGGGATGAGAGTGGAAACGCTACCTTTCAGAAAAAAGGCTTAAGGGTTAGAAGAAGAAAATGTGTTGTTTGCATGGGAATTCATTCTATGCAGAGAGCAGAATGTCAAGAATATATTCTTTAAAAAAAAGTCGCAAACAACTAAGTTTATTTTTACCCAACTACGGCGAAGAAAAAAAGAGGGTTAGGATTTTGACCGGTATGTATGTATGTTTCTGTTCCTTCCTATCTTCGTTGGAAGCGTCTTGATCGTCCGCTGGTTATAGGCTATGTGACGTCACATTAAAAATGGCGCCCTCTAGAGGACATAAAGACAGGAACTTAAAAAAAAAATTGTTTAATCGTACCATGTTGGGTATCGAATGAAAGGGCTTAATGAGCACATTTCAAAAATATCATCATCATCATCAGCCTATAGCAGTCCACTGCTGGACATAGGCCTCTCCAATTGCACGCCATACAGCTCGATCAGCTCTCATCCAGCTGCTACCAGCCACCCTGCGAAGATTGTCGCTCCACCTAGTCTGAGGGCGTCCTACCTTACGTTTGCCGATTCGCGGTCTCCACTCAAGAACACGTCTACCCCAACGGTCATCGGTTCTACGGCTAATATGGCCGGCCCATTGCCACTTCAGCTTGCTTATTCTGTGAGCTATGTCAATAACTTTGGTTCTCTGCCGGATTACCTCATTCCGGATTTTATCTCTCAGAGATACTCCAAGCATAGCTCGTTCCATAGCTCGCTGAGCGACCTTGAATTTATGGACCAGCCGTACCGTGAGTGTCCACTTTTCGGCTCCGTAAGTCATGACAGGCAGGACGCACTGATTGAAGACTTTAGTCTTTAGGCTCTGCGGAATACGCGACGAGAAGACTCGACGGAGCTTCCCAAAAGCTACCCAGCCCAGCTGAATTCTTCTGTTAGCCTCCGTCTCAAAGTTGTTTTACCAAACTGCAGAGTTTGCCCGAGGTAAACGTATTCACGAAAAACTTCGAGAGCACCGCCATTGACAGCAATCGGTCCCGGACTAACGTGGTCGTTGAACATAACTTGGGTTTTGTCCAAGTTCATCCGGAGACCAATGCGTACAGAAGAATCAACTAGGCCGTCCAGCATCTGTTGCAAGTCATGCATAAATGCATGCATGCATTCAAAAATATATATGATTATAACCACAAAAGAATTAAAAAAGTAATAAAAACTAAAACCCAACTACGACTAAAAAGATATAAACAAGACACCACAGACAGACAAATTAAAAATCCGGTGTCACACGTAATCTGTTCAATTTATAACACGTGTGACTCCAGATTTTTAATTTGTCTGTCTGTGGTGTCTTCTAAGGATTACGTAATTTTTTTGATCTAATTTCCTAGTTTCTTTTGGAGTAGAGGGCTCAAAAGCAAAAACGCCTGCCGTCTTCATTCAAGGTTGCAATTGTCACAAAGTCGGTGTCTGCGCAGCGATCTCGCTGTAACTGTGCAGTTCAACGACCTCTCCTTGCGAGTGCGTCAGCTAGCTCTTTATAAAGAGCAAAGCGAGAAAATAAACTCGCGATAACCGCATCTGTACTATATTTCTCACATTGTAAGTACTACGGTGAACGAACCATGTCAAATAGGTCGTAAACCGGGCATATAAGTATTACGTCGCAAGGGTACCGCGACACCTGGGCCAATTGAAGGTTGGCATGAGTAGATAATAAAGCAGAAGTTCGAGAAAATCAGCTCCATAGGTTTGCGCATCTAAACTCGAACGGTACTACGCAGGGCATCGCAGAAGAGATCTAAACTGCGTATTAGGTAGTGGTGATAAAACGATTAATTTATAAACATTTATATGCTAGTGCAGCGTAGAAGGCAAGTTCTATACAAGGTTGGAGCAGGTTACAAATGTCAAACGAGCGATAGAAGCGCAATGTCAGTAAAATGTCACAGTTTACGATTGAATGCTCTTGCGTCGAGTTCACGGACGCAGCCGGAGGCGGACACGACCAGATGAGTGGGCCGCGTTGGAAGAGCTAGTTTTAAAATGATATTACCCGACCACGTTCGTCCTAATATGCCACATATTAACATTGACGGCGGAGAAAATTGCACGTCGTTTTACGGTAAATGTTGCCAACTAAATACTACTTTTGCAAGGATTGCTTCCAAACAACATAATGTTGACGATCCCTTAATAACTTTCGAGGAGTTGCCTTTACACAAAATGTTTGCTGAGGTAATCTGATACGCCACCTTTGCAATAAAGTGGAGTTAAATATTATTGCGAATACTTACACGAGCCAGCTGTCTCAATTTCATGCTCTCTAATCTAGAAAATTTATTTCATTACTGCGATATTAAAATACGTCACTATACATTGGAATTGCTGCAGTATTTAGTGAGATTTTCTTTTGAGAATAAAGGCTCTCATAAACAGGCGACAGGCAGCGGTAACGTTTGTCGCGCCCGCGATATCCCGCCAGTTTGCACGAGCCGTAAGACGTTTTGTAACCTTGAGTCTTTGTCAGAATTTGGACGGAAACTGACCTAAGCTGAACAAAGAAAAGAAAGAGCTGTCAAATTAGTCCCTCCTTTTGACAGCTCTAATATCTTCCATCCTTTCATATGTTGTCCGTAAGAGACTGCAGTATTTCTGGTTTAGTTAGTGTCATACAGAATTGACACCAATATGAAACCACGGTCTTGCCGAATTATTTTGAATTTCTTTTAATACGAAACATGGAATTGCAACTGTGTACAAGGTTCATTACGATACAAGTTTAAACTAATTAAATCTGGAACAATTGCATGGACTTGATATAATTCAGCGACCAAGGCTGTACAATTACCGATTTATGTGAAACAGTATTGGAAAGGACAACGAGTTATTAAAATGTTCTTGTTTGTTATTATATGTGGCTATAAATAATATTAAAATGTCGAGGAATGGTCTGGAAGCGGCTATAGATGGCATGTTGGCTTTAGGGGCATTAGAATACGATATCGTTTTATGGCTTACCTAGGTATTCCTACAAAATATTGCAAGTATAGACTATGGCAGAAGAATGATGATGGCGATAGTAGACTTTGCTTTTCCAGCTAAATAATAGTGCTGGGTTGACATTAAGTTTTGCTTATTTTAAAGTATTGATAAAGGAATTGAAAAGGCTAAACCAAAGTTGTCGACATAGGTCACAGAATAAGCAAGCTGAAGTGGCAAGGGACCGATCATGTTAGCTTTAGTATCAATGACCGTTGACTAGACGTATTCTTGAGTAGAGACCGCGACTCGACAAACGTAAAATAGGACGCCCTCAGGCTAGGTGGAGCGACAATCTTCGCAGGGTGGCAGGTAGCAGCTGGATGAGAGTTCCCAAGAATCGAGCTGAATGGCGTGTAATTGGAGAGGCCTATCTCCAGCAGTGGACTGCTATAGGCTGATGATGATGAAGGTCAACTTTGATTCGTATTGCAATCGATAAAATAATAAAATTATTTCTTTTACTGCTCCAAAGATTGTACTTCGATAAAATACGCACCCACATACTACATGTTCTAGCCAGAGCAATGGAATGGTGCCCTAGCTAGGCTAAGTATAGTATGGGTGCGTAGTATAGTAGTAAAATCTTTCAGCACAGTACAATACAGCGGCTATCAAACAAAATTGCTTGTATTACAAAAGATGGGCTCGGCATACCGTCACAATATACATTGATAACACACGATTCAGGACGCGTGATGTGCCAATAAAACATACTAAAAATAACTAATGTCCAATTACGTAACGTTAACGTTTACGTTTAAGTTAAAATGCCATCATCAAGTATAGTTAGCGATCATGTTCGTTCCACAGACAATGCGGAAACCAATTGAGGTAATGACACCACAATTGGAGAAATGTGCTCTTAATAAAAAATCAGCGGGGAACGTACTTAAGCTTAATTAGATAAATTAGTTTTATAACGACGTTAATTATTTTAGTATTTATCATGGACATCGCTGTCCCCTGTTTTTATTAGGAGGTTGGACGAATATCGAGGTTAGACGTTCGAATAATGTGCATCTCTGCCTAACCCTTCGGGGAATATTGACGTGATGTTCGAAAAATGCTACTTTACTAATATTTGCTAAAGCAACTGCGAGGGATACCGAATGTCCAAGTGATAATGAAAATACAGATAACCTGTGACGACACAAATATTTGATTATTAACCCTTTATGATTGTTGTTTATGATTGTTAACCCTTTAATTTTTATGTTGATATCGTTCAAGTGGTATATTAAACTAAAAACTAATACCTAAAAAGGGTTTTTTTTTTAGGTTTTAGTGCTAGCATCTTGAAGCTTATCGAAGAAATCATAATTTTAGAGACTGGTTCAGAGATAATATTACCTACATCTTTTAGATAACGAGAGATTTTATTCTGTCGGTAGGGATACTTAAGAAGGAAAATCTTACCTGAACATTTTATTTTCTCATTTAGCAGGATTGGATTATTCTAGGTACAAAAACCCTTTCTATTAAAAATAAAAACCAGTTCGAAAGACTCAATAAAAACGTTTCATACAAAAATTCAGGTCGAAAAGAGAGCATTTACCAAGAACAACTCCAATAAAATATTCCTTAAAAGTAAAAAAGAAAATTAAAATATTGGCGAAATCAAGCCAAAAGTAAAAAAAATCAATCATTCGAATTTCGAACACTTGGTATTCTGTCAACCGGTTTTATTATGTAACGCGGGTGGTTTGTTACGTCATGCGACCTTGAACACAGTGTTATTACGGTCATAAAAACTGCAAGGGTTTCAAATTAGTTTCAAGTTGAAAAAATGCTTTAAATAAAAGCAACTATATCGAGGAAACCTTTTTTTATTGAAAGTTTTATTGAGGAACTGAATTCTGAAACATATTAGGTACCTACCTATAAATATCAATTGAAAACTAATAGGTCTCTACTGAAATCTCGTTGCAAAGCGAGGTACTACATACATAGGTCTGAATCTCGATTTCCAACAGAATAAGCGTGATGCTGCTTAAGCGAACATTAATATATGTAGAATTACGATCTTTATCTCTAAAAGCTGTCTAAGTACTTCATTGAATAACCATTTTTTGTTGGTTATTCCGTTTATCCACCCCAAAAAAATAACCCTAAGGTGGATACGGACACGTATGTCCGAGAATCCACCCTAGGCCTAGTTGGATAAACGGAATTTATAGGCTTAGGGTGGATTCTCGGATATACGTTTTCGAGTATTGACCTTAGGGTGGATTTTTTGGGGAAATAAGCGGAATAACCCTTTATGTCAAGTTTCGTTAAATGTAGCACTATTATGAAAGATGAACGAGATAATTTTGTGAGTAGTCGATATCCTCGCTATTTATACTTACTCTTGAGCCGCAAAGAACTAATATGTTGACATATTGCCAAGGTATTTTACGCACTAGCTAACTACTACTGGTTATAAGAACAACTGAACGACAGATTTGTATCTATTACTACTACTACTATTACTACTTTATGTTATTGTCCAAATATTTGACCACCAAATATTCGGATAATAAGGTAAAAATTTACCAATTTATTATTTCTAAGTAATTGAATAACAGTTTTCTGCCTCGTGGGTCGAGTGGTCGCAAGCGCTACTGCTCAGCATAAGTTCTGGGTTGGATTCCCAGGTTGCGCAAAGTGTTATTGGGTTTGTCTATTTGAAATTTCTCAGTAGCAGCCCGGACTCTGGATTTGTGCCCGGTTGATGGCAACAGGCTCGCCCCTTATTACATGAGACTTAAAGGCTCGTGCAACCTGGCGCGATATCGTGGGTGCGACAGGCAGTGCTACCCTTGTCGCGCCCGCGATATCGCGCCTGTGCCTCTGCCCCTTCCTTCGGGAAAACAAGACGTGATGTTATGTTATGTTAAGTTATCTGAATAAGCAATTAAGGTGCGGAAGGGGTACTGAGTGGATTTAGGACTTAGCCCCTTAATTAGCTGCTTTAGGACACTAAGGAGTCACTTTTGGGGTTTTTCCTATTCTATAAAGGAAAACTGAACTGTTACGGTAACAGCAATTAATTGTTCTGTAGGCTCTATTCTCGATATCATTATAAATACAGCAGCAAGGAATAAATATTAAAACGTTATAAAACTAACTTCAAAGTTCGCAATTACAATAAAATTTATAATTTTAATTAGATTTTGTAATAGGTTTACATCATTTGAGGAAAACCTAAACTAAGTTAGATGTAGCTAATAGTCTGCATATTTTATTTAAAGTTTGATTATTTGCTATAATGTTGTACTATACACGGGTTATACTATGCATAAAATAATAATAATGGTTTTCCTTCGCTGAAGGCAAATGTCAGGAGATAGAAACTTATGTGGTTTTCCTGTCACCTAAAATACACATTACATGTGTGATAGGTTAATTTATGTTTAGTAATACAATTAATAAATTGTATTACTAGCTGTGCCATAAAAATTATTGTGGATTAATAACTTTGTTTAAAAGTTCTTTGATATTCAGGAAGTTTAAAATAACCGAGACTTTAATCAGTTAGTTCAAAGAACCAACAAGATGTGATCAAAGAGTTGATAGATTATCGTCTCACAGATTACGCAATCGTAATTTAATAGACAACTTTGAATCTTTTGACCTTGACCTTGAAAACTAACTTGATGTTCATTAAATTATGTAGATGTGTTACTGATATATCGGGTACGCGGTTAGTAAGATTTTTTACTAAATAGCTTAAAATGGTTGAGAATAATTGCTGTAGAACGGAATCGACATACTTACGGGTTGAAGCACAAATAAAGGCTCCCGCGATATTTATGAAATAATCTCACTAAAAATTAGGAAAATCTGCAAGTAATATTAATAAAAAAACACAAGTGGCATACAAGTTAGATGTAACTTATGTAGAAACAATAGGTTCACCTTGAACAAACTTCAGAGAAAATCAAGAGAGAAGTAGCCGAGAGCCCCAATCTAGGTACAGTCTGTATCTTGGTGGCCCAGTGTGTCTATAAAATAAAAAACCGGTCAAGTGCGAGTCGGACTCGCGCACGAAGGGTTCCGTACCATTATCTATAAAAACGGCAAATATTTATTTTATTCTGTTTTTTTAGTATTTGTGTTATAGCGGCAACATAAATAAATCATCTGTGAAAATTTCCACGGTCTAATTATTACGGTTCACGAGATACAGCCTGGTGACAGACGGACAGCGGAGTTTTAGTAATAGGGTCCCGTTAACCCTAATAAAATGACACTTTATATGAGTAATCAAAGTAAGGAATATTATTTTGAAATAATATGATGTTGCGGTATATGTGACAGAAGATTCACTATGGGGAAGACCTCTATTCAATAAATATTTCAACTACTATGCTTGGTGAATCATTAACAAATAACCTTATCACCTACTACGTACTATAACGAAACTTATAAAACATAATTGGGAAAATACAATTGATCATAACATTGACACAAGTAATGGTGCTATCACGTAACTATGTTTCAATAACAAGAAAACATAAACTTTACGTAACTAATCTATCAGTATATAGTCATTTACATTGGTTATGTACTTGACGTAGTTAGGTACTACGTACCTACCTACCAATAGTTTCCGTTTATAGTGTGTTGTTTAGATAAATAAACGGTTCCTCTTATACGTCGATGAGTACGGCACTCGACAAACGTGATATTTTATTATTTCCATTCATATAGTTCGACTGCACTAAAGACACCTTTCGAATCGAACATAGGCGTATATCGAACGTACTTACATGTACTACGTTACGCAAACGTGACAATATAGCTTAGCTGGGTCTACGCGACTCTATCGTAGCGGCTACGCTGGGCCTACGCGACCCGTGCGTAGCACTTTCGCTGTGTCTACGCAACGGTAGTGTGGCGCCTACGCGGGGTCTACGCGACGTCATACTCCAATAGACTTTAGTCAGTGGGTAGGTATTATTTACCACACCGTATGTGCCGTAATACTTCTATTTCTTAATCTGGTGCCTCATCTCTGAACTGGCTGAATAAACAGCACGCAGTTAAAATTATCACTTACGATTTGCGTATATTTGTTTTAGATACAACAATGTTGCAAGTAATAAAAGTGTTGGAATATTTTGCAGCTGCACAGATTGCCAAAAGATATTTTTGAATGTACTTGGTCATTAATGAAATCTCATTCAGAGTACGTCTTATTAGAATTTCTAATTGTAGAAAACTGGGCTCAATCAAACTGGGCGAAATCATTAAGCATTGGGTAGTTTGAAATTAAAGTAGAAGAGGAAAACTGTCAATCACTACCGCAGTTCGTATTTTCGTCATAGAAAAGCTCCTTAAATTAATTCCAATGACGTTACAAACGGCATACCACACTCTTTCATCTCCAACGAGTAATGTTGACGAGACCACTTTACAACTAAATACGCAGTACACATTCCAATAAATTAATGGGTTCGAGAGCGTCAAGAAGCGAATTTTATTATGTTTTACTACGTAGTACGTTCATACTACGATACTGCCAATTACATCGTTGATGCGGATGTGATGGTGTGGCGCCAGCGCCGGCCCGTAGTGTAATGATATCACGCCATACGATACCAGCCATTGATATCATACCAGCAGGTTACCTTTGTACAAGATTATGAATTAAATTACGTGGAGTCGAATTTGATACCGTATGCCTAATGCCTACAGAGATACTGTGTCATACTTGACCTTGCCTTTTTTGTCTGTGTGTATTTTTTTATGTAAGTGGGAGTATGAAATTATTATGCGATACAGTAGGTAGCTAAATAGCACGTTTAAGATAAAATTCCTTCAGTGACGCCAACTTCTGGTATCTACAATAAATTATGTAGGTATGTATGAACCAAAAGTAAATTGGAAAAGTTAATTTGAGAAGATTTGGAAAATACTACAAGAAGAGAAAGAAGCTTTACACTGCTAAAAATAAATATAACGAGCAAGCAAGCTGTCTGATAAAAGTCAGGCTACGAGTAATTGACAAGTTTGCACACAATGAACCACTTTGTCGCCTGTAGCCGGCGGCGGGCGGTAGCACAGCACTACGGCGCGGCGCCTCACAAGGTCGGCCGCCTTTCGACTCGCGCCTGAATTAACATAATATAACAAATCATAAATAGTTATATTAAATGACTATGTGGTCGGAATGCCAAGTGACGTTTTACTTCATGAAATCAAACTATAACTAGGTATGGTTAGTTTTAACTGCGCACTGAAGTTTTTAGCGTGCAATTACAGCTATCTCACGCCTGAGTTTGTATTTGCACAGCAAGAATGAGTTTGATATAGTGCTCAGATAGAATCCATAATAATGTAAAATTAATCTGGATACTGTACGCATGTCGTGCAGGTAATAATAAACATTGATTAGTGATTAAAACTATACGTCTAAGGTTCAAGGTCACGAAACACGCTTAAAATAAAACATACCTACCTACGCACTTCAAACATTAATTACAGAAACCTACAGGTTTCAATAATTAATATTCATCACTAGATGAACAGGGGCGTTCGTAATATTTTTTAATCGCGATACCCGTTATGTAATAATCTTTCACAGTTTCCTAAAATAGTTAAAATTATTTTATTACCGTTTTATTTAAATACCTTGAAGGTCGGACCACACTTAAAGTTGGTTGACCTTGGTTAGGTCCGAGTTGCTCGCTGTGACAGATGGTCACATCACACTTTAATTGGGAGATATAATTAGTACTAAGATATACCAAATGACTGGGTAAGCGAATGTCATATTTATCCGAGTGAGTCACGTTTCAATGTGGACGTGAAGCGAATAGTTTTCAGACCAAAACAATACTCGTTTACTTTTGCGTGACTTCAAAAGTAATAGTAAAGAGTCTATTTACTATCTAGTGACGTCAGCCTAGTTAACAAGACGTCAACGGTGAGATGGCGATTTCTATTTTTGAAAATGTATGAACAAAGGAATTATTGTTTTCAGGAATTGTAGTCACTACTGTAAATAATTTTACACTTTCTCTAGTACATTATTAACGACTTAATTTATTATTAAATTGTGCGAGAGCAAAAATAAAGGAAAATGACTGCTTATTTTTATGAATCTGTAATAATTATTTCTTGCACCAAACTTCAAATATCTCCATACGATAACAATACTCATAATAAATTCCAACTAGTATAAATCTACCATGAACTTAGAAACTTTACTCATAACATATAACGTACTGGTTATAATTTACGACCATTTCATGACTATATTAAGACTGCATTGCGTAAATTATTACGATCATATTACTCTTATTATAATAATTATCTCTAGAGAATGAAGGAAATTTTCTTCCACTCTGTTATCTCAATTGAGTGTGACGTGCCTATCAGTTTGTAAAAATGTATCGTGATAACGTGATACTAACAATTATGTTATATGATTATGATGCAACTGTGATCATTTTTGAGTGATAATGGTGCCGATTCTCTTGTACACCGAACTAAACTAACTAAACTATCACTAAAATTCCTTACTTTTTACTATGAGAATCTTAGAGCTATTCTGCCAAAAAAATCTCTAAATTTAAAAATTATTTTGACACAACTAAAATCGAATTTGACAATCGCGACTCCACTCGGTACCTACTTGTTTGCCTACCACGTGTTTTTTTTGAGCCGGAGAGGCGCGCACTGTGGCCGTCTCGACGTATTTTTATATGGAATTTTTCACTTTTTGGAAGAAAACCAAAATAAAAAATTATCAACATGTTGAGTATTACGGGTTTGCGGGTGGCAAAGGGGGTCAAAAATTTTCATTATTTTTGCGATAGGACACACCATTTTCGAGATATAAGCAAAAGATAATAAAAAAAAGATACAGTACCGTTTTGCAACTGAATTCGAGGTGTTGGCCCGTGTTGGTTTGAATTTTAGTTCATGACATCTAATTTTATTCCACACATTTTTAATCGTGACTAAAATAGTCAGAGTTAGTTAGAGGATTTTAGATATAGAACAAAAATCTTGGTTAAAACGTCAAATTCAGAATAGCATTTTCACTAAATTAAAACTGAGTGCCATCTTAGTGCTGTCAAACTAAATTATAGTTAAGTTGTAACACTTTTATCTATTTTCAGAATGGGAAATCGTCGTTTGACAGGAATTAACTAAATTTTAGTGATTTTTAGTTTAGTTTAGAGAATTTGTGACAAGAGAATCGGCACCAGTGTATCACGTACATGTCATATAATTATAGGGATTTAAAAAGAAAATTAAATAAAAAATCTACATATGGGGAAAATTCGGTGATGGTAAATACCATCATCACTCTTAAATCTTAGTTCACAAAGGACTTGTCTTGTGGAGTAGCAATTAACTGATGATAAAGATTATTATGAAAATTATAACTAGAAGGAACTGTCAGGATACTTAATTATTTATATTATAGACGCTACTAATAATCGCTTCAAAGTAAACAAGTCTGGGTAATCACTGTATGTCCCATAATTAACGTTGATATAATATTCATTAGGTATAAAATTATAACTCTTCGCTTTATAGAACTGTAACTTTGTAGTTAATAATACTAGACTAACATGTCAACTATTAGTTGTACAGCTTATTTGAAATTCAATGAATGTTAAAGACGTAATTATGTATCATTCATTGTTCGTATAACTTATGGTACATTTACTTTAACGATGGAAGGGAATTAAAATATCACCTTGAAGCTAGATAATAGATAACTCGATAAACTTATTTATTTATTTATATAAACTTTTCGCACAAAAAAATGGTACAAAGGCGGACTTAATGTCTGAGGCATTCTCTACCAATCAACCAAGGGTGGTGAAGAGATTAGATGGCAGGTGCTCTAATTGAGAGGAACAAAGAGAAAAAATATATAATACCTATATCGTATTGCATTATAGATAAACCAGGTTTACAGTACATAAATAAGCTATAAACTTATGATACATATACTAAAACTTCCTAGATTATTTTTTAAATTTAATTTGAAGTATTTGTTAAATCTTTGCAAAGTATTTTTAAAACAATGTCAAAGTTAAAGTGACGTTTTCAATACATAACGACATTTCATTTACAGTAGTCTCATATTATGTGTAACTCTCGGAAAATGGGTTAGTACCATCTGATGGCCAACTCTAGTACCACGCGTGGTAATTGGTCAAACCAAATAGCGCCCGCTTCCCCGGCTTCCTGTTACACACTTCCGTCCCTAAAGAGAGGAAATATGTTAGACATCATTTTTTACCTTTTGTGATACAGTAATCTTATTGTAGGTGAATCGTATCGTTCACATATAATTATACTAGCACTATGCCCGCGACCTTCTCTAAAGATAGTTTTCGAAATTCATATTTACGACTTTATTACCCTTTTACACCCCGTTACCGGCAGATTTTTGAAAAACCCTGAACCACGTATTTTTTTGTTTTAAGTATTAGTATCGTACCAAGTTTCGAGTTATTACAACAGCGCGTCGAAAATTTTATTTACTTTGACACCCTGTGATTCCTCTATGTGACGTTGCTTAAAAAATTAAAAGTGTCAATCTTTATGATTTACTAAGTAGCAAAAATTGCCAAGTTTCAAGTTTATTAACTCAAGGAATAAGATTTTTCATACAAACTAAGTCCCCCTTTTCACCCCCTTTAAGGTCGAATTTCCAAAAACCCTTTCTTAGTGGAGTTTCGTAAACCGAATTGAGTCGAATTTCCAAAAACCCTTTCTTAGTGGATGCCTACGTCCTAATAGCTATCTGTGTGCCAAATCTCAACCCAATCCGTTTAGTGTTTTGAGCTTTGAAATAAACCACCCCTTTTCACACCGTTAGGAGTAGATTTTTGAAAAACCCTGATACACATTATTCTTTATTTTTGGTTTTAAGTATAAATACTGAGTTTTGAGTTAATCGGACCGCGTGTTAAAATTCTTCTATACAAACTTTGACCCCCTCCAATTCCCGTTTAGGGTGTAGTTTGGAAAAACAAAAAATGGGAAAATTTTGTATTTACTTAGATAAATATTTGTGCAAAGTTTCAAATTTATTAACTCAAGGAATAAAATTTTACATACAAACGAAATTCCCCCTTTTCACCCCCTTAAAGGTCGAATTTCTAAAAACCCTTTCTTGGTGGATGCCTACGTCCAAATAACGATCTGTGTGCCAAACTTCAGCCCAATCCGTTCAGTGGTTTGAGCCGTGATATAGATTACCCTTTTTCACCTCGTTAGGGGTAGATTTATGAAAAACCCTGATTCACATTATTCTTTATTTTTGGTCGTTAGTTAAATACAAAGTTGTTAGTTGATCGGACCGCGCTTTAAAATTCTTCTATACAAACTTTGACACCCCCCAATCCCCGTTTAGGGGTTAGTTTAGAAAAGCTTAAAATGACAAACATTATCATTTACTTAGATAAGTATTCGTGCCAATTTTCAAGTCTACTAACTCAAGGAATAAGATATTTCCCCCCTTTTCACCCCTTAAAAGAACCTTCAAACTTAAAGATCATCGTCTATGTTATTTGTATTCATTAGATATTCACGTTATCGTACGCTAACGGTGTTAATTTTTCATTCCTAATTATAATCACGGACCGCAACATAAAACATAATTTAAGCAAAGTATTTATTGTAAAATAAGCACTTAAAGCTATGTTAAAAATGAACTTCAAAAAGTTTTTCCAAGATCAACTAATTACAAAGTCCCCAGATGCTATTTCAATTCCAAGCTACACTTTTCCTTCTTCGAATGATTACGAAATAGTTGATACGCAGTTTCAGAGTAAAAAAAAATGGCGCTAGCAATTCGCAAGACGCAATAGAACAGGATTGGGCGGCGGCAGGGCGCGGCAAGCGGCGTGTGGTGGCGTGTGACGCGGCCTGTGACGTGCCGTGACGCCTGCAACGCGTTATGTCAGTCGAGTAAACAATTTACTGTTTGTAAACACCCGCCGCAACCCGCCACCGAACGTAAACATGACCACGTTGCTTAGAAATGTCAATGGCAAACGATTCTCGGAAATTCAGTTCGTTTTGCGATTAACAATCGCCATCGCATTCGCCGCCGCAATGGTCACGTTTACTGAGAAATCCTATTAAAATATACCATGTATTTTAAATTAGGGAAATGCAAAATACTATTCTTCATTTACAATTTTACTAGATCCAATAGATAATACTTCCTTCTACGTACAATGTTTTGCTACGCAAGATAATCGGTTTGCAAACAATATTTTAATATTGCGCACTTAAGATAGCTTACTACGAATTCAACTTTTGGCACGAGTATGTTTTCGTGTGCTGATAAGATGGTATTTCCATCCTTACTGACCGTAAATATTCTGTATAGAATGAGTCATAATGATAGCCAAAGATCTTTTGCAAAGATGATTATTAATCGTTTTTAACTTGTCAATCACCTTCATATAAACGTGACAGTTGGCAACATTTAACCCTTGTAGGTATTTATGTATAATAGAACATAGAACATTCACAATTTTCACAACATTCAGAAATATTTTAAAATAGAAAGAAAGAAGGATATCGATATCCATCATGTCTGTAAAGTTTCGACACCAAATTTTTAATTTACCCATACATGTAGAGCATTCAGAAATATTATTTCAAAACTGGATAAGTATCATTTCTGGCGCAAACGCTTGTTCCAGCGATTGAATATGAAGACAGTTTTAAAACGAACGGAAAGCTTCGAGGGCAGAGTCCGCTCGACTGGTTTAATTTTAGCCTCACAGAAATACAGTTATCTCGTAAAATCCTCAAGATAGTTTCGCACTAATAAAAAATCTATTTTTAAACCTGTCATAATGAACTCCCACGACATTCCAGTGCTTTCAATATACAGCGACAACGTTGGGGTTCAGACTACTTATATCCTGCATTCATATTAAAATATGTGAAATAAAACTATAAATAAATGGATATAAACGTGCAAATCATGTTACTGCAAAATATGTAGAATTGTAGATTCTTATCGATTATCGATAGAATAACGTAACTTACAAATGAGTACGTCCGACAGATGGAAGTTTTAATGTTTTTTTCAATATACATTTTTTCTTTCTTTATTATAAGAACATAGTTTAAAATTTAAATTGACGTGCTCCATCGATCAACTTTCACTCGACGAGAATAAGATGCCAAATGGCTACCGGAATGTAGCGGCCTACAAAACAGAGTATAATAAAACTAATGGAAGAAATTTATCTCAGCATCATCAATCATTCAAATTGATATCGGGACTTGTAATTTTGTTAATTTGTACTCGAATCTTCTGGTGTAAATGTAACACGTTGTAGTGTTGGATATTCGTGAATAATGTGAATATAATAATTATTGATCTGAGTATTTCGAAAATAATAAGTGTTAGGACTTGATTTCGTTTTGGGAACAATTCTGTGCTACATTCCATCAGAGTAATGCTCATGATTGTAACTACTGCTAACTCTATACTTCATTGTAATACTTTAATGCAATGTGCTCGAGAGGTACACCTTCATAATAATTGCGTCACATGGTCATTAGAGTCCTGCTAACCCATTTAGGGAATATCATGTAACCGTGACGTAATTCACATTAACTTAGGTACCATACGCCTGATATGGGGCACTCTAGGGGCACTTTAGCTTCAACAAAGTCACACTATGACCAGCCATTTTACGCTCGCCATAGTTTTTACTACGCATTTTCATAATGAGTTAGTATAAACGTTAGTCAGTAGTTTTACATAATAATATATACGGTTGGTATATACGTAAAAAACATCAAAACTTTGAGGAAACTGACGTCAATAAAATCTTTTAAGCCGTCATCTTTTCTATAAATGTTTTTTATTCTATCTATTTACGTTAATTAAAGTTAATTTAGTTTCGTTTATTATATTCTTTAAATTCATCTTTATACAAAAAAAAAAAAATGGAGATAACTCATATCCAATTTTTTTCGAGATTTTTTTTCCGTAAAGGCATCTGTCGCTGTCAATAAAGTGGGCTATCACTGCTTTTTTTAAATAAGTATGTAAGTACTGCAAAGCCTACTGGACATACGAAACAAAAGTGGCCTTTGAAACCACTGACAGGCAATTCCCGTAATTTTTAAGAACGTTCGCATTCGTATCTCATTCGCAATCTGTCAAAAATACAATCAATTTACCAAAATTTTTGACAGGTTTGACAGATTGCGACTTGAATGTGTTTTTTAAGTACGAGACTAAAAATCCACTGTTGTATTAAGCTGAATGATGCTTATGCAGAAAATAAATAATTATCATGTATTCTAAAAATAACTTAATCATACATTACATACAAAAAGCCATGGCCGTACCCGTAAGAGTGATTTATAATCTAAAATTCGTCCTTCTGAGTCGCGTTAGGTCCGGGCATCCTTCAGAGGTATCATAATCAGGCAAGCCAAGCCGGTCCAATAAAATATATATTCAACTCACAATAATGTTCTTTTTACTCACGAGATGTAATTAACATATTTAACATAATCGCTTCTTACCTCGACCGGTTATGATAATCGCATTGTACTATACAATCGAGTGCACAAGTACTAAATATATTAAGTATAGATAAATTTAATGATGCTTCAAGATACAAGGAATTTAGAATTTCAGATTAAAAATATGTTTTTTTTATCAATTTACACATTGAATCGTTTAATTTACTTAAATATTAAATTCAATCTCTAAGGTCAAGTTGACTTATCTCCAAATAATAATTTGGGCCAATGACTTAGCGTGCATGTCTACAGCTTTTGTGCTCAAGTGTACGTAACCCGTAGAGGTCGCCGAGTTGACGAACGCGTTGCAGCTCGGAAATCGACAATCTTCGTAAGTATTCGTAATTTTATGATTAACGCGATTATTAGATTCTCTGGTCTAATTGAGGTCGTGGCCCTACAATTATGTACATTAGATTAAACCCCTCTATGTATAGTAATAAGAGCAATAAGTTGTACTGTAGCGATTGTGATATCAATGACAAATATGATTAAGAGGTTGAATGTATGCACAGATATTAAGTTATCTTCTATTTGATGTGTTATTACAGTAGATCATTTACTGCGGATGTACATAAATCCTGGTTATTACTACGGCACATATGTGTGGCAATGATTATAAAATGTTTTATTTTATTCTTCCTTTCTTGTCAAAGCCTTCTCAAACATAATAGAACCAATATAAACAATAGTTATCTTAAAGGAATAGTTAGATATGTACATATTTAACCTAAAGCATTGAATTAAATAAGAATGCTCATGAATTTCTATCACTTGAATTCAGTCATTATCATTTGAAGACTGGAACAATTCGAACAGAATGCTCTTTCTAATCACAAACGATCCCTTATCTTAACCGGTAGTGCGCCCGCGTCGCGAAATTAATACGTATTAATTTCTCGACACGGGCGCACTACCGGCTATTTTACTCGCAGTAGTGCCGAGAGAAGTGCGAACGCATTGGCGAAGCGCCGATGAAGCAGTTGAACTTAAAACCGGTTCCACTAGATACGATGGCTCGTAGTGGAATTTTTTCGTTCAAACGCCTGCTCGTACCGTTGTACCTACGGTTGACTACACTTCATTTAAGTACCGCAAATCTATTACCACAGTATAAATAAGTAACAGTATTATATCTTCATAAAATGCGGCCGAAACGACGCACAACAGTATCGAGTGTGCGGCAGTTACGCACGGACGCGGAAGTTTTATCTAACGTGCGACCGTAATTATTTCAAAGTCACTGCCCAGATATAATACTGCTACTTTATTATACTGTGTTAGTACTATAGAAAAGAATTTCAATGTAATGACGCCTTCAAGATGCCGTGTGTTCATAAAGTTTTATAGGATTTTTCAACATTGCAGTAATGTTGATAAAACATCGAATATTCCAGCAGTAAACTTCAAGTATGCTATATATCCCTCCAGTTTTACAACAGCAACACGTGACCTGTTTCCCCCAATAAATAAAAGAATGACAGTACTTGGTTGGTTGCATTAAAAGGCAGTAAAGTTATGCGCTACCCAATTCCTGAGCTGCTCAGTTAATAGCCGCCGCGGTTTACGACCCTGAGATTTTTCGGGTCCCCTGTATCATCGTTTAGAACTTAGCTGCCAAATCGCGTGTTCCCAGCAAATACGAATAGTGTGCGATCAAACTAAACCAGTAATCCGAAACATTTTATATTTCCGCAATAGGCATTTGGGGCGGCAACACAGTAAACGCTCGGCGATCGCGCCAGTCATTTCACTAAATCCAATACATTTTTTATTCATGAAACGATTGACGTTTGTATGTTAATTCACAGCGTAGGTCCCGGCCCGAAGGATGAAATATTGAATTATTGCCCAAAGTCGGGGATATATCGCGGGGGTCTGTTCGATATTAATCCGTTGGCTGCCCGGGGCTCTGGCAGGAATTCAAATAAATCGGCTCTGTGACAAACAAGACGTATAAATCAATCACAGCAAGGTGGCGTGCAGCCTCTATTGCAATCACCCCTTAGCCCCGCGCCCCGCGCCCGCGCCCCTCTCGTAGGTATATCAAAAGTTGAACTAATTTGTATCGGCAAATTTATGGCCAAGGTTAAACTTAACTCGTTATGAGTTTCAGGTGGAGCGAATTTTATTTACAGGTTTTCTTTTTGATTTATATTTTTCTCTTATCGCTAAGCTTGAATAATAATAAGTTTAAAACTGTCAAAGCGAGTAATTCCAAAGTTATATCTACGTACCAGTCGATAAGATATACTTGTAACTACTTACATAATTTGGAAAATATAATAAATAAAAATAATTATAATTTATTTTAAACCAGAATATACATAGTAAAAAATAAATTAACACTACAAAACATACAAAGTAGGGACTGACTTATCGCTTTCTGCGACCTCTGCCAGGCAACCTTGAAAACTTTTTATTTAAAATAGTACACTTAATTACTTTACAATATCTGTATCGTGCAGGGGATTTACAGTGGCTCACACTGAAAAAAAAACGTTAAGAAAGTAAATTAATCAATATTAATCATCATTAATTACAATTTCGAAGGCGTTCACTCGAAATAAATTAAAAGAGAGAAATTAATGCAGACGGCATCCGTACCCTTTGCAGATATTGTAATCGGTCCAAATTACTAACTCATCCCATATCAGTCTATCAGTACTAAAACTAAACCAAATTACCAAATCGTCCTCACGTTCCCAAGTCAATTTAGGCCTATGTATATCGTTTAAATAAGCGATACCAAGGCCAGTTGCTATCCACTGAGAGTGGTCACACCTCTTACTGTAATCACGACTATTTATTGGACCGAACGACTGATTGCGCTGTACGCGATACATCCCTCGTTAAATACGATTATACCAATGAACCATCGCTACCGAACGAGCAATGTAGATAAAGTACGGAATGAAGTGTGAAGTGATAACACAAATCACAGTGGAGCTATTATCGGCCCACGTCACCCGTTGCTAAGACCCGTTGATAAGATACGAAGAAGTATTTATTTCGACTTAGTTGAAAGGTTGGACGTATAGCACCAAATTTAATGGTCTTTCTGGTTCGATTAAAACGATAGGCATTCAAATAAAATTATCGATTAAAACAGACAAAGTAGCTAATAAAGTTAAAGAAATGTGTTTGAATAAAGTGGTATTTAAAAACCCTTTAAAAATTATTCAAACAAATGTAATAAAACTTCCAGCTATATAGTTTAAAGTCTGTAATAAAAACATAACCCTTCCTTGGCAGTCGGGTAAAAATAGCAAATGATTTTCTTGAAGTGAATATACAAGGTGTTTCGCCTTTGCAAATTGATTATCATAAATATCACCATAAATAGTTCTTCCGGTGCGTTGCTCCTCCCTAATAAGGAATATAAAGCAAAAAATATTGAGAGCTAGCTGCGCCCCGCGGTTTCACCCTCGATCCCGCGGGAATATCGGGATAAAAAGTATCCTATGTCCTATTCCAGGCCATGGTCTACCCATGTGTCAAATCTCATACAAATCCGTTCAGCCGTTTTAGCGTGAAAGCGTCACAAACAAATAAACAAACAAACTCAATTTCGCATTTATAATATTAAATATTATAAGTTAAGATAGTTAGGATTAGGAGAAGCTATAGGCAAAATATTATATTCAGCGTCTATGCTGAGAAATATAATATTGGTAATTACTCAGGTACGTTTTTTGCTCGACTGGTACTAGAAAAACGCTAGGAATTTTAATAAGGGCTAGTAAATCAATTAATTTGCACCGATAATTAGTGACAGATTCTCAAGCAATTGACTATCGCAATAATTTATAGCCAACTCTCGCGCAGTTAAGTAAATTACAAGTAGATACTTATAGACTCTACATAAAGACTTTACATAAAGTACTATTGAAGCGTTTCACGTAGATAAGGACAATTCCTGGCTTAACATCAAAATCGTAGTTAGAGTACCTAGATAAATAATATTATAACATAGAGCTATGTTCACTAAAAGTTCCCGTACCCGAAGGGTGCCAAACGGAACCCTATTACAAAGTCTCCGCTGTGCGTCCGTCTGTCTGTCAGTGGGCTGTATGTCATGAACTACGGTTTATGAGATACAGCCCGCTAGCTAGGTAGGCGGTTGAAATTTTCACAGATTGTGTATTTCGATTGCCGCTACAACAACATCCTCATCTGCCTAGCCTTTTCCCAACAATGTTGGGGTCGGCTTCCAGTCTAACCGGATGCAGTTGAATACCAGTATTTTACATGGAGCGACTGCCTATCTGACCTCCATAACCCCGTTACTGGGGAACACGATACCCCTTGGTAAGACTGGTTGTCAGACTTTCGGGCTTCTGACGACCCGTAACAACTGTCAGAGATGTACATTATGACAGCTGGGACCAACGGCTTATCGTGCTTTGCGACCAACCCTGGCAAGCGTAGCTTAACCTGATGGATCGCCCCATGCAGCTGTTATTACTTAGCCACGAGCTCCTCTTGTCACTATAACAACAAATAATAAAAATATAATAAAGTTAAAAGTTAAAGGAAAAACGTATCTTTTTAAGCGTTGTTTGCTAAATATTCTACGGAACCTTTCGTGTGCAAGTCCGATTCGCACTTGATCGGTTTTTTAGTAAACGTGGGTGGACAAATTTTGGGAAATGGCAGGGGAATTGATGAAAAAGCGTGGGATGGAAACGATACACCCGGCCGTGGGTGGACGATTGCCTGTAAACGATGATGATAGTAAAGAAAAACAAAATAATAATTGTTAATCAGACTAACTACACTAGCATGTTACAAAATAATACGATTGAAAAGTCCTTACAAATTGAAACTTAATTAAGTTGATTGAAATTCAGAAACAATTAAAAAAAAAACCACGAGTTTAGAACCTCCTTTTTAAAAATGTTAAGTGTCGAGTAAAATTTATTTGTCGGTTATAAAAAAGAAACAGCTGTTTCATAGAAAAGTAAGAACCTACGCGGTCAAAATGCATGGAACAATTTTTTTTGTAATATCCCTCGAAACATGTCATCATAATAACCGACGAAAAATTTCAACGCCCTTGCGTTAAATTTTTTTTTGTTTAGAATGATGTACTGACTCCATGGTAACAGATTGCGCATCCCTGCCATCCTGTACCCAGCCTATTACTATCCCCTGCGGAGTAAAGGCCTCTTTTCATACAAAGAAGGTACGAGCATTGATCACCATGCCTGCTCAAGACAGGTTGGCGATCAGTAGTTCAAAAATGAAAAAAAAATACAAGGGCACCGCATAAACACAGTATTTAGTTAACACGAGCTTAGAGATTCATAGATAAATAATGTTTTATAGTGATTTCAAAGGGACTTAAGAACATAATTGTTTTATTATTTTACTACCGCATTCATATTCATAATTGTTCTACCTATTAAGTACGTATATGTACAGTCACGGACTTTAATTGATGAGCCACCTGGTACTGTTCGCATTTTAGCCGTGTAATACAAATCGGGTTTATTCGGTTCCCGAAACGCAAAGTCATGTCTTCGTATCAGAAGAAGAAAATTAGGAGAGAGCAGAACTACAAACTTGACAGCAGTGACTACTCAAAGTCAACCAATTGCAGGTCTAGCACCAGTAACCTAGCAACGATGCAGCAGTAACCTAGCAACAATTGTTGCTAGGTTACTGCTGCATAGTAACGTTAGCGTACGGAGAAATTCTCTGACATCGATATTTCAACTGTCACTGTCTTCAGTTAAGTTTTCAGAATTATTGAGTTAATGAGCTATGATTCAAAGGAGGTCAGTATCAAATAGATTGGATGAACTTAATGCAACATTGTATTTATTTTGATCATTAAGAACTTATTAGTCAACCTCTATGGATAAGACTATTTCCGATTAAAAGTAATTTATTTGTCATCTTGATATTTCAACTGTCACTGTCTTCAGTTATGTTTTCATAATTATCGAGTTAACCCTTTGACGCACAAAATCAATAGGAAATTATTTCTCGGTAATTAGGTGCATTATTGGGTGTATAATGATGATTTGTATACATGCTAATTAAAAAATATATTAATTATTGTGTAGATTTTTTGGAAATCTCTGGGACAACTATGTCCCAATATGCGGTAAAGGCCGAAATGCATGGTACTTTATAGCGTAGTAAATTACGTTGTTCTACATATAATATTAGAAAATAAAAAGCAGTACGTTTTATACGAAAATAAATATATTTATAATGTTTATGTATGAAAAGTTGCAAAACAGTTTCTTCAGCTCTAAAGCACAAAATGAACTTTGTATACAGATGCTGTTTGTTGGATTTTCTACGCGCTCTTTAGCGCAATGCACCCATCTTCATCTATTTGGTCCTTTTACTATAATGTGGAATGGCAACGAATTTATGAGACCAGAGATGGAGACAGGCAGGGTATGTTTCCTAATAGTAAAATGTCCCATCATCGCCCTGGCAGCTACCTGACGAAATTCTAAAGACAATAGTCTACCTCCTTCAAAATGATTTGAGGACGCATAACGTTGGCCACGTAAGGAGCACCCATTTCAGGTTTTGGACCAATAGCTTCTCAAACTGGGCAAGGCATGGTAACCCACAACATAGTTCATGCCAGTAACTGCTGCACAGATCTCGGAAAGATCAGATAAAAATACTGAACCATTTTGATGAGCATATCGGATGGACTCTGGCTTTTCAATCAATACCTTGATGTTTGTTACTGCATCGACCACATCAATTGGTTTCAGATTGATGTAGTTTAGTCATTTTAGCAAAATCATATTTGGAAAAGGTATATGGAGGATAAGTGTTATTTTTCCACCGGATAGTAGGAACTGCACTGCTCAATGATGGAATGTGTTCACCGGGTAAGGTAGATGTGAAAGGAGTTTGTGGTGCACTTGCAGGCTCGACAGTGACTAATTGTGCTCCTGCTTCCATGGCTTGCTCTATGAACGACTGGTCTTCATCATCTAAAACAAGGGCATCTTCACAGTCGCTCGTGTCAGCCATTAGGTATTCTTCCACTTCGGTGTCTTGCAGAGAAAACATTCTCGTTCCCTTACTAGGCTAAAACAATAGATGTTTTCGCGAATGTTTTATGAGGTTTTTGTGAATTTTATCATGTTTCAAATGATTGTTTCATTTGAAACATGATAAAATTCACAAAAACCTCATAAAACATTCGCGAAAACATTCGCTGAAAGTATGTTATAATTGATCAAATATGCATATTGGGACATATACTTCCCATTCATGAATTTTCGTAATTTAGGAAATAATTTCAAAGATATTATCACAAATAACAATAAAACATAAATATTCACTTACCACTGTAACGCAATAAAGCACTCAATCATTATTTTAGCACGAACTCAAATAATAAATAAAAAAATAATTTTTGAATCTTTTTGTAAGAAGCGCGCGAAAACTTCAAACTTCAACTCATTTTTTTTTATTGTATACCGCTGTCATTGCGGCCAGCATTGCAAATATTAAAAGATTAGTCCAAAAGTAAATACTCAAAAGCCTGATAATAAAAAAGGATTACTTGGTTTATGAAATAAATACGAATGATTTTTGGGGACACGGGTGTCCCATTTACGTCAAAGGGTGAGCTATGATTCAAAGGAGGTCGGTATCAAATAGATTGGATAAACTTAACGCAACATTGTATTTATTTTTACCATTGAGAACTTATTAGTCAACATCTATGGATGTTTCCGATTAAAAGTAATTTATTTGTCATCTTGATATTTCAACTGTCACTGTCTTCAGTTATGTTTTCATAATTATCGAGTTAATGAGCTATGATTCAAAGGAGGTCGGTATCAAATAGATTGGATAAACTTAATGCAACATTGTATTTATTTTTATCATTGAGAACTTATTAGTCAACTTCTATGGATATTTCCGATTAAAAGTAATTTATTTGTCATCTTGTTTACGAGCTTGCGATTTGAGTTCGTGTTTAATCGTGTAATCTCGTGAATGTATGAAAGTAAACAAGGTGACAAATAAATTAGAAATATCCATAGAGGTTAACTAATAAAGTCAACCTCTATGGATATTTCCGATTAAAAGTAATTTATTTGTCATCTTGTTTACGAGCGTGCGATTTGAGTTTCGTGTTTAATCGTGTAATCTCGTGAATGTATGAAACTGCAAAATTGAAAAGTTTGAAGGTGGCTGATCAATTAAAGTCCGTGACTGTACCTATTATTACTCACCTATTATATTTTTTTTAAATAATTACTTCAGGAATGACATCCTAGAAATATTTAAGGCCAGTTCGGATTTTCCGATTATATTATATATAAAATTAATTTATAATTTCCGATTAATATTTATATGATTAACTAAATAAAAGGTCAAATAAAATTAGCTAGCAAAACGACGCTGATGTGATGCGTATCGAATTATCGATATATGTATATTTTTTTTGTTTTTATCATTTTTGGATAACGGTACCCATCATGTCTACGGAGTTTCAGAAGATACTTTCTTCTACGTTAATTGTCACGGGTATATATTAAACGAGACACCCATGTTTTGATAGTAGGGAAGTAGTTCGCGGAACTTACTATACATATTTATTTAAACTACTATAATTTCATACACGTGTTGTTTTATTCATTGCATTAGCTATTCATACCTATTGACAACTGTAATAGCTACGCAGTGCATTACTGTTTTTCTACATAAATCGTGCTTAGGTATGCATCCTGATTCTGACATCTGTTATAGCTGCATTATGTTATTCTCACGACTTACAAAATAATGAAGATACATTTAAATAAATAATTGTTAATAATACTGAAAATGTGAATTTTTAAATGTATTTTTTGAACGCAAGAGCAGATTTTCTCATCTTTCATGTAGGGAATGCCGTAAAGAAATATATTTATGGACCTGAGTAAAAATATTCTCAGTTTTATTTTTGTCCAGAATTATGTAGGTCAAGCAGAGTAGGTACTGCCGTATATTTTAATTTTATACTGATAATTTAAGCACAGTATTATATTTATGAATGTAAGCCGAGATACTTTGCAAAAATGTGTCAATGTCATAATATTGTATCTTATCAATAATGTCAATGATAATGTCATTTGCAGCTAATCTACTGGTGGTTTCTAAAAATAAGGAAGATACTGATAATGTACCAAGTACCTACCTACTTACATAATCTAATAGTTACAAGTGCGAATTTTCTAATCTTAATCTGTTACGCCAATTAAGCACTTTTTCCGTAGTGTATAAAAAAAAACTTAAATAATATAATTTTGTTATTCTGTCCAATTGAAGTTGTACTTACCTAACTTCAATTGGACAGAATAATAAAATTACAGGGTATGTACATTTAGGTCTCGTAATATAGACCAACCTTAGATAATTTTCTTTTTATTGCACTGAAATCCTGATGGAAGGGAAAGATAACACAATAGAAAAGACTTAGTCTGAGCTCAAGGATCTAGATAAACTAGAAGTAGAAAATAGACGGTCCAGTTTAAATGTTTTTCATTTGGCATCTATGGTTTCTAGAAAAAGATATCATCGTTAAAATATAACATATTATTATTCTTGTACTTAGACTCGCGACAATCTAAGAAGTCCATTTTGACAGCTATAAAAATCCTTAGTGTAGCGATGAAAAATTCGTTTCTTATATACTGATTCTCGAGACATATCGATTAAACATACTTAGACAGTTTGTAATCAACGACTTATATACATTGCTTAAAACTGATTCTCAGGGCATAACGGTATAATACAAGTACGAGAACGAAGCGTCAAAACGCACTTCTTAGATTGTCGCGAGTGTAGACAGATTCAATTAAAATGTATGTTCTACCTACAATAAATGATCTGTACCTATGCAATTTTACATCAAAATCATGCACCTATGTCAGAATGCATGTTGAGTGTCATATCAAAATACAGAATGCATACATAAATAATAAGGAAACAACACAGCGAATAGTGACGTAAACCGCCAATGTAGGACAAAAACCCGTCATGATAAACTGGACCTGGGTAGGTTCGATGGAACATAATCTGAAAAATGGGAGCAGGAAAAACACTTGTATAAAAAAAATAGCCGGGACCCGTCGCATCCATGGGACTTTTATACTCATTCGTATTTGCATCTATGGGTGAATACCCCATATAATGGGTATTACCTAAATAGGTAACCGCATTGACATTATAAAGGACTTATCGAGTAGAATATTTATTAGTCAATTAGCCAGGAATGAAAAACTCTAACTTTTTCCAAGGGCCGGGGAGTCACCGAGAAGAGTAATTTTACATCGTTTTTACATAATTTAAGTTTAAATTCAACATTTTAATTATGTAACCAGTAAGGAATAGGAACCTACTAAGCTTTGGAATGGGAAACTAGTTTCATCTTTATTGACCAACAATTCAAAAGTGCCTGTCAATGCTTTACGTTTTATTTGAGAGTAGGTAAGACATTAGGAATTAGCATAAAAAACTAAGTTATAAATATTACAATAGCTTGGCTTGCCAGGCGGTCGAACCACCTCATTTTAATACTAAGCGTCTGCGCAACTAAATATTCGTAAATTGTTTTACTCGTACTGTACTTCCAAATATGTACTGTAATCTAATTGTTATTCAAAAAGCGTATATTACGTGAATGTCTTTGCATTCAACTATAAAAAATTACAAGTTAATGAAGTCTGTTCACTCGGGCATGAGCAGTTAGTACTAAAACAATTGATTATAACTATTATGCCTAAAAATAATAAGCGTTATTTTAACAAAAAATAATAATTTAATATTTTTAGTTAAGACTTCGTATAATCATGTTTTTCTCTTCTTGTTCTCACACACTATTGTCTACATTTCTTTCTCATTTCTCCGTTCGCAGGAAGAAATTTCTTAAGAAATAAGTAGTACCTTTGTACTCATATTTCCACTATGTCGTATCTATTATATATTTTACTGTTTGTATATTAAAAAAAAAAAAAATGTTATCTTTACGAAAATCTTAATTGCTGTAGTAGGTACCTAATGTTATCACTTACTATTATATCATAGTTGTTTGAGAGATAGGTATATAGATAATAATGAATAATGATGTGAAAAAACATTTTCTCTGATGTGTTATGTGAAGTTGGTGTAGGGTCTGATAAATGCTGATAGGTTATCATTATCTGTCATTATCACAATATACACGAGCTGTTATTTCGTCTCTAGTATAAACTCTTATTTATTTAGATCTCCGTAATTTCTCATTATAATTAATGAATAAAGTAAAAAAATAAATGATTCACTGTGGGTTTTCGATACATTATATTTTCTACGTAATCCCCTTTACGATGTTATGTACGGTTATATCACTATGACGTACCTATATTATATAGTATTGTAAACAAAATACTGCAAGTACACTGTTGACTTCCGTCAGCATAGGTTCCATTGCAAATCGCCATATTTTATGTAACGTGATATTGTTTTCATGACATTTAATTAGTAGTTTAGTTTTCCTATAATGTTTATTCCTATAAATATAGGTACGTCATAGTGATATAACCTAATTGTATGAGTATCATACCTGTCACAATACGATTACTTGAATAATGATTATTTAATATTGTTTACATAATTTCATAAAATGCGTAGACAACAGCGCCAAATTATACTAATACGTTTTTTTCACGAGAAATCAAGAAGATACCTACTCCAATTTGTGGTTAGATAATTTGAAATTGAAAAGAAACATTATCTTGTGGTTACTTGAGTATGGTAGGCAATTGTAATAGGTCCTACCTATAAAATTAATTTCGCCTGTATCGCAGACCACAGCATAATTTAATATATGAATGAGTGTCATATGGTTTTGTTATCGGCCTCATATACTGCTGTGAAAATATATCATTCAGTGTTATCTACTCAGCAAGATGGCGACCGTGTAAATCAATGTAACCTCAATTACTTATTAAGAAAGGTCTCGGTTGGAATTTTCCTACGATTAGGTAATGTTAAATGGTTTATAATTTTGTAGTACTTATTTAGCTTGTGTAGGTAGCTAAGACATTGATGTAACAAATATTTTAGCAGCTTCTTTCAGAGAGGATTTAAGGATGTTCATAAATAGCTGTTTTTGCCACGCTATAATACTAACATAAGTTGTGATCTATCGACTTATATGTATCACAGAATTTTACAGTTAAAAATGAAAAGTTTCAAATCACTACACAATATTTTAGCTAAGCACAGTTTAGTGCGAATCCTACATTATACACGTCAAAAAAACATAATATAAAGAAAGAAAGAAATAAAGAAAAATAGGTTTATTTATCACAGAAACACGTATATGATATACTTACTATAATTACAATCTACCAGTGCTGAAACATTTACATATTAGTGGTTAGACTTGCCACGGAAACAGTTGAAAGTGATAACCAAAATCCGGTAACACCCACCGTGCCACCGCCAAAAGACTTTCATTCCATGAATGTTCTTTCCTATATGGGTTACCTAGCAAGGATATATGAGATTTTGCGAAGGTGTGCTAACGGTCTCAAGTAACGGTAGTTTTCATTTGCTATTCAACTGGACCCACCGCGACATCGATACGGCGAATACGAATTTTTGTTCTAAAAACCTCTTCTATTCTCACATCCGGTAGTAGTAGGATTTATACTGGGCTTATTAAGGCTACTTATGTGGTGTTAAATAATAGTTTTGTTTTTTTTAAATAATTTTTTTTTTTAAATACTTAGTTTTTTTATACTAGTTTTTTTTAATAAACACAAACTTTTAATAATCACATTCATAAGAAAAAAAAGTGAAGTGGGGTATTTTTTTGTTTAATTATGCCCTTAAATAATATGGGCAAAGACCTTCTTCAAAAAACAGAATGCACAGAAATACAAATATTAAAACCTTTATTCCAAAAATTCAGTAGCTATCAGACAATGACCGATAACATTTGACCGTTAAATCAAAAGTTGACAAAGAAATTAAATTGATTGAAATATTTAAGTAATTAAGTCTTTCAGTTATATGAATTTAAATTTCTAATACAACCGCACTGACAAACAGCTGAATCATTGGTTATTTAACCATAGTTTGCGGTTATTATTATTTCCTTATTGTCAAATAAAAATTCTATAGGACACAATAAAAAATACGTGTAATAAAACAATATTTTTCAAATTAATACGCCATACCAGTTACCTTATTATTTTCATATTTTTACAATGAATGAATGACGTATTGAATTAGTAATCCATTACTCTATGAAATCATGACTTTAAGTCACGTAGGAGTTTACATTGGAAGCAATTTTAATTACTTTCTTTCCTCAAAAATTTAATGTAATCATCCTTATACTGGCCGAGAAATTAACTCATTCTGATTGTTACAAAAAAAAATATGAGGCAATTATTATGAGAGCCGCTTTAAACGAAGAGAAAGTACATAGGTATCTAGTTCGGAATATCGTAAAGATCTGATCCGTCCGTTTTCGGATGGTATCGAATCATACATCCCTAACGAATGTAGTTCCTACACGACATACAAATACGGGATTCTTATCTACATTAAGTCGTGCGAACACATAATTTTCAGGTTTTTATCCTCTGCTGCATAGGTAGCAAGCAGTTTTTAGAGTTGCGTTGACAGGGCAAACCCATTTGAGAAAATATTTAAAACGTTTTTTTTTTAAAGCAATATCACTATAAAAACGGTACACAAAATCCAACAATGCAGGTTTCCTATATTGCCTTCGTTGCTATTAATTATTTTTTTAATTTTAAGAGCGTAGCAATTTTTAAACCAGTCTAGTAACAAACACGTTTACTTATACCTACGACAAATTAATAATTGCTGCTGAGAATCCACTCTTTGCATTCTATCTCGTGATATAGTGAGATCGCCACTCAGCTTTGCAACAGTAAAGTTATTTTTGTCGAAGTGTAAAAGTATACTGGAATGCGCAACTCGAAAACCGCTTTCAACTTGAAGCAACGATACATGACTGACTACTTGACAAGCCATTTTCTTTCAGGAATTTTCTTCTTTAGTACGAAAAGATTTTTTAGTATCGGCCAGTATCTGAAAGCAATTAACGAGATAATTGATATAAATTAGTGAGCACGTGCCTGCAATTGTCGATTCATTCACCTTACAAGGTGCCATATCATCCGTCTCTTTTACTTTACTTCAATCGTGTCATGTAAGAATGTGACGCACGACTTCAACGGTTTGCTAATTAACTAAGCTCACAATGACACAAGCCGCGCACGTTTGATTTTCGACCTTATTTCACTGGCTCTAATTATTATAATTGCTCAAGACGCGTGCAGCTTGAATGAGCATTGTATGCGTAAACATTAATCAATGCCATGGGTACGCTTGTGAAGGTCATCGAGTTCGTGGTATTCTACGCTAATCTTCGATAGGTGAATAGATTCAATCGAATATTAAAATACGAGTTACAGATATAATACAATTTACGATACGGGACGGAATAGTTCCATGTCTTATATTTTTTATTCAACATCGTAGCGAGGGCGTGTCAACGTCGTGTGACCGCGAGATAAACAAAACCTAAAATTATACGAGTTGAAAGATATCCATCGAAGTTTTACTTTGAGTGTTTTGTGGAAGCGAAGATTGCGTAACAGCGATGTATCGGTGGTTTGAGGTAGCATCGTTTTAAGATTGTCGATTGAGCGTGTAATAATGCTTTTATTATAATTTATCTGTCGTGTCACAGCCGATTGGGATAACGTGTGCCACTGCGCAGTTCCACCAAAAAATGCGTAGCGTTTTAGAAATATTTATAGAGTAACGAAGGCTGTTTTATAATATGCCTAAATATTTGTATTTCCCTATCCGGTGTTTAAACTTAATTCACGTCTGGCTCAGATTATGTGTTTAAACTGAAAATACCTTCAAGATTGATACTTTTATATTTGACTTTTTGTGAGCTTTATTCTACTCGTTACTTGTTTAAAAAATTAATATATTTATACCAGAATCTATTAGATTCTAATAATCAGAATTTTAAAGTCAAAGTTTAACTATTAGAACGCGGTGGTTTGGTTAGTACCGTAACAGTAACCTAATGTTACCGAAGTAGAAAATAAAGGGGATTAATGTTACCTTTCGAGTAATTAAAAACGTCAATCTCAATGTAATAATTGTTTGAATACAATTGGTATTGGAGAACGCGGAAAACTTGAATCATGGCGTGAATTCAAACAGTTTAGCGTTAAGTCTCCCACGCAAACACCTTTATACTACGAATTAATGATAACGTAAACGCGCGCGTGTGCGTTAACGCCTACTGCTTTCAATGTCAGCAGTAGCCTAAAAAAGATGGATCTACGTGGAATGTACCTACTGAAGATTGAATGCACTGGTTCAATGAAATAATAAAAGAAACAAATACATTTTTAGTTTCTCAACTAAAACTTAATGAATTGTATCCCGTTTAGCTAAAACTTGTTAAGATTTGTGTGTAGATTAGACCTAGGACGATAACAATATCTTTCTTCGTCGAAATACTTGCAAAATTGCCCATAAAAACGTGGCTTATTATTGTGACAAATTAATAAAGACTCATTTGTCTGTCGCAATCTAGGCGCTGAGATAACACACCACGATTTGGATATGGCATGATGCCACCTTCTCGTATCAAACAGTGAACCTGATGGACTAGCGCCAGAATGACTCATATTAAGGAATGCCCTTAAAAATATTTTCTAAATCAATTTCTATGCAATTCGCGGAATATCGCTGAACATGCTGTAGACAATGTATTGAAGCACGTTTAGATTTTACGTTTTGAACTGAAGTACTCTTGAAGGTGGTTCGTGCTCAATTGTCAAAATTATTCTCTAATATCCATGTATTTAGTTTTCATCGTTTTAAAAACGTTAAAATTTTTAAACTTACGTTTTTGTTTTTTCAAACACTAAAATTTTGCACAGTAACATGATTAAATTAATAAATGTTAATCAAACCAAATAATTATGTTTGCCGCATAACAGGCTAACCGCAATAGAACAACCAACAATCAGTGACATTCAAACTGAAAAGTTTCATCTAATTGGCTATTATCATTTCTATCTAGTACACGATATTTTAATTATCATATTTTATCACCGAAATATATTGGTGACGACTGACTGACGCATTTATCAAAAAGTGCGGCAAATTAATTAAAACATGGAAATTATAATATAGGTAGGGAATTGCAGTGTCCGTATCTATAATCTGTCCAATAGGTTAACCAGAGACAAAAAAACAGAACTAAGGCTACGTCAACATATCAAAAGTCTTACCTTCCATCCCGCCGATGAGTTGCTATCCCCCTTATCCTTAAAATATGGCACATTCTGGACCATCCACTCGTATATCTGGGACAACGTGAGCCTGTTATCCTGTGCGGAGGTGATGGCTTGGGTGATGAGATCAGCGTAGGATAGGTTTCCCCAGGCATTCCGACGGGAGGAATTTTTCTTGGTACCTACTGCGGGTAGGGGTGGAGCACCTAGAAAGAAAAGTTTGGGTTACGTCAGTTGAAAAAGCTTGTTGAATTTGGAACATACAACAAATTCACATAATTACAATGGAAACGATGATAGCTACAAAAGTTAATATCTGTGTCGTAGGTATCTGCGCTCGTCTAATCATGAGCTAAGTATTAGGTACTTATTCCATACGAAACTAGTTTTTTTTAATGTGATTTATATTTTTTTAATTGCTAAATCTAAATATTTATATTTTTTAATTGCTAATACAAAAAATTTTGAAATAAGTAAAATAATTTCATTTTTCATGTTACAAAATCTAAAGTTTCGCACAAAATATCACACGCGCTCTCTAATTGCTAAAATTTATTATATCCTGTATGAAATTGTAGCAGTCTTTTATTTTTGTCCTCGAACTATGAGAATAATGTCAGGTAAGTACCTAAATGTCAATAAGTTCATCTTCTCATTAATGGGCTACCGAAATATTTATTATTTTGTTTTGGGACCAGTTGTGACGTGTTTACATTTTTATCGATAGTTTTGGTTTGTTATTTTCCTTGGATGGTAAATTAGTAGGTACATTTCTTGCCAATATTGACGTATGTATTTTAGGTTATTATTATTTATTTATTTACCGTAATTTTACTATCAACTGTCTGTGTTTGATTGTAAAATTATACGTTGGCGCCCAAAATGAGCATTGTAATAATATAGTATCTTATCTGAGAAAATGGATTTCTGGATGACGTTTTATTTCAGTTTGTAGTTTTAGAAATTATCGGATTAGATATATTACAGTACCTACTAAGTATACACGAAATCCAAGTAAGAACTTGAGAATTGTTTAGTTAGAAAGGTAAACTACGCCAATAATAATTTCCTGTAATTGTGGTTATACATGGCAATATATAGGCAATTAATAAACCACACATGGATAATATGACGAATAAACCAACTCAGCCTATGGCAGTCCACTGCTGGACATCCAAGTCCCCCAAGCTGTCCCCCAAGCTGCGCCACAACAACCAGTCCCAGCCACCTTCGGTCTATCTAACTGGGAGGCGTCGTACTACGCCTGCCGATACGTGGTCTCCACTCTTGTAGGACTCGTCTGCTCCACCGGCCATCGGTCCTTCGACAAACATGGCCAGCCCACTGCCACTTCAGCTTGCTTACTCTGCAAGCTATGTCGGTAACTTCGGTTCTTTTCCGGATAACTTTATTTCTGACTTTATCCTTCAAAAAGAAACTCCGAGTGTAGCCCACTCCGAGCATAGCCCACTCCGAGCATAGCCCGCTTCATAGCACGCTGAGCGTCTTATAACGTATAGGTACTGTATATCAATACAATGTCAAGAAAATTCGGGTGCAACAACCTCTTAATGTCAAAGTACTTAGTAGGTGCGGTAGGTGCGTGATCAAAGCTAGCAGGTTGATACGTTATGTAGGGTAAATAAACAGTTGTAGTGATACAATACAAGTAGTGATGTCAAATAACCGTGTAATTTATTCACAAAATTTACTTAATAATTTTAATTATTATGAATAGAATAGTTACTACTCCTACTATTTATTATATACCTACACCATAAATATTACTGAAATAAATGTAATTACTTCAATATGTAAATCAATCAATCTGCCTAGACTTTTCCCAACTATGTTGAGGTCCACTTCCAGACTAAACGGATGCAGCTGAATACCAGTATTTTATATGGAGCGACTGCCTGTCTGACCTCCACAACCCAGTAAGTGTGACGGATTGTCAGACTTTCTGGCTTCTGGCTGGGACAACTGGTTGTCAGACTTTCGGGCTTCTGACGACCCGTAACAACTGTCAAAGATCCACGAATGACAGCCGGGACCAACGGCTTAACGTGCTTTCCAAGACACGGAGGTGTCCCGATATGTAAAGATGGTCACCCATCACCCATCCACGGACCAACCCCGGCAAGTGTAGCTTAACCTGATAGATCGACCCGCGCGGCTATTATTACTTAGCCACGAGTTTTATTAATATCTACACTAAGCTTAGACTTTTTGATTTGAGGTTTGATGTTTTTTTTTTTTTAAGGTTTTCAAAAGAAACCAATAACTTATTAATCCAACTAATGCTAACATTCTTCAAATTGTCATTTTCAACAAGTGAACAACAAAACAATGAATGTACGCTAGGTACAAGTAATTTATGCATTTACTTACCACGTGTAGGTAAGGCGTAACCCCCTTTATAATAAACGCTGCTTAGTTAAGTAAAGAAAGAAAGAAAAATGCGTTTATTAGCATTACAGCAAAAATACACCTCCAAACTATAAAAACAGAAAACAATTATTAGAATGCCAAAAGGGCCTCAGCTTAGCATAATGTCAGAGGGCAACACGTATACCACCTGACGCTGATTTTCAGCTGCAAACCACGAGTGTCATAAAGTAATAATTAGCACCTGTTTAACCATACATTTTTGACGTTTAAAGGTGTCTCAACTTTAAGCAACGTTTACTCTTAACTTTATGTAAAAAAGAATGATTAAATATTTGAGCAGTCATTCTAATTTTTTAAACACCATATAATAAGATCATTTTCATTATTAATCACATATTATTCATTCTGGGTTCTTTATCATCATTCTTTTACCCTTATCGCAATTTATTTGGGGTCGGCGCAACATGTCTTTTCCTGGGTCTTATTTTTTATAATTGCATTTACATCTGGCTACTTTTTTGCTCTGTGTTTTTTATAAAATTTTGTACTTGAAAGGTTTATGTTATTTGTAGTACCTAGACATTGTAGATACCTTTGCTAATACTTTTTTAGGTAATAATACTGTTTTATGGCAACTATTTTACGCACTGTTTCATTGCATTTATATCTATAATGTTCAACTTGGCTAAAAGTAGGTAGGTATTTTTCGTAGCACAAGCTCTTTTTTATTGCTTTTCCCTGTATGTAGTATGGGAAATTTAATTATTTACATTGCTATATGATTCTAAACCTGAAGAGCCTGTCTTTTTTTTTAGCAATCACGTCAATGTCTATTTATTTATCAATCAATAACACTTGACCTTATTACATAATTTAAAAACTAACAAAGACTTATAATATCTTAGAGCCTGTCTTATTTATAATAATTAAAGCAACTTGATACCCTGAAAATTACAGTAAATTGAGAAAGAAATGAATCCTACTATATCCTAACTAATATTATAAAATGTCAAAGTGAGTTTGTTTGTTGGTTTGTTTGTTACGCTTTCACGCTAAAACGGCTGAACGAATTTAGATGAAATTTGGCACATGGGTAGACCATGATCTGGATTAGGATACCTACTTTTTATCCTGGTAAATTACATGACACAGAAGAAGTTGCGGACAAAAGCTCTATAAGAATAATGATTAAATTAGAAGTTTTCATTCAGTGCACCGGGAATTTCGGGAGTGTTTGTAGTAATTTGTGTATTTACCAACATTTAACGTATGTAAATATATTTCATACCTAATTATTTTTTTCGTATTATATGGGTTTTTCGTCATTGATAAAATTATACCTTTGGCATTGTTAAATAAAACTTGCCTTTTAATATTTTTCATACACATAAAGTATATAAACAGTGTGAGGTAGGTACCTACTCATTATGGTTTTCATAATATTTCATTGTTTTCCTTACCCGTTAGTAATATTTATTATTGTAATTAGAATATATCCATGTGTTCTTGTAAAATACTTGTATGTTTGTGTGAGTTTTCTATGAAATGGTGGATTACAAGCAGTTTTGATATTTTCATAAATATGTAAATTAGTTAGGTAATGCCTTACCCCATAACCAATAGGTATGGCTTAATGTTATTTTTCTGTCTTCGTTGGTTATATTATGATTACATAATACAACAACAAAACATTGGAAACAAATCGTCGTATAAATTTTAAAAAGTCCTTGAAAAAGTTTAGGACTTACACTTATCTAATTTGAAAAAAAATGTAGATGAGGATGAGGAAATTTATATGGAGCATTTTAATTAAAATGCACGACAAAAATATATTCTTAAGTAAGGATTTTAAAATTGCTATTATGCTATCATTTGTAGAATTTGTGCTGCGCAAACAATCTTGATATCATTGTTTTTGCGACTTATTTGTATACATACATAGCTATACGTAACTATAGGAATGTCAATCGCGTGGCAAGTAGAGGAAGGTGTACCGATTAATATCTACTACGTTCTTAAGTACCTACCAAAATAGTGATTCTGCAGGTAAATAAAGTTTGTTATTTTTTATTCGTACATGATACGCTTTTGTTTTTTATTGGAATTTTACACGAGAATTGTGTTCGGACTACCTACGTGGGCCGACCTAAATAGCAGCGCGTATCGCGACTGCGACCTTACTACTATCGCTTCGTTGGACAAATTGTATTTACCACTCAGATTCTGATTGGAGTTCTTCTTGGAGCCGGTGTCGTCAGCCGCTTCGACGTAGTTGTCTGGCCTTGGCAGCGGCCACGTGTTGGATCGCGCGCGCGTCTGTGGTTCGAAACCGACCTCTGTCAGCTCGCCCAAAGGTTCCAATTCAATCGTGCCGTCCAACTCCGAGTGCCCACCCTGCGACGACCACGGGCTCTGGTAACCACCGCTCCCCTGTATAGACATGTTGCCCACTTTATCTCGAACAGTGGAATTTTTTGGTAGGTGTGTCGGAATGAGCGCTCACCGGCGCGTGCCGATACCGGCCGTTAGCATCTCAGCGCGCTCTCTTTTCTAATTTTTTACCGATTTCTTTCTAGTTCCAGAAGTTTCGGACCCAGATCGCGAACCGAAGAGGTTATCTGTCTTCTGCTTATCTGTTCTGTTATTCGAAGCCAATAACATGTGGCGTGTCGGTAACGTTCATAAACAGCGAGCGTCGGCCGTCGGGCCGCTCCCGAGAGGCGATTTTCGCTAAATATAAGCGCGGGCGAGGCGGGGGCGGGGCGCACACCACGTGAGCGACTACGCGCCGATTTTCCAATTCATCACTGGCAGGCTAGAGACGCGATAACCTTGTAACGTGGCTCGAATCAGCCAACAACGGGTAAACTATCCTCATATGTAGTCAGCGGCGTCGAAAGTCCCCAAGAATTCGCAAAGTCGGACGTTCTTTCGAGTTGGGTATACTATACACTTTGTAACTTTTCCACACTGATAAGAGTTATCACTTGGTCTATGGGGGATTAATTCACGTGTTATGTGGTTAATTGGGGCATATAACAAATGGGGAGTCACTAAAAGTTGTTTCACGCGAGTCCACGCGGTCAGCGATAGTTTTAACTGCGTAATAAGCAGAGCAGTGCGCGTGACGCGGCAATTCGTCCTCGGCCGCGAGCGGTCGCACGTACACTGAACCGCGTCGCGAGGCGCGCCGCTTGTGCAAATTCCGCTCAGCGGGCGCCGCGTGCGGAGAGGAGGGCGGCGGAGGGCGCTGATAGAGAGAAGTGGCGTCGTATGACCGCGCGCGCCCGCCATCTCGGACGCACTCGCCACTCCGCTGTCCTCCACGCATCTTCACACAACTTCAAACTTAAGAGAAAACTTTTTCAGCTTCTGTTCAGCCACCAGCACACTATAGGCCTGTCCTTGGCCCACACTTGCTTCAGTGTGTGATTGTACCGGACAGCGCGTGTAAGTATCACTATCAGGCAGTCGATGCATGCTTCATTGTTTACATACAATTATTTACACGCGTACAGCCGCCTCGTTGGGAATTAATGAATGCCTATGTAGTTGGCGCTTTAAATCGGGTAAGTATCTAGGTAACAAAAGTAGTAAGTACCGACATATCTAGATAATTGTATCTTGTATATTTCCATTTGACACAGCATTAATTTCTTAACCTGTCGCACGAACTATGATAACTTTTACGATGACTCGTTAACTAATTAAAATTAACTATTCCAGTTACTTAACTGTGTGGCACAATGACTCAATCAGAGTCAGAGGTTTTAAAATAACAATTAAGTTTAATATTAATAAGTGTACTTCGCTAATAACAAGCAGGAGAAAATTAATAAAATAAATGAAATTATTTATTTCTAAATGTGCATCATTCATTACGTGCGCACACATTATTTTTTTTATTTAGCGCGGGCGATATTGGTTGCAAAAAATTTGTCTTTAAAAATAGGTGATGTAAACATATGTTTAAAAAAAATCTAATTCGAAATTATAAATTAAAAAAACACGCACTAATATGGATATCATCAAAAAAATTTTTTAATCAATGCAAATAGAAAAAAGACTTCACACTTATAGTGTAGCCGTCGAGTGTCTACTGCTAGTGCCACATTATTGCCATTAGACTCGTGTCCCCGGAAACACTTCAAAGTAGGTACCGGCGATCTTCCCCTTGGAAGATCTGACAGCTTATAAATGAAGTTAATCAATATTTTATCAATAATTACTTTAGGCCAGTTCGTAAAAAGGCTACCCAACTTGTATAAATAACAAATACAAGAATTTTATAACGAACGTTTCTATTAGTAACTTTTTTACCCGACTACGGCTAAGAAAAAAGGATTATGATTTTGACCGGTATGTATGTATTTATGTATGTATATATGTTCATCTGTTCCCTCCTATCTTCCAAACCACTTATCACAATTTGACAAATGAGGTATCGTTAGACAAATTAAAAATCCGGAGTCACACGTAATCTGTTCGATTTATGCCCTAACACGTGTGACTCCGGAATTTTAATTTGTTTGTCTGTGGTGTCTTGTTTATACCTAAAAGGTATAAATAAGACACCACAGACAAACAAATTAGTCGTAGTTGGGTTTTAGTTTTTATTACTTAAATTTTTCTCATTTATGGATTTTCGTTTATGAGATTGATAAACTCCAAAACCGTATGTATTTAATGGAGAAGGTTTTAACAGTAATGCGTTTTAATAATACGCATTTAAAGTCGCGGGCAGAAGCTAGCTTCATGCTTTAAATTCTTTTCCCTTGGTGAAAGAGTTTTCGGAATCGGATCAGTAGTTCCGAAGATTAAACCCCAACATACAAACTCACAAATATTACCTCTTTGTAAGTATAGATATATTTAAAAACGGTGACAAAAAAAAAGCGTAGCAACCTAAAAGTATTTGCAAAAGGAAATGTCACCCTTTTCGCGTAGAGCCCTCTACGTGCGTACTACGCAGCTACGTCGTAACAGCGTATGGGACTTCGTAGCTGCGTAGGGGTAACTTCCCTAATTATTTTCTTATTGCTAATGAGGATTACTGACAACTCATTCAGAGAGGCAATACCCGGTTTTTTAAGAACGTTGGCATTTAATTTCCCTACATTTTTCACAAGTTTTACATTTATTTACATACAACGTTTATTTGTCGCTGATAGGAGACTGCGACTACATTTTGAGCGTTTTTTTTTTAAATTTGACTATGAAGTGATCGGTTACTTAGAAAACTAGTTAATACGTAGTTGAAATGCCTACACGACCTACTACGCGGTTGTAGCAGTGCAAGTAAGTTTTCCGGAAAGGTGTAAATTTTGGATAAAAATACCTAAAACGAATTTTTATTACAATTTGTTTAGTAACTTTTGGAATAAAGTGATAGTTATTGTAATGGTTTACTGTTACGAGTCGTAGCAAACATGTAGCAAGTTCCCAAAAATTTAATCAAAAAACCTAGTTAAAATTATTAATAAATGATTATGTTGGTTGCTTTTAACCATGTTCGTTTTTGCTATACTTTAGATTAGCCTAAAAAGTCCCATGTAAACCTAAGTCACTAAACCTACCCTGCTGCTACGCGGCGTAGCTCGTAGCACCTCCCCCGAAAACTTCGTAGCCTTTAAGATTTATTCCCAAAAATTATTATTATTTTATTGTTTACGGAAATGTTATTGATTTTAATTGAATTAATGACATACATAAACTCACGCCTTCTTCCCATGGGATGGGCAGAAACTAAAGAACTCCACCTGCTGTCCTACGATCCTTACATACTCCTTTTGTCTCGTTTACGTTCATACATCAGAGAGGCAATTCCTGTAATTTTTAAGAACGTTCGCATTCGCACCTCATTCGCAGTCTGTCAAAAATACAATCAATTTACCAATATTTTTGACAAGTTTGACAGATTGCGATTTGAATGTGAACGTTTTATAAGTACGAGAATTGGTCTTCAGTTCATACACGCACGCCGCAATTAATTAATTGATAATTATTACCAGTACTGGTTAGTCACAGATAGTTAGAAACAAGGTGCACTAAAAAGTAGACTAGAAATGGTTAAACTTGAGTTATTTACCTACTTTAAAATATATTCAATACGGAACTACTTTAAGATACTCGTATAAATAAAACATTACCTGCCTCAAATGATGCATAAGAGTCATAGGTCCAAATTAAATTAACCTATAAATAAATTAATATGTTTAATTTCAAGGCAAGTTACCGTTATTTAAAAGACAATAATGATGCGTTTATACATTAATATTGCATGTAATTTTTAATTTGCATGTCTGGATGTTACATAGTTAACTTACGAAATATTAGCTTCGTAGTTCTTCGTAGTTTTTGAGTTTATTCATTACAAATAAAAATACGAATAAAATCAAACAAATCAATACTATTCTTGGTTAAAATGGGTCCTCAGACACATGTTTTTTCTTGATGAATAACCTTGCGTCAATGTTTTGCGTCAGTGAATGAATAAAGGTTGCTAAGTTTATATTTTATAGGTCAGGCATATATTTATGATTATAAAAAATAACTTACTTTCAATTCAAGTACGATTTCTCAACCAATTTGTGCTAAACATCCAAATCCGTTCAGCCGTTTTTGCGCTAATCCGGAACATACATCCCGACAAACGGACAAACATTCTAACACCTATATTTTCGGCATGAGACTCGTGCCCACAACTCATATAAATTACTTTAAAAAATGTTTTAAAAAATATGCAATGCAGGTACACTACGTAGGTAGGACTTTGTTACTATTTTACTATATTTTATATTGATGATGATAGTTACATTTCTATTTACTACCATATTATATTCATTTCAGTACATTTGAAACAGATTCTTTGTACCTATAGAGTGCACAATGGTCCACCTTAAGGACTAAGTGCGGAAACTAAACCCCATAACATAGAACATAGAACCCATAGAGTCTATAGGACAGCCGGCATTTTTTAGTATAGAGTGACAAATTCTGTCTGTTAAAAAATATACCTATTACAATATCGTTACGCACATCCGAAAAAGTTCTTGATTGTTTTATCGAACATAACAGTATTATTGTATCTAGGTATACATTTCCCAATAAAATGTAACCCTGCAAATGTTGGGTAGTTAATTTATTAGGGGAAGAAGCCTTACCGGCTGCAATTAAGCAGTTGAAATGGTCATTACAGAAGATTAACTGGGTACACATGTGAAGTTCTCGAAGAAAAACCTTTGAAGAAACTTTATACTATAGCTATGGGTACTTAGATCGTGAAAGATTTTCGGTAAAAGTTTTATAACTCGAAGGCTCGATTCGTGAAGAGATTGAACGGTTAAATTGTGGTACGGGTTGTGATTCGCGGGTTTGGTTTCCGAATGGATTAAATTTTTTTGGCTTCTACATATGGAAATGTTTTAAGTTCTTTCCATATAATTTTATTGAGAAAACGATTTCAGTTTGACGGGTATGCATTTTGTAGACAATAACGTGGCTCTTGGTTAGAATTACGTTGCTGTGGTCTGTCTATTTTATCATCAAGCTACTGTCAACCAAATTGACTGCCAATTTTGAACACTTCGTTCATCATCTGCCTAGCCTTTTCCCAACTATGTTGGGGTCGACTTCCAGTCTAGCAGGATGCAGCTGAATACCAGTATTTTACATGGAGCGACTGCCTATCTGACCTCCACAACTCAGTAACTGGATAATACGATACCCCTTGGTAAGACTCGTTGTTAGACTTTCGAGCTTCTGACGACCCGTAACGACTGTCAAAGATCCACAAATGACAGCCGGGACCAACGGCCTCGGTATGTAAAGATGGTTTGAACACTTCCTTGTCTGAAGTTATTAAAAAAATCACACTTAGCTTGTAAAGTTTCATAGGTATAATCGTCAAATTAAAGTACTCGTGTGTAACCAACCCCTACCAATCAGCGTCGTTTATGATGGCCACTTCCCTTCCACTGTCCCATGATCCCGTTCCCCTACTCAAGAGGAAATAGGAAATCACATGATATTTCCTACACTTCATCATTTATATCGCTCATATGCTATGATTAATATTTCTTCGGGCAAACTGTTCCGATTTAATGGTGGTCATTTGGATATAGCCACTTTTTTAGCAAAATTGTTTTATTGAGTTCGTTTGGAGTTTTGCTCCGGTTTATAACTAGAACTGTGGTTTTTACAGTGGGGTTTGTGTTAAAGATTTAGGTGCTATGTCTACTGTCACAGAGGGCCTTATCAGAATACCAGCGCTGCGGTATTTATTTTTTTAAATATCGCAGCATTATGCTGAGGTAGGAGCCTTTTTGGCCTCGCACAGGTCGTCATCTTAGTATTTTGTTAGTTTTAATTTTATTTTAATTAAGTACTTACTGTATATTAAGTACTGCTTGTTTTCCTGTGCGTGTCCCAAATAAAATATTTTTCTTCTTTCTTTCTTCTACTGCATATTGTACTAAAATGACGTCTACACATCACTTACTATTTGAAGCTTGAACAATATCAAGCCCGCTTGCCACATTATAGAAGTTGACTCTGTTGACAGTTATTGCTGACTGCAGTACTAGCTGCTGCAGCCTTTCGGCTGAACAGATGTATTATGATATTCTGCCGAAACATCATAGAATAATAGAATAAATAGAAGAGAACTATGATCATAATAAGAATAAAAAAGAAGAAGAGTTTATTTGGACACAACTCGTGAAACACAAAATACAAATAACAAAATAAAAAGTGAAAAATAATGTTTAACAACAATAGAGTGTGCCTCACGCCAAAAAGGTTCATTTCAGCATTAATGGTATACAGATAATGTCTGACGCTCTGGTTTCATCTGCTGTGCAGTAGACGTTTATCAGCTGGTCTGATGATGATGATTATATTTATGACCAGTTTCTTTATTACTTTAATTCATGCAAAAAAAAACCACCAAGAAGTTATTATGAGAGAAATGATAGGATGAAATGGATGCACTCATTGAAAACTGAAAACGATCGTGCTCGTGTGGCAGAAGTGGACAATAATATGAAGGAAAGCCCATACGTATACAGACATAAGATAGAATAGGCTTAAAATAAAATAAATACTCGAGAAAAATATTTGATGCGTGTTGTTTATTCTAAGAGTACATTTGGCAACTTCGACACTTGAGTGCATCGAGTGAGTGCAAGTGGGCAGTTCTCATTTTAATTTGATAGGTTTTTTTTGGCTGTTTATAATAAGAAGACAGTAATAATAATAATATAAACTGTTTCTGTTTATTCAGAAGGTAAATTGATTTAACGTTAGTAAACGAAAGTAAGTTTTCTTTCAGCTAGTGAAATCTTTAGTTATTTGGCTTCAATAGGATCACTTCTGCTGTGCCAAATAAGTTAAAAAAGACAACATTAAACTAAACACCGTTATATTATAATCCAATCAAAAACATAAATGTGAAATGGGAGCCAAATTCAAAGTGTGGTTATCGACTTCGCCGACAAAAGAATTGAGATCTAAATGGCTGCCAAGTTATATAGATAATCCTAAAATTTATATTCTTTCTCTTTCTTTCTTTTTCTTTCTTTCTCTTTCTTTCTCTTTCTTTTTCTTTCTTTCTCTTTCTTTCTCTTTCTTCAATTGGGTTTTTCCATCTGAAATTTCTCAGTGGTAGCCCGGAGTCTGGATTTATGGCCGGTCAAACAGGTAATCCAGACATGTAATGTAATACATGGAACTTAAAACATAACTGGCGAAATGTGGGTGTACTATAGGTACATCTCTGTCACACCCTTCGGGGAATAAACGCTTGATGTTTTGTTGATAAATATGTTTGATGAATGACTTATTAAAAACAGAGTAAAATCAAGTATACAGCAGATTTATTTCCTTCTTTCTTTCTTTCTTTTTCTTTCTCTTTCCTACATTACCAGCAAATAAATGATTTATTTATTTCTTTCTTTCTTTCTCTTTCTCTTTCTCTTTCTCTCTCTCTTTCTCTTTCTCTTTCTCTTTCTCTTTCTCTTTCTCTTTCTCTTTCTCTTTCTCTTTCTCTTTCTCTTTCTCTTTCTCTTTCTCTTTCTCTTTCTCTTTCTCCCTCTTTCTCTTTCTCTTTCTTTCTTTTTCTTTCTCTTTCTTTCTCTCTCTTTCTTTCTCTTTCTTTCTCTTTCTTTCTCTTTCTTTCTCTTTCTTTCTCTTTCTTTCTCTTTCTTCAATTGGGTTTTTCCATCTGAAATTTCTCAGTGGTAGCCCTGAGTCTGGATCAAACAGGTAATCCAGACATGTAATATAATACATGGAGCTTAAAACATAACTGGCGAAATGTGGGTGTACTATATGTACATCTCTGTCTCACCCTTCGGGGAATAAACGCGTGATGTTTTGTTGATAAATATGTTTGATGAATGACTTATTAATAACATAGAGTAAAATCACGTATATAGCAGATTTATTTCCTTCTTTCTTTCTTTCTCTTTCCTAAATTACCAGCAAATAAATGATTTATTTCCTTCTTTCTTTATTTCTCTTTCTTTCTGATTCCTAAATTACCAGCAAATAAATGATTTATTTATTTATTTATTTCTTTCTCTTTCTTTTTCTCTTTCTCTTTCTCTTTCTCTTTCTCTTTCTCTTTCTCTTTCTCTTTCTTTCTTAATCTTTCTTTCTCTTCAAACAGGTAATCCAGACGTAATATAATACATGGAACTTAAAACATAACTGGCGAAATGAGGGTGTACTATAGGTTAGTACACCCTTATTTTCGCCAGTTATGTTTTAAGTCTGGATTACCTGTTAAAATGTGTGTTGTACATCTCTGTCTCACCCTTCGGGGAATAAACGCGTGATGTTTTGTTGATAAATATGTTTGATGAATGACTTATTAAAAACATAGAGTAAAATCACGTATACAGCAGATTTATTTGAAAGAAAGAAAGAAAAAGAGAAAGAGCAAGAGCAAGAGAAAGAGAAAGAGAAAGAGAAAGAGAAAGAGAAAGAGAAAGAGAAAGAGAAAGAGAAAGAGAAAGAGAAAGAGAAAGAAATAAATAAATCATTTATTTGGTGGTAATGTAGGAAAGAGAAAGAAAGAGAAAGAAAGTTATTTTTCACTTTTTTATTGTTTTTTGTGAAGTCGGTTTTTTTTTTTTTTGTAAAAAGTTTTCTTCCACATATATGCTAAAAATAATGTCCTGTTCAAAACATAAAATATACGTATACGCATAAACATAAGTATCGATCTATACAAATATCAGCCTAGCATCTACCATTAATGAGGCACAAGAATCGTAGGTAAAAATGGCGACTTACGTGCGCATGTCTGCGCCCCTGCATATTATTTGATCAACATTTTAGTGTAGCGCGTCACCGCGCATGTCTAGAGTAGGGCTTAAGCTCCGCCCACATGCGCAAGGTCAGTCAGGAAACTATGGCCCTTAAGTTGGATTACCTGTTTGACCGGCCATAAATCCAGACTCCGGGCTACCACTGAGAAATTTCAGATGGAAAAACCCAATTGAAGAAAGAGAAAGAAAGAGAAAGAAATAGAAAGAAAGAGAAGGAAAGAGAAAGAAAGAGAGAGAAAGAAAGAGAAAGAAAGAGAAAGAGAAAGAAAGAAAGAAGGAAATAAATCTGCTGTATACGTAATTTTACTCTATGTTTTTAATAAGTCATTCATCAAACATATTTATCAACAAAACATCACGCGTTTATTCCCCGAAGGGTGAGACAGAGATGTACCTATAGTACACCCTCATTTCGCCAGTTATGTTTTAAGTTCCATGTTTTATATTACGTCTGGATTACCTGTTAACATGTGTGTTGTACATCTCTGTCTCACCCTTCTGGGAATAAACGCGTGATGTTTTGTTGATAAATATGTTTGATGAATGACTTATTAAAAACATAGAGTAAAATCACGTATACAGCAGATTTATTTCCTTCTTTCTTTCTTTCTCTTTCTTTCTCTCTCTTTCTTTCTCTTTCCTTCTCTTTTTTTCTATTTCTTTCTCTTTCTTTCTCTTTCTTCAATTGGGTTTTTCCATCTGAAATTTCTCAGTGGTAGCCCGGAGTCTGGATTTATGGCCGGTCAAACAGGTAATCCAACTTAAGGGCCATAGTTTCCTGACTGACCTTGCGCATGTGGGCGGAGCTTAAGTCCCTACTCTAGACACGCGCGGTGGCGCGCTACACTAAAATGTTGATCAAAGAATATGCAGGGGCGCAGACATGCGCACGTACGTCGCCATTTTTGCCTACGATTCTTGTGCCTCATTAATGGTAGATGCTAGGCTGATATTTGTATAGATCGATACTTATGTTTGTGCGTATACGTATTGCAGTATTACCCTGCATAAAATCTTCGAGCCTAAAACTTTTTTACTTCGCTGGCCATCGATGTTGTCGTTTTTAATCGTAAGATAATTTCAATTTTTTGAATTTGAATCTGACGTGAAGAAAGATGAAGAATTTTTTATTGGCAGCCGTCAGTCGCGGTTTTTTCTCATGAACGCAAGAGCTCTAATTCTTCAAGTAATTCCCGGCGTACTATGCTGAAAGATTTGCAAAATAATTATTTAATTATAGTCTTTATTGTTGTGTCCACGTTTCCTTGTTTTACGGTTAAAAACCAGTGAAAAGGCCTATTTTGGCCTTTATCGGTGGGGTATTGGGAACCCACCTCGTTTCCCCGTTTCGCCATAATCCTGGATCAGGCGCCCCGGCGGCGCAGTTGACTGAGCGCCGTGCCACGTACAAGGAATACCGCCTCTTGACGTACCGCACGGTCCAGGAACTAACCACCTCGGGACTTATTAACTATTTATTTATCCACTGCGAAGCGCCGTTTTCTCGGATTCTTCCACGTTGCATTGCAAACTGCAGCTGCTGTAAACCCTTCAAGTTTTCCCTTCAAGTTCAAATACGTTCAAGTTTATTTTTTACGCGTAAATAATCTCGTATGCAAATTAGACTAAGCTGGCATTAGGTCAACCTTCGGTTGCGGTTCCTTATTCGATGCGTTGCGTTTGCGCTAGTAAGTTATGGTTTTTATAAGCTTTTGCAATCGCTGATACACACCGAACTCCCACGCGTAACTAAATTTACCTAAGAGTTCTATTCCGAAAGTTTTCCTTAACCTAATTACGCTTGATTCGGCACCACTGTCTCCATAGCCGCGACTAAATTATATTTCATATTCGCCTTTTTTATATTTTTTGTAAAAAGTGTCTGTCTGTATTTATATTACAAAAATTATACGTGTTCAACGAAGTGTGTCTATTTATTTCGTTACAAATGGCGCCCGAATTAAAAGTAAGTAAATTATGATATCCCTATGCATACTTAAATATTTTTTTTGTCAGTTTGTGTGTGGTGCTCTTTCAGGGCAATTTTAATCTCTATTTATTTTTCAGAGAAATCATTAGTTTCTTTTCTCACCACGGATGCCTGCTTTTGCTGAACGACTTATGAATATTTGAACGGCAAGCCGGTCAAATGAAGTTTATGTATATTCTTAATGTGATGTGTGTGCAATGTTATTTAAAATAATTATTTTGTAACCATATTGAATGACCAATCTTTCATTTCGTCCCATCAAATATATATCAATCCTGAATTTTATTTATCTCTTGTAGTAGTTGTATTTAGTTCCCTGTAGTGTGCGTCTGTGGTGTGAACGTAATAGGCTTCGTGTTCAAGGTAAGCGTTTGTGTGTCTGATTTTTCTGCTAGATGTCTAGCTTGTTTTTTCCTTAGTCCAGCTATCTTCGTTCCGTTTTTTTTGTGTGATTTCCGTGATCCAGCATGGCCGACGAGGATTCGTCCATTGGTGAAACCGCCCATGGAGAGAGCCTTATCATTTCTAGGCCCCCCCCAATCCCACCTAGGAGACCTAGGACTGCTGAGTCATCAGGCTTACCATCCCCGATCAAATCCGACGAATGTCCATCTTATCCCCGTAAACAAATATCTCTCACGAAGTGGAAAATTGACTTTTCTGGGAACACCTGCGTCCGTGAATTCTTTCTCTCGATAGATGAATGTAAGGAAGCGGATGATATATCTGATCATTATCTGTTGAAGCGCTTCCATGAAGTTTTGTCAGGAGCTGCACTGAAATATTTTAGGTCCATTCGCCACCCACTCCTGTCATATACAAAACTTAAGGAGTCTTTCGTGAAGACATTCGGAGTCATAGATTTTGAGTTCAAAACTGAACAACAGGTTCGAAACATGAGACAGAAATCAGACCAATCGGTCAGGGATTTCGTCATCCAGGTCTCATATCTTAACGATCGCTTAGCCAGTCCCATCCATGACTCTAATTTACTTGATATTATTATGCACAATATGCACCCTAGGTTTTTCCCTTGCTTGTCAATCCACAAATTCCATGATTTAGAGTCGCTTGTTGATATGGCGTCACATTTTGAGAGCTTCTTGCCAGGAGCGTCGAAGTCGGTGTCCAACGTCTCTTCTGAGATACAGTTATGTCCTAAATGTAGAAAGGACGGACATTCGTATCGTAACTGTCCAGATTTCCCTGGTAGGCTCTGTTTTAGATGTCGCACTCCTGGTGTAATTACCCGGGATTGTCCAAACTGTAATCCAAAAAACGTGTAGACCATCGGCGACACGCCTCATCCCGTACAGTGTCACCGGTGATAGCCAACGATTCATCAGACAACCGACCATTCGTTGAAATATTACTATGTAATCGCCCCATTAGGGCTTTGTTGGACTCAGGCGCACAGATGTCTCTTATTAGTGATATCCTCATTCAGGAACTAGGTATATCTCGGATTTCCAATGTTTCGTGTCCGCGGGTTATTTCCGCCAACAATTCACCCATCGATATTTTAGGGAGTGTTTGTCTCCCGGTCCAATTTAACCGTACAACTTTCACGCATGAATTTTTAGTTGCACGTTCTACTACGTCTTCAATTATCTTAGGTATAGAATTCTGGAATAAATTCGGTTTAACTTCAGTTTTTAGTAAGGCTTTTAATAAAAATATTAAAGGCAATATGTACCTTCCCGCTTTTAACCATTCTCCGCCTCTGGTTTCTTGTGTAAATAAAGCTCGATATGTACATCCCCGCAATGTCCTATTACCCGACCAAGAGCGAGGTCTACAACGCGTCATTGACGAATTTGAGGCTATTTCGTCTGATAAGATTGGGCTCGGTAAAACTACTTGGCTTTCCCACAAAATTAATACAACAGGAATGCCAATTAGACAAAGATTTTACCCTCTTTCACCGGTCAAATTAAAAATTATTAACGACGAAATTGATAAGATGTTAGAATTAGGTGTTATCCGTCCCTCTCGTTCTCCTTGGGCCAGTCCTGTTGTAATGGTTACAAAAAAGGACGGGTCTGTTCGCTTCTGTGTCGACAGCCGTAAATTAAATAGTGTAACCATCAGGGATTCGTATCCTCTACCTCGTATTCAAGATATCCTTGACAATCTTCGTGGTGCGAGATATATAAGTTCTCTCGATTTCAGGAGTGCTTTCTGGCAGATTCCTCTCGCGGATAACGAGAGCTGTGAGAAAACCGCTTTCATAATTCCCCAACGCGGTTTATTCGAGTTCGTCAGAATGCCATTCGGGCTCACAAACGCTGCTTCAGAAATGCAACGCCTAACTGATATTATCGTTAACTTCGAATACACTTCTACCAGCGACGACTGTGTTTTCGGATACGTCGACGATTTGATTTTGATATCTAAGGATTTCCACAGTCATCTTGCACTCCTTAGGAAGGTACTAAACCGCCTCAAAGAAGCCGGTTTGTCTATAAACTTAAAAAAATGTGAATTCTGTAAGAGTGAGCTAAAATACTTGGGATACATCGTCAACGAAAAAGGGCTCCAGACTGATCCCAGTAAACTGGAAGCTATTCGCGATTACCCCACTCCTACTACCGCTAAATCTTTGCGCGGCTTTATAGGAATGTGCTCTTACTATAGGCGTTTTGTAGATGGTTTCTCGTCCATAATTGCTCCTCTTACAGCTCTTATTGGAAAGAGGAAGGGTCGCGATCCTATAAATTGGGACGAAGCTGCCGAACAGGCATTTTTTAAGCTGAAAGAAGCATTAGTCAACACTCCAGTGATGGCTTGCCCTGATTTTGCCAAGCCATTCATATTGCAGTGCGATGCTTCGGCTGTCGGTCTCGGTTCGGTCCTATCTCAAAACGTTGACGGTGTAGAACATCCCATTGCGTATTACTCCCGCCTATTTTCCAGAGCGGAGCGCAATTATAGCACCACTGAACGCGAACTCCTATCTGTTCTGGATTCCATAAAGCACTTCCGCTGCTATTTAGATGGAATGAAATTTTCGGTTATAACCGACCACATGGCTCTGAAATGGCTGCTCACTTTAAACAACCCATCGGGGCGTTTAGCTCGATGGGCCACCGTCATTTCACAATATACCTTCGATATCATCCACCGCAAGGGAACACAACATGTCGTCCCGGATGCTCTATCCAGGATCTATACTAGCCCTATTACGTTCGACCAAGGTCCTGAACATACTACCGATAGGTGGTACAAAAGGATATATGTAGGCGCACGCGACACGCCACAAATGTTTCCTGCTTACGCCATTCAGGACGGGGTGCTCTTGAGACGGATGCCCATCTCCAGCCCTTTATTATCTGATCCCTGGCGCGTCGTATTGCCGGCTGAGAAAGTTCCCAACGCCATTTGGGAAGTGCACAACAATTTCCCTTCCATACATCCCGGCGTTACCAAGTCTTACCTTAAGATCAAGGAACTATACTATTGGCCGAATATGTTTCGCGACGTCACCGAAACACTGAGACAATGCGACGTTTGCAAAGCCTACAAAATCGCCAATACCCAACCGCGTGGACAGATGAGATATCCAAAGGAAGTTTCTTTACCCCTGCAGCTTATTTCCATAGACGTAATTGGTCCGTTGCCTATCGCCTACTATGGCTATCGATATATTCTATCAATGGTCGATGTGTTTTCAAAATATGTCTGGTTGATTCCTCTAAAAAAGGTAGACGCAAGTTCCCTAATTAAAGCCCTGGAATCCGAGATATTTTTTAACTTCGGAGTGCCACGGGCGATTCTTTGCGACAACGCTACCGTTTTTCGTAGCAACCGTTTTTTAAATTTTCTTAGGTCCTTTCACATCGACTCACCAATGTATACACCCTACTATACGCCACAGGCCAATACCGTAGAACGCTATAACCAAAGCGTCGTCACGTGTCTGAGCATATTGGTTGGTGAAAACCAGAGAAATTGGGCGAAATTATTACCCAAAGTCAAATTATATCTCAACTCCTGCATTAACTTGGCTACTGATTTTACGCCTAACTTCCTCATGTTCGGTAGGGAAGTCCTTATAGATCCCGCTCGTGCGCATAGTCAGACTCGAAGCACCAATTTAGCCGAGAGTCGGTCCCAGCACGCGTCTAATCTATCTTCCCTCGCCGAGGTTTATGCTAAGGTCGCCGATAATCTATCCATAGCTTTCCTCCGAAATTCCCGATCTTATAACACCAACCGTTCGGCTATCACCCTCAACCTCGGTGACGTTGTATGGAGACGAAATTTCTCTAGGTCTTCAGGGTCAGACTATTTCTCTGGAAAATTAGCGCCCCGTTTTATTAAGAGCCGTGTAACCAGAGTCATCTCTAGAACCACGTATGTTCTCAAGGACTGTGATTCCGTCCATTCAGGACAGTACCACATAAAAGATATCCTGAAATGATTGCCTTTCCTCTTTATTCATCAACTGAAATACACTAGTCGTTCTATATTTTTTGTTACATAAATTTCAAAAATTATTTCAGAACTTTTTAGGTAGGGACCCATTTTAATCGGCCATGCCATGCGACCTTCATTTCGTATAACTGACATTTTTTCTTACATTATGTCATGTCATTCTAGTTGCCGTTGTCAATTTATAAAATTACTACAAATAATTAATACGTTTATTCTGAAAATGGTAAGCAGATCCCTTTAAAATGTAATAACTAACTTAGAACATTCTCGAAACGCTATTTTTTTGCAAGGAAGCTTGCGGGGTACCTTGTAAACATTTCGCTTTTATTCTCTATCACTAGAGCTTGGATAGTGCTTGGATAGTGTTTTATCGCCAGCAGTCGTTTATTTCCTCTTTACCCGACCGCGGTGAAGACGAGTTCTGTTCCTCTATTCCATAACATACTTAATTATAATTTATCCGACTGATACGATCAAGAGGGTTGTGTTTGACCTCTGGGCATGTCCCGGAGGCAAAACGCACCTTCTAATCCTACTCATCACACTAGTCAGACTCTAAGCCCTGACTTAGTTGAAAGTCGGACTATGATGTAGACTTAGGGTCATTAAATATAAGGTTGAAGTCCCTTATTTGTTAGACTGGGGTTTTTTTTTGGGACTCAGGCTCCTCTTTATAGCTTGATGTTCTTCCTTTTGGACTTAGGTTCTTGTTTATAACCTGATGTCAACCCCTTTTGACCTCGATATATATATTATATTTCTTTCAACTAGTGTTGTCCTTTTGTTTATTTTGAATTCTTAATCCTCTTGTTCTATCCTTAGTTATTGTATACCTTTCCCGATAGGTCCTGCGTAGGTTTAGCAGGCACATCTGGAGGCCTTTTGCACTTCGATGGTCTGTTAAGATAGAATAGGTTAGTCATTAGTTTAGGCTAGGTTACCTATAGGTTATTTAGGTGTTAATAGTTTTATTTCTCTTCTAGTTCTCTCAAGTGAGCTGCTCCCTTCTCTCCTGATGCTGCTACCCCCCTCTACCTTCCTCTAGTGACGTCATCCTTATGTCGTTCGTTTCTAGGGATGTTACTCCTTTAGTTATTTTTATCGCCATTATGGATATTTTTTTTTTTTGTTGGAAAGGGGGTACTGCAGTATTACCCTGCATAAAATCTTCGAGCCTAAAACTTTTTTACTTCGCTGGCCATCGATGTTGTCGTTTTTAATCGTAAGATAATTTCAATTTTTTGAATTTGAATCTGACGTGAAGAAAGATGAAGAATTTTTTATTGGCAGCCGTCAGTCGCGGTTTTTTCTCATGAACGCAAGAGCTCTAATTCTTCAAGTAATTCCCGGCGTACTATGCTGAAAGATTTGCAAAATAATTATTTAATTATAGTCTTTATTGTTGTGTCCACGTTTCCTTGTTTTACGGTTAAAAACCAGTGAAAAGGCCTATTTTGGCCTTTATCGGTGGGGTATTGGGAACCCACCTCGTTTCCCCGTTTCGCCATAATCCTGGATCAGGCGCCCCGGCGGCGCAGTTGACTGAGCGCCGTGCCACGTACAAGGAATACCGCCTCTTGACGTACCGCACGGTCCAGGAACTAACCACCTCGGGACTTATTAACTATTTATTTATCCACTGCGAAGCGCCGTTTTCTCGGATTCTTCCACGTTGCATTGCAAACTGCAGCTGCTGTAAACCCTTCAAGTTTTCCCTTCAAGTTCAAATACGTTCAAGTTTATTTTTTACGCGTAAATAATCTCGTATGCAAATTAGACTAAGCTGGCATTAGGTCAACCTTCGGTTGCGGTTCCTTATTCGATGCGTTGCGTTTGCGCTAGTAAGTTATGGTTTTTATAAGCTTTTGCAATCGCTGATACACACCGAACTCCCACGCGTAACTAAATTTACCTAAGAGTTCTATTCCGAAAGTTTTCCTTAACCTAATTACGCTTGATTCGGCACCACTGTCTCCATAGCCGCGACTAAATTATATTTCATATTCGCCTTTTTTATATTTTTTGTAAAAAGTGTCTGTCTGTATTTATATTACAAAAATTATACGTGTTCAACGAAGTGTGTCTATTTATTTCGTTACAGTATATTTTATGTTTTGAACAGGACATTATTTTTAGCATATATGTGGAAGAAAACTTTTTACAAAAAAAAAAACAACCGACTTCACAAAAAACAATAAAAAAGTGAAAAATAACTTTAGTTTCGGAAGTCGGTGTCTTTGCTGGTGTATTTTCATAATTGACGGAGTAATCGCGTAACATACATACCAAAAAAAAAACATACAGTGAATTGAGAACCTCCTCCTTTTTGAAGAAGTCGGTTAAAAATATATTTACAATGCATGTGCTCGAAAAGAGCGTTTTCTAGGCAGCCAAATTGTGCGGAAAGAGCCACTTTTTTGCAATGGTGCTTTTTACTTTTCAGTTTTAGGGTTCCGTAGTCAACAAGGAACCCTTATAGTTTCGCCATATCGGTCCGTCTGTCTCTCCGCGGCTTAGCTCAGAGACTCTTAGTACTGGAAAGCTGTAATTTGGTATGGGTATACAAATAAATCACGCCGACAAAATGGTAAACCAAAATGAAAAAAAAAATTGTTTATGGTGTCTATGCCGATAGTGACATTAAAATGTAAATCCGGAATGGCGGCTGGGAAAATTTTGTTTTGTTTTACATCGTACGTGAGAAGGAACTTCATTCCTGACGGGGGTCCCCCGACCGCACACGTTGATGTTATTACCTACTTTCGACATAATGCGATCTAGATTTTCTAGAACAATTCGTAATTATTTAACTTCAAATATGAAAGAATCAATAAACAATCGCTCACCAGATGATTACAATAGTACATTACTATTACTGTCGCAGCCTGCAACTGACGCATTGATGGACGATCTTGAAAATGTGGACCGAGGCACACATAAGTGAGTTCATCAATGCTTGGTTGCGGCCAAGACTTAAATAGTACTTTTCTCAAATATGCGCAGAAATTCAAACATAGTAAATTATATATTCCAGAATCAATGTCGGACCATGATAATTTTTCACGCGCCAATATGTTCACTTGTTTATTCTTTTAGGGAAGGTGCGTATTTACGCGACCAGGTTTTTTACACCACGTTTTTACTTGTAAGTAGGTACTTACGCCGACCAAGTGCCGACCCGAAATACTCGCAAGACTTCAAAGTATTTTGCTCCGTCGACTCTCGACGCGATTCTGCTCCTTATTTATATCAAGTTACGGATCAATGTTCTATGCAAGTATTCTTTCTTCCGTACATTACTGTCGCGGCCTGCAACTGGGCTATTGATGGACGATCGTGAAAATATGGGCCGAGGCACACATACGTGAGTCCATCAATGCCTGGTTGCGGCCAAGTCTTGTATAGAACTTTTTTCAATCTCACAATGCGCGGAATTTCAAACTAAGTAAATTAATTATAATTTCCAGAATTAATGACGAACAAGGATAATGTTTCACGCGCCAATATGTGCATTTGTTTCTTATTTATTTTAAACGGGTTATTCCCAAAGTACCCCATTCTTTTGATCTAAAAAGATAAAAATCTCATACATTACTTCCCAAGTTCCCAAGGAATTTGTATTATTAAAAAATACTTATTATTTTATTCCCATTCTGCTCCATAGGTATCTTGAATTATTCTCAAAGTACTCCGCGGATTATTCGTTATCAATCTTTAAACTGCTCCATAAACAGCTCTATTTGCACAACAAATCGAAATTTAAATAAAATCTTTTCTCAAACATGCTTGGAAATTCTAGCATTATTTTGATAAACTTCTTCGAGATAAATCAAAATTGCTGTACTGGTCAAAAACAAGTGACGATGCGGTCAGTGTGTCGTCTTAGGGGAATTATCTGTTGTGTTGTGTTATTTGAAAATGGAACGAACTTTTTACTTCAACGCGCAACGCATCAAAGATTTTTAATCAATGGGACTCACGTTACTCTTTCACAAATGCGATCATGATCCTTATTGGTAAGGTTGCACGGAACAATTTCCTATGAAAGTATTTTTTTACGTTTAGGTTTAGAAGTTTTTTTTTGTAAACGCTATTGTAATCTTTATTTCTATACATTTCTGCTCAATACAATCTGTAGTACTTCTAACCATCAATTTTTCAGTATAAAAATATTTCCAAACATCAAAGCCGTTTAGAAGTAGTAGGGAAATATTAGCCAAAAATTGCATTTTGTTAAATATTTTTTAAGGCAAAAGTATTAGTCATACGAAAAAATTGCTCAATACAAAATGTTGTACATGAATCTATCGCAAACATATATTTTTTTCAGACCGTTAATGAGGAGTAGGCTTTTTAAAGTGACCGTGTTACGGTACTAAACGGGACTAAGCGCCTTAAATAGATTTTGAGTTATTGAGGGGTGAAAAGTAGCTCCAAATGGTTCGTGTAATATAAAACACGGCTGTGCAGTTCTTTTCTTGAACTTGGCTTGACACGCGGCCGCATGTCTAGATTATTATTATGTCATATTTTATGTTGTCTTTTTAGAAAATTTTAATATAATGTCAAAACTAACTACGTACGTACGTAACGTTACATATGTTTGTACTTGGGCGCGTCATTTCAGAGTGGACGGTATTAATCTGAATTTTGCAAAATTACAAGCTTATATTGGAATTCTGAAATACTTCGGTAGGTATTCATGCAAGTTAATGGTAGATAGCGACGCCTTGAATAACTAATACTATAATAATTCTAATCTTGGCAGACGGAAATCAATTTATTTAAATGGCATTTAATTATCACGGCACTATACGGATGACGTCTTTTGAAGAAAAAAACTATTAAATACCAATAGTTGATATTTTAAGATATTATCTTGGTAATCTTCAGAATTTAGTGAGCGCTGCCTGGTCTAGTAATAATTAAGACAACATTATTATAATAGTATGAGAATATTATTATTTTTATTTGATTTAAGTAGTCTGTATATAAATTAGGACGTGAGAAAAAATCAAGCTGCCTAGCTTTTTCCCAACTATGTTGGAGTCGGCTTCCAGTTTAACCGGATGCAGCTGAATACCATTATTTTACATGGAGTGCCTATCTGACCTCCACAACCCAGGTACTATAATAGGTAAAGTGATACCCTTGGTAAGTCTGGTTGTCAGACTTTTGGGCTTGTATCTACCCGTAACGACTGTCAAAGATTTGTGAATGACAGCCGGAACCAACGGCGTAACGTGCATTCCGAGGCACGGAGGGTTGTCGATAATATATAGTCTTGTCGTAGTTTCGTTTGTCGAAGTTCAGTTTGGTAGTCTAGTGGATGGTCAATTATCCACGCAACGACCGCGGCAAGGGTAACTTAACCTTCGATCGATCCTTGCGGCTGTTATAATTTTTCCACAAACCCCTTATTGTTCAGTTCAATTCAACAGATCAGGGGGCTTAACACGGCCACTTTAGCAGAATCATAATAGGAAAATATTATGAATCATCGTAAAATGTTACAAACTAACAATTCATAATATGATCTGCATGCAATTCATATTAAAAAATAATTCATCTGCTTGACAGTTTTCAATGGAGATTCGTAAAATGGTCCAAAAAATTTTGAATTGCTTTTGTGTCTGTTTGATTTATGTGATTTCTTTGGTGTGTTCGGGACGCAGAGGGTGATCTTCAATTAAGGTTATATTTATTACATTCGAAAACTGTTTTATTCCGTTAAGTACAGTAAAAAAGCTTAAATTAAATCGTATAAGAACGGCGTTGTGCGACCGTCCAGAGACCCCAAGAGAAGTGAGGTGGACGGAAGCGGATGTTACCGACCACTGATGATGACACTGACACCGGCGCGCGGCGATGGAGACTGTTAATGTTGAGCCAGGGTTGCCCACAGCGAGGCACAGATGGCGCTAGCAGTCGCTTCTTAACAGTGTCAAATTAGAGGAATTGCTAATGACAGCTGGGAATTCAGGAAATAAATTGCTTTTAGAGGAATTGCTAATGTGGCCGTTTTAGGACCCCTACTCAGTATAAAAATACAAGTTTACTACATTGTAACATAAACTGCATTCTAAGAACAGTAAAACGAATGTTCGGAGCTCCCTAGGATATAGGTATATTTATATTTCTCCGAGAGTGTAAAGGTGCTTTAAAAGCAGGTATTTTTAAAACGGCGTCTCTGAACAAACGGGTCAATGGATTTGAACTTTGAAAGAGAACGAATTATCGGACAAAACCAATGAAAAAGAACTATGTATAATGTTGGTAGATAATTATTAAAAAAAATAGTATAGGATTACCCCCAAATCGTTGTTTTTTGTGTTTATGTTCTTTTTTTGCGTCATGTTTACATAAACGTATTTTCTTCATAGATTTGCTATATTGATAAATGGTCCATGCGCCCGTCACGTGGTTGTGACGCACACGGGATATTTTATAACAATGTAATAATAATTGATTATTATACATTCTATGATTAACCATTTGTTTCGGCTTTTAGTGTAAAAGATTTCCTTTATAGAGTTGTTTGAAAAACCCTAAAAAATTCCTGTAAAATTACTATATTATAATAGGGTCTTGTGGTAAGGACAAGGGCTATGCAGGTTTGATTTATGTAGTTTACGTTAGTTAGTAGTTCAAGTTACTAAGTTTCTTAGCACTGTAAGTGTTAGCTACTGTAGCAACGTGTGGTATGATCAATCTAATAAAAAAAACCGGCCAAGTGCATGTCGAATCACGCACAATGAAGGGTTCCGTAGCTGGCGTGAATTTATCCAACAAACTTAACATTATAGTAGAAAAACATGTTTTACAATACAGAATGTATGGGGGAACATGTTTTTGCAACTGCAAATTTAAGTTGGTTGATTATTACTCGGTAACTTGTGGAGCCTATCTGTGATAGTTTTCCGTATAGTTTATATAAGTACTACTGCCGTGAATTTTTTCACATATCCAATGTCTGGCATTTGGACACTTGACTCTAACAAAAATGAGCACTTTAAAGCTTAATATTTCCCTGAATCCAAAAATGGTTTTCACAAAGTCACATTATTTTTAAACGACCTTTCCAACGATGCCCCACAACATGAGATTGACAAGAAAAAAAACCTTACGACCTTACCCACTTTACGTGTAAAGGAGGTAAGTACCCTAAAAAAAATATTAACAAGTGTAAGTAACAACAGCCGCACGGGTCGATCCATCAGGTAAAGCTACGCTTGCCGGGGTTGGTCTGTGGATGGGTGACCATCTTTACATACCGAGACTCCTCCATGCCTCGGCAAGCAGGTTACGCCGTTGGTCCCGGCTGTCATTCGTGGATCTTTGACAGCCGTTACGGGTCGTCAGAAACACGAAATATATTTTGCCGCTCGGCTGTGTCGAAGCGTACCAACCCGAACGAATAGGTAGCACCCCTTACTTTCAATAATAAAAAATCTCAAAAATGGTTCTTCCCACAGCTATCCTATATAATATCCCGTAGTATTCTAACTCGGTTTTACATTTTGTTTGGACTTAACTGTAAACGCCGCCAGTAGCTACCTACCTGATTATTAACGGAGTAAATATTTGGCACTCGTTGACATCCTGGTTGATTGCAGTTCTAATGTTTATAAATTAAAGGCACCTTGAAGCTGATGTGTTATTGGCAGATAAGATTATAAAAATATCAGTTTACGTGAAACTACTATAACCAGATTTTTTTTACCCGACTTCATATCCATGCTATACCAACTTTGCTATGATTTATCCCATAGTAAGAACGCTAAGTTCACAAGACAGTGCCATCTTTTGATAGCTTTATCAATCTGCTACGGCATTTGCGTGCTCGAAAAACGTAGCATTTTCCTCTCCCACAGTCTATGAAGTTCCACAATACACTGCAGATGTCGCTGCGCACTTACGCGTATCAAACATAGATGGCGCTGTCCGGGGTTAACTTAGCTCCCGAGAGATCCGAGTGAGGCATCCTTCCCAAAGTTGTACTTTCATGGAAAATCGGGAAAAGCCATCCCGGATACGATTCAGTCGGTTCGGGGCACTCAGCGTGCGAACTTCCCTAAGCTATTCCCTTTTGGCTGAAAACAAAGGGCTGAGTTTAGTGGTTGCGCCTTTACCCTTAACACCTTTTAAGGGCATTGAATTAAAAAATTAATTAAACTGGCGTTTCTCGGGCAATTTTTTGCCTGGTTCACGCTGTGACAAAAACTTTTAAAAGTATTATTACAAGGATTAACGTAGTCGCTGCCGGATAATAATGATCGGTAAGTAATTTTTACCACTGTACTAACACTTTTTTACATATTATTTGAACAATATATATATATATATATAATATACCGTTATACCATACTTAAACCATTTTCTTAATACGTTGTTGCAAAAGGGGCTGAGATTTTTAAGAGAACAGTTTGATAAAAGTTTTATACGATTTGATAGACAAGATGTAAGTACGTATACCTATGAGCAAATAGATATTATACTAATTGGTGTTATCGAAGTTAATAATACAAATACTACCAGCGTAAATGTAATATTGTGATCATTGTGTTAAAGATCCTTTGTTATTTGTAAAAATTAGGATCCATTATAAAACCCTTACCAAATATACTTCATGTTAATTCGTCGAATGTAAATGGAATCTTACCAAAAACCAGTATGAATATTTTATGTGTTTTTAAAATAAGTTCTACCTTTTGTCCGATCCGGAGCTTAATTTCATGTGGATACGGATTATGAAGGAATATGGGTGTATTTTGTGTGAAACTTTTCAAAGCTTTAACTTTGTTCTCAGTGGATAATTACTTATGCACAGTTTATCTGTGGTATGATATGGGCTAATTTTAAAATAACGTAGGAACAACATACCTTAACCGTTCGGTATTTAAAAAATCATCTAACATGAATTCAGAAATGATCAAATGTTGGTATTTTTTTAAATTCATAATTTATATTTTATAACATATAACCCAATAATGACGATGATCCTAATCTTATCATTAAGCCATAAATACCTAAATTATAATCAGTAAGTAGGCTCAAAACATTTAAACAGCAAGATGTAAAGCCGACAAAATTCTGGGAAACGAACGAAAATGGAAAAACTTTCAGGGTCTTCAAATCCCTGAAGAGTCTTGTTTTTTATAAAGTTGGTGGTGTTTAAGGGTTTTCTTATACAAGCAGACTTTTCTCCGTCTCTCAAAGAAAAATGAGGATCTAAGCTCGACCAGGCTTTCAATTTTCGCACGAGGCACATTTTCTTCTAAAATATTCCAGAGGTAGGTGCTAGACGTGATGTGCTAAAACGTAATTTGCCAGTCGGGCAGGTCCTTAACCCCGCAATGATCAAATTGCAATTGTACATTTTTACGCGATTGATACACATTGATGCGCAAATTGATCGTTTACCAAAAATGCAATTGAAGCGATGGAGTCGAGGATTCTGAAAAGTTATGAAGGGAAGGAATACATGTCGTATAGTAGTAAAATATACATAATATAGAACTCTAGTTTATCAGACCGTGTTAGCCATGTGAATGAAAAGCATTATCCTTTGATAGATCGTTTTTTATCATTCAACATTTTTTTTCCAAGTAAAAATATTATAGGCTTGCAACATTATATTTATCGTTTCCCCAATACGATATTGTATTTAATAACATTCCGAGGTGGACCAAATTGGTGAAAGAGATTTTCTCGAATTTATTGTGCCATACGCCCAATCAAATAAAATGGAGTAATAATTTTCCCGATCGTCAAAGGTCCATTTTATTGCAGTGTTTATCGTTTGCCAGTAACATCAAATGTCGAACTTCAAACCGAGCAATATATGAGCATCATAGGGGTAAAGAGGACCATTCGAGATCGAGTCGAATTCGTGACTTAATTGCGATGACAACGAAGTATAAACGGCGCTTGGGGAACCCTGTTTTTTGTGGTTGTTTGCCTTTCTTAACAAATAGTCGGTAGATACTCGGTAAACTGAAAACATTATATTTGCACGAAAACAAGGAGATACTTATTGCTATTCGCAAGTAAATAAATGTTAATAATAATCTACCTATCTATCCATCACTGAAAACAGGTTATTTTAATCGTTTTGTAGATGAAGAAGTAGGTATGCAAAGAAGATACATAATTACATTATTTCCTAAGAAGCTTTCCTTGGGAATTGGAATGATGTAAGCATAAAATTACAGTCATCGCACAAAATCCATTTTTCCACGTAAAATTATTATTAATTCAGTAAACGAAAAGTCACTTTATCTTGTAAAATATCAGTTGAAGACGCTGTTCTGTCGACAAGATTTTACATTCATTTTATCCAAATCCCTCTCATGGCAATCTCTGGAGCATAAAACTGTTCGGGACAGGCCCATTGGATTATTTCTTTTAAAAGAATGGGATTCGGGCCGTGCGATATGTTCCCAACCTAATGTCGACCGCCCCTCTGTCCTTTTGCCAAATACCTTTGATATCGCACACCTGTTGTTGGGAACAACGCAAGATGCCTTTCAATGGGTTTTTATTACGGAAATTCTTTTTTTTTACTTTTCGATGACTATTTTTTTTAAATTATTTATATCAAAACTTACGTCTACCTGCATAAGAGACTGCAAGAAGTTAGCAGGTATATTTTTTGGCCGTTTTATTACTGTTGACGTCGTCCTTGTTTGTTTTAAATTATTATTATTTCCTTTATTTTATTTATGACCTTAGTGCGTACATATTTAAATATCTTAAAAAAATATATATTTAAAAATAATAATTATTATTAATTATGATTATATAAATGATTAAATTATTATTATGACCGGTCAATAATCCATGTACTCCAAGGTTTTTAAAACGTACTGGCGTGATACGCCTTTTTTAGTCTGTTGGTAGTTCTCCAAGCTATAAAATTATGTTCGATTCCGAAAAAAGGAGCATCGCTTTCTCAAACCACAGCAATTACAATATTAAGAACAGATTAGCACGCCGAATCACAAATCATTGTCCATGGCATAAATTAATTCCGTCAGTTTGAATTGATTAGCTAAAACTTTGGGTCACGTAGAACGTTCTACCGAACTTATCTACAATTATAGTCCGCCATTGTTTAATATCCGTCGACACTTTGTACCCTTTAAGTTAAAATTGGAGAACTTGCTTTGATAAGTTTCATTTTAGCTTTGTTGTAGGTATTGAAATGTGTCGCGAAGATAACAATCTTTATAGTGGAACTAATTTCTTCATTGAAATTACTCGAAATGCGTAGAGAAATAGTAGACTCTTGAGAATATTTTAGATGGGTCGGAATGATAAAAGCTTTTGTCTTTTATTTTCCCTAATATTCTTTCAAAGCCTTTGAAAAAATATGTATTGGGAATAAATCTATTAGAATCTTGAACTGAAACATTGGCAAAAGGTAAGTTAGGAAAAAACTGTTTTCTTCCATAATACCTCTTATTATTACAATTATAATACAATTCGTCGGTCGTCAGAAGCCTGAAAGTCTGACAACCAGTCTTACCAAAGGGTGTCGCATGTAGGTTATGGAGGTCAGACAGGCATTCGCTTCATGTAAATATTGGTATTCAGCGACATCTGGTTAGACTAGAAGCCGACCCCAACATTGTTGGGAAAAGGGTAGGCAGATGATGTATGAAAAAGCCTTATGAAAAGGCCTTACTTCTGAAATGCTTCGTTGACGAACCTTTCTTGTGTAGGGTAGTTGAACTCTCATGGTGACAAAATGTGTTTAGCCTTGCCTTGTTTTGTCTTTTCATGCTTATCTTTAACAGTTTATAAATAAGAATTAAGAATTTCGCTGTTTAGACAGTACAAAGTAATCTAATTAATGGTGTATTCCTATTAAAGTCTAATAAAAGTTGCTAATTGCGGCGCACGGCGGCTCGACCCCTAGCTTTTTATGGCTTAGTTTCCTTTGTTTCTCGGGTAATTTGCAATTCCTTTCGCCACCGGTCCATAAATTAAGACAGTCAGCAAGTAACAACATTAACAGTTCGTGTTGCGTGGTAAAAAGACGATTTTATCTACTGTATTGTTCTAGCGAACTATGCTTGTGTAGCTTTATTTTTGCATATTATAAACTAGCTGCGCCCCGCGGTTTCACCCTCGATCCCGTGGGAATTTCGAGATAAAAAGTATCCTATGTCCTATTCCAGGTCATGGTCTACCCATGTGCCTGAAATTCATCAAAATCCGTTTAGCCGTTTTAGCGTGAAAGCTTAACAAACAAACTCACTTTAATTGTACCTTTTCATGCTTCTCTTATTATGATTTACTAGCTGATGCCCGCGGCTTGGCCCGCGTGGACTTCGCTTATTATACAGTGTGTTAACTAACAAAGGGCGTTCCCGTTAACCTGCAATAGTATAGCGTGTATACATGCTAAAAAAAATATAACCACTCAAAAAAAAAATTTTTTTTTTGTTCATTTGTGTCGTGAAATGTTCACAAAACGATTAAATTTAAACGTAAAAGAAACACTCTGTACCCGCACACTTGTATTTCAACGTAGAAAAACAATTGTGACAAGTGGGCGTGTACAGAGAGTTTATTTTCCGTAACAATTTAATATTTTTTGTGAATATTTTACTATACAAAAACAAAAAAAAACATATTTTTTTTAATGGTAATATTTTTTTTAGCATGTATAGACGCTATACTATTGCAGGTTAACGGGAACGCCCTTTGTTAGATAACATACTGTATACTAAAACCTTCCTCAAGAACCACTCTATCCATTGGTGAAAACAGCATGAATAGCGGTGCAGTAGTTTTTGAGTTTATCGCGAACAGACAGACAGACGCTGCGGACTTTGTTTTAAAATATGTAAGGACATGAGGTCTACGGTATTAAACTGTAAGATAACATACTACTAAGTAAGATGGTTTTCCAATAAATGTGGAGACTGGGTATCCTGCTACATACATAGAATGAATAGGTATACCTTAGAACCGCCCACCTATAACATCACCATTTATTTACCTATCCACATAGCATTGAGATCACCCATTCATCAGCTACTACTAAACGTGTTAATAATTACATCATTTCCTTGGAATTGTTCCTATAGCGGTTTATGCGGAAAATCCCTATAAATGGACATACATAACATTGTATCACACCTATATTCCCAGAAGGGTTAGGCAGAGGTGTACCAATAGTACCTACACCGATATTTTGCCAGTTCTGTTTATAAAGGCCCTTACATACTGGCGCGATTCGTCACGCGACGCGAATTTTAACAAAACAATTTCTGAGAAAACTACACGGCTAACAATGCGGCGGCGTCGCGTCGCGTGACGAATCGTCCCAGTATGTAAGAGCCAGTCCCATGTAATAGGGGGCGAACCTATTGCCATCAACCGGGTACAAGTTCATACTCCGCGCGGGCTGCCATTGCTGACAGAGAAATTCCATATGGAAAAACCCAATAATACTGTACCCCGGGAATCGAACTCAGGACCTCATACTCAGCGCTTGCGACCACTAGACCAACAGAAACGGACAAATAAACATGAACCAGGCAATATAAAGGCGCTTTTCCACTTCGCAAGCAATTTTCAGTTTTGCATGCAATGAGGTTGCAGGGAAAGAAAGATACGGTTACGGTTTAAAGCGACGACGTGTTAAACTTCAGATATCTGTGAGTAAAATAAAGTTTATGGTTTTTGCACAGAATCAGGGCAAATGTTTCTGCTACGCAAGCAATTAGCAACATTTAGCATAGAGAGAGACTTTGCATAGCGGAAACTAAACTTAACGTCCACTACCTTGACGCCTTTCTCAAGGGAGCACGCAGAATATGCTTCCCTCTAAAACAATTTAGTCCAACTTCATACACTACCTGAAGATTGTTAGCAAAATGTCTTCATGCATTATGTATCTAACACAAGTTAGTGTAACTTCGCAAATACCCCTCTGTTGAATACCGGATCCATACACTTGCTAATTAAACTTTGTATGTTACACTTTGCCTGGGAATGTATGAGTTCGTCAAAGTTTGCGCGACTAACACGTTACGTGTCGGTAATTACGTATTGGGTAACTGCCACAACAGTTTGTCGTTCGTCGAGGAATACAATTTGTGTGACGGTACAAGTTACAACGCTGGCTGTTCGCAGTGGAGCGGTCAAGCGATCTATGTTTAGTATTTGGGTTCTGTGGGTAATTAAGGCCCTACCCTACCTCAAATTGCTTAGCATGATCCTCCGTTATGCCGAAAGTACTGCAGCATTAATTTTGAAATAAATATACGTTTAAGTTGAGGATTGATGCTAGGTCCTATGTTTGGCGAAAACCCGATTACATAGAAAAAAAAAACCAAAGTTATCTCTAAACCGAACTACAAACCGCTGGTATTCGTAAAATACTTCAAATTATATTATGAAACTTTGCAAAATAACTGAATTATCTATAAAGCAGGTAATATGTTTTTGTTTTTTTTTTTAAATTACCATTACTTTCACCGTAAAAAGCAATTACCTAAACTATTCGAGGCTTGAGAGCCGCCAGCACCCTACTCCGTCTCGCTCTCACTCAGGCCGCGAGTAGCGAGCGAGATAAAATTTGAGGTAGGGTCGGGCCTTAACGTTTGGAGCTGACAGCACAACTAACCAGAACGGCGTTGTTAGTATGCCAGCTTTACAGCTGTTCCATCTTATATGGTGACCAGGTTCACTTTGTTTATGAACGGGCGTTTGTTTCATTTTCTGCGTTTTCTTCTTCTGGTAAAGCTTCGCAGCACAGCTTGACGTAATATTTCTTCCGAATTTATTTGCTTGATATTGAACGTCTTTCGGATTTTTTGTAAATAAATGATGCAACTGAAACATATCTAGTTGACCTTTCATAGGTGCCTCTAATTTATTTTTATAAACAAAAAACTATTGAACTTGAACTTTCACGACAGCGCAGTAAATTTAGCAAGCTGGTCAGTCAACATGCATAATTGCATATTTAACGATACAATCTATTTTTATCGCGTATTAGGTAAGTACCTCATCGATTTTAGATGGAACATTTTCCGACGACGCTTCGGCAGACACACAAGAGTATAATAACATTCCGCTAACAAAATGTTCTGTAAATCGTATAAGTGTTTAAGACAGCTGTAACAGAAGACTTGCCTCCATTTCTTGTGAACTGCAATATGTTTCGAGCTATTTCATTACAATACATGTTTCAATAGCTTGGAGCTGTCCTTGTGTCTGACTACTCGACATTGGCACTTTGTTAATGATCTTGTGTGTCTTTGACTTAGGTTCGCAGCTTTTCTATAGATTGACTTGACTTTTTCCGTAGGCCGCGGGCCGCGGCGTAGGTACTTTTATAATTTTGTATTCGATTTTCTCTTCAGAAAAGACGAGGACGTGTTTGTAGTTCCATAAAATAGGGCACCACAAACAGAAGCAGTGCCAACGACTATAAAATTACGATAAAAGATCATTCCTGTTACGTCTCACGACAGAAACGACACAAGATAAAACCATGTCTCAGTTTAAAAGACCGAAACACGATTATTCTGTGGTCTAACAGGATACACATAACAATGTACAGGATAAAAACCCCACGTTACAGAAAACCCTTTTGTTTGCACACGGAAAAGGGTGAAAAGATTAATTCACATCCATTTGCATAAGTATTTCGGTACCTATGTCGTGTACGTGTTTTCTAAATTAGATTAATTTAATACGAACGTGTGAAAGACGAACCTACGTAAGTGGATAGCAAAAAGTTGTATGTTTATCGTAACCTTAGCTGATTTTATATATGTGGTTAAGTACGAATCGTACTTTACCTAGTAAAACGTACTTACGAGCTCCATTTGTGCTAAACTTGGTACCTATCAGTGCTAAAGCTGTGTCTTCACTATAAGCGATTGTTCGACCTCGATTCATCTGCTCGACTATATTCCGGTCGAGTGCTTTCGGCCAATTATCTATTAGATGCTATTGTTTTAAAACCTTGGATAATGTTTTATTGCTTGTGCATCTGAACGTTCATTTTTTTTCTTTTACCGCGTCTACATTCAGTACATTCCCACACAGTCGACAAACGAAGGTCTTTTGTTGTCGGATTCCCATCTTTGTCTTCTGGATTTATATTTTGTTGTAGAGATAACGTTGAATTAAAGGTTCATACTTCAAAGGGATGTCACTGGCAAAATGTAGGTACCTAGGACATAGAAAGTGACAAAAGTAGCACTAAAAGATCTGTGTCTGAGCTGAGTCATGAGGATATTCTTATCTATGTTGTTGTATAAAAACGTACAGACAATATTTGAGCATTAAAAAAAATAGATGCAGGCAAGGAACAAGAACAAAAAGGCCAATTTAGGTAAATACATGAATGGTTCTTTTTACCCGACTACGGTGAAAAAAAGGAGGGTTATGATTTTGACCGATATGTATGTATGTATGGATGTTCATCTGTTCCCTCCTATCTTCTAAACCACTCATCACAATTTGACAAATGAGATATCGTTGGAAGCGTCTTGATCGTTCGCTGGTTATAGGCTATGTGACGTCACATTAAATATGGCGCCCTCTAGAGGAAATAAAGGAAGGAAATTAAAAAAAAATCGTTTCATCGTACCATGTTGGGTATCAAATAAAAGGGCTTAATGAGCACATTTCCAAAATATATATATTATAAACCCAAAATAATTTAAAAAAAAATAAAGTAATAAAAACTAAAACCCAACTACAACTAAAAAGGTATAAACAAGACACCACATACAGACAAATTAAAAATCCGGCGTCACACAGTTTTAGTTTTAGTTTTTATTTCTTTAATTTTTTTGTTCTCTCTATAAGCGGCCTGCTAAGGGCGAATTTCACCAAAGAAACTGAACGCGATCAGCACATAAACTACTAACAACTACAGTGTCATAATTTTCTGTGAAATATTGAAACTGACAGCTCTTGAATGCGGTTAAGGATGTGCTGATCGCGTCCAGTTACATTGGTGCAATTTACCTTAAGTCTCCTATCGCCGTTAGTGGGACCTAATCTTTTCGTATGGGTACTTGAATGAGAGATCTCCATTACCGTAGGGTAGTGAGGCTAACACTAATTTCGACTTGAAGTACTTTAGTGCCATTCGGTGCCTCACTCTAATTGTTTGGGGTACACTTTAGCCTCGGAATTTTAGAGTAGTAAAGTTATGACCATGCGTGGTTTAGTTAGGATGCAAGCAGAGGCTAATAGCCTGACTGACTACTTTTAAGAGCTTTTTGGCAAAAAAAAGAATGAGAAAAAATATCGATGTAAAAAAAATGCTTATTTATTAAGGAAAGGTTTTCATATAACTGTAGCTTTGATCGCGGAACATCCTCTCAGTGATATATGAATAATTTTATTCCATTACAGATTCTCTGAAGATTGGTAATCGGATATGAAACATTAAATAATAACGGTCCGTAATCCAAAGGCACTGATAATTCAGGATAAAATAACCTTTTAAATAAATCCGTTTCAGAATTAATTAAATTGGTTGGTTCAAGGAAAGTAAATCCATACTAATATTATAAATTCGAAGGTAAATCTACTGTCTGTATGTTACCTACCTTTTCACGCCTAAACCACTGAACGAATTTCGACAAAATTTGGCAAGGAGATAGATCGCATCCTGGGGAAGGACATATTATGCTACTTTTTATCGACATACCACGCGGGCAAAGCCGCGAGCGGAAGCTAGTTAAACATAATTTCGACTTACTTATCAAAACATAATCAGCCTTTAATGTTTTAAATTGGGAATCTGACATAATGTCTTCTGGTTCTAGGATACGCCGATTTGGTCACGATGAATTTGCTTTCACTTTTTTATTTCTACTTGCGTTACCTAAGTAACACGTAGGTATAATGAAATGCAATCATTTAGGTTTAAAGATTGACTCGTGGCTTAGCTAAGATCGACGGTTAAGCTTCACTTGCCGCGGTCGAGAACAGAGTCTTTGACAGTCGTTACGGGTAGTCAGAAGCCCAAAAGTCTGACAACCTCGTCTTACCAAGGGGTATCGTGATACCCACTTACTGTTCACTCCATGTAAAATACTGGTATTCAGCTGCATCCGGTTAGACTGGAAGTTGACCCCAACATATTGGGGGAACGGCTAGGCAGATTGATTTTTTACTTTAACCAAACAATTATTCCAACCTAATCTTTATTTTTTGTGAATGCTAAACTGTCAAAAGGGTATTAGACAAAGGCACTACTATAGAGAGTTTAGTATTCCTTATCTGAGAATACAGGGTGGCACTCAAATCTGGTAGCGTCTTGATATAAACGAGCTTAAAATTGAATTGATGCCAACCTTGAATACACAGACTTCTGTTTTACATACAACTTGTATCAGACTAGCTTTAATGTTCCTTGGGTCTTCAAGTTGTTAGTTAGCAGTCCTGTCTTTAGCCTGAATACCTAATTTTATAGCTATCGTTAGGCAATCGTGCATAAAATGCGTGCCTGAATCTTAGGTATTTCTTTTGGGCATGTATTGAATCCTAGAAATATTATTAAACACTCTAAATGATTGTGCATCTTTTTATGAACCTCAAATTATTCCTGTTTTGGGGTCCTAAAAATTCTAAATAGCCAAGTAACTGCGACCAACTTGGATGTAGAGCTCGCCGGCCGCTGCCGCGGCATCGCTTGCTTCGCTCACTCAGCTTGCGCATAGTTGTTCGGTACCCTAGCTTAGTTACTGCGACCAACGCCAACGGGGAGAAAAAGCCAGAAAGTTAAAAAGAGACTTAATTACTTATTTTAAAAAAGTGTGCAGAACACATAAGTGTGCACAGAAGGTCACTATGATATCTACACACACTATAAAACTGATTTACATCTGTAAGACGTCCTCGTAACATAAGGTCCAGTTGAAAACCAGCGTCAGGCACTAGTTGTCTGGCATTCATGCTGAACTGGGCCTGTTTGGCGCAGCCGTGAGGCGCACAATACTTTTTTTATGTTCTTTGTTTTTTTCTATAAATATTGTGTGCCTTACCTGGGTCAAATAAATTTATTTTCTTTCTTTCTTTTTCTTTTTCTATTTAAGAGGATCAATTAAATATTTACCTTTCTTTTGCCTTCCGCGACATATTTTAACACTTTTCTTTGTGTTTGAAGCGTATTGTTTTGGGGTGCCGGAAGCATGACTACAAACTTACCTACTGTTGGCTCATATACACATATTAACTCTCTAAAGCTCAAATACCTATATTGTTCTTTGACAAATACCCACTTTTTGCCACCGAATATTCGGCGTGATATTTATTAAGGAAGTGTGAACGGCCCGATCTTCATAAGCGATAAGATGTAGTTAATGTATGCCGGAAAATCGACGATGACATAAATTTTTCGTATCTAAATTAGATTTGCTTTCCGAAAGTGTCTTTACGTTTACGTATCTATAGGTCTTTTTGTATGATTTTTTTCTCATGTCGGCAGTGAAGTTTTTTTTTTACTATAGGTATGTGTTAAACAACAATTATTCCAACATTTTTCGGTTTTCCATCTGGAATTTCTCAGTAGCAGCCCGGAGTCTGGATTTGTGCCCGGTTGATGGCAATAGGCTCGCCCTCTATTGCGTGGGGCTCATCATAACTGGCGAACTATGGGTGTAGGTACTATAAGCGCACCTCTGCCTAATCCTTCGGGAAATACAGGCGTCATGCTATGTTATGGTATTCCAACAATTCCAAAACCCTTTGTACGCCATAGCACATCATTAGCTCATATCAAGATTGAAAACAAAAACTTTTGATACATACTTACTATGGTAGGTAACTACGGTAAGTATGGTAGGTAAGCTTACTTACCTATGGTAGGTATGTAGGTACACAGTATTTTTTCGGTACCATCAAAAAGTTTTAAAACGTAATCTCGGTACTCTAAGATTAAAAATTAATCACGCCGTTTCCCTTCGCTGCCCACGGTAATACGGCCTAAGTCTGTTGGCAAAAATTCAAAGTTTAATCGTACCATCAGCGGCCGACTGGGTGTGGGTAAATTCAGCAAACTAATGGGGCTGCTACTCAACCCCGCCACGTTATTTATTATTCAGGCAGCCACTGACCGTGGTTACGGCAATCACTGGGGTGATCATTCAAATAGCCAGTTTACGGGATATACCTGTTTTCGTTTGCGAGACGAATAAACTTTGGGTTCTGGTCGTAAAAGTGGTGAGGCTCAACGTGGAATTGTACATGTATTGTGGTTACATTGTTTGCTAGTTTTATAGTGCAGTGGCGATTTATGTTGTTTTCAGGTGCTTTCTTTTTTAAAGCTAAGCGATGGATGGACTGTGTAAAAGGTGATATGGCTAGAAAGGGAGTGACTACCGACATGACGACTAATAGAGAAGTATGGAAGAAAAAGACATGTTGCGCCGACACCAAATAAATAATAATAACGGTAGCAGAATGGTGATGATGACTTTTTAAAGCTTCCAGAAGTTTGGTAATCTATGCACAGACTCATTGATTACATTTTGACTGGATTCTTGACCATAATAATACTTGAAAACTTACTGGTTCATTTTCAACCTCATCCATCTTTTGTACTTCAAACTACAAACTTGGTTCACTGACCCAAACTCAGTTGTCTCGCCTGTTATCGCCTGGTACAAACGTTTTAGCAATATCAGATTTCGTCCATTTTGTATAGCGACAACGTCGGGTCTATATCTGCTGGTTAACGTGACAGTCGCCTCGCAACAATAACAAATGTCCCAGTTAAAACGTAGATAAACGGGCTACCACCCGCCAGAACTTTGCTTCCCTTTACTGCGAATTGTATACTATAGGTGGATAGGTGCTTTTACCCGGGAAGGCGCTTTCGGAGCAGATTATGTTTACGTATTTTTATTAGTTGGTTTAAAAGCACGTAGCGGTGCATTTTTGCAAATTGCAACTTGGCCCAGCTTTTTAGGAATTAGGACAGGGGAAAATGCATTGAAACTCAATATTTTGCTAACACTTCCTCAAAATTGGTATTGTTACTTAGCTCTTATTTGGAAAAATAAACACAGAACCAGACTTTGGCCCAGTCATATTATAGAAGTAAAGATAAATCAACACAAACAAAATTGATTCAGTACAATTTGACATAAAACACGGACATGCAAACGAATCAATTCACTTTATATTCTTAGCGATCGTTTGAATCGAATTTCAGGATTTTGACGAAATAAATCAATTTCTCGGGTACGATAAAACGGTTTATCTGGCTTTAGATCCTGAGGGACCCCATTTGAGAGGTCAAATAGGCAGGCGAGCTAAGCTCGGTTTTGGTAAAACTCATTTAGAAGGTCTAATGGGATACGTGGAGGTAGGAACCAATATGGTTTCAGGACATCTATGTAACTTTCTGGGACCGACACTGGTTGCAATCATGAATTTATTTCAAATAAGTGAGGATTTGATCGTTGTCCCTCAGACAGCACAAAAGGAGATAGATTTTTTTGTTCAGCGATTAGGCCCACCAAAAATTGTGGTGTCTATTAATGAAACGCATGTTGATTTGTTCCTTATGATTTCTAGATTACAGTGGTAGTAATAATTATACTTCGTCTAACGGGGATACTGAGAAATACGATCATAACCAAAAAAACACTAAAAGAGCAATATTGTTTAGTGAGTAGGTTGGCCTCATCGGAATATTGGGTGTTTTGAACGGATATTGAAAGCAAAAATCGCATTTTGTAACTAAGCATTTTTATTACAGTAATGTATTATCAATTTCAACGTCAGACGACTTAGAAGGTAGAGCGCTCCACTTTTCATCTTGATACCGCCGTGCCCTTGATATAAAAGCATTCACAAGTTACCGCACATCTGTAGAAGTCAAATCTTACTGAAGTTTTGAAATTATTATGATGGCTTTAGAATCATACTTTGTAAATACAATATAAGTATCTCATAAGGACAAAATGAAGGCAAGAAATAGCGTATAAGACGTAAGTTACTAGGTGTAATTAAAGGAGTACTCTCAAGCCAAACAACCTGGCCCGCCGCGTAAAAACCTCCTTAATGAAACTACAACCCATATAACCATACATAAAAAGCCCGTATCTATAGGGAATATAGGTACGTATTAACTTTTCTGAGTAAATAAGACTTAGCGGCAGTTACATGGGGTGAATCAACAGTGTCGACAAATTGTTAACTACAGCTTCGACGAGTTTCTTTTGGCAAGTTTTTTGTTATTGATTTTTGGATATGAACTGAACGAGATAAACTTTCTTATTTGATATGATGAAATATATACTGAAGAGACATCAATAAGGGTGCGTTTTTGCGACTTTAGTGGCTGCATCGTGCAGTAACACACAATTATACACATTTTTTCGTGTTTTTTTTGCTAGGCAGCTAATGTTGTGCTTGACACACTCACATGGGGATGGTATTACTTGTATATTACCAAGTTTTCCTATGGCTATGGTGTAACGGTATGTTATTACACAAATGAATACTTAGTACAAGTTTGAGTCAGGTTCCTACAGAGTCAGAACTCTGAACTGTTTGAACTTATGAACGGACTACCTACGGAGCAAGCCTGAATACACATTTTCTACGAAAAGCCATCACATGAGCACTACACCCGCCTTTGCTAACGTAGCACATTTCAGGCATGGCATGCATGGCGAGTCACTCACTCCATGCATGCTTGGAGTGTAACTCGCCGGTGCAATGCTCAATCGCTCATGGTACCTAATTGCAGGTTCGCAGACACATTTGCCTGATGTGGCGTGGCGATAGCGTAGCTGAACATTACCAAGCAATCTTAACTCTAGCGATATATTGATATGGCTTTGTATTATCTTCTTACAATCCTAATAGTGTAGGAAGATCTCTTTAACATGATACTTTATTATTTTACAAATACATCACCCTCTATGTTTTTTTTTTTTTGCCGGCCAGCTATAATAATAATTCATTCCTGGCCGCAGTCTTTTTTATCCCAAATCGCCTAACAAAATGGAGGATCTCCTTTGAACAAAAGGTGTTACCTTTATTCGATATACTTACAATAAATCTTTGAACTAAAAATAAGAATAAGCTTAGGTGGGGAGAAGATTTGTTGTCACAGATTTTTTAACCGTCTGCCCCACGAAAACGTTCACACACAATATTTGTCATCAACATCAACGCGAGTCTCCGCGCCATCTCAGTCTTATTTGTGCTGACGCTATATCACCGACCAAGAGCTGTGAATATCATACATCAAAATGACTACAGCAACTTGAAATTCGTAAAGAAAGAAGAAGAAGAAAGAAAAAATGTTTATTCTGCACAAACTAAACGCACATTACAAAACATAAAAAATAAAGAATGACATTCTATTCCAACCAAAAGCCTCGTGTTTATTACTATTTAAGGTTTAAACCACTCCTAGGGCCAGTTTCATGATTGGTTATTGATCAATCATTCAACCAAACGCCCGTGACAATTTTTCACATTAATTTTGAGATTTCGTTACAGAAACCGACTTCTAGCAAATAGAATTAAGCTTAGTAGAAAAGCGGTTTTGTGGTACAAATATTTGGGGTTCGTCTTCTTCTATTTCTCATTCAATAAACGAATTGAACGTAAGAACGAGAAGTTTCAGGGTGATGTCAACAAGAGCTTTAAACTGTATCAAACTTTGTCTTATTAGAGCGGTGACTTACCTAACTAATTTAATTGGAATAGGAACCGGGAGGGCAGAAAGCTTTGTGAAGTAGTAACTTTTTGCTGGCGTCATTCATACTCCTTTGTTAACTAAGTCGCGACTCAATGGGCCAAGTGATTTTCACTAAGTATCACAAGTTTGTGATCTCGGCAGTTTTATTGTTTACAAATTCGGTGGTTTGACTCCAGTAAATTTAAATATTTTAGAAGCCACTGATTAGCTTCATAAAAGTTTAGAAATCTTTGTACCTACTTAACTATATTTTCTTAACCCATTTGCATTTACTTTCCGTTATTGACAGCTCTTATCAGGTAGAACCAACTAAACTAAACTATCCTTTACCTTACTAGTCGCGGGCAATAGCTAGTAAAAGTAATATTATAAATGCGAAAGTGAGTTTGAGTGTTTGTTTTTCACGCTTTCACTAAAACGGCTGAACGGATTTGGATGAGATTTGGCACATAGGTAGATTATGACCTGGGTTAGGACATAATGATACTTTTAATCCCGGTTGTAGGTTTCCATGGAATAATTTCCGATCTCGACGCGGGAGAAGCCGCGGGTTAAAGCTAGTTTATGAAATTACCCACTTGCCATTGTAAAATCAAACCCTAACTTGAATAGCAACCCATAATCACCCAATATCCCGCATAACGAGCACAAATTCTCATATAATTTTTAGCAAAGTTATCAAACCCTTAGAGACGGTTATTGCAAACGACCACTTATGAAGGTCTAATAGTCAATAAACTTGTATAAATACGTTAATTTTGCAGGGTTATCGTCCTTATAGACATTACTTGGTGTCTAGTATGTAATGTGGTACATCGATCATTCTTTATCTTATCTGTGGTGGGGTAGGGCGAATAACACTTGTGTTGACGGCGGTACATACCTAATTATATAATATTATGTTTTAACATGCCTGTTAAATGTGTTAAAGAAGATCTGACATGTTTTGTAATTCCTGCTTTATGATTTTGTATGGTGAGGGTTACATGCGGGTTTTGTAAATGTTTAAAATCCTAGACCGTATAATATTCATGCCTATGATGCTTTAAGGATGTTTAAATAAACTCAAACGTAAAACATATTATACACACCACACTTGAGATACAAATATGGAGCCCAGACCGGCACAGACTAACTTTTAAGTTATCCGTGCTAAAATACGCGGTCGGAAACTTTATATAAGACGAAACCAAGTGTAATAAATCAATGATAAGCTATTTTAACATTGCTTTTCAAGTTTCTTGATATAATTAGGTATGCCGCTTTTAAATCACAAGGGAATTAAGACTTTCTTCGGACATAAAGACGATTATACGAAAATAAGGAATATTGAAATAATGAATTGCTTGTGTAACACTTGAAACCCTACAGATTGTTTTCTAAAGAATTTGTTTTACGTACAAAATTGTGGCATAAATCTATATATGTAAAAATGAAATGCTGTTCGTTGGTAAGCGCATCAATTGAGAACGGCTGGACGCATTTCGCTATTTTTTGTTTTAAAATGGAAAAAAGAAATAGAAAGAATAATTGGAAAAGAAAAAAAAAACAATCAATAAAAAAACAACAAAATCAATCAATTCAATTTGAAATGTTGGTAAATAGTCCGAATTAGGTTTGGATAGAAAATTGGAAAAGTTTTCCGTAAAGTGTACAAGTACGGGATAAACAGAACGTCAATTTTCCATAGGATTTTCGTATGAATTATTGTGATTTTGACAGGGTAACGTCAGTCTGTTGGGTCAGCTAGCTAGTATATAATAACAAAATAAATTTTCCGATGTCAAACATTATTTCCGAGAATTTTCCTGTGCCATTCCCAACTCTAATACAATATTCAAACGGACAGATTGCAGTTCTAGAGTTGTATGTACTGCTATGTAAATATATGAGCAGGTAGTAGTCATCGCGAAGCACCGGTAATGTCCGACCATTAGGCAAAGTCGAAATATCGCGGGACCCGGTACGTGGTGCGTATGCTGATAAAATTAATCTTTATTTATGCTGCGGTAGCTGAACAAACTTGTTTTGTACTTATAATTAAAATTATTTTATAATATCGCTGGATGTACGATGAACCTACTTCAAAGAGAAGGGAGATAAAACCCAAGCCTTTCTCCGAATGGCGTCCAAGGATTAGAAACATCTCAAAATTGACCGAGTAGATCATATGAGATATTCACTCTCATTTTGGCATGGGCAATAAATTATAATAGAAGTAGTGATGCCCGCGGCATCGCCAGGGTGGATGTTGGTTATTATATACTTTAAACTTCCTCGAGAACCACTCTATCCATTGGTGAAAACAGCATGAAAATCGGTGCAGTCGTTTTTGAGTTTATCGCGAACAGACAGAAAGACGCGGCGGTGGACTTTGTTTTATAATATATTATGTAGTGATACCTCATGCTGTCTCATGGCAGTAAGTCATTCTTTGGTAAAAATATTTGTCTGTTAGCATGTCACTCATGGAGGCCACAACAATTATCATCACACAATTAGGTACGTGTGATAATTATAATTCACGTCAAAATATGACAATAAGAATCAACATCCAAATAGCTACTAGCAGTACTTTCTACACATATTTTAAACTAGGTACGCCCCGCGGTTTCACCCACATAAGTCTCGATTTCGTGGGAATATCGTGATAAAAAGTATTCAATGTCCTAATCCAGGTTATGTTCTACCTATGTGCCAAATTTCATCCAAATTCGTTCAGCCGTTTTAGCGTGAAAGCGTAACAAACAAACTCAATTTCGCATTTATAATATTAATATTAGTTATTATAGTAGGGGACCTGATAATGAAAATGATGACGAATAGCCACGCCAGAGTAACACAACAAATAAGCGTACTAATGTAAATTTAATGCAGATAGAGGAGCACATAATATATTTCACACTTATGACTACCTAACACATTATGTCATTATCACTCATACGAGTTCAACGAATCCATTAATTTAAAGCAAACAATGCACCATTTGACCAAATTGTAGCAAGTTAAACCTATTGTTCTAGGTTAAAACAACTAAGATCTAGTTTAAAAACGTAGGTGGATACTTAAATGGATACGTTGAACCAGTTTAGCCTTTTCTACCACCGTCAAGGTAACGGACATTTTGTATTTGAGACGCTACTGCGTTCACTGAACTCTACCCACCAGCTTTTTGGGCTTCCGATATTCTGTAAAGGCTGACTCTATGTAAAGACTCTATATCTTTTGCCAAAAAATTGATGCCATTGAAATTAATTCGACCAGCAATAGTTATCCTAACATGGCCTGATCCTCTAGACCATGCCGTAAGGATAGTTCAATCTGTGTGATAGCTATTTAACCCCTTTGAAAGGTAATGAGAAAGAAGACATGCGCAAAAATAATAGGGTTAGCTGTGTCATGGACATGGCTGCATGCACAGATACCTAAACATACATACATATTACTTACGCCTTTTCCCTTGGAGATAGGCACAAACTACAGAACGCCACATACAGGGTGTAAAAAGACACATAGCCGTCAACTACGCATTCTGTACATCAAAATAAGTAACATAGCACAAAAATGATTGCTGGGAAACGACTTTTATTTTTGGTGTGAAAAATCGCCGTTTACGGTAGGGCACAACGTAACGCAGACAAAACATTGTGCTTTCTATAATAAAAAAGGTAAAAAGTTCCCAGGTATGGTCCAGAACAAAAAATTTGGGATAACAAGTATCTTTTTACACCCGTTGTTATACTGCGGGTATCAACATCATTCTCTTAAAAAACTTACAAAATTGGACATGTGTTTTCATTTTCTGCAGCTTGTTCAGCCTATAATGTTCCCACTGCTGGGACACAGACCTCCTCTCTTCGAGAGGGCAGTGGGCTGTAATCTACCACGCAGGCCCAAAGCGGATTAGTAGATGTCACATGTCATGATATTTTCCTTCACCGATATTTTCCTTTTGATAGTTTTGAGAGCAGTGGTGGTGAAATTATTTACACACAGTAAAGCATCTAGAAGGGTTCGAACCTACGACCTACAACTCGTAAGTCTGCGCCGTTACCACTGCTCTCTTTTCTGTAGCATTCAACTGAAATAAAGCTACAAAATAATATAGCTAAAGGTCAACTCAAAATAATAATTCTGAAGCAGTGCCTTATATTTCGTCTAAGTCCTGATCACATTTAGGAATACAATGCTTCTAAAATTGCCTATTTCGATCGTCGAGATATGGTAGGTATATTGACGTCGTAGGTACACATAGGAGCATACGACAGCGTCACTGGCACGGCTTAAATGGCGGAACAATGTTCTCGAATGCTTTTGGGATGGTTTTACTCCTACCAGGACAAGCGATGCCTCCCAGGATGTGACGAATATCGATTTTAAATATTCACGCAAGTGAATGCGAATAGGATTACGGATTTACAGATGTTGGATTCTTACTTGACTGTCACCGTTGGCATTGATTTAAGTTAAGTTCTGGTTGCCTTGACTGATTTGATATAATTTGAGATTGAAATTTTCAGGATTTTCTTCTGTCGTCACGGCTCAACCTAATAAAATATTAGCTCTGCCCTTGTAAAAAGATTGTATAGCTAGTTAGGACTTAGGAAGTGGGAAGCGTGGCTGACTTCGTTGTTATTATTGCACCCTCTCAAAGAGTTTGTATTCTATATTCAAATTCTTGTTTCCAAATTGAGGTTATTTCCACTTGAGGAAGTATCAACGCTTTCTTTGTAAATTAAGTAGATTTCAAATTGTAACTGGTTCTATTGAAAACGACATAAATTATTTGAAGTTTTAGTATGTGTGGTACTAAAGTTATTTTCCAAAAAACATTATATTTGTTTACACTTTTGGAAGCTGAAATGCAAACGGGTTATAGGTAGGTATTGTGATAGGCTCGCAATAAACGATTCGCCCTTTACGTTCACACTTTTATCAGTCATCTTATATCAATGAATTAGATGGGCTTGTATATAATAAACAGAAGAAACACAGCCACTATAGATGCATTTCCTAACTATACAACTGACACCCTCCTAGTCTGCAAAGTACATGGAGCATACCGTATTGAATCTAAAGCTCGCCGATTGGATTTGCCTCTCTACGAAGAGCCTCAAGACGGGTATCGTCGACGGCCAATAAGGATGCCAAGCTTAAATAGAATTGGACGTGCCACACTCGTAGAATGCATCCAAAACGATTTGAATCCTTGATAGGAGACCGTCCGGAAAAGGCATACTATTGGAGATAATGATACCTTTGACAAGCTCCACTTATCTTCTTACACAGATTTTTTGTCTCTAAAGGGAAATTTGATGTCTTTCGTGTCTTTTAGGATCGTATCGTGAAGTATAAGTCTGTCTTCGACTTTAAAAAAGTTTGTACCTACCCATTATTTTTGGTAAGTTCAAAAAAGAAAGAAAAATTGTTTATTCTGCACAAACTAAACGCACATTACAAAATAAAGAATGACATTCTATTCTAAGTACAAACCACCAGTAATTGGAAAAAACAGCTTTTCGACAGCAGTTTTAAACGTAGGTACCTACTACCTACCTATTGTCAGCATGTGCTATTCTTGTCGTATGTTGGTAGCAAGGTTACCAGCCCAAGCTGTTCTATATTTAAAGAAAAATGTGTAAATCTAATAATGGAAAAATATAAAATCCTCTCTTTTTTATTACGTTTCAGCCACTCGTACTGCCGGTTGATCAATGCAATTGTAACTAACTTAATTGTCAGCAGCATGCCTGGCATCCCTGATATCAATTAATTTGGTGTGATGTAATTCCGATTGGACTGATTGATTACCTACACAAATGCTTGTGCTAGATACTTTAGTGGAGAGCAGTTGCACGTGCTCTTTTGGTCAGTGATTTCTCGATTTCAAGCGCATATTTTTTTTAAAGTCAAACTGTGGAATGCCTTATAGAGATCTTAAAAAAAGACCTTTTCTCTTTAATAAAATATCTTCATTCTGTAAGAGTAAATGTGCAAATAATAGCTAGTACATTTAATAAGGATGTATTTAATTGGGTATAGAAATACATGAACAACGCTACTTTAACAGAACCTTTCACAATAATTAATTGTCTTCTAATTTTGGACGACATTACACACACTCGTACGAATGTATACCATATAGAAAATCAAAATATTTATTAAAAGCTTTCATGTAACATTTATTATCGAACTTCGAATTTGTTTTACGAACGCCGCAGTCGTTTTAATCCTGTTAATCGTAAATCGTTAACCGCCCCGAGCGTTGCATTCACAGCACAAAAACCACATCTCTATAATAATTCGTGCCAGTGTCAGAGGATCGATTTCATCCATAATAAATTTTCGTAGCGTGCCTAATCACGGGACAACTCTGTTGTACTGAATGCATCACCTGTCTGGGCTACACGTCACCATCGCTCGACGTAAATGGTTCTAAATTGCTTTGATCGTTTTTCCGGAAGGCTAATGAATTTTCCCGCTCCAATAATTTGCATGGCTCACCCAACAGCGACACGGAACGCCTCTGTAACTAATATTAAGTCTTCAATTAAAATGGCCGTGTTTATAAGAGATTGTTTGGAGAAACTCCAAATTCGGTAATTTGGACGACAGTTGGTGGCTCTGCCATTGTTATTTTCGCACGTAACAATGCTTTTTGTTGGCTCTTTTTGGCTTTGAGTGAGCAATCACGGATACAACTACAAAGCTGTTCCTTGTTTACTTGGCAAATCTCGTATTTTAATGGTAAAGGCAAAGTTTATTCCTTCCAAAAATCTTCATCTTAAGCTTACAAAATAAAATGAATTAATGTCAGCTTTCTATTGCGACTTTGCAAATATCTCGTCGCTTTTCAAGGAACTTTGATTCTGTCTAATTTTAATTTCGTCGGAATATTTACGCAAGTGTAAAGGGAATCAGGGAAATATTTAAGCTAATTTAAATATTAAAGGATTTGGTAAACCTTCCTGTGGATTGTGAAACATTTTCCTGTTCACAATTTTCACTATTCCTTTATTATTTGCCAATAGTCGAGGGATGACTGTATTTGGGCGGATGTGACGCATATTTTCCCCGTTTATTTTATTTTTATTTTTTGAAACATCATCACTCCTGTATGCCCCGAAGGGTTAAGCAGAGCTGTACCTAAAGTATACCCACATTTCGCCTTAAACAAATGCACAGGCAAAATGTGGGTGTACTAACTTATTTTCATTAGGCGCAAATAAACTTATTTTATTTTTCTAGTCATATAATTACTAAAGAATCGAGGCCCTCTAAATTATTTATTTCTTTTATTTGCCTGTTCACTTCCTTATTGAAAACTTGACTGGATTTAAATGGAACAGAGTGCAGCTATCTATTATTTATTATCGCCCAACGCTTGTAAGTGTCAAGATGGATGTATGGGTAACTCAATAATGCAGATAGGCGGAGGCTTGGCAATCCGTCTATGTTCAGCCGGGATTACATCTCGTTGTACCTACAGTACCAGCTACTGGAGCTTGGTTAACTGTTTAAATAATAATATGTCATATGGTTGTTACTTTACATGGCTGTTTCTTGATCAAATCAATATCTTGAATTATGATGAAAGAGAATGATTAATAGCTCATTCCGGTTTTTTCTTACGTAATTATTGGTTATAACATTTACTTATTTACAAATAGCTTTGTTAAGATAAACAGGGTCGACACTTTTTTTACATATTATATTTAATTCTATAGTCGTTTTTGGAACCCAATTTACTTAAAATCTATTTAGTGAGTTATCAATTTATATGCACTTTCGAGTCTCCAGTGTAGTCCAGTCTAGTTTATAAATACATAGTAGAACATTATTTATTCACCCGATTCCTACCGAAAAGTTTGCTCTCTAAGTGTATGTGCACATCTAGCACATCAAGCGGACAATCCGCAGCGGAAAGTGCTCTCGCTTGGTAGAAAAGCTCACCGCTTGAAAGAGCGGTAGACAAGCGCTAGAGAAATAAATTGTGCCGATTATTTTGATGGCATGGTTGGCTTTTGCGTTATCAGACGGAAGTCACAGTCTCTGTCCGAGTCTCTGTCAGTCTAAAGTCCGGACATTAGTTTGGTTTCATCATTATGAGGACTATTCCAAGGACTATGCCTGACATGCTCTTTTGAGGAAAGAACCACACAGATTTAAGTGGACCTGGGGACTTAAAACAGTCACTTTGGCAGAATCATAATAGGAAAATATTATAAATCATCGTAAAATGTCACAAACTGACAACTCATAATATGATCTGCGTGCGATTCATATTACGAATTAATTCATCAGTTTTACAGTTTTCTATGGAGATCCGTAAAATGGTCCACACATTATGAATTGTTTTTGTGTCAAATTAGCGGAATTTCTAATGACAGCAGTCATTAGCAATTCCTCTAATTTGACACAAAAATAATATAATGGAGAATATTAATTTGGCCCTTACCAGTCAAAAAAATATTTTAGTGATCTTCGGACTGTTCAGTGTAAGCCCATGTGAGATGGGTGGAGATGCGCATCAGATTTATGGCTGGTACTGGATCATTCTTTGTTATGACTACAGTTTTTAACGAGAATCGAGCTCGCGATGCTTCCGCTCGGTTTGGTCAAATGTCCGCCGCCGTGTGTGAATCGGTAAGCACCGATTTGGTGCTCATACAATGAAAAACTGAGAACTAGCATTGCGAAGAGTCATATTTAACTCTTATGGACGGCTATATCCAGTAAATATAGCATTATGGTAGTTGAAATATTATTAGGTCCCTAGGTGAAATCAGCGTTCTGTATGGAGAATATTAAAGAAGTAGCATTTTTCTTACTAACCTTTTGATAATTTTTATAACAACCATGAACACATTAGTGTTCAGCATAAAAGTTTTAAAACATTAGTTTTAAAACTTTTATGCACTAATGTTTAAAACTAAGCTAACAAACATATTATGTAACTTAGATTAAGCGACAAAAATAAGTTTTGGCTAAGTAAAAACAAATAGTGGTAATTTCTGCTAACAAAATGAGGAGTTATTTTTAAGGTATTTTTTATGTTTAGAAAACTATAAGTAATAAAGTTATTTTACTATTGGTAGATGTCTATGATGGTCATTATTCGATATAATACCAAGCAATTGATGAATATTTTAAATCATAGAAGTTACGAGGTTCTCTATTAGTGAGAAAAAAACGCCAATTTCATAGGTGGGAACCCAATATTTTCATTTGTATAGTGTATGAATGACCACTTCTTCGGATCCTCTTATGAACACGTGTGCTTCCTCTTAGCATTTCGATGATAATCTCAATTCTGTCAGTCCAACTACAAACAAGCTTCAGCTACGACTGCTTCATTAATAATGTTTATATACATCACACATTATATATGTTTATAAACATCCCCGACCGAATTTTGGTCACGGCGGCCAATTTCAACAGAGACTAACCAAGTAACAAGTACGCAAGAGATATTTAGAGCACAAGTGTGTGCGCAAATACAGGTGCACTCTCTGTTCCTTTAGTCTCATATAAACATGAGACCGCAATTTGCTACGACCGGGAGAGATCAGGCGCAAGTCCAACGTAGCATCAGTATCGTCCATAAGTTCATATTTATAGTAAAGCAATGTCTACGGTACATTAATGGTTAACCAACATCATTTCGATACTGTTGATATCAGTCTTAAATCAAATAAGTACTTCACGCTTCAACACCAAACATTTATAACATACGCCAGACAAGATAGGTAAAGCATTTGCTACCGAAATTCAATCGCGAAACTTGGCACATACTTGCGAAACTTTAAACTAACTATTGACTGACTCGAGCGGCGAAAGTTGCTCGAATCGAAGTTAATCTTTAGGCAATAGAAATCTTGGATCAAGTTCGCCACTTCACGGATGGCGAGTTAATCAAACGGAAAAATTTGAATCGCAAAATCTGTTTGGAGAAAACTTACTTATAAACACTTACTTAAGTGTTGCATACGTTCATATTGTGCTTGTACCTTGTATTGTGTCAATTGCACACAGGATACGGAATACATTATACATAGATACGACAATTTGAGATACAAAATTGAATACAACCTCAATTTACCGTGATAAATCTATTTTATACAATTATTGTCAAAAAATTACAGTTGTGATTTGAGTACACGGGGGATAAATTCAGTTGGTAGTCAATTAGATTAACAATTAATTTTTCTGGCCCTATTGATGTATGTATGCCGAAACTATAAACAATATATTATACAACTAACTATTACTTAACTAATGAAATCTTAACTAATATTAATTAAAACTAACTTCAATGTATGTATGTAGTAGGTAAATATTTGCACAAGATGTTAACAAAATAGAATAATTAAAGAATGCGTCACAAAATCCCGATAACTCCAACCTCCCAATCAAGTATATTGTGTGCCTTCGTAGCGGTTATATTGGACCCTTTGAATGCACCCTTTCATAAAAGATCTCGAGTCTAGAATCTGAAACCGACATCTATGTACAGTACGACACAACTTAGATGTAGCATCGGCAAAATTCGTATCACCTGTATTCAGATCACCATCCGAACTGAGTGTGCCTTCAAAATCTCCAATCTTTATTACTGCTTAGGTGAAAATGATTTATACGCAAACGCAATAACTTGTAAAGCCATAAAACAAAATTAAAATTTTATTTATGCTACATCTAAGTTGTGTCATACTGTACGTTACTTAGCTTGTGATGTGACTAAGACACCGTCTTTATGTTGCACTGGCAGTTTGACAGTTGTGCGACAGTGCCAGGAATAACGCTTAGCCAAAGTCCGTGCTAAGTTAAACGTTTACAGGTCTCGGCCTTAGTAACCGTCGTCTGACCTCTGCCTTGTGGATAAAGCGTCTCGCTTCAGTAATACTATGCCTTTGGGGATCATTTTTCAGCATAAACAAAATGTTTATATGCAACCTTAGTTTTTGTTTACCCTAAACCTCTTAAGGATTGCACCCATGATTATAAACAACAACAGCTGTTCCCACACATTTTGTGGAGTTTTGTGGGACAGCTGGAATTATTTTCACGATTTCAGGGTAACTCATAGTGTAAGTTGTTTTGTTTGTTTGTTTTATTATTTATGTACACACAGTAAAATACAAAAAAGATACGACATAATTAAAATATGAGGACAAAGGTACTGCTTATCTCTTAAGAAATTTCTTCCAGTAGACCTGCGAAAGGAGAAATGAGAAAGAAATGTAGACAATAGTGTGTGAGAACAAGAAGAGAATAAAACATGAATATGCGAAGTCTTAACTAAAAATAACAAATATATAACATATACTTAAATAAATACATAAAGCTTAAATATATAAACATAAATACACTATAGGTACCTATATAATAATAAATACTCAAAGTTGAGAGGAAAGATAATGCTCTTTTACACGAAGTTTAAATAGAGAAACAGTTTTCAAATCACGAATACTAGGCGGAAGTGAGTTCCACAATCTTACCGCATGGACAGAGAAGGAATAAGAATAATAGCTAGTTTTATGAGGATGAGATTTAAGGAGGGATCTAAGGTGTGATCTACACGGTGCGTCACTAGGACGAGCGTAAGAAAAACGCTCACGCAGGTAGGACGGATAAGACGGGTTGTGTAAGATGTTGAAGAGGAGACATAAAATCCGAGTGTTCCTGCGAAGGCGGATTGGGAGCCACTTGAGTTCCTTGCGAAGGTGAGAAACATGGTCATACTTTCGCAGACCGAAAACGAAGCGAATGCACAAGTTTTGCAAGCGCTCAAGCTTGTTTAATAGCTCCTCAGTAGCATCCAGGTAGCAGGCGTCAGCATAATCTATAATCGGCTGGATAAGTGTTTGTGCCAAGGAGATTTTAGTCTTCAAGGGTAGGAGACTTTGAAGGCTTTTCAACGAATGAAAAGAGAAATGTACCTTTCGACTAACCTCATTGACCTGGGCACGCCACGAAAGATTGGAGTCAATTATTACACCCAGATCTTTGGCGGTTTCGGTATATTCAATGCGAACACCATCGAGATATAAAGGCATCAGAGATGTAACATCAACCGCATTGCGAACGAATCTGCTGCCTATGATCATGGCTTGAGATTTAGTTGGGTTAATTTGCAAACCAAATGACTTAGCCCAAGCACTAATGCAAGCCAGGTCACGATTCATAGCAGCAATTGCAGAACCCGCGTCAGCTACAGTAAAGTGTCGGTAGAGCTGCAAGTCAGTCAAAAAAGAAGAGGAGAGAGAACGCTACCCTAAGGAACACCCTCAGTTGTTATCTGGCAAAATCCTTTTTTTACTTCAAAGAATACGCTAAACAATCTCTTTACGAATCGGTTCGGAGCTTACCTTGAACAAAGTAGCAAAAAAGTTACTCTTCGTAATATAATATTACAGTTTCATTGGCACATGTATGTATGTATGTGGAGTTAGAGCAACATGGAAGTCTATAACTTTTCCTGCTCTTTGATAGGACGGTCCTTTGATGTCTGCAAATTAGATTATGTCGAAAGTCGTCCTTGCCTCCCGTTTACGGGCATTGGTAACTGGAAGTGTGCGTATAAAAAAACTTCGATCTTCTACACAAGTATACTATTGAGGATACATAAATATATACCTATGTTACTCTACTTACGAAGCGTTGCGTGATATCAATTTTCCCTTTGCTAACCTAAAATAACATACAAGCTATCCCAGTTCGCATTTTCGCCAGTTGATAACATTATTATACGTTCTCGAAATGACGATATATTTTCATGCAATATCAACTGGATATTGGGTTTGTAGCATTTATGTAGGTATCTCTTGCGTTATATTTTACGATTGCAAGGTTAAGATGTAGCGCTTTCACAAAGCGAAAAACTTGACTGCAGACTGCAGACGTTTGAATAATTTCGACAGCCAGTGAGCAATGTGAGCATGCTCCGCATACCAAATTACGCATGTTACCTATCTACATAAAGTCTGTTTCAAAAGTGTCTGATAAAAGTGTAAGCAAACCCTGTTCAAGTTAAATTTTTATGCAATCACTAACTGGTAAAACATTCATCTGTATTCTAAAGGTTTCAACTTTAGAGCTCGCCATTTTTTTTCAATTTTTTTTTTATTATTGTTTTAATAGCAATTGAAATTGAAAAATAATCAAACAAAATTGAGGTTATTTTACCTCAAATAATTATTGTCAAATGAAAAACATCTTTAAAGTGATTTAAAATGAGAATTTTGGGTTTAGTTTTGATTTGATTATTTGAATCAAATCGAAGCACTCGATTTGTAAGTGGCACTACAACTTGTATGGCATCACATGTAGGTATACGTTTTCTGATCCATTTGTTTAGTTTTTATCAGATACTTTTGAAACAGATCATAATTTACCACCGTCGGCAATCTTCTAACACACGTAGATCTAGTCTAGCTTCCCACACTTAGATGCCTAACTTAATTTTTTGCAGGTATTTGGCACAACCACGACAATACAGTCGCGTTAAGCGCAAGCGGTGCTGGACGGGGCCGATAGTATCAAGGATCGCGCCCGCGCCGGCCGCACCCCCCGCACAACCGCCCCGCAGTCATGGTGCGCGACAAGAAACCACCGAACAAACAAGACTCACAGAGATGTGAGTACTAGCTTTAAATGTGACGTCATTTTAAATGTCCTGAAAGGGTGGAAAATTAATGAATGGTTGGTGAAAAAGAATCTCCGGAAAATCGCTTAGAGCTTAGGATGGAGTTCCTTTGTACCAGGAAGCTCCTGGCCTTATGAAATTTTTATTTTTGGAACTTTTGAGGACTTCATTTCAGTTCTTTATGCTTTAAACAAAAGGCGTGACTAAACTTTATTAGGCAAAGTTTCTAAAACTGATACGTTATCGGTTTATCAGACGATGTGATAGAATAGAATATGATTAGGTTTATATCAAAGGATGTAGGTAAGTACCTACAATAAGATGGACGGCATCTAAGGATCCTTGTCCTTGATGCTGACATAGTGTTTATAATGCTTTCAATAGGAAGGTTTACAACACAGACTAGAATATATTATAGGTTCGCAAGACACTTAAGTCCTGTTCCGTAAACGACGTGGTAACTGAGAACTGTCATGTCAAACGCAGACGGCCACTGGCTAGCCCCCGAGGATACTCTTGAGGCGTAATGGGAACCGCGAACCGCACAATAAAAACATTGAATAGCTGACATTCCAAATTCGAAAAACTGCACTTCTTTAAGGATTGTACCTACTCGCTTTGGCCTCATGACGGGTTTCATTTTCGACACTGCGAATTTATTGGAGATATTGAATCTACTTTCTCATAAACAGCTTTTCTCGTTGTTTCCTGGTAGTGGGTTAGGTTTAACGCCTATTGTTAGTACCTATACCAAATAACATAGGAGTAAAAATGAAGATTTTAATCGTTGCCGATATCTACTCGAATGTAACATTCTAGTTAAGGCATTCTTAGCTACTGTACTTAGTGAAAATTTCTGGCGTATTATGTATAAATCCGTAAAGTAAATTGAAAAAGGGTAACCCCGTGGCATGTATCACTGAGCCACAAACTAAGCATAAGTAGCTGTAAGAGGAGAGGCTCTAGAATCTAGAGGCTAACAAACCTATATTCATAAGGCTACATACCTATAATCACATTTAAATTCTCCATAGAAGTAGTGCCTAAAGAAACATAGGAGGTTCTAACTGCCTCACACTTACAAATTTACATAGGTTAACCAAATGCAAATAATAAGTTTTCTCTTCAGTGAATACGCTAGGGTTGCCCGATGTTTTATTAGTTCACCACTTAGCATTAATTAATTAAACTTGTGGTTTTCCTAGCGATATTTTCCTTTATGGGAAACTAGTGATAAATTGGTACGCGCGTAAGTGGATTATACTCGTAGGTATGTAATATCTATTTATTGTTTGGTGTAGTAATTTCCGACCGCAGTGGGTAAATGTTATTCTTTATTGTAGAAGAAAAACACGGACCTAAATAGCCCTAACCACCACACGAGGTTCCCTGAATCATGATAATTGAATTAGTCTCATTCATCATTGGCTGAGTAGAGCTATGCTTGAAGTTTACCTACGTGATCGAATCAGAAATGAAGAGATCCGCAGGAGAATCAAGGTAACCGACATAGCCCGAAGAATAAGTGGCATTGGGCAGGGCACATTGCTCGCAAACCAGATGGCCGATGGGGCCGAAAGGTTCTGAAGTGGCCACCGCATACTCCGGTATGCAGTCGCCACTCCTTTACGTAGATGTAGCGTTGGAAGATCTCCTACAACTGGACCGATGACCTTGTGAAGGCCGCAGGAATCCGCTGGATGCGGGACGCACAGAACCGGTCGAAGTGGCGATGCTCGGGGAGTTCTATGTCCAACAGTGGACGTCTTTCGGCTGAATGATCGTTGGCTGTACCTATCTGTACAGTCAACCCCAACGTGATATATGTTTTATGATTGATGATTTTTCCATAGTCATCTAGGTCCTGCTTGTATAAACTTTGCCATATTATAACTAGTGATACGCCCCTGTTTCGGATGAATTATTTGACCTAAGAAAACATCGAGTTTTTTGTATTACGTGTAATTGTTACATACACATGGAATAAATTCTCCAAATGATGGTGAAATCAGTTGCGTAGTTTAGAAGAACAACGCGGTCACACAGACAGACATGAAAAGCGACTCTCTAGATCTAGGTCTAAAGATAATTGCTGTTTTTCTCTAGTCATCTAGATAATGCTTGTTCAAACTTTGGTTCAGAACGCTATGTTCTGAACTGCTTATAATCTAGATTCAGAAGCTATAATAAATAACAGCAAATGCCATTTTGGAGATGAACATGATACGGTAAACTAAATCGTAGGCGGACTTATTAGTTTACAGAGGCATAGATGCCTATCTTACCTTCTTTAAACCTTCTACATTCAGGTAGTAAAAAAACCTCGCTTTTATTAACAAAAAAATGAGAAACTGGTTCAAATGAAAAATTTAAACTTTAACATTCTGCGGTGGGCATATTATGAAGTTTAAAAAAGAAATTGCTCTTTAAAATTCTTTTTGACGTCAGAATCTAAATATTTTCGCACAGTATAAACCAGAGCTATCTAGGAGTTTTATCTTCATAATAAATCTTTGTTGCTCTTTTGTACGTAGACATTTTAAAACGTAGGTAGGTAGCCCAGAAATTCTTGGAAGCAAATTTTTCTTCCACGAAATGCAAATGTAAGTAAATTAGTTTCAAAATCTTAATCCTAGCTACGTTTTCATTTTAATAGAAATATAACAAAAGGCAATCAATCTGCCTTGCCTTTTTCCAATTATGTTGGGATCGGCTTCCAGTGTAACCGGATGCAGCTGAACACCATTATTTTACATGGAGCGACTGCCCATCTGACCTCCACAATTTAGTAACTGGGTAATACGATACCACTTGATAGAAAGCCGAAGCCCGAACGACTGTTAAAGATCCATTAATGACAGCCGGGACCAACGGCTTAACGTGCTTTCCAAGGCACGGAGGAGTCTCGGTATGTAAAGATGGTCACCCATCCACGGACCAACCCCGGCAAGCGTAGCTGAACCTGATGGATCGACCCGTGCGGCTGTTATTACTAAAACTAAAACAAAAGGCCTACCTGTGTACATATTTTATGCGTAGGTACATAATAAAACTTGTATTTACTAAAGCCAATAAAACATTGAATTAACTTTCAAATAAAATTAAAACAACAATAAACGCCTTAATATATTAAGGCATTTATTGTTGTTTCACTATGATTAAAATTATAAGCAGCTTATTATTTTCAAAATGTTTAATAATAATTTAATAGCCTTATTAAAACGGCGCATTCATTCCCCTCTTGGGTATAACGACCCACAACGTAAGCAAAAATTATGGCACCTGTATTTAATAATGTTAGCATCTTTTTGGAGCTGGTTTATTGGGCAATATTAATAAAAAAACAAATAAATATTATAAGGAGAAAACAATGGAGAGAATAGGGCGCATTGCCCGTAAAATTTGATGGCCAATGGGCCTTGTGAATATAATTAAATAGGCTACAAGTTATGACACACTTTACTACTACGAACTACGTAAAGTTAAAAATACTATAAAAAATCTACCTAAAACCAAGCCGTATAATTTATTTATATATAGGTACGGTCAAGATGCTAAGCAATTTTCACACAAATTCCTTTACCACAAAGCGGGCGCATCTCACCTTTTCGATCTGTCATTTTATTCAAAATGTTGGCATAAATGTATTCGAATAAAAAGGTGTAAGTAGAAATTAACCTTCAGGTGCATAACATGGAAAATGTTGTACATTTTATAAAATACAGGACTATGTTTTAGGCTTACAAAAATGTGTGCTCGCAAACGTTTATACAGATCCATTGTAAATAAAATATGATGAGCACTGGTAGCCTAGTTGTGTGACCGTCAGACTGCTAAGTCATAGGCCTTGAGTTTGAACCCAAGCCACGCACCTCTGACGTTTCGGATTCATGTGTGTTGTATACTTATCACTTAAATTTAAAAACGGTGAACGAAAACATTGGGAGTAAACTGGAAAAACCGGCATGCCGGAGAGATATTCCTCGACGGCATGTGAAACCAAGTCAGAGGCCCATGGGCGGCTTTAAAACTCTGACAACAGGTCAGTCGCTAATCTCATGAAAAGAATATTATAAATATGAAACTCCAAACGCTCAAATCAACGTAACTACAAAAGCTCCGCACATATAAATAGTGGTGAATAAGTAGTGTGACAGCGTCTGCCCTCAGGCGTCTTTAATTACTTCCTAACCTTTCTAGGTTTCTAGGTTGACGCGTCACTATGACGCAAACGTCAAAGCTGAGAAAGGCCAACAAAATTTTTCGCTTGAAAAGCGCTCCCCTTGGCTTTAAGACTTAAATAACACAACGATTTAGAAACGGAATCATAAAGTAAAGTAACCAGCCCTTTGACTATTGTGGGATATTTGACTGCTGCGGGCTATTTGAGTTGAGGATGGATTAAAATAATATAATATTCAAGGAAATTGTTAATTTGCTCTACTTTATTGTAAATGGCTGAAGCCTTTCTTTGTTTTCTCCAACTTGTGAATAGTTTTCTGACTTGACATAGAAATGTTTTAGACAGAGTTACTAGAGTTAGTTTTTGTACAAAGTTGTAGCGTCATCATCATTCTCCTGCCCTTATCCTAATTTATTTAGGATCAGCGCAACATGTGTTTTTCTTCCATACTTCTCTAGTAGTCGTCATCTCGGTGGTCACTCCCTTTCTATAGCCATAATCATCGTTCATCATTCACAAAGTCCATCGTTTCTTTGGTTTTACCCTACTCTTATAGCCATCCAAATTCATACTTAAAACTTTCTTGATGACGTAGTTGTAGCATAGTATTGAATCACTTATTCGACGAGAATGTTTGGACGGCGACCATTTTGTAATCCAAGAATTCAGTGATATGTTTAGCAGGGGGTCAATGTTTCCACTTTTATTTTTCAATCTGAGATATGAAAACATTTTGAACAGCATTAGTTAAAAGTTATTATTTTTTCCTATTTGATCTTTGGTCCTTAATATAACTAAGTTGAAAACAGGACCAAAACGAAACAAAGTGCTCAAATGGGAACGCTCCAAGTGCGTGTTCTATAATAACAATGGTTACTTTTTAGGTCAAAGATTAGTTAGGTTAGGTTAGGTTAGAAGTTAATAATCTTCTAAACAAGGCATGTACGAGTATGTAGATACCTGCTATAGATAACAGACGCCAAATTTTAAGAACCGAGGAGGTATGACTCATAAAAATTAATTTTAGGAGATTCGTTTATAAACGACTCATTTTTGTTTTTGGATTTCTGAAGTTATCTCTTCGAAATTCGTTAATGGTTTTTACATTGATGTCTTTTTGGAATGACTCAATATATTTTTAATTTAAGATTTAGGTACATACCTATATTGTTGAATCATGTGTCAAAGGAAGCGAATCCTGTATAATTTCCTTCATTTGGCCCAAGCCCTCTTTTGCATTCGACATCGACGTCTGCACTACGTGACTCCTGAAATCGGTTTCCTGCAAATGTAAGTTCGATACGATCTAGATAAAGTGTCGGCATCGTTCGGTCTCGGTTCGCTTTCATTTTTCTTTTCGATTATTTCTATTTTCAAATACTCGATATTTAAGGAGTGTGCAATGTATTTACCTACTGCATAATTCATACATTATTATTTATCAATTAAAGATGAAGATAAAGTCACGACATCGATATTTTGACACGAAACACGATCCATTAACCTGACAAATTCTAAGTTATTTGATTGTTTAATATTATATTACTTATCTGGGTATTTCCAATCAGATATCAAAATCAAAAAAGTAAAAATCTAATCGGTCGGTTTGGCATAAAATTGTTATTTTGCATTCGAAGCAAAACAGATGTTCTTTTCAAGACGTAAGCACATCCGTTTGTAGCAATTTGTAGATGGCTGCCGCTTAGAGTATAGGGGTGACATCACATCTCAAGAAAACAACCACCTATGCATGAGTACCTATATGTACTAAAAGGTTTACGTGCTCGCGAGCCTGTTTACGGCCACAACCTTTATTATAATGTGGAGCATCCAACATAATGGTATCGCATTCGTTTCAAACGTGTAACTTGAATATATTGTTATTTTACAAACTGCGATAACGTGCTCACAAAGAGATTACAGGGCCGCCCGTATTTTCAAATTGTAGGGCCGTTGTTGACCGTGTTTTGTTTCGAGGTTAGCCAAATGCAATTTTAGGGGACTGTGTGTTTGATCATTTCATTTGACACGGTTCGTCTAGCAGCTGCTTGAAAACGAGTTAAATTATACGAGATTTGCGTACAAAAAGCTTTTTTATTTAATTATTCAAATAAAATTAGACGACCGAAACTTCAGACTCATAGCTACATTCATGAACCCTGAATACATAACACGTCTATTTTTTGGGAAGTCGTGTTAAAATAAACAAACACCATCTCGTTCAAATTGCGATACCTAAATAAGAAACACAATGGAGGTCTCTAAAAGCGGTTAGATAAGAAAGAAAAACCATTTCTCCGTGTTAACAAGGGCCACGAGACTACACAGGAACTGTGTTGCAGAAATCTGTGTAGGAAATATTTTTGTTGGGCCGGTATCTGTGAGGTTTGGGGCGGGAAGGAAGGCGCCTGATGGCTCGCTTGAAGAGTCAGTTTTTGTCCCACTATAGCAAGGAATGACGAGGTGTGTCCCCAATTTTATAGGAAACTAGCTGCGCCCCGCGGTTTCACCCGTCCTATTTTAGGTCATGGTCTACCTTTGTGCCACATTTCATTCAAATCTGTTCAGCCGTTTTAGCGTGAAAAGGTAACAAACAAACTCACTTTCGCATTTATAATATTTGTTAGGATTAGGATGCGAAATTGAGTTAGAGAAGGACATAGTACCTATATATTCCCACATCAAGACTTTCACGGGTGAAACCGCGGGGCGTAGCCAGTATAAAATAATAACGACCCGCCTCTACTTCACACGGGACCAACAATATAATGAAGTGACAACATGTTAAAATATCGTGATTTCTGTGATCAATCTTAGCTACATAATTAATGTATTTTAAATACAGCATCAACATCAAGTCTAAAAGAACTAAGTAATCACTCAGACAGACACGCAAAGCTACTTTGTTTTATAATATTGTATAAATAGAGACGTGGTGTCATATGAAGTAGATAGGCATAATGAAAACGTTAATATAACTTAAATTCGTTCTAGAAATAAGACTTTGGTGTGTGTAAGCCATAAAACAGCTACCTGTTACTCCTCTACTGACTTAAATCCAGGTCTTTATTACACTTTTACGAGTTTTCCAGCAGTAATATGTTCTGATAAATTCACGCAAATGAATTAAATTTTTAAATTTCTTTTCCGTTTCGCTACCGCACAACGCTCGTGGTTTACGAAAAGGTTGTAAAGCTTGAAAAATCCGTGGAATTAAATAATAAACTTGTAAAATTCTGGATGTTTGTTTCAACCCTAGGTTTTTTTTTATTTAATATGACTCGTACCTGTATTAACTCAAAGCCATATTCGCAACGCATTCTCGCTATCGTGACTATTACCATTGCTAAAACGGCTATCCGATGTCTTCCTCAGTTCTTATTCGTGTTTGGTTAGTCGTTTAATAATACTTTCGTAAAATATTATTTTTATTATCAAATGTTTTTTTTTTAATATTTATTGATAGCCGCACCTCTATGAGGCAAGACAGAATCAGTTATTTTTAAATATCCAGATATATTCACTGAGCAAACTTGATTATCAAAATTTTGGACGATATTTTTGGCAACCGCACTTCCAATTTCTAGACCAACATGAACAGAAAAATATTAATTTATTAATCCAATTTGTGGTTAAAACCAAGAACGAAAAATACAGTCAACAGTTTACATAGCTCACTGCGCATTCCAGTCGTCCTAATGACAGAAAATCAATGGAGTTGGACCTCCAAACAATATTGCCACTTGAAGTCAAGTATCCAATTCTCTCCCATTTCTCTTCATCGGCTCTACGTCAAATCGTTTTCCGCCTCATAAGATCACTAATGAATCTTCTTGTCATTTGGCGAAGGTTCTTTTATGACTGCCAAGTTCGTAATAGGCACACTAACTAAGGCACTTCCAGCTTAGATTTGTTACGTTTGTGACAAAATAAGTTTCGTCTTTATTGAGGCCGATGAAACACTTTACGAGTTATTCGTTCGAGATCTTTTGTGTCAGAATACTGACGTAAAACGTAGTGCATAAATGCCTTATTCAAGGAGTCTTAGAGTTACGATATCAAAACAACATATTTTCCAATGATCCTTGCTGGTTCATTGGCCCTTCGACGAGTTCCTTTGACGAAAATGAATGAAAGGATCAAGATGAAAGTACATATTGTGATCCCTACGTTTTCTCATTTAGTATCCACCAGCCTTTTTTTCCCGTTTAGAATAAAAAACGCAGTTTATTTAAGAAGGCAAGAAGTTTGCAATTGGATTCTCATTTGTATTTCCTGAATCGAGTCTCAGATAGAAAGATTAATGGTTTCATCGTTATCGGGAAACGAATCGAATTCCATTTTTTATTTCAATTTCCATAGATTTTCAGTACGATGCGCGGCGCGACGTATTTTCGTTTCAAATTCAGTGACAGAATTCGAAACACTTACTTTTACATCCAAATAAAAGGCCGGTTCCCCACTTTCGAGTATGGAGCCAAAATATTGGGAAAAAATATAACGTTCCATTCCATGCGAGCTTTGTCCGTCGAATTTTCAGGATGCCTGTTATACAACTGAAATAAAAAAGTGAAATGTTACTATTTCAAAGTTACTGTTTCAAAGAAAAATAACATTAAGCAGCTTCGAAGGAACAATATAAAATGATTTATTAAGGCAAAAACGAAACTGAATACAGCTTTATGAATACGGATTTTTTTTCCTTTATTTTTTGTATCTTGTATCTATTACAGACAGCTTTCAAGACTAGTAAAAAAAATAAAGGGAAAAAATAACTATTTTTCTATTTAATTTAATATTTTCTTGACACGTCTGGATTCTGATGATGTATTCGAATGTGGTAAATTGAATTTATGTAGGTATATTCGTACAACATTGTTTTATTTGTGGAACTTACCAGTCTGGGTAAGGTAATCGTATTTTGAATATATGTCTTTTATGACTATCTGTGGTTGTTATTGGTTGTAATTTTACTGGGATTTCTGAAGTAAGGATGAACCAGCAGTATGGGATTTATGGCACGACATCTCTTTGTCATGTTATTTTAAAGAGATCAAATCAATCTTAATTTTTTTGCAAATCGAGCTTACTAAGCTGCTTCTGCTTGTCTATCTAAAGCTTTAGGTACCGGTTATGAAAAAGCCATTTAAAAAAATAAAACATCGTTTCTTAACCCAACTCTAACCAATTAAGGGAAATAATTTAATCTAAAACTGTAGATGGAATATTAATATAACCTTAATCTCTTCGGCAAGCAACTCAGAACAAAGTTGAACCACTTTGACCTGTGTAACCAAAATCCTATTAAAAGATTACAGTGTAATCACGACGGGCAACAACAAACTAGTTCGGAGTCTTATTTCAACCTAGTTTATGTTTCAGACACTGAGATTTTGGTTTGGAGGGGCTCATGGCTAAATTATAACAGCCGCACGGATCGATCGAAGGGTAAGCTTGCCGAGGTCGGTCCGTTGTAGTCTATTCACTATACATCGGGCCGGGACCACTCTGTGCCTCGGAAAGCACGGTAAGCCGTTGGTGCTGGCTGTCATTTGTACATCTTTGACAGTCGTTACGGGTCGTAAGAAGATTGCAGGTATGGTCCAGTACTAAGTCCTAACAAAACCAGTCTTATCAAGGGTTTCGTGTATTCAGCTGCAGCAAGCCGGTTAGATTGGAAGCCGACCCCAACATAGTTGGGGAAAGGCTGGGCAGATGACACATTTTGATTGATTGATAAAAATGTATACGCCAGTGCTTTTTCACTGACTTTTTTTTGGAAATTAATATTATATTATACAAAAGCGTTAAAAATAAAGCCCTATAGAAGCGAAAAGCTTTTGTTTGTAAATTACTTTCAGATTTTTTTCATAATGTTTTAGTCAGGCTAGAGTGACAAGGGAAAATATTATGTAAGTAATTAAATACTTCGGATGTCAAGATACAAATATTTTGGAAAAATGTTTGAAGCCTCGACGAATAAATACTTTTTGCATTATTTTTACTAAATATGCTGGGATTTAACCAAACCATTAAAAATTCCTTTTCCAAGTATTCTTAAATATAATATTTTCTTGCTAAATTAGGTACATGACTTGACTTCCATTTTCTGTGTTTAGGTAATAAAACAAAACCGATTTCCAACGTCAAAATGAATAAAATCGTGATCCTTTGAATTTGGAATCAAATTACAAATCCGTTTACCTTTTAGCTAAACGCAATTGATACACGAACGCAGATATAACTTCGCTGCACGTACCGTAGCGTGTTTCAGGCCGAATCTATAGAAAAGGAAATGCCTTAGAAAGCGTTATAGGCCTGTCTATTATATGAGGTGGCTAAGCGTGCCGAGGCATGGAGGTAAGGAAATTAGAAGACGGGAAGGAGCGGGGTGCGGGGGGGGCAATGTCTGGTAGGTTTCTCTGTACTGTACTATGAGGAAATTTAGTTTCAAGATATGTGCTAAGGCATCCTGGAATGTGACCTATTTGTTAGGGCATGCTGGTGTAAAGACGAGCCAAGACGAGTAGATATTAAGATAGTTTGAAAAACTAGGCATATTTTATAGTACTTCTTTCATGCGCGAAATTGGATCAAACACGAGTTAATGCAATTATTATCATTTTGGCTCAGAAAAGGCGGGGTTTGTTTCTAATTAACAGATTCGTCGCTTCGCGCGACGAATCGCGCCAGTATTTAAGAGCCTTTATACATAACTGTAATCTATACCTTTTTTTTTTTTTTGAGGATGTGTAATCATCCAATGACTCATCATGTCAGACTTTTACTAACTAAAACCCACCCGTGTTCCTTCAGTTGCCTGTTGCTAAGGTCCCGGTATCCCTTTCGGACTAACCCGCAACCCTGGCAACTGTAACCTATACCTAAGTCTTGTCTTTCGACACTTTTTCTCACGTCTATAACCTAGACCTAGCGCCTTTGCTAGACAACATAAATACCTGTACAAAAGAGAACTTAGATAAACAGAAGATAAACTTCCTTGTTAACATTTTTTATATTTAACACGGGATGAAACGTCGACGGCCCAGATATATCGGGGAGTAACTCAGTAAGAGCAAGTACTCCATCAAGACTTACAGATTTACTGATCCCTCGGTACGTCGTTATTACGTGTCGAAATGGCAATCGATACGGAAATTTTCTTTGCGTAGATATTGGGTAAATGGTGATCGTTAGGTACTTGAGAGGTGGACGGGGATTTAGGTAATGTTATTTTTAAAAAAAAAAGGAAGAAAATAAATTTATTTTACCCAAAAAAATAATTAAGGTTTTCATAGCTAGGATGTTTTGGGTACATTTTTTGTTAGCCTGAGCTGAATAATAATAATACTGGAATATCGCGTTATATTACTTCTACTGATACTTTATCTATCTATGTATTTGCGCCTGAGTCAGAACCGTGGAAATAGTGCATTCCACAAAAATATGTAGTTTGATTCTGTGTAAAATGTTATCTCTTTCTTTGTTCTGGGTGTCTGAACCCCTGTTTATAATACTTAGGTATGCCTAATTCCTAATATATTTTTACTCAACTTGAAAAGTACATTGAGATCAAGAAGTTTGCCTATATTTAATGTTACTTAATTTTTTTTTTGCCTGGGAACATTATATACTCGGGCAGCGCGTGTAATGAACGATATAAACAGACACGATTCACAATTTGCACATTAAAGGCTTTAATTATGCGGGCCCATAATGAATCACGGTGGATCAGTCCACGATTATATCAGCATCATTTATTTTTAAAGGTTATCAAACAATCATGCCCACGATTGACAGCCCTTAAAACGGGTTCCAAATAATTTTAGATTCATTAATTTTGTGTGCTCATGAGGCTGTATAATCTAAGCGATCCTTGGAGGAGATTATGGTGACTCATCTGTTTATGACGAAATCTGTGAGAAAACCCAAGGACGGTTACACACGGTGACTTTTTGCAGCGCTTCTGCAGAAACTCTCCAACGTTGCAGTCCTAGAATTTTTATAACTTTTCCTTCGCAGCTTTCATACAAACTTACATAAACTCATGCTTTATTCCCATGGGGGTAGGCAGAAACCATCCTTATATACTCGCTTTGCTTTGAAGGTTAATTCCATTCCGAAAAATTTCGTGTAACCGCGGGCATAACTAGATGTAAATATTTACAAGTGTCAATAAATTGACGGCGAGACGGAGTTCGTCTATCTTTAAAAAAAAGAAGTTTAAGAAACTGGGGCACGTAAATTGATTCTTAACGCTGAAAAGTTTCGTGGATTAAAAAAGATAAATGGTGATTTTTATTGAAGCGAAAAGTTTTTAAGTTCTTGTGGCCAAAAAGGTGTTCTCTTAAAAAGAGGTAGTTGAAAAGCTCTTAGTTATTTTCGCCTTAACGATCTGGCAGGCCGACGCGACGCTTGTCTACTTGATGTAAAAATGTTTGAGAGGGTCATTGGAGTTGAGCACGATAGGTGTAAGGTCATAATGACATAATTATAATAAAACCTTCGGCAGCAACACGTGTATTCAAACACAGATGGAACTGAAATAAAAGAAAAAAATGTTTATTTGTCACAGAAACACGTACACCTAAAAAAAATAAGTAAGGTAATTTGAAAAAAAATACAAAACAAATCTATGATCATAATCACAAAATAGAACAGATTTATAATCATAATCACACAACATAAAAGTCTGCTGCACGTCCTGACTGTGATAAGAAGGCTTCTACTCAGCATGATGCTGCGCTACGGTGTGTTTCTCATTCTTCCTTCTAGAATCACAATAATTACATCGCTTTTTCATTGTGTTTAATTTCACGGTAATCCAATGTCACTCCTCCAAAAAAAAATACCGCAAAAACAGAGAACACTTGCAAATGCACTCGAAAAATGTCACGCGCCTCGAGTGAGTTGGGTTCTCGGCCCTCGCAGATGTCAAAGGACTGTAAGTACATATGCACGTATGTCGTAGCACGTAACATTGCAAAAGCGTTTTACAATACTTTGCACATAACTTTGTTGAAGTATTTGGAGCACGCATTCCGCAAAATGTTACTTTGTCCTTTGAATTTCACTGTCGTTGTGGATGGCATTATTTATATCTGAGCTGAGAACACATTGTAATTAATAACTTCATTAATTTCTCTAGTCAAGCCATAGGTCATTTTTGATGAAATCTGGTCCCCATTGTGTCAGTTTAATTAATTTTAAAAAAAACCTGATAATCTTATATCGTTTAAGACAATAAAAAAATATATAATTCCCTCTAATGTTACATAATGAAGTATGGCAGCTTCAAAACGAAATACCTAGGTCACTACCAGGCTGGTCGCAGCTTTAAAAGTAAGTTTTGATAAGACCACAAAGACCTTACTAAATCCAATATTTCCATGTTATGTTCTGTATTCCAATGAATGTGTATAGTGTGACGTAAGAGTGACGTCAGTATTTTTGACAAGCTAATACTCGACGGCTTCATTTATGTTTGTCGTTTGCTTTGAATTCGGAATTCAAACTACCATTCTTTATGTAATGTTATTTGTAAATTATATGCCCATTCTATGAGTCTAATGCTACTTGAATTAAATGTTTTGATTTGAATTTGAATTTATGTTTGAAATTAATGATGATAATAAGGCATGTGCTATTTATAGGTCTTTTCCGACTTAGGAGACACCCTTTGAAATAGAAAACGCACTAAAACCGAGTGCTTGCAGGTTTTTAATAAAAAAGTTTTTTTATATTTATTTATGTAAGACTTTAACCGCACAAGTGTACAGAAGCGGACTTTATGCCATAGGCATTTTCTATCAGTATAGCATATGTGAGCCGATTAAAAATGTAATTTTAATAGAAGTAAGAATGTGAGCTGGGAAAAAAATAAAAACCTTAAAGCCCAAAACACACAGAGCGGGTGCGGGGCGGGAGCGGGTGGGGTCGTTTTCATCGCGTGAGTCGCGCGGTTCATCGTGTTCACACAGAGCGCGGGCGCCGGGCGGCAGCGGGTCGGGCGCGGGACGGCAGCGGGTCGGACGCGGTTGTACTTTGACAGACGGCAGCGGTTGCAGTGTGAAAATGTTGGGTGATTCTGACACGGACGAAGAATTATTATTTTTTACTTATTTTAAAGAGAAGAACGCGAAAATGGAAAAAGTTGTAGGTTCATGACATTAATAAAAAAAAACATCAATATGGAGAATATCATCGATACGTGTATTGCAACGAATGTAACGCCGCTACACCCACATTGCTATTCTGTAACCATCTTACCTTGAAAACTTAGGTGAAGTGAGAGTGGAGTGAGTCATTGTCATCGATACCTACAGATGCTAAGGCAGTGACAGTTCACTCCAAGCTCACTTTGATATTTTACTACACTTAGTTTTCACGGAGATATTTTTACAGAATAGCACAACCGCTCCCGACCCGCTCCCGTCCCGCGCTGTTGTGTCAGCGGGCGCGGTTCCCGCTCCCCACCCGACCCGCGCCCGCGTTCTGTGTGTTGACATCCATATAATTCCTTGAATTACAATTTATGACACCCGCCGTACTCCCGCGCCCGACCCGCTCCCGCCCCGCGCTGTTGTGTCGGCGGGCGGCGGGTGCGGCTCCCGCGCGGGTCCCGCTCCGCGCCCGACCCGCGCCCGCGTTCTGTGTGTTGACATCCATATAATTCCTTGAATTACAAATTATTATACCCGCCGTACTCCCGCGCCCGACCCGCTCCCGCCCCGCACCCGCTCTGTGTGTGTTTTGGGCTTAAAAGTAAAGCGCGCGTAGGTAAACGATTTTCAATTATTTCTCTATCAAGTAAAGATGAAGTCAGCAGAAAAATAATCATTATTTGGTTTAGTGCACATGGTTAAAATTCGTGGGTAGGTCAGCAATATCATTACGGCGAAGCTGTGGGTGTTGGCGCATTAATGAGAGCCGGCGATGTACCAACAAGGCGGTTCTGTTTGTTCAACACATTTTTAATTGAATTTTGTACGTGCATTGACTGGAAAAGACTTTTAGATTCTCATAATTTTACAAATAACTAACTGAATGAAAATATAATACAATACCAATAGTAATATCATTAATTATTCACCTACATAATTTATGTTAACGTTCACTACTAACCTTTCAGTAGATGTCCAAAGTTTTTGTGTCTATTGTTGTGACTTCTTGATCCTGATAGCGAATTCCTTAATATTTATGATTAAGGAATAATACAAATAATTTAAAAAAAAACTAAGTACCTAAACTTAATTATAATAATTTTAATAAATTATCAAAAATATATTTAATTATTTTTTAATAATTTTTATAATAATTTTCATTGTGTACCTATTAAAGATATCTAATTTAATCTATTCGATTCTGAATTTAATATTTTATAAACCCAGAGGCAACCGAGGGACTATTTATTGCTCGGAGACGCTTACGCGAATATAGGGTCCTCTGGGCCTTTTAAATTCTCACCAGGAAAGCTCCTGCCTAGCATTTTCTCAATAATGTTGGGGTCGGCTTCCAGTCTAGCCGGATGCAGCTGAATACCAGTATTTTAAATGGAGCGTCTGCCTATCTGACCTAGACTACCCAGTTACTGGGTAACACGATACCCCTGGTAAGACTGGCTGTCAGACTTTCGGGGTTCTGACGACCCGTAACAACTGTCAAAGATCTACAAATGACAGCCGGGACCAACGAATTAACGTGCTTTTCAAGGCACGGAGGAGTCTAAGTATGTATAGATGGTCACCCATCCACGGACCAACCCCGGCAAGCGTAGCTTAACCTGATGGATCGACTCGTACGACTGTTATTACTTAGCCATGAGCTCCTCGGCGTCACTCGACAAAGCTATAAAGTATTGCTTTTCCAAACAAGTCCCACAAATTCCTTTTTAATGTTACCTACCAATAAAACGTTTAGTGACAACATCTTAAAGTTCATGATCGTGAATATCGATGAGTAAGTTTTCAACAAGTTTTCAGAAACATGTGTTTCAAAGGAACTTAAGTGTAATGATATCACACTTGGTGAATAACTTAGAGCTACTAGCGGTTTTGCGAAACAACTTTTGAATTACTGTTCGGGACGCGTTGAAATCATGATATTGAACCTAGATTATTATTGTAAGTTTCAGATATTTATGTACTATTAAACTAAATTATGTAGAATAGATATGGCGTTGGTCCGATCTGTGGTAGATGTTCCTAGTTTTCCAGGACCCAAAGTACAGTGTTTTGTCACATTCAAAATAATATTTTGAATGTGACCTATTATGATTATGTTCGTCACTTTAGGTGTAGGTATTTCTGCCTGCTCATTACAACATAAAATCTGCTTCACATCTTCAGCATTATACGAGTATATTACGTCGTAATGTCAATACCGCAGAAATACATTGACAGACACCACAAAGAAAAAAGATTTATTTTTCATAAAACGACCAGACCATTAAAAAGGTTTTAGGTTTATGTCAACTCAACATTGGTCAAAGCTGTATGCTGTTTTGATTTTTGTTATCAAGTAATTAAATATAGTTTTGCAATTGAGAAACAATTTGAAAACTGACGAAGACTTGACTGTACTTGTGTAAGTACCAAATCTAATCGAATCCGTGCAGATGTTACATCTTGATTGAGGCTAATGTCTATACTTCTATACTAAGAAAGATATATCTACACTGTACATGTCTATCGTTAGAACTGTCATCATCTGTTACATGAAGAAGCGGATAATTCTATAATCCTCGACTTGATAATTGTGACGGTAAAAGTTTAGGTATAATATGAACAAAATAACTAAAATGAATAATAAAAAAAATTGAAGGGCGTCACCACTTGTATGTTCAACGATTTTTTATTGTTTAGGAGCTGGCCGTTTTAGATAAATTATCATCTGTCTACATCTTCCTGTTTTGTCCTTTCATGTGGTCCAAAATCGATAGAGTTACTGTCTGTTCATTTTAGCGGCATACCTTTAATTTTTTGGCGCAACTTGGGAGATGCCTGTGTCCAGCAATAGATTGTGATAGGCCGAATGGATTATTGATTGCTATCCTTTTCTGGAAGGCTACATTGAACAGTTCCAGAAAATAAAACAGATCCAGAAAACCTGTAAACGCTTCACTTTTATGATGCTTGAACAACTTTCAACGATAAAACTTCGCCAATTTGGACAAAATATACAGATTAATCTGTGTGGAATAATTTCCGTACCTTAAATTGTACGTGTTACATCATCGGCCGGATGCGGAGAGAAGAGGAGAACGTAAATTTGGACAAATTGCTCTCAAAGCGAACATCATTGGAATATATTCCTTTTCTCGACAATACATTGGTTGAAAATGTGTTATACAGACGTTGTAGGTACTTAGACCATTTGTTTTTCTTATCTTTATTTTGTGAAGAAAAATCATCGTATGCTTCTAAGTTATACAAAGGGGAACCGAGCTTCTTTATTGCGGTGCGTCATAAGCGGCCACTGTGATGTCAAGACGCATGAAATCGCTATTTGAACTTGTAACAATCAGAACGCCAATATGCTTGTCAAACGTTGATGTCTTAGTCATGCCTAATATAAAAAGTCACCCATCTCCATCCGTAAACACCGCATGAATGCTCTGATACTCTGACCGTGCTAATATCTCAAGAGCTTACCTAACTGTTCACCATCATTAACCCGTGGGACACGAAATTCGGGCTGTCTGTGATCCCAGCAGGTCATTTGCTAAACTATTCCGATAGAATTGTACCAGGGAACATTTATTGAGTCGGAAACTAGCCGACGGGTACCGAATTTGCGATATTATTCCAAGTTCCGATCGGGAAGCAGCGGTCGAATTTCGGTGTTTAACTTACTCAACTTCGGTGAATGTTTAAACGCCTTGTAGACGTAAATGTTTGTTTACGTGCTAAGAATTTTCCTGTATAGCTGTTTTACGATGTTTTTGATGTGTGTAACAAACAAGCAAAGCGTTTTATTTGTTTGTAAGAAATTACAGCATTTGTCAGAACCACGTGAAATTGTGTTTATGTTTGAGGGATGTTTTAAAGATTTTGCACACTCTCTCCTCTCTCATGTCAGAAACTTGAGCGTACTCGTAGTAAACTTTGGTAAGAATATTTTATATAGGACAAGTTTTTCAATAACTGGGTTGTGGCGGTCGGATAGGCAGTCGCTCCATGTAAAATACAGGTATTCAGCTGTATCCGGTTAGACTGGAAGCCGAACACAACATAGTTGGGAAAAGGCTAGGCTGATGATGATGATGACAAGTTTTTAGGAGATCAGATTTTTTAATAATTAAATGTTATTTTAATTATTAAAACAGTGACGGAGTCATTTAAAACATCGTCTACATATACTCATTGGGAAAAATACTTAATAACTCAAAAACAACGCAAGCAAAGTTAATAAAATTTATATGAGACCACCTTCTGAAGCATGACCAAACAAAAAAAGAATCATCAAAATCAATTCATAATTGGCGGCGTAATCGCGTAATAAATATACAAAAAAAAACAGACGAATTGAAATGAAATGAAATGAAATTGTTTATTCTGTAAATAGGATATCGCAATCACTTTTACACGTCATATTATTAAAAAAATAAAATAAGCTAGATGAGGTCGGCGTTTCCTATCTGACTACTCTGAGAAGAAAGGCCGAAACAAACTCAGAGGTCGCAGTCTCTTTTAAGGTCCAGACATAATCTTGGTCAAGCCATATGAGGACCATGTAGATTAATGTCTGAAATGGTCTTTTGAGGAAAGAACCACACAGATTTGAGTGGACCTGTCCAGTCAGTGCAAGCATTTGTCAGTAACCGAGGAGCTCAACTCAGAGCTGAAGGAGCTCAACGACTCGACGAACAATACCAAAAAAAGGACATTTGGGTAGGCCGCAGAAAGTACTCAAAACTGCCAGACCATCATTAAAACAGGGAAAGAGGAGCAAAAAATAAAAAATGATCCACATAGTCCTCACATTCACAATAATCAAAACAAAATAATACTTTACAAAGTAATAATGTCATGTTGTATAAAGAATAATCAACAATGTCAATTTGTAGGTATATAAAACTGGTATAATTTAATGATTTTAGATACTAATTAAAATTAAAATGTCAAGTTCTAGGGTTTTTCAAGGCTTAGCAGAGCGAGCTGCTCAATCCCATGCATTTCTGTCTTCTAAATAATCCGAAATTTTATAGTACCCTTTTTTACATAGTTTGGTTTTAATACTGCTTTTAAATCGTTTAATGGGTAAGTTTCTAATATCAATGGGAAGTTTGTTGTAAAAGCGTATACATTGACCCATGAACGAGTTGCCTACTCTGTGGAGACGAGTGCGATGTACAGCAAGATTGTGTTTATTCCTAGTATTTATACTATGAATATCGGACATTTTCTTAAAATTTGATATATCCTTGTGTACATACAACAGGTTTTCAAATATATATTGTGAGGCTACAGTCAGAATATCTATTTCTTTGAATTTTTCTCTAAGGGAATCTCTTGGACCTAGGTTGTAAATGGCTCGAACAGCCCTTTTTTGTAAAACAAAGATATTATTGATGTCCGCACAGGTTCCCCAGAGAAGAATCCCATAGGACATAAGACTATGAAAATAGCTAAAATAAACAATTCTGGCTGTATCTACGTCGGTTATCTGTCTAATTTTTTTAACAGCATAGGCGGCCGAACTAAGCTTTCCTGACAATTTTTCTATGTGTGGGCCCCATTGTAATTTGCCGTCAATAGTTATTCCAAGAAAAACCGTTGACTCAACAGGGTCCAACTCTATTCCATTGACTTGAACATTGGTAGTTAGCTGCCTGACATTTGGCGTTGAAAATTTAATCAGTTTAGTCTTTTTCTCATTCAGGAGTAGATTATTGACATTAAACCAATGCACAACTTTAGAGAGTGCATCGTTGACTTGTTCAAAGTTGACTAACTGACGTTTGATTTTAAAAATGAGCGAAGTGTCATCTGCGAATAATACGATCTTGTTATTATCCCTTATATGATAAGGTAAGTCATTTATATAAATTAGAAATAAGAATGGACCTAGAATTGAACCCTGTGGAACGCCCATAGTGACCGCAGATCCTGCAGATCTCTTGCCATTAACATCGACCCTCTGAATTCTGTTATTCAAATAAGAAGTCAGAAGTTCGAGAGCCTTGTCCCTCAAACCATAGTGGTACAGTTTCCTGATGAGTGTATCATGATGTACGCAATCGAAGGCCTTGGACAAGTCGCAGAAAATGCCAAGAGCATCTTGCGACTCCTCCCAGGCCTCGAATATGCTCTTTAGTAATTCCACGCCCGCGTCTGTAGTAGAACGACCTTTTGTAAAACTAAACTGTTTCAGATGTAGTAAATTATGTGCATTGAAATGTCCTAACATTTGTTTTAAAATTAATTTTTCAAAGATTTTGCTCAAAGTAGGTAATATCGAAATAGGCCGAAAATTCGTAGGATCAGTTGTGCTGCCAGATTTGAACAATGGAATCACTTTACTAAATTTCATCAGATCAGGAAATACACCAGATGCAATACAAGAGTTAAAAACAATTGCTAAAAAGGGTGAAATAACATCAATTATTGAAGACATGATACCATGTCTTCAATAATTGATGTTATGTACTGACAACCCCCAAAGGTCAGCAGTTTTTTTTACATCAAGATTTTTAAAAGATTCTAAAATGTCTTTGGCAGTAATAATTGTAAATGCAAAAAGCTTGTCACATTCTGGTACACATTCTTTTAGTATTGAATAAGCAGACGTGGAGGACGATGATGATAGAGTTTTGGTTGTTAAAATGGGAATATTTGTAAAGAAATTTTCAAACTCAGTCGCCACCTCCACGTCTGCCTTAATATCTACATCATTGATTTTTAGATGGAAGTCACGATTCCGTACTGTCGTTCTTCCCGTTTCTGAATTAATAATATTCCAAGTGGTTTTAATTTTATTTCCAGAAGATTTTATTTTATTTTTAATGTGTATGGTTTTTGAATTGAGAACCGGTCTCCTCCTTTTTGAAGAAGTGAGTTAAAAATACCGTTGACAATTTGATACGGAGTCACGATTCAATGCGATTCACTCAGCAATGAGAGAATGATTGAGAAGAAGAAGTTATTTCAATAGCCGTGAATTTCTCACCATGAAATTATAACTGTATACACAATGTAAACTAATAGTTAAGTTCAAATTCAATTTACTAAACTGAGCGTTGTGTAAATTTAGGGTTAATTTAACGAGGGTACGAAGTAGGTGTACGGAATTAATATTCGTTACTTTGCGTTGTTTAATTACATTAACCCTTTATCTTTCCTGTATATCTCAGGTTCTGTATGTTGGTATATGTCTAATCAATAGTCCTCCAGACCGCCTTTGGCGCAGGAGATATTATAGTTCACAAGTGTGTGCGCAGACACAGGTTTACTGTCTCTTCCCTCACTCTCGTAGTCCGATGGTACGGCAATCCGACAGGACTGGAGAGAGATCAGGCGCAGGACCAACGGCTTGACGTGCTTTCCGAGATATCACCACTAAGAAATTCTTAACTGAAAAACTCAATAACACTTTGCCTGACCTGCGAATCGAAGCCAGGACCCCACGCTCAGCAGTCACGCTTGCGTCCACGAGACCAACGGGAGGGTTATATGTCTAATAATAGGTGGGTAGCCTGAATAGATTAGGCCTTAGAAATTCTTTGAATGTTTTGAAAATACCATAAAGAAAGGCTCTAGGTTTATTTAACGTTATAAAAATAAAGTGTTTCTAGCTTGCTCGTTTGCATTATCGTTTACGAAAGTCTCGTTAATTAAATACATAGCTGTTGCCCATGGACCATAATTATTTTTCTAAAATAAAAGTAAACTCAAGTTACTTACCTCTATACACATTACATCAGCTATCTGCCAGCGAAAGTCCCGTCAAAATCGGTCCAGCGCACTTATATCTATGGTCCAGCCCTTTCCGTTAATAGCCGGAAAAAAATAACACAGCCAAAAAAAAAAAAATTTTTTTTGTTACAAATACTGTAATACTTTTTTGACTGTAATGTCAAAAAATTCTAAAGATTTATTTTTTTTTAATTAAAAGGGAGGTACCCTTTTAATTAAAATAAATAAATCATTCTTTTGATTATTCCATTGACATAATGATTACCCTCAAATCTTTTATTTTTATTTTTAGGGTAAGCACAAAATGAAAGAACGTTGATTGATGACTTTTTATTAATTTATTTTTTCTGCGTTCAATAGCGTGGCCGCGCTGTCCTCCTTTGTATTCCACTTGCAGATTAAACTGGCTATATTTAAATATAGAACAATAGTTACGTTTGATACATTTGGGCTCCTTAGCTGGGAAACAGCTTACAACACACGTGTTTTTTTAAAAATAAAAACAAGTTTCATTAAAAGTTTTCTCGAAATAAAAATCGGGTTTCGCATTGTCCATTTTATAGCAATCATATAAGTACCTGCCTAATAGTCTTACTATTTCCACGCAATATACCATTTTTGTCTATAACTTTGTTTCCATCCAATTATTTCTAAAGATAAACTCTCCCAAAATGTTAAATGAAGTCTCCTAATATATGGTTTGAACTAAACATTAACTGGGAAACTTTGTCGATGCCAATTAAAGTGGTAGGAAACAAAACAATACGTCAACTGTCCCTATTTCCCTAACAAGTGAAGTTTTGCTGAATTTTCCGCTCCAGGAAGCAATTAAATGGAGGAGTTTCTGTCGAGTGTGTGTTTTAGCTGAAAACTCACGTTCGATTTTTGAAAGCCTACTGATGTCTGCTGTCAAATAATGTGGGTGGTTGTGATTGGTTGGCAGGAATAACAAAGAGCAATCAAATTACTTGGCATTGTGGAAATCACAGGCAATCAGCCTATCAAATCACTTGGCATAACGTTTGACAAATTATATTGAAAAGGCAGAAACAGAGGGGAAAGGTGATATAATTATGTAGTTACCTATATAGTTTGTTGTTGTTGGTAACCGATTTTTAATGGCCCCCCATTTCTTTATCTTAAAAATAATTTATTAAAAATAATTATATCTGTCTCTGTATCTATACCTACGATAGTAAGTGTATTCTATAATAATATCAAAACACTACCGAATCTGCTACTGATTTATCGATCATCTCCATTTTATCCAACAATCTACCCAACTATCTTTCGATCTAGCCAACTATCTTACGATCTACCCAACTATCTTACGATTTAACTACTATGTTATGATCAAACGCGTGGAAAGACGATTGCTGATTTGAAAGTAGTCGTTTTGTGAAGAGAGCGAACTTTGAAGACGTGACAGAAATAATACTGTTACAATGAGTAATATTTGATTCTGGATCTCAAATGTGAGCTGAATATGTCATTTAGATAAAGTGTAGTTTTTTTGCTCAAGTGAACTTTTTTTTTTTTTGAATTTGTGAAATCATCAAATGACTTCTCCCGCTCTGAGTGGAGCGGACGGGCGTATCAGACTTTTACCCACCCGTTTTCCTTCAGTTGCCTGTTGCCAAGATCCTGGTATCCCTTTCGGACTTTCCCGCAACCCTGGCAGGACCCGTGAACTACTTGCCAATCACATTATTTAAAGATGAAAGCCTTCATCATAGATTTAAAAAAAATGTTATCTGTGGTCCGGTCGCTGGCGCACTATCGTGTCATCTGTCAAGTCCCTGGTAATGAGATATACTGAATCAATCAACCGTTTAAGTAATGATAATGCAGAATACTAGGTCAACAACTAGAAAATTATTGTTGTGTCGATTCTTCTAAAAATAAATATTGATCATTCCGACAGTTCACTTTACCAAAATTTTCATGGTGAGATTTTACAGAATAGAGATTTTGAGCGCATCACCCACTCAGAAACGTGTACTTTTGCTTATATAAAAGTAGGCTTTAGACTAACCTCTTGCCAATATTTACAGTGCAGTCAGCCTTATAAAGATGTAAACATCGACTGGAATTCATTTAATTGCAGTAATTTTATAATTGAAAATCTTTTTTTTCCAAAATATTCTAGCAATGTGTAAAACATATAATTACACATTACTTCAATAGTAGCTACATATTGATAAAGTATTATGCAACACAAAGTTTAGACAATCAAATGAATTCTTGTCGATGTATAGGTACAGCTTTATGAAGATGATTGTCTCTACATACTTGTATAATATATTGTACAGGTATGTGATTTACTTAGATGTATATTATTCAGTGGAAAATGTTTTCCACGGTACAGAATATAACATGCAGGAAATGAACGGCTATTATGCTTTTCTTTTATTTTTCTCAGCGAAAAACAACCTCACTATGGAAAATATAAAATTCAAAATAAATCTGCGTAGACTGGAAATTAAAAAGTTTCAATTAACGGTCAGCAACAGAAGTAGATTAGAGATTTAGAACACTTTTACTTTAACATACGTTATTATATGATTGTGAAAAGCACTACTTTTCAACATTTCATGTAGTAGCTATCATTTGTGTTATCTTTTAGCATGCACTCAATTGTTAATTAGTATTTCCTTCAACAATTATGTTAAAAAAACTTAAGAGTTATTCGACGTTTGTGGCTGACCATGCCATGTTTTTATCGTCTTTGTTTTTACATTTTATATTGTTTTAAACGTCTTTGAACTTTACTGTGTTTTGAAGCGTATCTAATTGTGATGTTATCTTATCTTTTTAGTTGCCTATTGTTTTTAAAATTCATAGACACCTTGGCCAAATTGGGCAACACATACATACATAAATAAACTCACGCCTTCTTCCCATGGGGTTAGGCAGAAACTACAGAATGCCAACTGCTACAATATTTACATACTCCTTTTGCTTCGTTTACGTTCATACATCTGAGGGCCTAGACAAGTGACATTCGCTTCCAAAGCGTGTTGTATATCTACAACGACTTTCAACAGGATTGACATAAGCTTTTCGATAACTTATGTCAGTCCAATACATTTTTGCTTTTTCCATCATCGTTATCGCTGATAGAATGTCACTTTGTCTAGGGCCTCTGGTCATACACGCACGCCGGTTGCGAGTACGCCCTGGACCTTTCGGAAGAACATCATAAATAAGACCAGTTTAATTAGGAAAACATAACATAATATCACGCCTGTAATCCCCGAAGGGTTACGCAGAGGTGTACCTACCTATAGTACACCCACATTTCGCCAATTATGTAATTAGAATAACAATCCAGAAGAATATAAAAGGTGGAGACGACGGTACGAAAAAATATTAATTAACTTCGTTTATAAAATGACGTTCCCTGTCAGCTTATAAAAATTCAATCAAATATCGGCCAAACCCTTATTCGGCCCATCACGACTAAATTTAGCTTGTACGAAAAACAATACTTTTCTAATTTCGATGTTAGGATATATTTGATAGTTTCTAAATACTCCTATGTATTAGATAGTATTGCCAGTGTTTTTATTTATTTTTGTTTCGCCGTCTCTACATTGTGCAATATAGCGTTGCTATTGTTCCAAAAATAAATTGTTTGTATTAAACGAACAATTTATTTTTACCGTATTTATACTGCACATATCCACAGAGGCTATATACCGTAATTATTGTGTTTTATACAAAAGGTCCTAAGCAAATATTGCCACGCCACCAAGCTTGCCCAACTCATTGGTATCGTAGTATTATTTATTGGGGCATTGGGGCATAAAATATTACGTTTCCATATCCGTTTTTTTTTAGTTTTTCTTAAATACCTTTTATTGTAGGTACTCAATTGCCACAGGAAAAATAGGGTATCGAACAATATTACATTTTAAACGTTTAAGGGTGAATTTTACCATTGAAACAGAACGCGATCAGCGCGTCTAAACAGCGCTAAGTAGCTAGCTGTAACTGTCATTATTGTTACGGAATATTGCAACTGATAGCTCTTGAACGTTGTTTAGTTAATAAACTGATCACACTCAGTTTCATTCATGGATTTGTCCTTAATTCACATCGATGGAATTACAAGGTTTAATCCGTAAATTTCTTTCCACGTCGAGACCTCTCCTTGCAAAGCCTAAGTCCAGAAGCTGGTACGATCATAGAAATTTTATTAAGTATCATAGTAGGTACTTTTATTAAGTCCAGAAGCTGGTACGATCATAGAAATTTTATTAAGTATCATACTAGGTACTTTTATTAAGTCCAGAAGCTGGTACGATCATAGAAATTTTATTAAGTATCATACTAGGTACTTTTATTAAGTCCAGAAGCTGGTACGATCATAGAAATTTTATTAAGTATCATACTAGGTACTTTTATTAAGTCCAGAAGCTGGTACGATCATAGAAATTTTATTAAGTATCATAGTAGGTACTTTTATTAAGTCCAGAAGCTGGTACGATCATAGAAATTTTATTAAGTATCATAGTAGGTACTTTTATTAAGTCCAGAAGCTGGTACGATCATAGAAATTTTATTAAGTATCATAGTAGGTACTTTTATTAAGTCCAGAAGCTGGTACGATCATAGAAATTTTATTAAGTATCATAGTAGGTACTTTTATTAAGTCCAGAAGCTGGTACGATCATAGAAATGTTATTAAGTATCATACTAGGTACTTTTATTAAGTCCAGAAGCTGGTACGATCATAGAAATTTTATTAAGTATCATAGTAGGTACTTTTATTAAGTCCAGAAGCTGGTACGATCATAGAAATTTTATTAAGTATCATAGTAGGTACTTTTATTAAATACTAGCTGTTTCCCGCGACTTCGTCTGCGATCCAGGATGAAAAGTAGCGTATGTCCTTCTCCTGGTCATGGTCTACCCCATCCAAATCCGTTGATCTGTTTAAGCGTGAAAGCGTATCAAACTTACCTTTGCATTTGTAGTTAGGATGTAGTTGTTACAACACATTTGTATAAACACTCAATTCTCCATACATAGACCACCAATAAAAGTACAAAAATGTTAAATTAAAGGAATAAGTAGGTATGTACAATAAGCAGTAGGACACAACTGGCCCAATGCCAAAAGAATGCCTCTCTGTAAGTTTAAGTACGAACTAGAGTAAAATTGTACCGCATTAAGTTGACTACAATTATACATTGGAGCTGTAACAAGCTGTGGTTTTACTGTCTTTTAATTCAGTTCCGGTAAATGAAAAAGCACATCTATACATATACATAAAAGCTGTTTTTGTGACGTAACAGCTTTTATTAAATGATGAAAGTACCAATATTAGTACGCTACTTATAACAACAAAAAAAAAACAATTTCAACAACAATGTCTGTCTATCTGTCTGTTGGTTCCGGCTATAATCTCCGAAACAGCTGGAGCGATTTTGATGGGACTTTCATAGATAGCTAATGTTATAAGGAGTAACTTAGGCTAATTTTATTTTAGAAAATGAATTAGAAACTTCGATCCGACCTATTTCTTATTTTCATTCTATTCGCAATATCATCGCACCAAACGTCACCTTTGACTTAGTTTTTTGGTTTAGCAGAATACCTTTTGTGACGTTTTGGAACTTTTGCGGTACTGCGACTTGAATTTGAAGGTTTTTTAAGTTAGAGAATTGGTCTTCAGAAGGCCAAAGAGCTTATTAATATTTATGGCAATAAACGTACACATACGAATATTGTGTGTATCCGAAATGTGCTGACAAAGTTCATTTAAAACTGACCTTTACACGTTAAATCCTATTGAACTTTAGACATCTCAATTTCGCGGCTCGATGAATTTTTAGACAGAGTAAGTATGTAATGATTTTATAATTAGTTTTCATATTTACATATATCTTCTTCTTTTTGTGTGGTTAGTGACTAACCTGGTGTCAGAGTTTTTATGCCGTTTATCGGCCTCTGACGTGGTTTCACATGCTGTCGAGAAATATCTCTCACGCTTTTTCGGCGGTGTCCTCATGATGTTTTCCTTCACCGTTTTTGAAGCAAATGATAAATACAATACGCACATGAATCCGAAAATTCAGAGGTGCGTGGCTTGGGTTTGAACTCGAGACCTCACTTGGCAGTCGATGGTCACACCACTAGGCTATCACTGCTCTATATTAATTTGGATCTTAAGTTCGCTATTTTTTATGGGTTTCTTCTGGTGAATCTACCTGCATTTAAAACATAAACTTTTGCAACATATCTTTGCTACACTCTCAACCATATTGCACACGTGGGTTTGTAGTACCTAAAGGTAGGTTTTTAATTATTAATGAGAGTGACTCAATCCTATCTCGAGGAACTGGAGAATGATGAAACAAAACAAATGACTCAAAATTGATGTAACCGAGCTAAGTATAAAAAGGGATAAGTAAAACATAAAATCGATACCTATCTCGTTCATTCGTTTAGCTACTTGTATAAAAAGATAGCCACGAAAGATACCAAAAATAGAAAAAAAAATTGTAGCCTATCAGAACGTATCGGGAACGGGATTCAAACTACCGTTGTTCAGGTCTCCAGAAAGATAAACTTTAAACTTTTGATAACGAAGGTGCACAGTATCCAGGAGTTGCTCCATCTGAATCACGCCCTTAATCCAACTGCCTCAATCTGCCTAGCCTTTTCCCAACTATGTTGGGGTTGGCTTCCAGTCTAACCGGATGCAGCTGAATACCAGTATTTTACGATACCCCTTGGAAAGACTGGTTGTCAGACTTTCGGGCTTCTGACGACCCGTAACGACTGTCAAAGATCCACGAATGACAGCCGGGACCAACGGCTAAACATGCTTTCTGAGACACAGAGGAGTCTCGGTATGTAAAGATGGTCACCCATCCACGGACCAACCCCGGCAAGCGTAGCTGAACCTGATGGATCGACCCGTGCGGCTGTTATTACTTAGCCATGAGCTCCTTAATCCAACTGCCTAAGGAAAGCTTTCTCCGGTATTAGTTTACTTTTGGATGTTAGGACATTTTGGTTCAACCAAGTGGCACAGTGATCGCTGGATCATAATTGCATATGTCGACAAACTCACGAAATAGGTACAAAGATTTTAAAACGAAAATAAATATATCTCCCCTTTATACCCTCACAGCATTAATTTCTTCCTCTATCCTTAAATTATCATAAAACAAAGTCCTCCGCCGCGCCTGTCTGTCGTCCTGTTCGCGATAAACTCAAAAACTACTGCAACGATATTCACGCTGTTTTTACTAATGGATAGAGTGGTTCTCGAAGAAGGTTTTAGTATGTAATAACCGACATCCACGCGAGCGAAGCCGCGGGCATTAGCTAGTACTAGTATAAAAACGGCGTCTCATTATTGTATATCTAGATATACAATAATTAGAGGCCTTTTTTATTCTAATCTTTGAGCTTAAAATAAGAAACTTCTTCTTTTTTCGAGCGTGACTCTAGAGGCGCTTCAGGGATTATGTCAGGTGGATTTGTGACAGCGTCCACTTAGGAACTGACAACATGACAGAACGCAAAACTTGTTTCGCTGATGAAGGAGGAAAATCGCTCATTTAATTGTAATTTTTACGGGAAAACCCAAATTAAATGTTAAGAGAATGGCTCAAACAAGAAATCGTTTGAGGTTTTTGCTAGATAAATCCACCATTTTTGTAAGACAAATTTTATTTTTTGTCGCATATCAACATTACCAACTGACCAACCACTAAACATGGGTTCCCTAAAGATCACGATTCATATCGACAGCTTTTGGCAAGCAGTAGAAATGTCATCTCAAAGCTAGATGAATGCTTCATAGCAAAGGAAGAGTTGTATAGTGTTCATGTCGCGGTAAGCACCAAAAGTCTCCTGATTTAAATAGTATTACTGAAAACTTGCCAACTTAGGTACCAAATTTTCGATACTAGGTTTGCTATTCAAACTGCTTTGATTAATCGATAAAGCCACTAAAATCGACGAGTCATCGAACTTGGAAAGAGGACGATTCGACGAAATAAGTTGGAAACGGAACAAATAAACTCCTTTTCACAGGTATAGCAAGAATACATACGTACACTTTACATTTATGTAACGTCGAAGTACGTACTTACGTTTCAGGAACTTGTATTCTTCAAAGCGACCTATTTAGTTTTTATTGTTCCAAAACAGAATGTTACTGCTCCTGAACAAAACATATTTTAAACGGCAATAAAACGGTTTCAGGTGGCAACATTGTTCAGTTTACTGCTTTCAGTAAGGACACTGATAAAAGCTACAGTTATGACGTCATTATCAAAGTTTACGTCATAAAAGCAAATCGGGAATGGTACACATTGTCTTAAAATGAACTACAAAATTTATATTTTGTAGTTCTAGAACTACTGATGATATGTTTCTGAGACAGCACGATAACGACCCAGGAAACGGCATTTTTAACACTTTCCATACAAACCAAGCGTGTCGCCGTTTACTTGCACTACAACACAAATAATGTGTAGAAACACGGCTTTAAATGGCGATCCGGACAGAAGTTGTGCGCTCAACGCACTTTCACCGCCACGAAGTTCATAAGTACTGCGGGCGCGGCGATTCCGTGCTCTGCGTTTTATGACGACTTGATGCCTATATGATCGAAAAACAAACGTATACTAAATTTTGGCTGCTGTTTTTCCGGTCAACCAATCTCAACATTTGATACGTGAAATTGGCAAAGTTTTGGTCCACCAAAGACCACAAATTAAGATTTGAAGTTTAGATTTGACACTAGATTTACGGCCAGAAACAACAAATTTGTTGTACCCCGACAGCCGGCCGCTTATTGGCTGGTTTCATAAGCCGTAGGCATTTGGCGACCAAAATGAGGAGAGATATCAATTACAGGTTACGGCCTAGAGGGCCGTACGTAGCTGTAAGTTGGTTTAACTAGGTAAACCGCAGACCAGACAATGCTACCAGCAATTTCTGTAGATTGGTTAGGATAAGGGTAACGCTTGGGTACAATATACCCAATAAACCCACCTATAAGATTATTACAATAGTTTTGTGGTTTGAAAATTCTGTGATTTTTTAAACTGAGTGCACCGCTTAGCATAAATATGTCGTTAGTTATATACAAAATTGAGCTTTGAGAAGTTTTAAATTCTATTTATTGAAGTTGGTATTTCTCTTGCAAAAGAGTGTCGATATATTTGTTACATATAAAATGTAAAAATATATACACTATAAAAATATTTATTCAGTAAAGCAATATTTCAAACAGTTCAGGATGAAAACAGTAGGAAGAGCTTTACTCTGAAGCGGGGAACGTTAATACCAAGGGAATTAACTCGTAAAAGGGGGTAGCCTGTAAACCTTATAGTGTTTCTACACCGCCTATAAAGCGGTCGTTTAAAGAATTTCTTTACGATCCAAAAGACAGTATTATTTTAAGCTTGTGGTTGTTTACAAATAAAAGGGATATTTTTTTAAATTATTATTACTAATTTTCTTGTTAATCCTTCATTATACCTACTTTACTTACTTAGCTTTTACATGACGCATGTAACATACACAAATTCAGAGACTCGTGCGGGTTATAGGAGTGTAAATTTAAACTTTTTGTTCAACCTTATTTTACCTACTTTTGGGCAAAGGTCTAGTCTGTTTTGCTCTGCCTTTCATCATCATCATTTCAGCCGAAAGGCTGTTTATGTGAAGATATCTATTAATATTAAGATCTAAATGAGCCATACACTCAGAAATAAATTATATTATCATCATCATCATCTGCCTAGCCTTTTCCCAAACATTTTGGGGTCGGCTTCCAGTCTAACCGGATGCAGCTAAATACCAGTATATTACATTTAAAAAAATATATATATTTATATAATATTATTATTCAAAACCATTGTGTCCTAGTGGGACAATATGAGGATATAAAAGCGATAATAAATATAATACATTTATATTACTTTAACGAGCACTTGTTGCCTGGAGGCAGCCTGGCTCCTCGCCAAACAAGCTTTACTCGATTTAAATTGTATTTTATCTCAACCAAACGTTTTGTTTTAGTCTTCAAAAGATAGTCCTTGTTGTTTGAATTCTATTTATTATTTGAAAAGACTTAGAAATAATCTTAACATAGATAAACAGTCAAAGCTTTCTTATTTCATAAATATTGAATAAGGGTACAAAAAATTTCATTAACTTTATTTGAAACATACTGCTCGGACCCACCACATTTTGTACCAGCATAGAAGTCCGCGCCACCACTGAAGTCCGGCAAAAAATGGTGGTAAAACTTTTTTTTAAATGCAATTTGATGCAATAACATAGACACTAGGGCCGCGAGTATCGGTCTTGAGTGGTGACGCGGCTATCAATTTGGAGTATTATAGACTGCCCAGCTGTCAAAATAATTATAAACGCAAAAAAGAGATCTTATCTGCATGATAATAAGATTCCTACTCTGCCTTTTGACTTTTGCAAAGTAGGTACGCTTCTAGAATGGGAATGGTCAAGGAGCTACACATATTAGTTACTCTTTATAAATACTAAGTACTAAGATTGTTAACAAAGAGTGCAATCACTCATAATTTAGAGTTTCTAAAAAAAACTACCCAACTAACATTTTTATAAATAACATATTTATATCTTAAAATAATAATCTTGTATCGGTAGTATGTTCTCGTCTTTAATGCTATAATCTTCTTTACACAATAAATTATGGCAGTGAGGATTACAAACTATTTCATGACTTCATGCTATGAAAGTCGATCCTCTTACTGACGGATTTCGGATCCTTAAGGAATCTTGGCGTAACAATCACAACTAAGAACGAATGAATTAACATTAGCTATATAATCATATAACATAATAATATCTATTATGGTAAGGGAACAGTAGAAGACTCGAATCTTCAAACTTATATTGTGACTTGCATTGCGAACTATTTTTCGTCAAAGCTTTAGAATACATAAGAAATAATATATTAGAAACTAGCTGCCGCCTGTGGAAACGCGGTTGTGAACCCTGATTCTGTTTCTAAAATGAAAGTAGCATAAGTTACTCCTTATAATATCAGCTATCTGCCAGTGAAAGTTCGGTCCAGCCGTTTTGTAGAATAGTCGTAACAAACAGACAGACAGTCAAATCCTAAAAATAGTTTTTTTTTATATAGGTAAGTATCGTTACTTTCTTAAGTCTTAATATTACGCATTTAGTAAAAAGCTATTATTTTGACATAACAAACAGTTGTTTAATTTATATGTTATTTATTTGTGCATGCATGTATAGATTATAAAAAATAAATAAGGGATAATAACCTAAAAAGAATAATAATGAATAATTTAGTAAGAATTGAAAGAAAAACCAACCAATTATTGAACTCGGTTCAGTATCATCTGAAGATTCTATAGTCATGTCGTATAAGTTGTTAATTAAAATGATTACATACACAATAGGGATCTTCTTGGGCCATTCTGAACTGATATACCGCGTATTACTTGAGTGAACACTTCATTAGGTCTAAATAATAGGTCTAGCTAGGCCCAGGCATTCACGCACATAATTATATTAACATTTATGTACTTAGTTAAGCGTATATAGTGGTAAATAATTAGGTGAGACCACTTTCATACATTTTTACTTGATTGTCTGCGTACTACGAATGTAGCAAAATATTTTTTTATACAGAATAATAAATCCAAACTTATGTATGCAAAAACAGACTACTTACATCATTTATCGTACAGATTCGAGATTACGATAATTCGTTCAATATTACTATTTTAAACAATTAATATAGTAACTGGAACAAGGTTCACAATTTCAGCCTTGAAACTCCGAAAAAGGCTGCAATAATTCTTAATAAATAAAATAATATCTTACGCCGCGGGCTACGTCTTTCTTTTTGAACCAAAGATTTCAACGCACTGTTGAAGAAGACATCGAATCTTGTAGCGGGACACGCTACAGATAATTTAGCACAGTCTTGCACAATTTCCACTAAAACCAATTTTTATCTTCTATATGGTAATTTAAAATTGCTGATAGAAACTCTTCGCCGCTGTCAAAGCGTCCTTTATAAACTTTTCATCGCAAGGGTTATCATCAAAGAAGAATGCCCCGCAATTGAGAGATTCGGAACAAGATTCGTTCATATGGTTGTCTTTGCAGCATCCGAGGATTGCTCTTGCGCATGGCGATAGAGTTTTGGGTGTTGGGACGTCAACACCGTTTTTTGCTTGGAGGATATATCTTAGTTCGTTGTAAGAGAGACTAGCTGGTGGTTTGATCGTGCTACCGACACTGATAGTGTTTCTACGAACCTCGGGTCTGCAAATTGCTTGCGTAAACATCAATGTAGCGATGATAATTATTGTGTAGGTCGCCATCTCTGTAAAACAATAAAAATAATTTAGATTTAGATTGTAGTCAAAGAGCTCAATATATGGACAACATCTTTCTGACTTTTTTATGAAATGGACTAAGGAAAAAGGAATATGGAATTAACTATAAAGAACAGCTTTATCTATTAGAAATACCGTAGCAACTTTTATGACCGTCATATGTATCGCTTACGATGTTGATGACTATTTGTTTGCTCTTTAAATGGTCAGCGTTATCTTGCAATCAATCTACCGAGATTGCAGATAAGAAGTGAAATTTCAACTTAAGTGTAGGTAAATAAAATAATGCTATTAATGGTATCTGATACTGATGTTGCTTCCTACTAAGTACAAACAATGACGTAACTTCGCCTAATAAGTGCAGAAGGCGATCTAGATTTTATAATCTTAAAGGATCTACAGTAGCACTAATATGAAAAATGTAACATTATATAACTAAAAATGCGGGTTCACGCGACAATAAACGTGATTCTGTATAATAAATGCATTAATGTCGCAAACCGACGCGCTTGGTTTTCCCAGACCCGAGGACAACGGACGATGCCGTGTGTCGTTAGAGCCAACTACCAATACACAAACATTTGTTAAGCTGTCTTTTTTTCTTATCACGATGTTGGATCAAATGTTGGGCATTTAAAACCTTATAAGGATGTGTGACGTATGTAGGCAGTGTCAAGGTCGCGAAGGTGTGACCGTTAGTGAGCCATTCACATGCCGGTGCAAATATTACTCATGTGTATTTTCTTAGAAAAACTATGTTACAACAGTGTAATTACACGTAGTATTTTATACGGCTTCAATTTTGTTGGGATTCGCGAAATATTTGTGACAGTTTTGAATTTGGCATTGTGATGAGAACTTTACTTATGTAAAAAATGGTTAGCTTCCGAATTACCATAAGTTTAATCATAACCACTCTACTAGTGTCTGCTACCATAGGTCAGTTAAGGTTAAAAAAACGCGAATATACGTATTGTAGTATATATATATTGTGTACCTGTGTACATACAAAACAGGTTTTTCTGTATAACCTCAAAAAATGCTGTAGTAACAGCGTAAACGTTTCGGAGTATCGTGTCGAAATTCTACACACCGTGAAAAAATTGTAATTAAACGCATAATTTTAATATAAATTGAATGTTATTAACATAATTATAAATGGATATAACTTACTGAATTCCTTCCTGTGTTTGGATGTAACCGTCCTTGTTTTTAACACGAATTTCGGTAAATTTCTCTAGTTCTGCGCGATACGTCCTCCTCTCAGTTGACTCTACTATCGTCTGAGGACATTTGTATTTATTAAGGTATATAAACATCGTGTTTTTGCACACTCATATTTCTTTCTTATAACTGAAGATGTGGGATTTCGTTTAAACATAATAGCTAGTTATCTTGAAATTCGGCGATGACGTTGATAACTCCGTTTATCGCTGCGATTCATAAGGAACCTTTTTGCTAATTTATTTATTTGCTATGGTGGTAAAAACCCAGTTACCTACATAAACATCTGATTTATGTACACCTGCAGTCATTATGTATCACCGAATTTGATTAAAATATATGCCAACCTGTGTTAAATTTGCATATTTTGTTGTAGAAAATTTTGACATGGGTCACAGGCCCACACATTTTTTTTTGCTGTTATGTATCGCCCTTAAGAGCTGAAAAGGCCAGCAACTTTGCAAACAGTCAGTTATTCCACTAAGTGTTCCAGGAGTTTGGCAAATTACCTTGATAAAAGTTAAAGAAGACTGTTTAAAAATAGTTCTATCGATTTCTTACAACATTACATTACAAAAACTTGCCTAAATTATGTACTTATTAAGTTAGTAAACATCTACAGGAAAAAAACGCGTTTCTATAAATTGTTATTTGTAAATATTGATAAGCATAATAAAATTAATTTACCATTTTCGGATAATCAACAGACTGGGAATTCCATATTTAAAATGTATGAGTATATGAACTTTGATATGATACTGGCTTTAAGAACCGGATTGATATGTTAATTAATTGTAAAAAAAAGAATAATACTGCATCAATTTTGTGTTTTTGTGTTGTACCCACAGACAGACGATTTTAGTACGTACCTCTACGTGTGATGGTACCTAATTACTTGCCTAGCTCTCAACCTTGCCGCCTTATACAAAATGACCGTACCGACTTAGGTATAAGTTTGTATAGTAATAAATATAAATTCCTCTATGATGATTATGCACATGCGACTTCTCTTTAATATTCTATTAATTCAATCGCAGTCGAGTGTCACTTGTTCCCCGCCTTCCGCATTGATTCCTTCTCTAACGTCATCTTTTTCGATCTCTCTGGCTATAGGTGTAATTGCTATTTTGGGACAATCATTACAACTAATATGCCCAAATTATGTTTGTTTGAGAAGGTTAATTTATGTGAGAAGGTTAATTTATCTTTGATCAAAACTCCTGACAATGAATGTTTTAACCATCCAATATTTAGAATCAAAATAGATTTAATGCATCTACCACAGATCTATATCATATCATTTTGGATAATATGCGAGGGCTGCTTTGATTAAGAGCGGGCACTACCAAAAATTGTCTGTCTTCAATCTGATTTTTCATGAAATTGATAAGACTTAGGTATAAAATAAAAATAATATGAGTAACTGCATGATATTTCCAAACTTTTTTTGGAACAGAAACACAAAATATTAAAATTGGGTAGGCAAGGGTTGCGCGGGTGAAATATGATTTGGATGGAGAGGGAGAGGTAGGCCAAGAAAGGATGAATGGATTGTGTGAGGAATGATTGTTGAGGGGAGAATGGAAGAAGAAAACGTGTTACGCTGACCCCAAGTGGGACAAGGAAAGGAAGATGATGATGCTAAGGCTGCTTTCACAAATTATATTTTCCTTATTCGTCATTATACACCTCACTGCCATAGATTTAACTATCTAATAGACTCAGATTGTTTTAGCTGTAGATTCGTAATTCTGGGGTAAAGATTACACGTGTCTGTAACCTTTCTGCTTATACTTAGGTATATGACTAAAGCCACATATGAACTCGGGATTTCCTTCAGATTACATTGTCCGACTTTGACCGATCATTACTCGACTTCATAGTACATTATACTGATGTCATTACGTAGTATAACACATAATGAAATGAAGCCATAGACCACAAATCTGTAATAATTGGAAAATCTAATTTTCCTGCCATTGTAATGATCATAGCTTCTTTGCGGTATGTAGGCAAAAAAACTTAATAAGGAGAGAATAATATTTTGGTTGTTATTTCTACATACTAAACTTTAATAAACCATATGTAAGTGCAACAAAGACAGCTTGTAATTAGTTTTCATAGGTAAATATTATGTCGTGATCCGATCATAGAAACGTCCATATCGTTTATACTATTTAATGATTTGGAATGAATATTAGGCAAACCGCAAAGTAATTGAATTTCATGCTGCTGTTGGCACCCTGACCAAATGGGTTAGATTAGATCTGTGACCAAATTGTGTGAGACACCGTGCGAGCTGAGCGAGCGCTACATCCAAGTTGGTCGCACATATTTGGCTGTTTAGTATTTTTAGGACCCTAAAGTAGAAAATATTTGAGTAGGAATAGGTCGAATTATTACCCGACTGTACGGCAGCAAAGACAGTGTTATGTTTTTAAGGCGTATCTGGGTCGATATGCCCAAGCATTGCTGGGCAAATCATGATATGGCCAGGTAGATCACAATATGGTCATTTGTACGATCGGACCACGACACATACTTACATATACATACACATATATATACATACCTACGCCTTGTATCACAGATCATTTAGAAGTAGACGATTAGAATAAAAAAGCTGTTTAAAATAAGGAACACGTTTTATAGATCAAGGAAAAAAAACCCAAAGTCACTAGTTACTAGACTATGACGAATCAATTTTATTGTAGTTATAAAACATAGGTGATAGGAACATTGTTACTATCCTTACATTGTACTTGTCTGAGTATAAAAATGTATAACTAGAGTATTTACACTTCAATAACTCTTCGATTGTATAAAAATACTATATAGCTACATTAATTTACATGCAATAAATTAAAGACTGTTTATCTTCTAGGAGTATCAAAACATAAAGAACTTAACGTTTTACTTACAAAAATAATGTCTTCTTTCGCTTCAATTTAAGAATCAATATTTTGATATCTCAGATGATTGGAATAAATACTGTTTGCAACAATATTTAGGATATAGAGACAAACCTTACTTCCCTGAAATACGGGAAATTAGGTAGGTTCAAGCGTATTAATTACTTGTTCATGTAACAAGAACGGACGGCACTGAGTCCCTACATATTATAAATATAACATAAATTACTATTTTAAATTAAGCCCGGAACTAAAATTGAGTAGTTTTTTAAACGAGATTTCACATTTACACATTACAGGTCTTCGAGCCTCAATTATATTTTTGTCCATAGAACGTTTGGAACCTTTCAATCACTCGTAATATCTGGCTGGGGTCACAAGGGCTTCCGTACCCTGTCAAGTCAGGGCAACCCTGGATTGCGAAGCAGTCGTAGACAACCTGGGGTTGATGACAGCACGTTAGGATCGCACCATCACAGCGACTTGGAGGTGCTAAGCCAGATTGAGGCTTGTTTAGTGGAGGCTGTGTGTTTTGAGGTCTATTCTGAAATGGTCGCCTTGTAGTTTGAGGCTGAGGCCTCGAAGACGGGGTTTGAATACTTGGTGCCTCAGACTTGGGTTGATTCTGGTCATTCGAGTCCTGTACGGTTCCGTGCTCCACAGGCGGTGCCGGTCTCATGGGTCTATTCAGTCTGATAGGATCAAACGAAATCGGCCTACTGAAGTCTACGCCTTCTTCAGAGTCGGATTCGTTCAAGACAAAACCCCAGTTTTGTCTATCGTCTTCCATAACTGGCCAGCGGCTTGCTACAGTTGGTGTTGTGGTATCAGTGCTATCACCGTTATTGTTACCAGGTGTTACGGGGCTAACAGGTTCTGGCGTGGTTGGGTTTTGATTTTCGTTGTTACAATTACAATCAGCAGGAGGTATAAAAAGCACGGGGTAGAATATAGGAAAATGAGGCGGCGGCAGTGGCTGTTGCTGCGGCTGCCTCACGAAGTGGGCTATCTCTTGTATCCGTCGATGTATTTGTGCTAAGGGATCTTCTCCGTAGTAACCAGTACTCGAATCTTCATCTCTTTTATTAAAGCCTTGGTTAATAAATGGGTTGTAAGGAGGAAATCCATATGAATATGGATTATACCATCTCTTGTGTCGTTGTGTTTCGGTGGAGTTGTTATCACTTTCAACTTCCTTCGGTTCTGAGTCAAGTTTGGGGTCAGATTGTTCTACGGAGTCAGCTTGTTCTACTTTGGCGATTTCTTCTAGCTTGCTGACGTCATTTGGTGCTGCGTAGACGTATACTTGCAAGATGAGAATGCCGAGAACAATGTAGTTTAGGTTCGCCATCTGGAAAAGTAAAAAAAATCTATATATTTCATTTCTTTGGAAAGAATGCCTAGCAATTTATTCGTTCTGCAACTGTTACGGTCATATTTTAATTTTATTCGTATAATACTTGTAAAAATAGTTTCATAATTTTCGAAATGTTCCAAAATCTTGTATGATCGATAAGGCACAGGTTTAAAAGCTTAAAACCATAAAATTCGGATTTTATTTGCTGTTGGGTACTGTTATTATTAAAGTGTTGCGATGCTTATTTATACATTGTGGAACATTCTCATTAATGTTTGTAAAGCTTAAATCCGATTTATCGTAAGATAGCAATGCAATCTTCTGAAACATTGCACTTTTTATGAGAATCGGGTTATATCTGATAGCTCTTGTTGCGCTAATTCCATTGTTTACTGGGGAATAAAGCTTCGGAATCATTCCTAATAGTATGCGTAGGTATCTTAAGATTATTAACACTTGTATCTGGATGAATACAGTCCATGCTTTACTGTAATTAGTACTAAAAACGTCTTAACATTTACTAAGCTTGTGTCAAAGATATACTTGAAGTTTTGGAAACTCTCGAGTATATGCGTCTCATGATTTCACATTTCCAAAATCTATACTTTAATTTAAATAAATTGCAAGACCATTCCATTAAATATTTTTTAAATATATTCATCTCTTTTTTTTCATCTCTAAATTTTTCACAGACATCGAGTCTTTATTCTCCCAATCGAAACGTATGCGCATACATCCCTATAATTAGAGAATTATAGGTGTGTATGCGCATACGTTTTATAGGCATGTATGCGGATACCTTCCTTCGTTTTCTTTAGAGCACAAATATTCACCCCATTTCCCACAAAAGATCTAGTTTTACATCTAGGTAAGTTTACACAGCAATGCTTTAGTGCCGAAGAGTCAAAGTTTTTTCAGACCACCACGGCTATTGTCTCTCTCACAATCCGCCTGGCACCGTTCTTATTCCCATTACTACTACTCTATTGGAATGAGCACAGTTGAATGCCTTCCAACCTACTAACTATACTCTATATATTATAGCATTAGACAAAAAAAGGCCAGTTAGCGACAGTTATCAAATAATTATTATTAAATTACTGCACTTTGAGTTATTTATTAATGTAAATGGTAAATAAATTAGTATAGAAATTATATTATTGTCTTTGATAATCACACAAAATGACTTTAGAACTTGGGCATAAAATAAGTGAAAAGTTGGTTATTCGATATTAGATTTTTCGAATAACTAATTGTTGTCCATCTCGCTTTTACGTTTACGCCATTAGTAAAACCTCTTGTTTGTCATTTTTACCATCGTAAAATGAACAGAGTATGTAGGTAGTACTTAACTATTGTCGCAAACATCGCAAACATGTTTGTCATTATCCAAATGTGTCGCCGTTAGAAAGCTTTTGAGCGAAAATGAGTTTTCTAACGTTCAAACACTAATCGATGATAATTAGCGGTATATAGAATTAGGTACATAGCTATGATTATCATTTAAAACTAGTATACTAAGCAGGTTTCTGTTCGTATAATTGACGAAGAAAACTAAGAAAAATCTAAGTTCATTGCTTTCCAATCATTATCTTAGTGGATTCAACCGGAAATTTTCGACTCATTTAATGTTAACGGATTATAATTAGAGTTTATCAGTGTCATCCATTTCGGATTTTAAGCTGATTTTAAGGGATATGACGCATATTAATTGCCTTGAATAAAAGGGTTAACTTTTCTTCAAAGGCAATTATTAAGAGTCAGGCTGAGGTCTATAAGCTTTACCTAGCATGTTTTTTGGCTAAGCGGTATTCCTGTCACTGTCGTACAACTGTTCAACTACAAGTGCAAGATAAAGACGGGAACATTTATTACGTGTTAGGTAACGTTTATAGGTCTCTGTTTTAGTCTCCATACTCATACTTCAATGCCCATTTGGATAGGTACCAACGTAGTTTCCATGCAGAGTTGAAAGCTTTTATGAGATAAATGTTATTTATTTCTGAATTTAGTGAAAAAATACACTTTTAAACGTCAAAATTAAATTTGTTATTAAACCTAGATGAGTTCGGTGTTTCCTATGAGAAGAAAGACCGAAACAAACTCAGATTTCACAGTCTCTTTTAAAGTCCAGACATAATCTTGGTCATGCCATTTGGGGACCATGCAGGTTAATGTCTGAGATGGTCTTTTGTGTAACGAAACATACAGATTTGATTGGACCTGTCCAATCAGTGCAAGCATTATTTTGTCAGTAACCGTGTAGCTCAACTCAGAACTGAAGGAGTTCAACGACTCTACGAACAATACCAAAGAAAGGACATTTGGGTAGTCCGCATAAAGTACTCAAACTGCCAGATTATCATTAAAAAAAATGATCCACATAGTCCTCACATTCACAATAATTAAAATAATAATAATATTATACTTCACAAAGTAAATATTCATGTAATTGTATAAAATAACAAATATCAAAGAAAAATATTTAAAAAAAAGTTAGACAAAAAACCAACATTCAGTAAGTAAAAAAGGGCGGTTAACAGTTAATCGCCCTTTTTTACATACTGAATGATGTTTTTTTTTATTATTGTTTACACAACGACAATTTTATTATTCCAATTAAACCTATCTACAAAAACACTAGTGACTTGTTCACAAAGGCCTCTAATTATTACAATTAATGCATCTATTGTTTTTTTGTTATTGTCAATCATCCTTTATCAGATGTACTGTCCCATGACAAAGAATGTTACCCACTTCGCGTACATAGAGTCATCACATAAACATAGCTACCGCGTATAGTAAAATATTATTATACAACATAAGTGCCAACATATTATTATTATCATAAAAATTCACGATAACGTTTACGTTAATTCTTAATACAACGATCAGACATTTAATGATAGCCTGTTTTTATTCATGAACTAGCTTCTGCCCGCGATTTCATCCCCCCGAACCACCGCATCGCATCGCATCGCCCGCCCGCGCTCTTACTTCGTTTTTGCTTAGCGTTTTTTTGTTTTTTCTCTAATAATTTTTTTATCCGGGTGGTACCTAGTTCCGTAGATTAGTCGGGTTAAAAAAAAAAAAAACTTAAGTTTTATTATTATATTACTATAGTATAGATATATTGTACATGTTCATCGCAAGAAAACCCAAGGGCTCAACACGTAAAAGAATAACGACCTAAAATCCATTAAACTTAGTAGAAAACCCATGTTTACAGTGCCGGATTTAGACATAACGAGTATCATAAAGCGAATTTTCATGTATGAGGATCGTTGGCTGAAGTAGGTACCTACTCGTAACGTACTAACCTACCTACCTAAAAGAATCCCTATGTATATTGTTCTGTGTAGTTATTGTCTAACGACATGTCTACAAGTCATTGCCTCTAGCATGAACATTAAGAAAATTAGTATGTTTAGTCATCGTTCAAGTGGCTATCGTACTTTTGTATACAGGTTGATCTTATTAAGGAGTGTTTTACAGACCATCCAACTGAATAACTTTCTATATGGGACCAACATCGTAATCGAGAAAAAAATAATCGATTGTCCCATACAAAACTAATAAAGCTAATATTTTTTTCGCGATTACGATGTTGGTCCCATGGAGCATGGATGTTCAGTTTGATAGTCCGTACCACACCCTTAAATATGACCACACATTTCTAATACACGCTGTATATAGCGCCATAGGAGGTTCCTATTAAAACTAAACTAGTTGTTATCCTAAATGACGGTACTTACATAGATACATTTTGGGAATTGCTAACGAAAAGCAATATTTTGTGCTAGAGATAAAACAAAATACACACTTTACTGGCAAAATCTAAGTAGATACATAATAATGGTGCTTGCAAGAGTTCTAAAAGAAAAGTTCCATGAAAAGACAAAATGTCGTATCTTTATGTCACATTGCAGTCATGTGACACAGCAGATTTAAAGGTTAGCATTACGTCGTATTTTTGTCATAATTCATTATTATTTAATAATTTATGTTAATTCAATTCAATATTCCAAAATATTCACAGATTTATGCTGCTAACAGTACAGGCTTCGTCTTGAAAGGACTTAATTAAAACTTAAATGTCGTTCGTTAAGGTTACGCGAATATTACGCGGTGTGTTGCCAAGTCTATGCCATCAAAAACAAATTAAATACGAATTACATAAAACGCCTTCAGGATTTTACATTTTAGTTTTATATTATTATGCGGTATGAAGCTTAATGTAACCTATCAAAAATACCTATTTGCTACACAGTATTGAAGAGAGAAGGAAAGAGGAACGGGAGGCCTTTGCCACGCAGTGGGACAGTATAGGCTCATAATAATAGTGACCCCTGTTCCCAATACCGTAGGCTACTATTTTTTTTATTATTTACGATTTTAGGGTTCCGTACCCGAAGGTTACCAAACGGAACCCTATTACTAAGCCGCGGCCATCCGTCTGTCCGTCTGTCCGTCAGTCTATCAGTGGGCTATATCTTTGCCGCTCTATTAACAAATAATACAAATAAAATAAAGTTAAAAATTAAAGGGGGTCATACAAAATACGGGTTTTTTTTTAACGAAAGTAATATTTTTTTAATTTGGTGTTAAATATTGTATGGTTGCGAATCCGACTCGCACGAGGACAGTTTTTTTTTTAATTTTCAAATATTTATTTATAATTATGTCTTTAAATGAAATAAAGGAAATAATACTATATAATAAACTGCACCGGTAAATTATCAAGCCTATAGGTACTAATAAATTACTCTACTGAGAAAATGCTTGTCCCTGTAAAATCATGAACAAGTGAAAAACATAATTATTATTGATTATCCTAATAGCTATGCTGGTCCAATTTATTATAGGTAGGTGTACTAAATTCAATTTCAGAAGCGCTCATCCGAAGCGTAGTAATTATTGAGTTGTCAATATCCGTCAATACAAATACGTTCCCTGCGTAACATGGTCCTTACTGCCATTGAAATTGCGATAAATCCTGTATTATGTACTGCATTTTGATCTCTATTCCAACCAGTATAAAATACAAAAGCGTGTGTCAAGCGAGGAATGCTAAATATATTTTTAATATTTAATTATATATTATGTTCCTCTTCTAATCGCAAATTAGAACATCAATTTGTTCCTAAAAGATTGTCGCCAAGTTTGTCCCATCCAAAAACAGCATGGGTCTATTGTGTATTGACATCAAACCATTAATTGTACCTTATAAGAATTTGGTACAAAAAATCGGTCATTGAATTGAATACGATCGGACTAAATTGCTTTGGCACGACAATCATGGGCGTATTCGTGACTCATTGTGACCCGTGTATTTATGGCGTAATACTAATGGCAGAGTATCGCAAAAGTCGTGGAAATCGTGAGTCGAAATGTTAGACGGTAACTTTGTGCTCTCTAGATAACTAGCTAGGCCCTAGAACCCCTAGAGTTCTTTATAAAAAATGTAGCTAAATTACTAACTTCTGCCGCCGATTTCTTGTTTTCACAAAAAAAAATTAATGTCACTTGGCAACTGCAGCTTCTCATTAGTGAAAGAATTTTCGGAATCGGAACAGTAGTTCCGAAGATTACCCCCTACACACTATCTCACAAATTTTACCCTTTTGTAATTACTTATAATATAAATGAAATAAAATATTATAGTATAGTATAGAAGATGAATTAGAAATGTGGAAAGCTTAACTTTCTGTTTTTATAGGTATGTGCTCTATGTGTACTCTCTAGTGTACTTTTTCCGACTGAGCTCCGTACGTACACTTTAATACATTAAATAACATTATGTTTAGATAATAATCAGAAGAATAATCTAACCTCCATTTTATTCAATAATTAAATTAAATTAAAATGAAGCTTTCCGCCATTTGATTACATTTAATTTTATCATTTGTAACTAAGATTAAATTAATTGGAATATTTCAGTTGCATCGTTTCCACTGACGGAATGAATTTCCGGGCTGTTAGAGTAAACCAAGCGAAACGGATATTATTTTTTATCGTAAATCATTGAAATCTCGTGTTAGAGTAGCTCATAATTTTATTTTATTTTATTTTATTGTAACAGGAAAACAAACAGTATTAACAACTAACAAAAACATCAAATTAACCAACTAGTAACCAATTACATGTTTTCGCATTTAAATTTACTATGAAGAGCAAGCCTGTTAGAGAAAAAAAATTATAATTATAAAGGTGGTATGTACACACGGCTACATACATAATACGAACAAAATGCCGCTGGAAGGATTGAGATTTGTGTTGCGTATAATATTTATAATAAAGGGTATTATTATTATTTCTTTATTTCGTAAATACACTTATAAATTACATTTTTAAATATTAGAATATAAAAACATTAAAAATACAAAAAAATAGTAGCCCACCGGTATCGGGAACAGGATGCAAGGCGCCGGCGGTCAGGGCTCCAGAGACACCTCCTAACAATACGGGCAGCAGGCCCTTAACTTAGCTGCCCAACGAGAGCCTCCATAGGTGTTGGTCGAGGCTCTTGGCAATTAAGCCATTGGCTGATACGGTTATATTTATTATAATATTTTGTTTTGAGATTTAAAAAAAGCTGTTTCCTGAATTAAAATTACGACGACTGTATCGCTGTATTTTCGTAATTAGTACAGCTAGCAGATTAATATAAAATAATGTGATTATCAATTGTTAAGAAAACAAAGCCCACACTCCCATCCGCTTGTTTTTCTTTTTCAACTGAAGGTTATAAATATAAACAAAAAACTGTAGGTTATATATTGTAACCCCTAAAATGTACGGCGTATAAATTATGCCTATACCTGCACATCTTCCATTTGAAAGGCTTTATCAAATACGCCTCATATAAACGCTATTGCGGAATCCAAGAGCTATGGGTATTAATATGACATCATTTTCTCACAATTGCTTCGTTAAATTCAGCACATTACAGCCACGTGCGGTTTAGCGTCAGCCTTGGTACAGCTTAAGATTCTACTCACATTTTAGAGGTAAATGGGCATAGTGTGGTAACAATATTTTAGAGTATTCTTGAGACAAGCTTAAGATATATGCCTACCCGGTCTTCGGAATCCTAAAATTGATTTTGATAAAAAAATACTTAAGGCGGATGAGGTTGGTAGCGATAGCGACAATTAGCGAAAAATATTTGAGAAGGATGAAACCTCATCCTTCTCAAATATTTTTAATATTTTTTTAAACAGAAACACAGAAAATAAATTCTTAAATCACTATAAAATGATATCTTAGTACATGAATATAAATAAAAAATACAAGGTGAAAAAAAACCACATTCTATAGAAAGTGACATTATAAATATGAAATAGGTACATAAATTCAAGTAAAGAACAAACAAAGTGCGGTGTGCGTCTCAAGGTTGCACCTAGAGCTGACTACCAAGAGTGTGCCGGACGTACTTAATCGACACAGCTGTAGTGTCTCTTAATGATAGAAGTGCAGAGAGCATGAAGTGAAGGGGTTAAACTGACACGAAGACGAGAAACCACCAACCAAAATCGATCAAATCAATCTACCTAGCCTTTTCCCAACTCTGTTGGGGTCGGCTTCCAGTCTAACCGGATGCAGCTGATTACCAGTATTTTACATGGAGCGACTGCCTATCTGACCTCCACAACCCAGTAGCTGGGCAATACGATACTCCTTGGTAAGACTGGTTGTCAGACTTTCGGGCTTCTGACGACTCGTAACGACTGCGAAAGATCTACGAATGATAGCTCCCGGCTATCATTCGTAGATCTTTGACAGTCCAACGGCTTACCGTGCTTTCCGAGCCACGGAGGAGTCTCGGTATGTAAAGATGGTCACCCATCTATGGACCAACCCCGGAAAGCGTAGCTTAACCTGATGGATCGACCCGTGCGGCTGTTATTAATTAGCCACGAGCTCCTTTTTTTTTCTTTTTTTTAGTACCACCAAAATTACCCCAAATCCATTAAAAATTAGCAAATTTTCAACAGGGATCCTATGTTATAACTTAATACACACGCTAAATGACGGCCACACACGCCCCATGTAATAACCCTGTAATTTCTTTTTTCAATGGGGAATTTTCCTTTTTTCCTGAAATTAGGTAATTTATAGACTCTCAGTACGATAGTTAACAACACCTTCACGGATTGGACAGGGTTTTTTTTTACGTGTTCTCGATAGTAATCTTTGCCTGCATACAAAAATCTTTTAGTCTGAGTATTCTAGACAGGTCCCTACTAGTACCTAAATCTGATTGTAATAATTCATCTACTAACGACTACTAATGTGGCCGTAACATCATACGTAGTCATAAGTATCATATAATTTTAAGTCCTCCTGCCATATACATACTGCGAATCTCTAACCGATGAATCAATGATCACAGCAATAGCGACCTTGACTAAATATTAGCATTATTTATACAGCAGGCACTCATAACTAAATATATTATAACTAGTAACTAGCCATAAAGTATAGCTGGGAGGATTAAATTAATGCATCCGCATTAAGTGGTGTTTATGATAAAAAATACGATTAGCTAAATGCATGCGCGTGACTATTATATGTGAAATCGTTCGAAGATTTACTATTTACTTAGTGATAAAAAAATACAGCAACATCCAATATTTGTCGTATTGATAGTTGGTTGACCTCTCAAACCTTGTTATTATTGGATTGAACTTGAATGAGGACTAGTCTAAGTTACTAATAATTATACATCATAGAGTAATAGGAATAAAATATAAGGTGGTACTAAGATCGCATTTTTTCTTAAATCAAAGGTATTTAAGAAAAACCGCAAAAGAATAATCGAGCTTTTTCGAAACTCTTGTAACTCATGAGATACCTTAGCTCATGCTACCTTAAAGCCAATCGTCCAGCGCCAGCTAAACTAAGTTAGTTTATTTAGTTGAGACAGTTTTTCATACATCTGCGTCCACCGCAACCTAAGCTTGCTAACATGTATGAAAATGCATGCTTTAGCAATAACTTATTTAAGGTGCAAAAATGTATTTATAATTTTTAATTTAATTATTATGGCCGTACTAAATCATGGGGCACGTGCTGTCATGGTATGTACTTGACCGCAAGATAAACATTGCAAATATTATCATTAAAATAATATGTTAGAGGCAGTAATTATACTTAACTAACGATTCGCTTCGCACCTCGAATGAGTAACTACTACTTGTTTACCTTCAGTCGGCCATAACTTTAAACTTAAAGGTAGGTGTCAGACACGCAGTGCAACAATGAAATTTCATACAACTTTAGTAACGTTAAGGTTTAACGAAGATTCTAAGGACTTCAAGAATCACTTAAAATTGAGTTTGTACTTATCCTTTGAACTTTCAATTTTATTTAAAATTGAAAGTTCAAAGGAAAATTCTATAACTTACAATTAGGTACTTTCGCAAAGAAGTTACGGAACATCACAGTAATTATATCATCATCATCTGCCAAGCCTTTTCCCATATGTTGCGGTCGGCTTCCAGTCTAACCGGTTGCAGCTGAATACCAATACCATGGAGCGACTGCCTATCTGACCTCCACAACAAAATTACTGAGTAATACTATAATTATATCCGTAGACTAAATTCGAGCATTGATCTCAAGTAATGTTTGTCAAATATTTGTTTTAGCTACTGTCATATTTGAAAAGCATCAACGCATGAGTTCTGGAATAAATCAACCGATTGTGGTAAGAATTTGGACCCGATAATCAGAACCAGTGTACACACGGCTACACATCAAGCTGACCTCGCATTGAACGGAAATCCTATACAATGCGAGATCAGCATAAACTGGAAACATATAGCTTGATGAGTAGCCGTGTGTACCAAAAAAATTATCATCTCTCGTACATTCAACATAACAAATCAATCCGAGTACCATATATCACATGTATGTATTTCGATACCAAAGAAGAAAAAGCAAGTCACTGCTCCCTACCCACTTAATGAAAAACTCCCACAAACTTTAAAGGTAATTTGTTTTGCTGTCTGTAACTCCAAGAAACATGGAAGCCTTTTCTTGTACCCTGGAGGATTAGTTTCCCGAGAACTCTGCTACTCACTACAGTGCCATAGCATAAAGTTTATAAAACTCTTCAGACTTCTTGAAGGAAAAAATAGTAAGGCTCTCTCCCTAGGCATTTGAAACTTCAAGATAATCCCGTCTTGTCTCTAAATAATTGGAAAAAGTATAAAATGTAACTATTATTGTTGGAAACGATTCTGAATGATAAAACTTAAACGTAACTTGAAATTATCTTGCTTTTTTTCTGGAATAAATTACATTTTGTTTTTCTAAACAAATGTTAAAACATTTTTTTTTAATCCCATGATTCAAAGAATGTCCTATGCTCTTATTTTACCTTTTAGTGTTGTAGCTCTAAATTAAGTCAATCTAAGTAATTAAACCTAGAATTAAGAGACATTATCAAGATATCGATTAACAAAGTAACCGTAACTTATCGTTTGATATTTATAAGCGGAATGTGGGCCGCACTCGATAAAATCAAAAGGAACCATTTAATTGTTACAAATTGTTTGAAAGCAATTAAGTAAGTTGATTGAAAACTAAAGATTTAATGCTTGGAAATCCCAAATGGTGCTGGTAGAAGTTTTATTGATTTAATTATAAATAAGGTACAGTCACAGACTTTAATTGATGAGCCACCTGGCACTGTTCGTATGTTAGCCATGTAATGCAAATCGGGTTTATTCGGTTCCCGAAACGCAAAGTCATATATTATGTCTTCGTATTAGAAGAAGAAAATTATATTTCATATCTTTACCGGTTGGCTAACCTGAGAGCCAGAACTACAAACTTGACAGCAGAGTGATTACGCAAAGTCAACCATTTGCAGGTCTAACAACAGTAACCTAGCAACGATAAACAATCGTTGCTAGGATACTGTTGCTATAGTAACGTTAGCGTACGGAGAAATATTATAATTCAGTTCGACAAGTTCGAAAGTAACGTCTCTGACATCGATATTTCAACTGTCACTGTCTTCAGTTACATTGTAATTATTTTTATCATTGAGAACTTATTACTAATCGGTATTTTCTGTTTAATCTAAGTCTCAATCTATCAAAAGATTTTAAAGTCAAATCTAACCTGTATTTTAATTTTAATCTAAGTCTCAATCTGTCAAAAGTACATAGATTTTTCATACATTTTGACATTGTTTGTCGCTGAGATGAGATTGCGACTAGATTTGAACGTTTTTAATTACGGGAATTGGCCTTCTGGTTTATTAGCTAGGTTTTGCCCGCGGCCTCGCCCTCGTGCAGGTCGGAATTTATCCCATTGGAACGAACTACCGGGATAAAATAATCCTATGTCCTATTCTGGTTTAAGGTCTACCCCTGTGCCAAATTTCATCCAAATCCGTTCGGCCTTTTTAGCGTGAAAGCGTAACAAACAAACTCACTTTCGCATTTATAATATTAGTTAGGATAGTTAGGATCATCAAATTCAACGAAATAATAAAAGTACGTTAGGACATCATACCTACACGAAATCTAAACAAAAACAATGACCTACCTAGTAGTTATTTCGATTTCGCACACCAAATCACTGTTCTAAATTGCGTGTGAAAAGGAAGACGCAACACAATTCCAAACTTTTTGTTCGACACGGTGTATTGTGTTCCAACAAATAATTACTGTGTTTATCAATACTAGAGTGGTTCTGAAGTGCTATGATAATGCTTAGGGATCAATGCACGGTGCATGAAGCGTATGCTAATTGAGATGACGTGACCGCAAGCGAATAGCAACAGTATTTATTATTGTTTTTACGTGCAAATTATCAAAACGTAATTGTTATAAAGTAGTTTTGAAGATAATAATCGATTTGTTTTGTGAGTTACGTCATCTTTGTACATTTTCCGGTTGAGCTTGAGTAAATAACGTAAAGATGTTAATTGTATCGACGCTTCTACAAATGTTTATTATACAGGATGTGTGTTTTAAAAATCTAAATTATCTACATGATTATCTTGTTTTAAATTCGGTTCTAAACTTTTAAATTATTAAGGAAGTGTAAGTGCTCATATAAACGGGCGGCACGCGACAAAAGCAGAGGCTGATGCGGCGACGACTGCCGTTGCCTTTGACGTCAACGCGTGCCGCTCGTGCATATAAATAAAAATGTTTATTTCAATTACAAAGGGCATTTCGATACCTACTTGTTACTGGAGATCACCTTTTAAGCAAGAAATTGCTTGTGTTAGGAGTCTACGCGCTCCACATATCATTATCTTATGCAATTGAAATGTAGACAATATGTAAAAATGCAAAACTAAAAAATAAATAGGTAACTTAAAATTATACAAACAAGTAATTGAATGAGCGAAATTATGCAAAGAAAAGGGCCAAATCGCGCGTATAGTTAGGTATGTGTGATATGTGTGAGTATGGGTGAGAGTGTGAAATGTGAGGGTGTGTAGTGTGTGAATTATAATTTGCATATAATTATGTTTATGAGCACTTAATCAGGTTTATCTCGTATTTTCGGTATTTAATGCAAACGCTGCAAGCGTCGTGGTGAATGTAGACAATAATACTTATGCACCTGTGTGATGTTATGATGTCTCACGCATTCGCGGCACTGCCGTGGCGCTAGTGCAAAAAACAATATATAAAATCATTAGCAGCGCCCCGCAGTTTCACCCGCATAAGTCTCGAACGATAAAAAGTGTATGTGTTAATCCAGGTTATAAACTATCTGTGTGCCAAATTTCATCCAAATCCGTTCAGAAGTTTTTGCGTGAAAGAGTAACAAACATCCATCCATCCATCCATCGATCCTCACAAACTTTTGTGTTTATAATATTAGTAAGATCTTATTCTTAATTGATGTACCTACCTACTATCATAAAAAAACCCATTTACATCCTTCTGATTAGCAATTGTTTTATTATTTTGATTTTAGCAAAAAACAAACAGTAACATGTTCACGTCCCTAGTCTTGTAAATATTTTATTAAAATGCATTAATACATGGCTGCGACCTTTAAACAAGTTCTCAAGTGTTTTGCACACACAATGTAACATCAATAAATTAAATGTATAGGTACCTACTTAGTGCAAAATAATGTTCTTTTGTTTTCTAATGTGCAAATCCAAAAAACGGAAATGAGCTCGTGGCTTAATAATAACAGCTGCAAAGGTCGATCTTCAAGGTTGCAACGCTTGCCGAGTTTGGTCCGTGGATAGGTGACCATCCATAACATACCAAGACCTCTCCGTGCTTCAGAAAGGACGTTAAGTAAGACGTTGGTCCCAGCTGTCATTCGTAGATCTTTGACAATCGTTACGGATAGTCAGAAGCCCGAAAGTCTAACAACCAGGGGGCCAAGTCTACTAATTTACAAACGTGTCAGTGGTCTCGCAATGATGAGTTTTTGACAGATTTTGTATGGCATATCTGTCAAAAACTGATCATTTTGAGACTACTGACACGTTTGTAAATTAGTAGATTTGGCCCCCATTCTTACCAAGCAGATTATCAATCTGCTTAGTAAGAATGGGGGCCAAGTCTATAGTGGGGGTCAACCTATCAGGTTATTCCAATTTCCACAATAACTACATACCTAGTACCAAGAACATGTAATGGGTAGCGCAGATGCGTGTGTGACAAGGTTATGCAGATTGAATGTTCAAATCCAAAATTAAACTTAATTATAAACAGGAAGCAATCATGGAGATTATTTATTTTAAATTCAATATTTATTTTTAGTTTGCGGACAAAAGTTAATTAACTCGTGTAATAATAATTTCAGCATGCTCCGTGGTGCACTCTAATCGTTACCTCGGATAAGAATCATGATTCACAAAAAGTCAAAGTCAAAGACGTATATCACAAGGTAGGTATGTATCTAAAAATATAAATATTTTACACGCAACATTTTTAATTTAACGTTTTATTCCAAGTAATTATTATACTTATTGAAAAAAGATTTAAGATATAATTTTAAGTGAAAACGGTAGTTACCTCAATTGACACCAACCAATGAACTAAAAAATGAGTCCAGAATTATAAGAGACACCCTTAAAATTGATTCGAGGAATAAAAATGATTGAACGCGTTTTTATCGGAATAGATTTTATCAAACTTGGAAAGGAAGTGAACAGGTTTATTGACTTTATTTTTTTCGGAAACACGTTAAAAGTAATGTTGTCACTTCTGAGTACAAATCAAGACGGATTGTTTAGTGTCAATTTATTTTATGTAATCATACCTGAATTGTGGTGATATTTATCATAATATTAGCATAGAAACACTAATATTTTTACCTTTCTCTTTTTGAGACTATTATATCTAGGTACACTTAAATAGGTTTAAACATCAAAATGTCTTCTCAACACTGTTTTGCGCGTATGCATTTAAGCTCCCGCAGACGCAACTCTAGTAGAACATTTTCTATTAAAACTTAATGGAAATTGTTCTATCAGAATCGCGTCGTACCGCGCGTAGCGCTTTTCTGCGGAAACCTTGACTATGTTAGCTGTCCTTTGCTTAAGCGCAAGTTTCTCCCATAATTAATCGTTCTATATTATAGCATTGGAGCTATTTCATTATACGCATTTATCGACAAAATCATAAATAACGAATAATAAAATGGAAACAAGTTTTAGTAACGCGTTTTATAGGAAGAGATAAAATGTTATTTACATGAGTAATACGATAATTAGGAAGATTATTTTTTTGTTTCGATTTCATTAGGTATAGTGCTAGTCAGACCAATGAGGATAATTTAACAAAATAACGGACCAGATAAAATCAGGTAGGTGTTTGATTATAATAAAATTCAATATAAAGAGCCGATCCTTAAAAATATCCACCTATACATTTATTAAAATAATATACAGACAGCTTTAAATCGACATCAACCTATACCTACTCCGTTTATTTATAACATTAGAAAAATAACGGTTATCACCCTTTCGTTATTTCGATGTAAACGTATAATAAATTCCGTTATTTCACGATAAATACAAAGCATTAATAACTATTTACAAATTACATTAAAAAAAAAACTCTGTAGTCAGTAATCAACATTATTACACAATAACTGACATTGTATTGCCGTTATTTATCTTATAACTCCTGAAATAAATGGAGTATAGTTAGGTAAAACATATTTTTAGAAATATGTTTTATTTCAGCTGTGCCTATTTTTGCTTTTATTCAACGGTTTAATTCTACAGGCTGTAAGGGTAAACACTCTTGTCATTCAAACCATGGGTAGTTGACTTAAATGTAAAAATAAATGACCGAACACAACGAAAAAAAACGTTATTACATTAAAAGATTTTAAAAAGTTTCTATCCGACACCGTGTTCTCTAGCGAAACAGCTGACTGACTGAGAGAGGGGTCGCGCTCGCGGCCGGTCAGGTCACATCCCGCACCCCCCGCCCGTGTTGAGACGCAAGTTCGTTGACCTAGCGCATAGGGCAACGAACATGCGTCTCTTGTGGCAAAATGTAGATAAAAAAAAATATGTAATTTTCCATTGAATTTACGTTCTATAAATGAAACCAAACTCCTGGTTGCAAGGATAACGGTGTTTACCCTAACACCCTGTATTACCTACCTGAATAGAAATCGTATAATCCTGAAAATTGAGAAACCGACTCAAGTAGAACAAGGAAATAGCATCCTAACTCCTAATAATACCGACTTTGAAAATATAAAAGATGTTAATATGCTCAAGATTTATAAATAAGTATAACTTATTATTTTTTACTAATCACGATTTAGTAATAATTATAATTGATCGTTCGATCTTTTATTATGATGACTGATAGCGCATCGTGATACCGTTCCCACAGAGAACTTAGGTACCTACCAATTTATCGTGCATTCATGACTTTTGTGTACTTGACTGCCAATCAGGGTTCCTACACACATAAAATGTGGTAAAGTAGAGGTACTTTACCACATTTTGTAACCTTCAGCACAAAACATAACCACATGTCATTGTTATTGATAGGTACAGTCACATCTAAAATATGTTCGTTATCTTAAAGGCAAAATATTTTCTGCACGATAGAATCTCCTTTACCGACTCAGAATTATATTGTGACGTAATGTCAATTTATCGGAATGTCAGTATGCAATCATTTACCTCTGGGTATATAAAAAATGTGATAATTCAATTTAAACAGGATTTATTCTCGTACTAACCCAACAAGATCTACATCGTGTCCCATCCACTTTAGACATTTGCAGAATAGTCAACATCGGCTGCACTTGCCATTTAATAAAAAAAAATAAAGTAATAAAAACTAAAACCCAACTACGACTAAAAAGGTATAAACAAGACACCACAGACAGACAAATTAAAAATCCGGAGTCACACGTGTTAGGGCATAAATCGAACAGATTACGTGTGACTCCGGATTTTTAATTTGTCTGTCTGTGGTGTCTTGTTTATACCTTTTTAGTCGTAGTTGGGTTTTAGTTTTTATTACTTTAATTTTTTTTTATTAATTTGGGGTTATAATATATATATTTTTGAAATGTGCTCATTAAGCCCTTGATACCCAACATGGTACGACTAAACGACATTTTTTTTTAGTTCCTGACTTTATTTCCTCAAGAGGGCGCCATTTTTAATTTAATGTCACGTCATAACCAGCGGACGATCAAGACGCTTGCAATGGTACCTCATTTGTCAAATTGTGATGAGTCGTTTAAAAGATAGGAGGGAACAGATGAACATACATACATACATACCGGTCAAAATCATAACCCTCCTTTTTTTCGCCGTAGTCGGGTAAAAATAGAATAGAAAGATAATTTATTTATATTTCATAAAATAGCCAGGTCATTAGAAAGGTTTTAGCTGGAGATCAACTCGACATTGGTCAAAGGTGTACGCTATTTTACAATCAAGTTATTAAATATAGTTTTCTACGCAATAGTGTGCTCAGTGCCATAGCTTCAAAGGCTTTATGTATTCTGACTTGATAAAGGAAAGAATTTGAAAACTGACGAATATATAAACGACTTCATTATCTTGCTAAGAGTTTTATTGACGAAACGATGATACTTAATCGTTAGATGAGCCGGGTATACAGGTTTATTCGTTTATTCACACTATGAGCGAAACTTGCCAGCTTTACATAAGCAAGTATAGACATACTTTAAGGGACACCTTGACAGGTGTCCTATTGAAGCTAATGGTTTATTTATACTTCGGGCCGCATTAAGACTTGTCGGTATTCCAAATGGTGATAAGGAAGATGAAAATGTTAATAAAGTCTACTATGCTGATACGTTTATGATGATTTCGAATAATTTTAAAATTTTCCCTAGTTATTGGGTACAATAGCATGCTAGAGAAAGATGGTGACATTCGCGCAAAGAACTCCGTTTGGAAAATTAGTGTCATTGAGCGAATTCGAAAAGCTAAAAAATTATAGCGGTGTGCTTGTCCTATCTACTCCAACGTTACTATCGTGAGATCTACCCACAAAGGTGATAAATTCGCAATGGTTTGCAAAACATTTCTTCGTATTTACATAAAATATTGTGTATCTAAAGCCTACTTTGAGGATTCCATTTCACAAAACATTCATAATGAAGGTCGTGGTGCCGTTACTAGAAACACTAGAATGCCTGAAGGTAATAGTATATTAGAATAGCAATTAGGCGAAACCACTTGCAATAACAGAGGGGCTAAGTAACAATTATGAATGTATTCCGTATAAGTAGATAACAGTACGGCGTTTTGAATGAATTAGTAATATTTTGCTGCTTCAGATGGTAATAGAAACATTAACATGGGTCTATAAGTCTCTACGGACTATATGGAAACGCCTTTGTATCGATACAGAGTTACTATATGGAAATTCTTTTGAGTTTAGTGAGAAGACAAACATTGAAGAAGTCGAAAAGGTAATGGACCTAAATATCTTAGGTGAGATACTAAAGATCCTACTAATATTATAAACGCGAAAGTTTGTGAGGATGGATGATTGTTACTCTTTCACGCAAAAACTACTGAACGGATTTGGTTGTGTGGCACACAGATAGTTTATAACCTGGATTAAGACTTAGGACACTTTCTATCCCGATATTCTCACGGGATCGAGGAACCGCGGGGCGCCGTATATTTCATAAAAGGTAGACCATCGTGTTCCAAGTAAGAAACAGAAAACATCGATCTATCTAACTAAGGTATTAAGGTTTATATGTCCATATTTGGTTATTAGTTCCTGAAAGAATGCCTTGTCTAATACAAACCTTAAGAACTGTAGTATCTAGTACACCAAGGAATATACGCATACTTTTCAATCTTCGCGTAGAATAGTGTTATTATAGTAGAATTTTAAGCTAGTGTCCAAGTCATAATTATATCAATTTCTGTTCCAGTGTTTAAATGGCGGGACATTGGAATCGTGCTGTATTCATATACTTAAAATGTTGAAATAATAGAAGCCTTTTGACCCACCGTAGATAAATTATAATTTGCAAAATATTCTGGGTTTCCCAACCTCTTAACGATCTGATCACGCAATACTTTTTTTGGGTTTTGCGATCGGTTCAACTAGTTTTTCTATAAATTTATCCAAATCTGATTTTATTGGCGCCACACTGATAAATATTCATAAGTCTTTTATTCCATTTTTAAGCGATAGCCTTAGTTTTAACAATAAAAACGTTTCGCATTTTATATTTTGAAATCTGAATATCATACTTCATAGGTGCTCCTGCGACCTCTTTTTTAGGGTTCCGTACCCAAAGGGTAAAACGGGACCCTATTACTAAGGCGTCGCTGTCTGTCTGTTCGTCTGTCACCAGGCTGTATCTCATGAACCGTGATAGCTAGACAGTTGAAATTTTCACAGATGTACATCTGTTGCTGCTATAACAACAAATTCTAAAAAACAGAATAAAATAAATAGTTAAGGCCCATAAATCAAACGTGATTTTTTTTGCTCATTTTTGTTCGATATTGAAAACGGTAACAGGTAGACGCTTGAAATATTCACAGAATATTTAGTTACATATTCACTTTAAAAATAAATAATTAAATTAAAATAAAACAAATATTTAAGGGGGGCTCCCATACAACAAACGTGATTTTTTTGCCGTTTTTATAGATAATGGTACGGAACCCTTCCTGCGCGAGTCCGACTCGCACTTGGCCCGTTTTTTCATTATCTAATAAGACCATTAGTATTTTTTATAACAGATTGCATTGCCCTTCAAATATATGTCTTACAAACAAATAGAAATAAGGCTAGCATCAGGTCTTTTTTTTTTCTCAAGTCGATGGTAAATAAATGTATTATGTTAAATTAATTGGGCCCTGTAGGTGGCCATGCTAATCACGGCATTTATAGCGTTTTAGGTCCTTTGAAGTGCAGGTTTACAGACACTTTGGACACTCCAACATTTATGGGACATATTTGGAAAGAAAAAGAAGCACCGTATTCGCACTGGGTGTCGATGTCGGTAGGATCTACAATCCCCCATTCAGCAACAGGTGACATGACAATATTCTTTCAATTAGCACCAGTGCATTTTTGTTAGTAATATGTATTTTACAAAACCTGTGGCTGAGCTATTGAATACTTTACAGCCTATATAATTAAGTCGTAAGTCTTCGACTGAAGAAGAATCACGCCAACAGGACATTTAATGACCGTATTTAGTGCATTTTTTGTGTTCGTTAGAAGTAACGACATAGACACATCTGCAGCTTGGTTTCAGTATTTAGGAGTTTTGGAATAATATGGGTACCTAAGTCATCATACTCCCACTGCTGGGAAACAGGCCTACTCCCGGTAGGGAGTGGGCCGTAATCCATAATGCGGGCCCATTGAGTGTTGCTACGGCTAATTATGTACTACTAGTTAAAAATTAATGATAAAATATTAATTCAAGAACTTTATGAAATTCATATTTATTCCACAATAATTCTGTAAAGTAGACGTAACATGGTTTAATTATTTGTATCTTTACCGATACTTTACATACAAGATATAATAAATGGAAAACAAGTAATATTATCGTCAGTCTTGTCAAAGATCCTATCTACGTCATTATACAAGTAAGTATTATTAATAGGAAGAGTTTATTATTATAGCAAAATGTAAATAAGGTTTATCAGATTAAAGTTCTATAAAAAGAGGATGTATGTTTCTTTATTTATTTATTTATTTTATTTATTTAAATAGAACGGCCGAAGCCAATTACACTATTTAAACATAATTTATTTAACACAGTCATGCATTCTTCTCACAAAAATTCAAACATTCTGACAGCATCATCTTCCATTCATCCGCAAACATATCAATATCTGTGTTTGAGTTCAGGAGAGCGTTAATAGCGGCTAATGTCCGAGGAAAAGGTGACTTGGAGTGTGCAACAGTACGGCAAGTTGGAACAGCCAGTAAGCGGTGTTTCCTGCCACGACAGTAATTGTCTGGGACAAATAGACTGCAGATTTCGTTATGCAGATCAGGAACATCAATAATCCCCCTAAGAATTTTAAATATTACAGTCATCTGATCGTGCGACCGTCTTACTTCTAGAGAATTGAAACTTAAGCAACCCAACAGGAATTTAGTGGGATACAAGAAAGGATAAAACCCGTACAAATGCTTGTAAAGGTATCTAAGGAATGCTTTCTGAACTTTTTCCAAAGCTAACGCATACTGCTTCTCAAAAGGCTTCTCTCTCTCTTTAATCCCTTCGTTGTTTATTTGGTATCTCAAGTGCTTAATTTACTGGGAAAGGCTGTCACAATAAAATTGAGATGAATTCGTTTGATTAATGGAATGACAAGTCCTCCTAAATAATCAAAAAAGAAAAAAAAAATTGATGTTAAAATGGAAAAGAGTTTTGTAACAAAAGCTTCTGTTGTAATGAAACCCTAGATTACTTTAACAATTCACGTTTTTATAATAGAAAAATACTTTATTGTTCTTTATTTAAATTCCAAGTAGGTACCTACTTAACTATGTCTAGTTCTAAATATCAACAAACAGGTTCGTATTAAAAAAACATAAAATTGGTAGGAAAGTTGAATCTTCACTTCCAAGATTTATGACAGTTATTAATGTACCTCCTACTTAACAAATGGTTTTGAATCAGACTGATCTAGAAAACCTTGATTTCAATTAAGGAAATGACATTTCAACATCATTTTAATTAAATAATTTGGATTTTAGTTGGAAACGGGTTTAGTACTAATCCGATATTAATTTTAATTAGATCCTTAATTAGCAGCAAATCCAGTACCTACCCAGTCTTGATTGATTTATATATTTTTGGCTTGGGATTTCCCAGATTTTATTCGTTTATTTAATTACTTTTAAGTATTTAATAGATCTAGTTTTTCCATTTTTAGAAGTCGGTAATGTAAACCGCAGAAGAAATAAAACGGTGCTTATACGTATTTACATTTGTTACTCATTTGTCTATTTTTACATGATTGCTTACTTAGTTTATACTTACCTATGAAAAAATTACTTGCATCGATCTATGAAATTTATTAGAATGATTACGATGAAGTGAAAGTAAGTTGTTAATTGAAAATAACCAAATCCCAAGCTAAAGCAAAACCACTACAAAGTACGTTACAAACACTTCGTTTGTTAGACAGTTCACTAGTCTAATCTAAGTTCTTACTTTTTTGTTGTGTGCATGAAAAGGGAAAATATTTTTTGCAGAATATTTTTGAGTTAAAAAAAGGACATTTTTAGCGCATCATTCGCTGATGATTATTATTCTTATCAACACTTTTGCATACAATCGAAAAATTACTCATTCGTAGTCATTAGACATTGATCTGTAGACGTTAGGTACGTGTCGTTTGTAAGTAAACAACTCTATTTACGGACCGTGTCGTTTAACAACTCCTAATATAGATATAAAAATAAGAACACTGGATAAAATCGAAAAATCCTCACCTTAACTCGAAAAAATCCCAATTCCAATAATCTTAACGGCACGTAAACACTTTCACAAAATAATAATAAAATCCAAGTATTTTGTTTGTTATGTCATATTCACGAATCGATCACAATGCGAATGCTTAGACGAGTAGGCCCCGCGGCGGAGTAGGGTTGTCTGCGACGGCTGCGAATGCCGCCGTGGATATAACCAGAGTGGTTTATACGAAACCGTCAGCTGCCCAACACACCCACCTCCACACAAGTACCTACATAGCGGCTTCTTCTAACACCGTTACTTACATCCGTGGGAGATTAACTTATTCTTTCGGTTTTTATAATGTTTTGCTCGCACGCGTCAGTCCGGTTGCACCGCGTGATAATTCATAAACCCCTTGACTGCAGTCTGGATTTAGCGACAGTTATTTTCTAGGTCAACGAGGTATCATTATATTATTATGATTTGATGCATGAACGTGTTATTTTATCGTAAGATCTGTCCAAAGTTTTCTGAAGCAAAGGTTTTAAATAGACTGCCTGGTATAAAAAAACAAATATGTAACACATGTAAGTTATGTCTAGAGGTGGGATAAACAAGGAAAGTCTGAGACGTAAAAACAAAGCGTCCACGTGTCGGCATTTTGTTATAGGTTTTCCCACGATTTTCCTGTTGAAGAAGATTACTTAATACTCGTCTTAATAAATTTAATTGAACATTTAAACCATTTATGTTTGATTAAAACATTTATGTTTGATTTATTCATTAATTTAATTAACACTCAATTAATGACGAAATTAATCGAGCGTAAATTAAATAAATGTTCAATAATAATTTTATAAAATTTAAATAGTTTTTTTCGGTGAAAGAGATACAAGTATGGAATTAGCTATTCATAGTTTTACCACAGAATTGTAAGTTAACTATTGTGGTGACCGGGTTACTGATGTGGTTTACAAAGAATTTGTACCACACACTATGTAGGTAGAACTACCTACTGCCCCATTTTAAGCTTTCACCAAATATTACAAAGAAGTCTGCACGTACTTTCTTATTTTGTGACTCATGTGTATTTCGCATTAAACAATAAAACTTTAAAAAATACAGTGGGTTTTTAGCAGTTACATTTCTATTCATATTAAAATTAACGTTTATTTGTCCGAAATAGATGTCGGTCCCTACGCATGGGCAATCAAAAAGAGTAGGTTACAATCTTTATGTAGTATATTGTCATCGCACGTAGTTTCTCTCGTTGGTAATACCTAAGTACAGCGGACTTTCCAGAAAGACATTTCACGACAGATTCAATAGACACTGAGGGTGACTGAATGAGAGACCTAAGTTTCGAGTTGAAAGAGCCATTCAAGCCTTCATCAATAGGAACCAATGATAGATTGAAGTAGATATGTAGACGGAATGCCGGCAATACACGAAGGCAGTACCTAATGAATATCAATGCAAGGAGTGAACCTGCTTAATACCTGATGTTGCCCTTTATTTATGTGTCATGTATTGTGGAGATCTTTTGTTGGAGATCCTAAATAAAATAAATAAATAAATGCCCGATTACGGGCCAGTTTGATTAAATATAAAAAAAAAACTGTGATTTTAATAAAATACCACGCCTGTAATAGAGCCAGGCAGAGGTGAACCTATAGTTAATACAGTGAGTACACCCATATCTTGCCCCATGTTATAGGAGGCGAGCCTATTGCCATCAACCGCGCACAAATACAGACTCCGGGCCTCTAATGAGAAATTCCTGAAGAAAAAAAACAATAACACTGCCCGACCTGCGAATCGAACCCAGGACCTCATGCTCAGCAGTAGCGTTTGCGACTACTAGACCGTCGAGGCAGAGGATTCGAGTGCTGAATCAAACTTTAGAATACGAACCTACATGTAGATAAATATAAATAGGAGAATAAGTGAAGGGTTAAAATAATAGGTAATGAATTTTTATTACCAAGTTAACAGTAATTGTCGTCTAGATAACATCCGGAGTTGTTAGCAGCCATTATTAGTTCATTGCGACCATTAAGCATTTTTTTAACGATGAGAAATCCGTCTCGGCTTTGTGCACTAGGAATAAAAACAATGCAAGTCCACTATGTAAGTATTTGTATGTAACTTAAGGATAAAAATAGTACACACGAAATGCCTTTGTCCTACAACTCAAAAAAACTTTTATTGTAGTCTGGCAACTGCAGTTATGACTTTTTCGTCATTATTAGTTACAGATAATGTATCAAATCTTAACCCATTCCCGAAATTTTGCTAAGTTACATAATATACTACTTGTAGTTCGTCACAAAAACAGCATGCAATGTGCAGAAAAAAAAAACTTAAGAAACTCGCTTGCTAACGCCTATGCTATAATGTTAGCAAAGTATAGCGCCTCGACAAAAATATTGATAACCTGTAGGCTCACTTCTTCCTATCATATTTCTAATTATTATTTTCCTATAATAATAATAATATTTTCTTACTACTTACTGTTTAATAAAAGCCTGAAGGTGCTTATAGATTACTCGATTGTAAAATAAAAGTACCTACTGATCGACTTTGATAATGATGTCTCTTATTCACGATCGTACAAAATTGTGCAAGACGAGACGCCTAGTAGTTATTTCAGTACTAATTGCTAGTCTGCTAATTATTGTCGGTTTAAAATAAAACAAAATCTTGTTTATAATATCATAACACTTAGGTACCTACCCTATATTGATTAAGAGGTAAGTATTTTGTTTTCTGCGTGTTTGAACTTGATAAGGAAACGAAAATCAAACGAAGAAGTTTTTTGTTTTTTAAATTTTCCTAAATTGATTGAATTTTCCCCAGGTAACGCAGCGGCGAAGAAAGGGTTGGGATTTTTTTGTGGCAGTTTAGTTTTCATATTTGTTACCTAAACCTACCTAGTAGGCTAGTATAAGTAACTAAAGGTATTTGCTTGGACAGTACATTCTTACTGTGGAAAGTCCAATAATTATAATAAAAAAAAAACATCATTCAACGCTCAATTTTGAACTAGGTACTGTTTCAAAACTCATTTTAGCACAATTATGAGAAAACGTAGGCATTAAATATTTCGACAGTTTTCAACCTTACCTTTATTTCGTTTGTAAACATTGTCTAGTTTGTTAGTGAGCGTTGACCTTCAATGTGGTTAGTCGGCATTATTCGAAGATCACAAGAGTGTCGGTTAGCGCCAGTCATGCGAGTTCAATAGCCAAAATGTCAGATGATAAGTCAACAGCCTGTGGCGTCACGTATTGTGCATTTGTGAACGCACATTAATATACGTGGCGTCGCCTGTATTATGTTTAGATATGTATTTATAAGTTAGTCAGGAACGTACCTTTGTTAAATGGCAACACTAAGCCACGATTCGGGGCGTTACCCATAGCGTCTCTTTCGTGGGGTCAGCGTCACTCTCTTGCCTGCCAACGGTCGCGGGACACAGATGAGATTTTAAGCCATCAGCTTATTTTTTCCTCACTAGTTTAATAACTTGTATATTATGCGCTAATAGTGTACATAAAAAAACTATGATACGTGTGTGATAATTATAATAATATTAACTGCAAGTTGGAGTTTAACTTCCGCTCTTTGACTATTAAAGGAGACAGGTATAATACCTTCGACCTATGTCCCCAAAAGCCCAATCAAGACTGAGACTGACTTCTTGTAGCAAAACTTCCGTAGGTAGGTACGTACTAACCCAACAAGATAATTATGCATTGTGGTCAACTGTATCAATTGAAGAATTTATTTATTTGGTCAACATCGGCTATCTCCATATTAGAAAATAGCATAATAGAATAAGTAGAGTTGCAATACTTGGCACTACCAATCAAATGTTGGAATAAAAGTTTAAAGAAATCTCAGTTTCCTGTGTGAATGTCGAGAAAAGTTAAATAGATTTTGTGAGACTTCTTCTCTTTAAATTGCTTCTGTTTATGATTGCTTCTGGTTAAGTCACGTGTCTCGTTTGATTTGGCACCTTCCACGTGTTCATCGGGAGTAACTGCTTTGTTAGAATCTGAAACTACTCGGACAATCCCGAAAGTAAACCCTAGCCGCAGTTGTTAATGGTTTAAATTGAATCATCATAATTAAGTTTTTATCTTCCTGTTTTGTGTAGTTCTATACTATAGTTCGTTTTTTATTCCCGTAGACTAATTTTACATTTCAAATGATTGTTGTTTGTTTTTTTTTCAATTTGGAGTTTGACATTTGCATCTGTCAAATTAGTTTACGGGATAAAAAAAATAACTTTAGATGCCACTAATGGCATGGCACCAGACATGAGGACAGAAGTATCAAAGCTTCTTTTAGAACCCGATTCTAAGTTTTATTAGAAATACTGTTTACTAATCATTGTAATTTCAACTTTAGATAATATCCTATTTTACTATGAAATATTTTCTAAAACATAGTTTTTTTCTTTCAGGTAAGTACGTCGACACGTCGCCGGTAGCACCGTGTTTATATCTTAAACATTCTGTGAGTTGAGTAGCTACATAATAATACTTGTCAATAAAAATATATTGAGGAGAGGGATCTTTATTTGTTTATATTCATGAATCACGTCATAAGTATCTGAAAGCTTTCAGTAATGCTTTTAACAACACATGCTTATTCTCGGACAGTGACTGAATTCTCGGTACAATTTTAAAACGTACACACGCATCTGAGCTATCCATTACATGTTCTAGGTACTAGCTATTGTGGAATTACCAATCGATCCAGCTAGCCTTTTCCTAACTATGTTGGGGTCGGCTTCCAGTCTAACCGGATACAGCTGAAAACCAGTATTTTACATGGAGCGACAGTATCAATACAGTATATATATCAATACAGTTACTGAATAACACGATACGATAGTAAGAATGATTGTCAGACTTTTGGGCTTCTGACTACCCTTAACGACTGTCAAAGATCTACGAATGACAGCCGGGACCAACGGCTTAACACGCTTTCCGAGGCACGGAGGGTTCCCGATTCACGAACTGACCGCGGCAATGGTAGCTTAACTTTCGATCGACCCGTGCCGGCTTTATCATTTTGCCACAAGCCCCCCCCGTCGAACACTCGCTGTAAAAACGAGGGTACGATAATAGAAACCAATTGAAAATAATAAACCAATCAAACATTGTATTTTCTTGTCGAATTTAATTGGAAAGCTACTCGCCTATATTAATTTCAAGACTTGGGATAGTATTATGAAATAATAATGCCATCATTATTCCACTGCGAAAACGGGATGGTGCTAGCGGCCGTGTCTAGCTCCGTCTCTCTCTCACACTGGAAAAATGGTGGCATTAATACTTCATAATACGGCAATTGGTCGCTTTAGATAAATTAGTTTCAGATAAGATACCTATCTGGAATTAATTTGTATCTCCTTTCAGTCTTTACTTTGGAGCGAATAAATATGAGTTTACACGGTCTAAGTTTCCATTAAAATCAATCAATCAATTTCATAAGTAACTACCAACTCCATTATATAACCTAATATTGATTTCATAATGATATTACTTGCCGTTACAACGTTATACCGATATCAGTATGAAAAGCCCACCTTCCTCCAACAAAGGGCTTTCTCATATTATATCGGTTTACATAATAAAGGCTTTCTAGGTCGCAGGTATACCTACAATACATTGAAATCAATAGCTTTTGGGTTCTTTTGAAGATCATAAATAAGTTATCTGAAAACTAGGAGACAATACATACAATGCCTTTATTTTCTTATTTAGTGTGATTATATGGAATGGAATAAGATGGTCCGTATTGCTTATTTCGAAAAGCAGACTTTACAGTTAGCAGCTGATAGCTGCTTTGAAAAAGCTCTGTATATTCTAAACTCGATTGATAATGGACGAACTCTATGTTAATTTTTCTCCCGTTGAGGTATGTTATTTGTCAATACATTGTGATACCAAATCAGCTGTTCTAATGCTCAAAACTTTCGTAAAAATCTGCTTCTGTTATCGTTGCATGCTGTCGGTTGCTAATGATGTTAAACTAATAACTAAACTCTGGCACAAAATACTACAGAAGGTCAACTATATGCAATGACCGAAACAGGCGCACGAACTCATAGACGTACGGAGTTAGTCAACCAAATGCCAGTCGGGAGAGTGTCTATGTGTGCGTGCATAAGTGCATTATCACTCGTTGTAAGAAGCAGACATTCTGTACCATTCTGTGGTGCTGTGGGCTGATATGATTTTATTAAATTGTCAAGCTAAGAAAATGTATCAGAATTCAAAGACCATGATTTAAACAGAGACTCACTAATTACTTCGTATTTTCTAACATGATTAGGTGTTGTGTAGGTAATGCGTTTCGGTTATTTAACTTTTACAACTGTTACAAGTTGCGTCGATAGATTAGCTAATAACATGTCATGTATGACTGCTGTTTTTTTGTTTTGTAATCATCGTATAGTTTCCACGTGTATGAATGAAGGCAGTATTTAATACCCCAAGTAGCACCAAATCATAATTATTACAATTTTAAAATTACCATCAATTTTGTCAGTAACTTCTTAAAATAAGGGACCTTACACACATATTCGGGTCGACTCATTTGATTTACCAGTATTTGTTGAACAAGAAAATCGATGACGAAAGAAAGTCGACACGAAGCAGACACGTATACGGCTTTCATTCGGCTCTACTCTGGCTGAATAATATTATTAGAGTCGGTTCGGCACAATTCGGGTTGGCGGAGCGGCTTTTCCCGAACATATATCGACATAGGTATTTCCGATTTTCCGCCGCCCGGCTGCAGCTGTGCTGAACCATGCCGAGTTGGATAAGAGTGTAGCATCCCTAACAGCACAGTTTTCTTAGTCATAATAAAAATGGATAGGAAGAAATTAGTCGCCCATTGAGGATACTGAAGGCAGGAAAAGATCAATAAAGGTTTTTCTGCAAGAGGCACGAAGTACCCATGTACAGCTTGGGTTAAAAAAATCCTAACTGATATTACAAAAGCGTAAGTGAGTTTGTTTTTTTATGTGTTACGCTTTCACGCTAAAACGGCTGAACGTAATTGAATGAAATTTGGCACATGGGTAGACCATGACCTGGAATAGAACTTAAGATACTTTTATCCCGATATTCCAATACGGGATCAAGATTTAGGCCGGGTGAAATTGCAGGGCGCAGCTAGTAAGAACATAAAAGGTACGCCAATTAATCTGACTAGCCTTTTACCAAATAGTTAGGGTCGGCTTCCAGTACAACCAGAAGCAGCTGATTACCAGTATTTTACATGGAGCGCCTGCCTATCTGACCTCCACAACTCAGTTACTGGGTAACACGATATGGTTAAGAATGGTGTCCAATTTTGGGCATCCGACTACCTACCAGTACCGACGGCCAAAGATCTACGAATGACAGTCGGGACCAACGACTTAACGTGCTTTCCGAGGCACGATGGGCTCTCGATAGGTATGTAATGAATGGTATTGGTAACCAATCCACGGACTGACCTTGGCAAGCGAAAAAGAAGTCTGAAGCTATTGTCTAGATGTAGCTTCATCAATACAATAATATAGATTCAAACCTACACTTTATGTTGTACCTAACAAAAATTGTTTTGCCGATTGTTGGCACCTAAATAAATGTCTCCATCGTGATCTGCCGGTACGCTCAAATATCAAGGTTTAAAGTCAAGTCGTGACGTGAGTGGCTCTTCATTACAAAATATAGTTACCGTATACCACAGTCTAACTAAATAACTCATTAGGTATACAGTAGGATAACGCAAGAATTTACGCAGAGCAATCTTACGGGGGTTTTGTTAAGTTAATTTCTATACGTAGGCTATGATAATCATTGGGCCACCTGCTTGATTGCCAACCAGTTACATAAAAAAGTGAGTTTTTCCTGTCAAATGTAGGTTTGGGCGTTGAACTACTGTTGATAGTAGATACACTGTGGCTTTGCGTTACATACAATATATTTTTATTTCTCAGAGAATATTAAATATTGATAGGTTATTTTTTATTTTTGGATCCTGTTGGTAATGGTAACATCACGAATAGAAAAAATAAGTATATTTCTTATAAACCGTCTCTGCGGTCTTGTGTTAAGTCCGCCTGTCTCAGACTCCAGAGCTCCCGGGTTCGATTCCCAGCGGGGGTAAAATTGTCTGCTAGATATGGTTGGTGGTAGGGCTTCTTCTAAGTCTGGCTAGCTTCCGCCATCTTATCTAACAGCATTGTTGTTTTTCGGCAATCAGAGATAAGATATTCAGTTCTTCTGTGAGGATTCCGGGTGAACGTCGCTTCCACCTTCGGCCTGATCATCACTTACCATCAGGTGAGATGAAGGCCAAAACTAACCCATTAAAAAAACAGGTTTTTAGTGTGGAAAAACCTAATACCTCTATATCTATTTACCCGACTACGGCGAAGAAAAAAGGAGGGTTATGATTTTGACCGGTATGTATGTATGTATGTATGTATGTATGAAATGAAATGAAATGAAATGAAATGAAATGAAATGAAATGAAATGAAATTGTTTATTCTGTAAATAGGATATCGCAATCACTTTTACACGTCATATTATTAAAAAAATAAAATAAGCTAGATGAGGTCGGCGTTTCCTATCTGACTACTCTGAGAAGAAAGGCCGAAACAAACTCAGAGGTCGCAGTCTCTTTTAAGGTCCAGACATAATCTTGGTCAAGCCATATGAGGACCATGTAGATTAATGTCTGAAATGGTCTTTTGAGGAAAGAACCACACAGATTTGAGTGGACCTGTCCAGTCAGTGCAAGCATTTGTCAGTAACCGAGGAGCTCAACTCAGAGCTGAAGGAGCTCAACGACTCGACGAACAATACCAAAAAAAGGACATTTGGGTAGGCCGCAGAAAGTACTCAAAACTGCCAGACCATCATTAAAACAGGGAAAGAGGAGCAAAAAATAAAAAATGATCCACATAGTCCTCACATTCACAATAATCAAAACAAAATAATACTTACAAAGTAATAATGTCATGTTGTATAAAGAATAATCAACAATGTCAATTTGTAGGTATATAAAACTGGTATAATTTAATGATTTTAGATACTAATTAAAGTTAAAATGTCAAGTTATAGGGTTTTTTCAAGGCTTAGCAGAGCGAGCAGCTCAATCCCATGCATTTCTGTCTTCTAAATAATCCGAAATTTTATAGTACCCTTTTTTACATAGTTTGGTTTTAATACTGCTTTTAAATCGTTTAATGGGTAAGTTTCTAATATCAATGGGAAGTTTGTTGTAAAAGCGTATACATTGACCCATGAACGAGTTGCCTACTCTGTGGAGACGAGTGCGATGTACAGCAAGATTGTGTTTATTCCTAGTATTTATACTATGAATATCGGACATTTTCTTAAAATTTGATATATCCTTGTGTACATACAACAGGTTTTCAAATATATATTGTGAGGCTACAGTCAGAATATCTATTTCTTTGAATTTTTCTCTAAGGGAATCTCTTGGACCTAGGTTGTAAATGGCTCGAACAGCCCTTTTTTGTAAAACAAAGATATTATTGATGTCCGCACAGGTTCCCCAGAGAAGAATCCCATAGGACATAAGACTATGAAAATAGCTAAAATAAACAATTCTGGCTGTATCTACGTCGGTTATCTGTCTAATTTTTTTAACAGCATAGGCGGCCGAACTAAGCTTTCCTGACAATTTTTCTATGTGTGGGCCCCATTGTAATTTGCCGTCAATAGTTATTCCAAGAAAAACCGTTGACTCAACAGGGTCCAACTCTATTCCATTGACTTGAACGTTGGTAGTTAGCTGCCTGACATTTGGCGTTGAAAATTTAATCAGTTTAGTCTTTTTCTCATTCAGGAGTAGATTATTTACATTAAACCAATGCACAACTTTAGAGAGTGCATCGTTGACTTGTTCAAAGTTGACTAACTGACGTTTGATTTTAAAAATGAGCGAAGTGTCATCCGCGAATAATACGATCTTGTTATTATCCCTTATATGATAAGGTAAGTCATTTATATAAATTAGAAATAAGAATGGACCTAGAATTGAACCCTGTGGAACGCCCATAGTGACCGCAGATCCTGCAGATCTCTTGCCATTAACATCGACCCTCTGAATTCTGTTATTCAAATAAGAAGTCAGAAGTTCGAGAGCCTTGTCCCTCAAACCATAGTGGTACAGTTTCCTGATGAGTGTATCATGATGTACGCAATCGAAGGCCTTGGACAAGTCGCAGAAAATGCCAAGAGCATCTTGCGACTCCTCCCAGGCCTCGAATATGCTCTTTAGTAATTCCACGCCCGCGTCTGTAGTAGAACGACCTTTTGTAAAACCAAACTGTTTCAGATGTAGTAAATTATGTGCATTGAAATGTCCTAACATTTGTTTTAAAATTAATTTTTCAAAGATTTTGCTCAAAGTAGGTAATATCGAAATAGGCCGAAAATTCGTAGGATCAGTTGTGCTGCCAGATTTGAACAATGGAATCACTTTACTAAATTTCATCAGATCAGGAAATACACCAGATGCAATACAAGAGTTAAAAACAATTGCTAAAAAGGGTGAAATAACATCAATTATTGAAGACATGGTATGTACTGACAACCCCCAAAGGTCAGCAGTTTTTTTTACATCAAGATTTTTAAAAGATTCTAAAATGTCTTCGGCAGTAATAATTGTAAATGCAAAAAGCTTGTCACATTCTGGTACACATTCTTTTAGTATTGAATGTTCATCTGTTCCCTCCTATCTTCCAAACCACTAATCACAATTTGACAAATGAGGTATCGTTAGAAGCGTCGTAATTGTCCGCTGGTTATAGGCTATGTGAAGTCACATTAAATTAAAAATGGCGCCCTCTAGAGGACATAAAGCGAGGAACTTAAAAAAAAAAATGGTTTAATCGTACCATGTTGGGTATCAAATGAAAGGGCTTAATGAGCACATTTCAAAAATATATATATTATAACCCCAAAAGAATTTTAAAAAAATCAAGTAATAAAAACTAAAACCCAACTACGACTTAAAAGGTATAAACAAGACACCACAGACAGACAAATTAAAAATCCGGAGTCACACGTAATCTGTTCGATTTATGCCCTAACACGTGTGACTCCGGATTTTTAATTTGTCTGTCTGTGGTGTCTTGTTTATCCTTCTTTACTTTTTAAGTCGTAGTTGGGTTTTAGTTTTTATTACTTGATTTTTTTTAATTTATATAAATGGGTTCCTTTGCAGTTTAGTACATTCATATTTTAATCTACAACATCAAAAGAATTGAATTCAAGTATTTGTCCGAATTTTCCTAAATTGTGTGTATTTTATTTTACCAAGACAAGAAAGCTAAACATAGTTTATTTCGTTCTAGAGAGGGGAAAAAACAGATGCAGACGTATCCATTTCTTGGCGGATTTTTCGCAAATAGATGAGTCTAGAATCACCGCCTAAAATACCCACGTCCCTGCCATAATGTTTAGATTCTCCTGTATATTCGCGTGCGTAACTGAACATTTATATCTGCTCCTATAAAAAAAAAGTATAAAGCTGACTGACGTCTCTAGGGAATTCCACATTGTGTTATGTTTACCTCAAAAACATTCATTTTGATGCCCATTTTATTAGATACTAGCGACGCGCTCCTGCTTCGCATGGTTTTTAATTATGACTTGACAAAACATCGAGATTTCTTAATTATATGTAATATAGTTTAATATTTACTTATTATACACATAAACCTTCTCGAATAAATTCTCTAAACGATAGCGAAAACCTCATCACAACCAGATACAGACAAACACGAATTTTTTTAAATATTTTTATAAAAACCTATTTGTACATTATTATTATTTGTAACACGGAGGATTAGTACATTTTATCTTCATTTATTTATTTTGTTCCATAGATATTTACATTTTTAAATATTTTTATAAAAACCTATTTGTACATTATTATTATTATAGTTTTAAGTCTGTTAGCGTACACACGGCTACATATCAAGCTATACCTTTCCAGTTTATGCTGATCTCGCATTGTATAGGATTTCCGTACAATGCGAGGGCAGCTTAAACTGGAAATGTATAGCTTGATGTGTAGCCGTGTGTACATATATTAAATATGTAAATATTATCTTGCGTTAGGTTAATACATTCGGTGCATTAGGTAATCCATACTCTGAGACAGCCGGATAATGTTCAAAGGTATTATGACTTGATATATTAATTAATACGTCAGTGGCTCATGGCAAATGATAATGGCCGCACGGGTTGATTGAAGGTTATGCTACGCTTGCCGGGGTCAGTTCGTGGATGGGTGACCATCCATCCATTACTTATCGAGAACCCTCCGTGCCTCGGAAAGCACGTTATGCCAATGGTCCCGGCTGTCATTCGTAGATCTTTGACATTCGTTACGGGTAGTCAGAAGTCCAAAAATCTGATAACTAGTCCTATCAAGGTCATACCCAGTAACTGGGTTGTGGAGGTCTAATAGGCAGTCGCACCAAATAAAATACTGGTATTCAGCTGCATCCGGTTATACTGGAAGCCGACCTAACATAGTTGCGAAAAAGCTAGGCAGATGATGCTATTAATTCATACGTCTTATGAGTATATACCGAATACAATTTGGCTATGATTAATTGAGAATTTATTACGACCTGAACTTCGTAGTAACGACTTTTCATGATGCTGAGAAACGACAGGAAAAAGATGGACTTTATGTTACTAATCTAAGCGATCAATAGAAAGTTTAACACCTATTTTTAGACGTCAAAAGGTATGGGACAAAAGAGTAACACGCTGTATTACGTTTGGCATTTTTTTTCTAAAAAGAAGTTTATTTGACATTGCTCGCTATTTACTGCAGTGACTATAGCAGCAGCGTAGTGCAGTGTATTTATAAACTCGGAGGTATATATACACCTCATTAAACTTTTTTAACTTCATCTGTAACTATAAATAATATGTACATTACGAAGCAAGTTTTATTTTATACTCATACATTACATCCGGTAAGTAATAAAACGATCGAACTGTCTGCTGTTGTAATTTAAACCGGTAACATAATTTATTTTAAATATCTAATTAATTGCATTGTTAATTACTTCATAACATCCGTATTACATGTCAATGACATTTATAATTAGCGATACTTAGTTGAAATAATGACAATTAAATATTTATAAAATATAAAACAAGAATAAATGGGAAATAGTAACTTATTAATTCCCACGGTAAATCCTTTAGGAAATTACCAATATATTATTGTTATATTTACCTAACAAATGGGGCGTTGAATGCGTTTACTTATTGAATGAATGACGTCACTGTATGACAATCTTTATTACGGGTTTACGCCCGCGTTTGTCGGTGTATTTTATACAGTCATTTGGTCCTTTACGCTTGAGGTATAAAAGTTATGTATTAGCTCAATCTGTGGTAAGTTTTGAGGAAATGAAGGGTCGGAATTACCCAGCCTATAATTTCAATGAATAAGCGCGAACTGCTTGATACTCGTAATTTCAATCTTGGGAAAGGATTATTTTGGGAGCTTTCACTGTTATGAATGGAAAGAAAGCCACAATTGTTTATCAGCCTCAATTGATGAGTCACACGTCTTATGTGTGTTTTATCTGTTGTAATGAGTAGGTATGCTCTTAAAACCGAGACACAAGCGCCTTTGTTTGGGGTTGTGCAGAGTCTATACTACATTTATTAAAACGTTCGACAAATAACGGTTATAACCCTTTCGTTTTTTTTTTCAATATAAACGAATACTAATTTCCGTTACATAACATAACATAATCAGCCTATAATGTTCCCACTGCTGGGTCACAGGCCTCCTCTCTATGAGAGGGAGTGGGCCGTAATCCACCACGCGGGCCCAGTGCGGGTTGGTAGATGTGACATATACCGCCATGCCATGCCATTTATTATAGCTTTAGTAAAATAGCGGCCAAATAACACCAGTTATTGTGTAATACTGTTGAAATGACTGCATGTTAGAGTTATTTTTTAATGTTAATGTCATACATGCATAAAATACTAGTTTCGTACATAATATTGATTTGGTTTAAACACTTTATTCACGTTTCACCCGCGTAAGTCTCGATCCCGTGGGAATATCGGGATAAAAAGTATCCTATGTCTATGTCTATTATTCCAGAACATGGTCTACCTACCCATGTGCCAAATTTCATCTAAATCCGTTCAGCCGTTTTAGCGTGAAAGCGTACCTAGCAAACATACTCAATTTCGCATCTACATTCCTTTCCAAAAAAAAACGGGCACCCTACAGTTATTGGCTTTTCTATGGATAATATTAATATTTTTGTCATTAACATAAATAACTAGTAGTTTCTTAATATAAATGAGAACATCATCACACATTTTTTGGCTACACCATTCTTCCAGAAGCGCTATAATTTTACTAGCTCTAATTGCTTTTTCTGCCATTAGAATCGACACAAAGAGATCGGTTTTAAGTCACAATAAGGCTGGATTATGCGACAATCATAAATTATTCTACTAAATATAACGAGAAGTTAGGTTATCAGGCAACTATGCCTGATAACCTTTTAACCGCAAACCCGCGGAAAGTAAGTAAAAAGTCACAAACTGAAAAAGGGATTATTATTGTTTTAAACAAAAGTTTCGAATTTGGAATTAACTTTTTTCATACCCTGACTCTTTATCAAGTTCCAGCAACATAGTTTGGCTATTGAACCTCTTTACAACTAAATGATTACCAATAATGTAGACAAATTAAATTTTTAAAATTTTAAAAACCCCGGCAAAAACAAAGTTTCACGTTTTTTTATGCTAACAACACTCTCGAATAAGTCACCATTCAAATAAAACCAAAAAAATCAAAATCACTTCAGCCGTTTGGCGGCTACGATGGCGCAGACAGACACACAGATACACACGTTAAACTTATAACACCCATCTTTTTCCGTCGGGGGTTAAAAGTAAACCGCCCGTTTGTTTTGCAAAAGAGTGTAGTTAGCGTATGTAGTAGTAGTGGTAAGTGCATGCCACGTAAACAAAAAATACAGCGCGACATTTCGATTTTCGATTCCAACATCGATCGTTCGAATTAACGTAACGTTTACTCCGCGCATTCGTGCTAGGCCCTCTGTGACTACGGATTACCGAAGACATGATTCAAAGAGTGATTCAAATAAAAGGTGTGATAAGTTACTGACCCTTGACTTGACAATTCGTAATGATTGTTTAGCAAAAAGTTGGGAAGATGACCACAAGATGTAGGTCAGTGGTCAAGTGTTGTCGTAATAAAACCACAATCAGCGAAACAAAATCTAGACGTGACGTTAAAATTAAGACATCAAGTCACGTCTTTGGTAATTAATATTTACAATAATTTTATTGAATATAGATGTTTCCAGGATGGAGCTTTTTTAATCATTCTTGAACATAGAAACTTTCGGGAAACATCGATAGAAACTACATGCCCTTCTTAAAATTATAAAATTGGTTTGGATCATTATTACCTAATTACATACCATACCCGGTAAAGATAGTTTAAGATACAGATACACAATATACCTACGAGGATATACAGTAGATTCTGGGAAAACTACTAAATGTTTGTCAATCGAAGCTAGAAACCTACTGTAAACTGTTTTAACTACCAATATTTAATTTTACATTTATCCGACAAAGAAACCTTAAAATGTCGGCAGCATAATTTTATCAAAATTAATTCAGTGAACAATTTTAGAAATTAATTACCCTGAATAATAAATGTAAAAATGTCCGGTGCACTGGCTTAACCCTGTTTATAAAGGGTTGCAAATAAATAAAATTAAGCAATTTTCAGCCTTAGAGTAAACAGATTAAAATTTAATTTCCTGTAGGTAATAAGCACAAAGGGGCTTTATTAATCATTTAAATCTGTAGTAGGAGCGTTTATAAGTACCAAATTGTATTTCCATTAGAGTCTGACCGAAAATTATTATTTTTCGACTGAAACCGAAAACGAAATTAGGCTTGATCCACAATTTCGGAAACTAAAAACGAAAAATATCTATGTTTTTGGGTTCTGTAGTACTTTTTCTTTCGTAAAAGTGAAAGAAATGCAGTGTCAATATTTTAATCACTAGGTATACATACCCAATTATTGTATTTAACCGTCTAAACTAAACTTAAATCACTTGCATAGCTTTGTACTTTTTTCAAAAGTAATTTTTTCAGCAATTTCTTTGAATAAATGAACGAAATTATTGCCTTAACATACGTAATTTTTTTTCAGCCACTGCCGAAAATATAGATTTTTTTTCGAAAACGAAAACTATTGAAAACGAAAACGAATTTTGCTCGGATCGAAATTTTCATTTGATTACTTACACGTAATGAATGAAAGATACAAAACATACTCGAAACTCCGTATCAACCGGAAACATTAAAAAGTTCGTGAGTCATGTGTACTGATCTAATTACCTAATAATTAGTCATACTATGACTAAATAGTGACCATTTTGTACTTTAACATTGAGAGCATTGAGATACTGTTTGGTCTTTCACCCCCACACAACACAAACATGAAATTATATTTAAATCGCTAATTACAACCTTTAGACGATTAAAATTGAATCACCATTTTAATTTTAATTATTCAATAGATAGCATTTACATGTGACTGTTCGATGTTCGTAAATATGCAAAGTGCAAACTTAATGATATCACATACGGAATTGTTATTATTTTTATATGACGCATTAAATGATACAAAAATTTAAAATATAATATACCTAAGCGGTGACTCACAGTTTATGCATTACAAGTTATTTATTGTAATAATATTATAAATACAGTTTACATGTAAATTTTTCAGCAGACTATCATTCTAGCCGAATTTCAGAATCCCAACTACTTATCCTAATAATAAAAAATGCGAAAGTGAGTTTGTTTGACTTATGCGGGTGAAACCGCAGGGCGCAGCTAGTAGGTAATATTATAAATGCGAAAATGAGTTTCTTTGTTTATTTGTAAGCGTAACAAATAAACAAAGAAACTTACGCTAAAACGGCTGAACGGATTTTAATGAAATTTGGCACATGGATAGACCATGATCTGGGATTATTTTAATCGCGGCAGTATGTCCCTGTGGGATAATTTCCGACCGCCACGCGAGCGAAGCAGCAGTAAAAAGCTAATAAATACATATTATAAATTAAAGTCACTTTCCGTGTTTGTCTGTATGTCTGCATTTTGTCTTCTAAACCACGCAACAGATTTTGATGAGGTTTTCACCATCTTTTAGAGAATTTATTCCGGAAGGTTTATGTATAACATAATAATAATTACCATTTATTGCAGGCGACACAGGCCCATAGATAAAAACAAAACTTGTGTTAATAAATAAGGCTTAGAATATGTTAGTAGTTCTTCACTCTGCACTCGCTTGTGCTGTCCAGTGGAACGTCCGCGAAAACGACGGAACACCACGTCCTGCGGCCAAAAGTCTTCTTCCATGACGATGGGCAGATAACAGTCTGGCACACGCACGACGAACGCCTTGAAATTGACGTTCCGGCGCGATTCAAGTAACTGCACCCTCGGCGCGTATCTCGTCTTTTGGCGCACTTACTCCACGATGTCCTCCACCTTAGTGGTGTAGTGCAGGCGGGAGATGTACACCGGTGTATTCGGCTTTGCGGCACGTAGGCTCACTTCGGGGCCCGTAGGAGCTTTGCCGCAGCGGTTCTTGTTTGTTCGCGACCGGTGCTTCCTCCTTTGCACCATCACAAAACCGTCATCATTATCAGACCTATCCGGCGCCTTTTCTGGCATGGGCTTGATCCTTAGACCGCCAGGGGCACGTGCGGTGACGCTAGCGAAATCCCTTCCCTTCCTACGTTAGTTTTAAAATGACATATAACTAAGAAATCTCGATGTTTTGTCAACTCGTAAAATCTGTGCGAAGCAGAAGCGGGTCGCGGAGTTACCAACCTATAAAATAAAGATAATTTTATAAGTTTTTCTTGATAAAACTGAATGAGGCTAGGTCACGCTAGGTATATTGGTAACATCTTTTTATCCAAGTTTATTTTGGCACCTTACAATTCTGTCATTTTGATTTAAAATCCTGAATATAATCCTAAGAAGAAAGAGCTCGTGGCTAAGTAATAACAGCCGCTCGGGTCGATCCATCAGGTTAAGCTACACTTGCCGGGGTTGATCCATGGATGGGTGACCATTTTCACATATCGAGACTCTTCCGTGACTCGGAAAGCACGTTAAGCCGTTGGTCCCGGCTGTCATTTCTAGATCTTTGACAGTCGTTACGGGTCGTCAGAAGCTCGAAAGTCTGACAACCAGTCTAACCAAGGGGTATCGTATTACCCAGCTACTGGTATGGTGTCTTGTGGAGGTCAGATAGGCAGTCGCTCCATGTAAAAACTGATACTCAGCTGCATCCGGTTAGACTGGAAGCCGACCCCAACATAGTTGGGAAAAGGCTAGGCAGATTGATTGATAATCCTAAGAAGAAAATATTTGCATTTCAAGGGTTTGATTTGGATAAATTGCTGGGGTTTTATTAAAAAACATACTCGCAGGTAAATGGACGGACATAAATTATAACGTCGAAACATTCAATATGTTGCTGTCAAATAAATGATATTTTTAGAATAATATCAAAGGTCACAAAATAAGAATAAAACGTTATAAACATAAATGTCAAACTTACAAAACTTATTGCACATCTTGGCAAGATTAGGATTGCCACAGATGACATTGAAAATGTGGCGGTACCGCCACATGCGAACTACGCATCGAAGACCTGACGTCACATAAATCCTGCATCGCGCAATTAGAGTTTACCGTGCAGTGAACATATATAAAAAAACCCAATATCAATCATTGGGCAGTTGCCCGCCAGACACAACACCCGTCTGGTCGGAGGATCCTCCCTTTTCTATGGGGGATGAGTGAAATTTACACCCTGTTCCTCATACCTCAAACAAATAAACCAAGCATACCACCATTTCCTCGCAGTGTGACACAAATGACGTATAAAAACTGACGGTTTTGAATGGCGAAGATGACAGAAGATGTGCGCTCAACCACAAATTAGTACAGATATTTCACTCCTCAAAATCATTTTAAAATTAAAAGCGACTCTTGCTACGACACAAAAATGTGAAATTCAGCGCTAATTTACCTACAGCACTAATTACCTACCGTTATATTCACCTAGGAGTTGCCTCTCTTTCTATCGCCTAACTCTTACGCGAACTAAACTTCGTGCGCTCTCGCTGAATGACAGAGAGCGCGCGAAGTATAGTTTGCGATAACGCGACAATGTAGCCCCAGCATTATAATAATATATTCTAACTACGTTACGCCCACTGAATACGACAAGTGGAACCCGCCGCGTAACTATTTGTAGCTTCATACCTCAAATGTGGAGTTAACCATATCTATTCATCTGAGGCTCAACGTAGTTTCGGTGCCACTTTTATTAGTGTTCTACAGTCTCTGCCAGCAGTGGCGTGGCGATTCCGTGGTATGGGATCTACGTCATGACATGGCTTCAATAACATTGCCGCATTACATAACTCTCAATCATATTAGGTCCTATTCAAACACGGCTAGTCGATCTTGACGGTCATTTGAAAAGCCACATTATTAACTATAGATTCACAAAAAATCGATACAAGTTTATTATTTGCGAAGGTTATACTGTAAACGATTTTGGTATGAGTTCAACAGAATCACGATTTTATATTATTAGTAGAGGATCCGCAGAGGAAGAGGAGAGGATGAAAAGTATTTTAAATCAATAAGGCGCATGGGCGGCATACAAATCTGACACCAGGTTAATCAATAATCACACGAAAAAAAAGGAAAACATTTGCCTTATGTCCATTTGCTTATCAAGTACAAAAAAGCTTGATGCTCTTTTATGTGTACGGTCCACAGTTGTTTAATTCTTATTGAGATTGCTGGCTACCACGTCTTCTTATTTTTCTGTTTGGGACATGACATTCATAAATTGCAATAACGACTGGGTCATTCATCTCACAACTAATTTATGGCAAAACATTGTTGAATACGATTCATAAAGTGATTGCAGCAATTGAAATCGTTGTTGATACAATCAAGTGCTTTGGGGAACAAGGATTGATTGGATGTGACAGATTTTAATTGTATTCATTGTTACTGTCTATTTTGGCTGATGACGCCCAAGGCACTTAGTTTAATAGGTGGGACTCACATGTTGATTTAGAGTTTTGCTAGTTATCTAGGAATACAGTGTCATCACACGCAAAATAATTTTAACTTAGTTAGTGACAGTGAACTGCAACATGAATACCCATTATCATACCCAAGTTTTCCATGTTGGAGTGTTGGAGTGTCCACAGTGTTCACACACCTGCACTTCTGAGGACCTAAAAATGCCACTGATGCCGTGATTGGCGTAGCCACCTACTAGGCCCAACTCGTTGAACATAATACATTATTTATCATCGACTGGAAAGCAGAAGAAGCATCTTCTTCATATTGTCCCTCCATTTGGTCCACAATTTTGTTACAAATCGCCTCTGTTTCAATGAAGCATCAAACACAGTCGATACACTTTTTGCTGTAATCTTCCTTCTACCAGTATTTTTTTTTTAGATCTGTGTAGGTACTCTTTCCAACCTTGCTAGGATCACTTGAAATGCTAAAAACCCTCAATTTTAATCAGGAAAGGTAAGTTCTTCTTTTTTAATCGGGCAGCAATTTTGTGTTATTTAAAGTATACAAAGCGGTTTACAGTTATCTTTTGGATGTTTATGCTACCTGTTGCATTTTTTTTTGTCATATAGCAATCTTTAGTGTCAATCTGTAATAGTGCTTTGACATAGTTCAGATCTTGTTCAACCAGTTATGTGAGACTATTAATAAAGCAGTATGTTTTATCCTCATTTCATTTAAAACGTCTTTTATTATATAGACAACTAGTTTATGAATGTCTTAGTAAAAGGTTGGAAACTGGTTTTGCTATAACATTTGGTAATACAATATTTTCAAACTTTTTTATTTTTTATTGGTTGAATACGAGGCTTTTGGCTACTTTTGTTTATGTGTATTTTGTCTTTTTTTGTTGTGTGCCCGTTTTTTTGTGCAGAATAAACAATTTTACATACATTTTTTTTTTTATAACCTTTCGGCACAAAAAGCGAGGTGACTGATGGTCACTTCGTTAGGCTCAGAAGAATTTAATAAATAATGGGTCTTCAGTCGTAAAATTTAGCTTTGCATGGCGCTGGCGCCACTATTTATATTTATTGAGCTACGTCAGATTGAACAGTGTGGTAAATCGGGCAAATTAATTTAATATTCACGCTCGTTCTTAACCATATTAAATTAAAACGGTAGATAAAAGGCAATACAGAATTAACACGTACTTAGGTATTCTGTATGTACAACTCAAACCAAGGGATAAAACTATAATAATACTAGCTGCACCCCGCGGGTAACCTATTCCAGGTCATGGTCTACCCCTGTGCCAAATTTCATCCAAATCCGTCCAGCCGTTTCAGCGTGAAAGTGTAACAAACAAACTCACTTTCGCATTTATATTATTAAGTTAGGATTTATAAATGTGAAAGTTTGTATGTTTGGTTGTTTGTTACTTAATCACACAAAAACCACTGAACGGATTTGAATGAAATTGAGCACACAGATAACAACCTGGATTAACACAAAGGATACTTTTCATCCCGGAAATACGTTCCCGTGGGATAATTTACGATCTCCACGCGGGCAAAGATGCGAGCTAAAGCTATTTATAAAAGAAGGTAGGCTATGCTATATTTCCTCATAACTACATAAAATGCAACCTACTTTAGTACCTTCTTACTCATAAAATACGCACCATCACACATTCCAAATTTTCAGCAATACAGTTATTGTGGTCGTTAAAAAGCAATCAATGTGGAACAAAAACTCAATTTATTCTCGTAAAGATATTCCCGACGAATTTAGCTTTAATAAATTATAAGAAAATTCGGGAATAAATTACGAAGCAATTTACAATATTCCAGAATTGATAATAGGACATGCTTACTAAGCCGACAGGATGAAAAGAGCTGGCAATTAAGAGTTGAAACGAAAAAGAAAAAAGGCTTTTCACAAAATTCACAGTAGATAATTAGTACGTACGCTTAGTCATAGTATAATAAGGTAACAGTATTACATCTCGGCAGTTACCTACGGCCGCTCGATAGATAAACCTTCCGTGTCCGTGCGTAACTGCCGCGCATTCGAGACAGGTATATGCTGAGATTTCGAAGCCCGTCGTTTGGGCCGTTTTCTATGAAGACGTAATACTGTTACTTATTTATACTTTGGCTTAGTTAACCATGCTTGATAATAACGATTAGGTACTTGACATGAGTTAAGGAAAAAGGTCGGGTTCTATTGCATTATGATAACATGCTAAAAAGAAAGACGTGCCAGAGTCACGCAGTGGGTGCCAGAAGACGGGAGTCGCGTCGTCGCCGAGTGAGGCCTAGGAAACGCTGGCGTGACGACCTCAATGCGTTTACGGGAGATTGGCCGGAGAAGCCGTGTTGCTTTCTCCGGCCAATCTCGTTCGTAAACGCACAAGGAACAGTGGAAATTTTGTGTGAGACCTTTGCCCGGCAGTGGAACAATACAGGTTAATAAAATATGAAAAAAAAAAAAAAAAGGTACAAAGGGTTGATTTTAATTCTGAATCCAAATCTAGAAAAATATCTCCTGAGCCTTCGAATAGACAAGAACTGACTAGACTAAATTTGGCATTTGCACTTCAAAAGGTGATATTATGAGCAAGTCTGGGGTCTGCAACACGGAAACGACTTAAGATAAAGCGTCTTAACCTTGACCGCTTGTTAATAATTCCTGTAGGTCAAGTCCATTAATCAATTGAAGACAATCGCTTTTATTCTATGTAATACAAAAATTTACTGCGTTATTTCAGGCACACAAAATGAATCGTGTAACGTTAACTTCAAAATAAACTTCAATTAGACAATTCATTTTGCGTCCACTATTTGATTTACGCTTGGCCTCAGCCTATACGTCATAACGCGAGGATGAGGGAGATAATGACTAACATTACCTGCTCCAGTTTTCACTATCCAATCGGTGTCATTAACACGACGAAGTGACCTTAACACGACGCGTGCCATCAAAACAATGAACAGCTAGCTGACCGTGGCACAGAAAGAGATGACACATTGCAAGCGAGATAGCAAACCCGCTCAAAAATTTAAACCCCATTTACATGATGCAACTTTCTTGTCTACGGCATACATAACATTGAAGCAACAACTGACTTGCATCGTGTAAACACTGATTAAACGGTGCAACACGACTTAACATGACGCGTGCCATCAAAACAATGAACTGCTGGCTGTTGACCGAGACTTCAACTTATTGCATGCCACTGGCAATTAAATCGCACCATGTAAACGTAAGCATAATCAGCCTATAATATTCCCACTCCTGGGACACAGGCCTCCTCTCTTCGCGAGTGATGTCTCACTGTCGGGAGTGGGCTGTAATCCACCACGCGGGCCCATTAGTGCGGGTTGGTAGATGTCACATGTCTTCCAATTTTTGCTTCTAGGACACGCCGGTTACCTCTGTTTTCTGTTTTTAGTTAACACAAAGTAAAGCGCCTGCCTGAGTGCGACCCCACGACCTACAACTCGTAAGTCGATGTTACCACTGAGCCACACTGCTCTCACCGTGTGAATCAGGCTTTAATCGGCATTTCTTTATGACACTGATGAACGATGGGAACCCCATAGCAATACCAGTGTAATTGAATGAAACGCTATGGTTTACGATGTTGGCCGTCCTGTGATTTTCCCATAGGAAAAGTTTAACTTTTTTGTGATGAAATAAAAGCACTTAAAACTTTTTATGTTAGTCTCCGTCCGGACGAATGGGATTGGAATACGCGTTTTGTGGTTGTATTGTTTAAAAATTATTTTTGGATACTTTTTTTGACGGTTTCGTATGTAGGTATCATAATTTTCACCTTGTACCTCTCATTTGTATAGCAAGTAATTAACCTGGCTGACTCATTGGTCTAGTGGTCGCAAGCGCGTTCACTTGGGTTCAGTTCCCGAGTCGGGCAAGTGTTATTGGGTTTTTCCACCTGAAATTTCTCAGTAGCAGTCCGTAGTCTGGATTTGTGCCCGGTTGATGGCAATAGGCTCCCCTGTTATATGGGACTTAAACATAACTTGGTGAAATGTGGGTGTAGTTATCAATTGCATCCGGTTAGACTGGAAACCGACCCCAACATAGTTGGGAAAAGGCTAGGCAGATTGATTGGTGAAATGTGGGTGTAGATGCACCTCTGCCCAACCCTTCGGCGAATACAGTCGTGATGTTATGTTACTGTAATTAACAACGTTAAAATGTTATTTTACACAGGAGTTAATTGTGCAATAATCTAATTAAAGTTTTATAGAAACACATTAATTCAGTCCTTTGGACGTGGTATGGAAAACAAATGAGAGTAGTAGTATAACCCAACCGCAATAACGAAACAATACTCGTGGGTTTAATTAAACATGTTCTTTAATTAGCAAGAACATAAATAAGTAGGTATGCTTTATTACATTGGCATTTACTTAGATTCTATATAAAGTAATTAGGATGGATAAACTAACTGGATAACTAAGTGGATGGAGATGTGGTGGCTACCTATGTTGTTGATGGAGACGAATCACATGGAATGTTTACAGAAAATAACATCAGCGTTTTGTGTTATTGATTGACTGATTTATTAACAAAAAAACATTAAAATATATAAACTTAAAGTAGGTTACTTGTGGTGGGCGCGATAGCCAATTCAGCGAAGACAGCGAATATCAACAAGTAATCGGCGATTATGCAAGTGCTTGTTCAGGTAAAAAAATGCATTTTATATGGAGATGCTGGTACAGCAGAAAGAATATAAATAATAAATTAATGAAAGAAAGCAAAAATAACATTTTGCAAAATCCAAATTAGTGGTACGAAGTCTCAAGTCCGTTTTAAATTCCATACAAGCATCCCATAGCATTGCCCGTCCATGGCATTTTAGGGCGATGAACCGGTCTGAAACCTGCTTCGGGATACCACAAAGGAATTGCAAAAAATACACACGTCATCGATCAACCTTCCAAGAAAACTGGGAGCAGACAACGATGCAATAAATTTGGAATCTTCCTTAGATTTGGTTGTTATTAGAGCCTTAATTTTTTAATTATTTTTGTAACTGTGTTATAATAAACTGGAGGTAGGAATCTAGGAATTACAGAATAACATAGCATTAACAAAATACAAACTAATAGTCTTTTGTAGTGTTTTGTATAGAAAAGGGTTTTTGCCTAGTCACAAAATGAATTGCAAGAGATGCCGAGTTGCATTAAAGAAGACATGCTGCGAAGACAAAACTAGCATAACATAATCAGCCTATAATGCTGCTGGGACACAGGCCTCTCAGTGAGAGGGAGTTGACCGTAATCCACCACGCGAGCCCAGTGGGGGTTGGTAGATGTTACATGTCTTCGAAATTTTGATTCTAGGACATGCTGGTGTCCTCACAAAAACATAACGAAGTAAGACTGAAATCAGCTGAACACGATCTCATTCATTGTAAACAGAAGCCAGTTAAGTACCTAGTATAAATTATTAGTACGGCAAAATATTTATGTTTACACTCATCATTACTCTACCTTTTTATCTGGGAGTTCTATAAGCAATCAATCACACTTCATTAGTTCTACTATGCTATGACTCAAATCTTGATAAATAATAGAGCGTTCCACACATAGTTAGTAGGTGGGGGAACCACCTAGATTAGTATTACAGACATTCCATGAATTTCCAACACTGTCACATATACAGTAGGTAAGTTCTGGAAATTTTAGTTACTGCGATAACGGTGCCGATTCTCTTGTACACCGAACTAAACCAACTAAACTATCACTAAAATTCCTTACTTTTTACTATGAAAATCTTAGAGCTATTCTGCCAAAAAAAATCTAAAAAATAAATTTTAAAATTATTTTGACACAACTAAAATCGAATTTGACAATCGCGACTCCACTTGGTACCTACTTGTTTGCCTACCACGTGATTTTTTTTGAGCCGGTGAGGCGCGCATTGTGGCCGTCTCGACCTATTTTTATATGGAATTTTTCACAATTTGGAAGAAAATGAAAAAAAAAAATTACCAACATGTTGAATATTACGGGTTTGCGGTTTGCAAAGGGGGTCAAAATTTTCATTATTTTTGCGATAGGACACACCATTTTCGAGATATAAGCAAAAGAAAATAAAAAAAAGATACAGTACCGTTTTGCAACTGAATTCGAGGTGTTGGTTTGAATTTTAGTTCATGACATCTAATTTTATTCCACACATTTTTAATCGTGATTAAAAATAGTCAGAGTTAGTTAGAGGATTTTAGCCATAGAACAAAAAATTTGCTTAAAACGTCAAATTCAGAATGGCATTTTTACTAAATTAAAACTCAGTGCCATCTTAGTGCTGTCAAACTAAATTATAGTTAAGTTGTGTCAATTTAGTCTATTTTCAGAATGGGAAATCGTCGTTTGACAGGAATAAACTAAATTTTAGTGATTTTTTGTTTAGTTTAGAGATTTTTGTGACAAGAGAATCGGCACCAACGTCTGGATCTCTAAACTACGATAATTTTATGAATTCACATTTTCACAGAAACTGCTGATAGATTTGTAATCATCCCACCGCAGGCCGTACTCTCTCCGCCAATTCACAATTGGCGGACTAATCGCGTTACAAACGCACGAAAAAAATAACATAGAAAGTATTTTGGTATTTTGAAGCCTATCAACTTTTCTGACTTTTATTTGTGTCAGTGGATCTAAAGTGTTAGATCCGTTGAATCACAGATCATGCTCTAAAGACCATGGGGGCTACGTTACCTTGCTGATAGCAGTGCAGTAAAAGTTAAACGTTATCTTTATAGGACAACGTTACAATGACGCTATGTTCACCAACGTAACTGTTTGTATTATCTGAGGCGATAGTAAAAGTGAGTGTTGTATTGCAAAATGAATGCCAATGTTGGTTCATTCAAGATCATGAGTCTCCTTCTTTGTGGCTAAAGTATGACTAATATTTAATTGGAAACCCAAAATTTGCTTCTTGTCCGGCGTTATGTCAGCTTGTATTGAAATATAAGGTGTAGTAGAAAAAAAAACTGTTGTTCCTTACATTTTATCGAATTATGCGAACATAAATGTTTATGGAGCAGCAGATTTTTTTTTCACGATTTCTTTGTTTGTCCCATTGCAAATAAGTTGGTCATCACGATGAGTACAATGAACTTTTCTGTTGACCTTGAGACCAATGAAGTTTTCAATTATTTATACACCTTCTACAGGCTGGCATTCGGCAAGAAGTGGAGTTAAAACATTCGCATTTGCAAACAGTTTTACCAACTAAGGACGTATTCATGTAGAACGCTGCTAACTGCATGGCACCGATATGCCAGCGCCGACAAGCGCTGGTTGTCAACCCTGGTCGGCGCAGGCAATTTTCATACTTTTTGCCAAATCAGCGCGAACCGCCAACTAATCAGATATGAACTTGTCGGCGCTTATCGGGGACGGTTCGCGCTGATTCGTTCATTCTACATGAATACACTAATACTGTCAACTTGTTCGCTAATATTTTGCTAGTGGATATCATGGTTTGTTTTCACTACTGAACTAAGCGACTGCAATTTGAATATTTTCATAGTCGCTTGGCAAAATTATTGGGGATTAGCATGAAAGTCATGTTTTGACATGTCATCTAATAAATTATCAAGCTAGCGTTGCAAAATAGCTATAATTTTCTAGATATTAAGGAAGTGTTGAAAAGGTGAACATTTTCATGGTACAAAACTATTATTAGGACACTGGCACCTTGGTGCTTAATCATTAAATTATTTTTGATGACAAAACAATTTTGCTAGCAGTTTTTTCTTAGGTTCATGGTTACAGTGTAATAATAGCACAGTGTTGTGTTACTTTTTTTATTTGTTACTTAGACACACTAATACTAAAATACAGACTAGGAAACACTTATTCGATTGCTACTGCTAAGCTGCCAATAAAAATGAACTAACAAACAAAATATTTCTAAGCGACGACGTACATAAATGCTGTTTGACTGTTCAACACTAAACTGACTGAAAATTAAAATCTCGTTTGGTCAGAGACAATAACATGTGCGTTAGCGTTTACAGAATAATGACATACCTATATTCTACTTTATTTGAACTAAAATGGTAAGCAGGATAGGCATAATATCTGCAATTGCAGCTAGTGTCTTGTGACTGACATTTTTTTTCTTTTCAAGCATATTTCATAACTTTCAGTAAAGTACAAAATATAATAATTTAAGAACAATTCCCCAGAATAGTGAACAACAGTCTAAAATATTATTTAAAATAATATTTATTTACATAAGCATAAGGAACGATATTTAAATATGGCATCGAAAAAAGTATTTTAGCATAAAATACTATTACTGTGTTCTGGTAAGATATTAGTTTATTGTTATTAGGTACTATTGTTTATAGGTAGTTTTACTTGAAGTTCTTATATAATAAGAAACAAAGATATATTTTCTTCTAATTGGTCTCAAATAACATGTTATTTAGGTCGAAAATCCTTACTAAATCGTCAACATAGTGAGTTTCACTCATTTCAATCTGCATTGTGATAGCGGTATCCGTTCAATATTGATTCAGTTGGTTTCAATTGAATAGTTTACAAATGTGAATACACCAACTTTATAAAAGAACTTGCAACATTTAAGTTCCAAAAATACATTTGACCGTAAACACATTCTAAATCAAAACGACAATCACATCCGGTTCCTTTCTTACCCGGTATTATGACACTTATTATCAGTAGGTACTGATAAAATATAAGTGATTCACATATGATTTCATTTATGTAAGCTATTGTGATTGATTTGCCAAAATAAATACAGCCAATCACTTGACATTCTTCTTATAGAAAACGGTTTCCAAAAACCAAGGGATTGTTTAAACACTTATTGAAATTTTAAAAAGGTACTTCGTGTAACAGAAGCTGCCAAAAAAACACAAATTTCTAACATATTTCACATGCTTCATACATCAATAGGCTTTGGAAGTTAATTTATTGTAAATAATTACAAGTACAACAAAATATTAACATAAAAACCACGGAGGCGCTTGCGACAATACTGACAATGACATAAATAAACTCAAGCCTTCATCCCATGGGGCCAGAAACTACAAAACGCCACCTTCTACTGACAGTGACTTTTCATATAATTTAGTTACAAAGACTCACTGCACGGGCGAGAAAGTAGATTTTATGGATTCCACAGCATTTTGTATTGAGGTTTGGCTGCAGGCGTTTCCATTGTCGTATGAGGTACCACACCCGTACCCATTGAAACACAACTGTTGTGACTGGTGATCAGGACAACACAAAATAATGGCAGCGTTACAATTGATTGGCGTCCTTAACACCCCAGGCCCAGCCTGGTCATTGAATTGCGGAGCCTGAGTAGACGGAGGCTGGCTCTGTAAAAGAAGATAACAATATTAAACACAACACTGATAAGTTCTCAGCTGCAGGAATTACTAGCTTGTGCGCATGAAATCAGAAAGTGGAACAACGCGTAAATAACTGGATAGCAGACTGCGTTTACTGCTTCACTGCTGATAATAACACGGATTTTCATTAAAAACTCTTTTATAAACTAAATGATCAAAGTGCTTCAAATGATGTAAACAGAGATAACGTAACGTGGTTCGTGGATTTATATATACTTAAACCATAAAACTCTTGAGAATAACTAGTCACAAGTATTTCTATACAAGTATTTAGCTGTATGGAAGGTCTAGACGAGGAAATGTTTATAAATTCCGAGTGTTTTTCACACAATGCCACTAAAATTATCTTTCATTAGTATTGATGATGAGAGAACGTAACTACCTCCTTTTCTATTATTGTTTACATGAATAATAAGAGACTACTTACTTCTCCCATAGAACTGCCATGTTCAACTTTAGGTGCTGGTCGCTTCATTGGTCGTAAGGGTTTGATCGGATCGAAGGAGATAGGTCTTGAATCATTTAGATCATCTGTATCATCGTCTTTATCAATGACGAATCCCCAATTTTGATTTGTGTCCTCCATTACTGGGAATCTGGTGTGAATACTTGGTTTCTTCGTTGTATTTTCTGAGCAAGGAGTATACTGTGGAACAGGGTAAGGTACCGGATAGGGAATGTAGATAGGCTGTGGTAGTGCTGGCGGTGGCTGTGGCCTTCTCACGTAGGTCGAAATCTCATCAAGTAATTTCATTATCTGAGGTAAGACGTCTTGCTGATTACGATCATAGTCCCTTCTCTCCGGATAATAATGTGGGGATGGAAAAGGATAATCGTAACTGCCGTAGTTCGACTGCCACCTTCTTCGCCGATGTCTGTTTTGATCCGATGTGTGCTTTCTGATTCCGTCGTTCTGGTCAGATGACAGCAAATCAGGTTCGTTTAATTCGTCTAAGATGTGTCTAGGGTATACTTCTCCCATACAAATGAACCCTACAAGTAGTAGAATAAGCGTATGCATCTGTAAAAGAATAAAAAACGAAATGTCAGGAAACTTATTAAGTAGCCTTCAACTTCAACGCGGAAATGTGGGTGGACCTAATTATTGATGCAGTGCTTGCTAGTAGGAAAACAGTACATGGCTACTGTTGCTAGGTGTGACGAAATTTGGACGTCACACTGCTTGCAGACTTGTTTTGTTTGTCAACAAAAAAGATTATGTTTACATACAGACTCAGTTCACATGTTTTGTACTATAGACTTAGATGACGAGACTCTGATGTACTGTCTCATTAGTATTTGTAGTTTCATTGGTGACCTCAAAGCTGAATTGAATTTTAATATTATTGTCAATTTAGTACACCGTTGACATTTCGTTTGTGTCGTTCGCCAATGAGTTGTAAAACCTTATACAGAAGTTTTGGTGTTCAGACACGATGATATTAACAAAATTATGGATCTATCATCTGAGAAGTATTTGTTGTTTTATGTAGCATCTCAGTATTATATCAGTTAAAAGAAAATAAAAATATTTTAATTCACAACAATTAAAATACCAATTACAGAATCAACGTGTTTTCCATTTAAAAGCCATTATGAGTCGTTTATCTCAAGTAACTTCTAATGATTTCTGATAGCAATTGAATTTAACACGTTTTTACATGGTGATACCGTACGAAAAATTCTTGAATACTGAGATTAACAGTGTAAACAAATGAACAGTACCAAGCTGGTGGTAATTTTATAACAGTTATCTTGAGTACACCAACACTGATTGTGGTTTAAATACATCGATGCGCTGTTCAATCGCAGAAAAATCCTTCTTTTAACCTTGTTGCTATCGTCTTATAATCAAATATTTTGCCAAGTATAAATAAAAACACACATTTACAGTCAGAATCGCCTATACCTTTAAATATTATTATCATTATAATATGCCATTTAGACACCCGCAAAGAAACATTATACACACCTTGTCGCTCTATTTAAATCACGGACGGAAATAAACAAGTTTGTAGTTACGTCACAAAGCACAGCACTATTTATATCGATCAAAATTCAATACCATATCACTGTTAATTTATTGTTTATTTTGAAACGCGTGTGGACTGCGCGCGATTATGTTCAAGACTGGCGCTTTAAACGCGACATTGGCAGAGTCTGCGCAGGAGTACATGCTGAGCGTATATATATTGTAAATTTTCTTAGTCGATTCAAAATTGGAATTCCCATAGGGATAGATAAAGGGAGTGTTCCACCGTCGATCTAACGGAAATCGCGCATTTGTAGCAGGAACGTCAAGCGAGTAGGTCCTGTCAAGGTGAAGTGATGAGTCGAGAGCATATTCTCTAACGGAGAATGTCCTACAATCGATTATCGAGATCGATATTCCGCAACATTTTTTTCGTCGTTATTTTTATAAAAAGTAGTATAGATATTTATTGCCTTCTGCCTTTAAAGCTTTAAAGTCGGCGTCTTTGCTTTTCAACTTTCGTTTTTTGCCACCGACTTCCGAAATTATAGTTATTTTTCACTATTTTAGTGTTTTTTTTTGGAAGTCGGTTGTTTTTTTTTTTGTTTAAAGTTTTTATTTTTACTTTTTAGTTGTGGTACCTACCCCACACAAATTCGAATACCACTACCTATCACATACATACAAAAAAAACATACCGACGAATTGTAGAAGTCGGTTAAAAATAGAGATTTCCAATTTTTTTATTCTGGTTTTTCTTCCAAAAGAATATTCTCGAGAACTTAAAAATAATCAAACGTCTTAGACTAAGAAAAAAAAATACAACGTTAATAAATAATAATAGAATTATTTAAACCTCATGGGAATTGAACCTCAGCAAAAAATTTATCTCAGAATATTCTGTGTATACCTAAATTTTATTTCCAACAAATCACATTCGGTAAACAAGTCAGTTTCCTATTTTTATTTTTATCTTATTGTTCAACTTTTCCAACTGTCAATTCTTTCTTGTTGTGCTCGACAATTCCGGATTTCCAAAGTGCTAGGAACACCTACGCTCATAAAGGTTAATTTACATTAATTAACGTACTAATGTGAATGCCACCATTATAGACTTCTATTTAGCATAAAAAAATCAAGTAGGTAATAAAAAAAATTAAAGTAATAAAAACTAAAACCCAACTACGACTAAAAAGGTATAAACAATATACCTCAGACAGACAAATTAAAAATCCGGAGTCACACGCGTTAGGGCATAAATCGAACAGATTACGTGTGACTCCGGATTTTTAATTTGTCTGTCTGTGGTGTCTTGTTTTAGTTTTGATTATTTTAATTTTTTTTTAATTCTTTTGGGTTTATAATATATATATTTTTGAAATGCGCTCATTAAGCCCTTTTATAATATGATACCCAACATGGTACGATTAAACGTTTTTTTTTTTTTAGTTCGTTACTTTATTTCTTCTAGAGGGCGCCATTTTTAATTTAATGTGACGTCACAAAGCCTATAACCAGCGGACGATCAAGACGCTTCCAACAATATCTCATTTGTCAAATTGTGATGAGTGGTTTAGAAGATAGGAGGGAACAGATGAACATTCATACATACATGCATACATACCGGTCAAAATCATAACCCTCCTTTTTTCTTCGCCGTAGTCTGGTAAAAACATATACAAAAGCCAAGATTTTTTTCACAAACTCTGAAACTCGACGAAGTCGCGTATAAGAAATCGTTGTCTTCGTCGTTGAAAAGTATTTTTTTTTAAATATTGCACAAAAAAAACAACCGGCTTCCACATAAATACTTTACTTTTATGTAAGTAATTTATTATTGTGAAATAAAATTACTTACTCATTTATATTAAAATTAATATAATCAATAACTATTTATTTTTATGAAACCAGACTACTCTACTCCCGTTCGTAGTAAAAATAGTTACAAACGCCATTCCTTGGCAGATGTCCAGGAATGGCCTCAACGTTTAGATTTTCCGGGCCATTTCCAAACTACTTGAATGATTGATTACCTACATAATATAACATCAATGCCATTGAACTTAGATTTTAGTAGTACATCCATCTTCTTCCTAGTACTTATTTATTTTTAGAAATGTACGCGGGCCGTAGTGCTGTCAACCGCCTTTATGACTGGAGGTGCAGAGTTATAATGTTACAGGACATCCACCGTTCTGCTGATTGTCCATAGAGTTTCTGACCAGTTCTTCTCCATAGGAACTTACTATGGTTAGGAATGAGCAATGAATGAATGAAAAATAACGTGAGGAAACCTAAACTAATATAAATATAATTATATATATCTATACTAATAATAAAGCTGAAGAGATTTTTTGTTTGTTTGAACGCGCTAATCTCTTGATCCAGTCGGATTTGAAAAATTATATTTCTGCATTTGAGACCCCAATTCTTGATCCTTGGCCTTCTAATAAGGTCCAGTTCATTCGTTTGTATGGGATGAGTAAAGCCCTTGCGCAAACGCAGTATCCCGCTGATCGGCACAGAGAGCAGTAGCAGAGCAGGTCTGTCCTTTCACAGTTATTTTACCTATGATTTTGCATCACTGTCAAAATATTTTTTATTGATCTTTAAAATATAAAATCGTTAAGGTTGCTGTTGTCTTCCGGCCACTGACAAGTCTGTCAAAAATTACAGTAGGTAAGTGAGCATACAGAACTGTTGAATATAAGTACTTAGGTGTTTTTATTTTCACGTGTTTTTGGCGTTCAACACTAAAATTGTTACTAGTAGTATAATATTTTTTCGTATTTTTTCGAGGAAATCTTGGTATATTTGTAAATATGCCTAAATACTGACCTTGCTTGAAAACTGTTCAGATTTATAGGTCATAAAAGCTCAGTCTTGGAATTGTCAACAGCAAAATATTAACGAAAGAGGAAACTTCGACATTAAACATTTGGGTAGGTATATTAGTACAAAATATTTACAGTAGGTCAGTACCCGAGGGCAGTAAGGGCGTTTGTCCACCGCCACCATCGCCGTAAATATATCGCTATTTCGGCACCGTCATATCGTTTCCGGTGACGTCCCGGTGACGGTGATGATGAAAACGCCCTCTGATTGGATTTTCTTGATTTTACAGGATTTGTAGTTTTTATTTTTCTTAAATAATAGCATTTTATTAAATGGTCGTTCAATATTCACCTTTATTGTACAACACTACTTACAATAGTTACAATTTACTATATTCTGGATTTTCTTTCATATCATAGCATAACATCACATGACACAGCAGGCAGAGATGTATTTGTGTGTTTTTCATTCATGAAAAACGTAAAAGGTGTGCTAAGAATAAATCACCCATGATTCACTAATACGTGTGTTTTATGTAAATTTAAAAATTGACTCACTTTAAGGTGAAATGGTTCCAAAGCAGATGTTTTGACGCGTTTCGACTTCACGCAAAATCAATGTTTCTCTAAAAAAAACAACGTATTTGCGTATTATTTTTTATGATTACGAAAATTGAAGAGTGTCTTTAGTGAAGTATGAGGCCCGAAACACGGTTGACAAAACTTTCCTCGATACAAAAAAACCGCAAAGTTTCCTTAAAGTCTGCTTTTTTAAAGAGAAAAACCTTTTCCATTTCCGAACCATTTCCTTTCGATTGTTGTCAAAGCAATTGTAATAAAATTTTGTCTACGTGTTCACTATCTTATTTTCAACCGACTTCTTCAAAAAGGAGGAGGTTCTCAATTCGTCTGTATGTTTTTTTTTTTGTTTTTATTTTACGCGACTACTCCGCCAATTCTGAATCGAGTTTGATGATTCATATTTTTTTTGGTAGAGGTGATCCCATATATATTTTATTAATTTTGCTTGCGTAGTTTTTGAGTTAGCTTCAATAATTACGTATTTTTCCCACTGCGTATGTAGACGATATCTTAGTCTTTATTTACATAGCAGATAACGGTATGCGAATTTGTGTGGGGTAGGTACCACAACTAAAAAGTGAAAAATAAAAACTTTTTACAAAATAAAAACAACGGACTTCACGAAAAAAACCTAAAAAAGTGAAAAATAACTTTAATTTCGGAAGTCGGTGGAAAAAACGAAAATTGAAAAGCAAAGACACCGACTTCCGAAATTAAAGTTATTTTTCACTTTTTTAGTGTTTTTTTGTGAAGCCGGTTGTTTTTATTTTGTAATTCTATATCAACACAAATAAAATTTTAAAATTAAATATTTGTAAACATAGTGCAATAGAATTGCGCGCGGTCTTACCGCCCCCCCTCGGCTCCCGTCAGTCTTCGCCTTATACAAACGTGTAATCTTGAGGAAAGTTTAGTAGGTAAACACTTCATTCAGGATTAATCGATGACGACGACATAATAGGTATAGGTTTTCTTAAAAAAAAAAAAAAACTGGGAAACTCTGTCTCTTTTCCAAATTTAAGTAGGTATATTCAGAAGCTATTTAAGTAAGTTTTCTTTCAGGAATCGCAATTTTAGATGAAGACATTTGTATTCAAGGATAAGCAAGCTGTTGTTTAAAAGTCTAATTATCCTAATCCTAACTTCCTAACTAATAGTTTGTTTGTTTGATTGAGTTTGTTTGTTTATTACACTTTCACGCTAAAACGGCTGAACGGATTTGGGTGAAGATTAATATTAGACCAGGACCTGGAATAGGACATAGGATACTTTTTATCACGAAATTCCCACGGGATCGAGACCTAAGCTGGTGAAACCGCGGGGCGCAGCTATTTAAGTCATATTTGCTGACGCGAATCCCAACTCACACAGCCACAACTAACCTCTTGTCGGGTATTTCCAATATTGTATAGTAGGTAGGGTTTCCTTACTATACTTACAGTCATCGTCAAAGCGTCTCCCATTACCGTTGCCAAAAAAAAACGACTGTTATACAAGATTACAAACTTGTTTCAAAGTAACATGACTCATCGCTCCACGTGGTGGAATAGTTTTTTTTAAATTGAAATTCCGCAAAAACTTTCAAGATAAAACGTCAGTTTAGATAAAATGTTGGTGGCACCTGCAATGATTAGTTTGAAACTGACTGCGTCACTTGTAAAAAGAATAAAATTACACTATAATTATGACGTAGATAATGTACACGTGGATATCATGACATCATTGCTCTTTGAACTTATTTACGTACAGAAGAGTTGTTTGGATCAATGTACAATGTATCTGATTGTAACTTGTTGTTGGCTTGGGAGGTTACGCCATTTTCGCGGTCAATACTCGAACACAAACCTAAATTGGAAACAGGAGGCTGAATGGCAATTAAATTGCGTATAAATTAATACACGAGGCTACGGCCTATTAAGTCTGAAGAGGGTATAATACTGAGATATTTATAAATCGATATTATTGGAGCAGTCTGTGTTATTCAGACTGAAGTTGCAGTGCAGCTAACTAAACCAACGAGTGCTGAGGTCTGGCAGACACGGAAAACTATACCTAATATTTTATAGAATCCTTAATATTGATCGCTTACAGTCCATTCCGGGAATCATAGTTTTTATTTTACTTATAACATTTTACGAGTTATAATTTAGAATTTTTGAGATGACGATCGGGAATCGACCCAGACAGATACATCACAGGTCGGGCAGAATTATTCACTGGAGCACATTATAGGGGAGATAACAGCTTGACAAGACAAAACCTACCGATAATTATCTTGAAATTACAAAGTCCTCGGCACATGATGTCACAACTTGACACAGCCGTTATATTATGGTGACACATTTACAATAGGATTACTCTATACTGCTGATTAGGGGATAATTATAGTGATGGCATAAATTAGTCAGGAAGTTATCCACGACAAATAAAGCCAAAATTATCAGTATAAAGCTCAGTTGTAATAAAAATGCATGAAAGCGCGTTGGTTAGACTTGGCCAAAACACGTAAGAAATCGAATAATGTTACCTGTATCATTAGCTATTTTCCTAGTGGAACGTCAGCATTATTCGTCAGACCTTCAATAAGTCGTCCAGATAAGTAGTTATTTGATTCTGGCGTGACTTTGCGGAAATCCAAAATACAATTTATAGACGTAGATATATCTAGTAACCTATTCCACGCCGAGCGCAACACGTCGTCTTCGGGTTCGCGAGTGGTCAATCGTCATCCTGAGCATGCCTCGTTGAGAGGTGAAACGTGTCGATTTCTTACAGGGTTTTTTATGACTCTTGAGCGGAAGAGGTTACTAAATATATCTACGTCTATTGTAGTTTAATGTAGTTTTCTTTTCATCTAAAGTAAGGTTTTCTTGCTTCACTTTCAGGCCAAGCGATTTATTATATTCCTTTCAGAATACCAACCATTGCCGTCATATCGATTTGATTAAAATGGACTAAAAGTAGGACTTATATCAACATTTAACTGAACTATACCGCCTTTGTTTCAATGACAATGTCGCGACCGCAGACCGCCGCCTCTGAGAGTGTTCCCTTGTATTTACTTGCTACTTTCAGTGGTACTTTGTCTCATTTTATTATACAAAGTTGTCTATGAACGTTCAGCATTTGCTTCTTCAATTTCAATCAATTGATTTATGAGAATGATAGTTAGATTTATGGGACTCCTGAATATTTCTCGGCGACGAAATCCTAGATCTTTTGACAGGGTCTCAAAGATTTCCTGTACCTATATAGTATTACTTGTGACGGGTGTACCTACCCGGTACCTACCAGGTACCTACACTTCTGCCTAAACCTTCGGCAAATACAGGCGTAATGTTATGTTAGTTTTAACTTGATCCCGTGACGAGACAAAAAAACTGAAACAAAAAATTATTTTGTCTTACTGAATTAGGTTGTACTATGTAGGCATAGTACAACCTAATTCCATGGGAAACCCCTTCTCTAATTTCGATTGTCATAGGTAAGACAAAATAATTTTTTGTTGCAGTTTTTTTAAAGAAATTATTTTTTTTTTTTTTTTTTTTTTTTTTTTCTACTAAGGTACCTGCTTAAACTAAGTGATTCTGCTATAATTACCACGCTTAGCAAACGGATCGGTAATCGCATTATCGCTCAAGAGCATGCTGCATCTCATTTAATTGCTTAGTACTCACAACCGAGGGAAGATGTGCAATATTTGAAAGGCTGCCCTTGTCCCATGTTACTCGGCGCAACACGTTTTCTCTTTCCGCTCTCCCCTTCATATCATTCCTCACACAATCCATACGTTCATACGATAAAATTGTCATCGATATCAAAATGATAACCTTCACGCTAAAATTCATTTTATATACTTGAAATAAAAAACTAATTAGCTGCAAAAATAATCAGCATTAAATTTTTTTTCATAATATTTACATTGCACTCCTAGATTCACCAGCAGTTATGCTTTTCATAGTATTTTAGGTTACATTTTAGCTTGATAACACTTCACTGATACTTCTATATCGAACGATTCATGATAATACCAACCATAATATAATCATGGATGCAACTGAAGCAAAACTGAACTTGCGATGTAAGCAGCCAGCCAAATTATTTTTTATCAAAGTGGCTAACAACTTCAATTGTCCGCATTTTCGAATGTCAGCTGTCATTTTTTGAAAATTGTGTGAAATGGATTTAACCCGGAAAATTGGCGTAATAATATATGTGAGTGAATTTGATAAACTACACAATTTCCCTGAAAACATGAATCAGTATTAATTATACGTCTTTGGGAATAGAAGAAAAGGGGTGGTGATGGTAACAAAATCTACTTTTACAGTGTTCTTCCCTTCGTTTTCAATTACAATGTTTTAATACGGAAACTTCGCTTAACTGACAGATTAATCAGATTTTAATTTATATTTAGATTGAATCCGTCTGGATTGTAAATGTGCAACAGAACCGTGGTTTTACTCTAGAGTAGTTTATAATATTAGTGAGTATATTATATAGATAAACGAAAAACCAGTGAATCATTTTAAAAATATCTCTTATCTTTACTCGAACAAATAGTTAACCGTTTTCATGATTTTTTCGCAAAAAAAATCTGAAAATAGTCACCCATTCTTGGAAAAATTGAAGACAACAGTATAAACTTTGTGTTAAATTACAATAATGTGGGCATTATCTTCGTAAATAAGCGTGTTATTACCAAAATTGTGTTTTCTTTTGTGCCACCGCTGCCAGTTACAAGGAAACGTTCAAAACACGTAAGTACGTAATTAGCATTTTAAATACAATTTGAATTCATTATGTCTCCATGGAAGAAGCGATCGATGTGGGGAATGAGACACATTACCTAATTTGTATAATAGTTCCTCAAACCTTGCAATTTTATGTATATACCGAGGGCGGAGATCTATAAAGTTTGCACGAACTTTGACTTAGGTGGGCCCTAAACGATCAATTTTATCATATTGCACAATATCACGAATTGCGCAATATTTTTGACCGGTTAGGGCTAATTGAAGATTGCGCAATGATTGAACAAACGTTATGGTGCAATAGCACCATATATTAATTGCACCGTGTAGGATAAGTGTTGCGCAGATCTTGCTCAAGCGAAAACATTGAAGCTACTGTTGTGTGAGCGTAAACAAGACGCAGGAACTCCCCAAACTTGTGCCAGTGTCATCATCATCATCATTTCAGCCAAAAGACTTCCACTAGGCATCCAGCATATTCCTGCGGCCTTCACAAGCTCATCGGCCAACCTTGTTAGGCCTTCCAACGCTACGTCTTCCCGTACGCAGTCACCACTCCAGAACCTTTCGGCCCCATCTATTATGCGAGCAATGAATTTCATTGTGCAACGGTTCACGAAACATGTTGAAAATTATTTCTCACTAGCTTGGTTTAACATAAAAATATCCTATGACACTCGGCAATACTGTAGCTTCTCATTATTGAAATACCTCTTTATAACATTAATATTATAGTATAGATTTGGCCACAGCTTGCACCCGTGCAACAGCGGGGATGTTTACGTTAATTCACTAATATGATTAAGTATTTGTTTGTCCTAAATACACTGTGGAATTACAGGATACCCGACCTACATTCTGATGGACTATGATGCAAATTATGATTCTCTCATATCCCAAGACTGGTTTCTGTAAAACGTCCGTTAAATCCGCATTTAGTTAAACAAAGTTTAAAGTAAACAGAGTTAAGTAATATTTACACGAACTATTCCGATATTTGCGTCTATGTAAGCATCAGTTTAATTTTCAACTGATCATCACTTAATATTTTCTGAGGCGTTAAGCGAGATATTTGCATCTAAATCCTTGTTTGAATTAAGTACAAAAATAATTATGTATGCAAAGGGCATGTAAGAGTTACCCGGTTATGGCATTATTTGTATTTTTACAGTCAATCAAGATCATGTCCACTGTCAGACTTATAAGGCATGCATCATTGAAATGCACAGATTGATGTGTTGAGCATTGTTTCCCGGGTAGGCGCATCTCGCAGACAGAATTAAAAATACCTTATTTCGCACATAATTAGTTTTATGAATTTATTAATAACTGTGAGTCATACTAATGAAGGTTTTCTGAAATGACATTCATTAAGTGGCAGCACCTAGACGTCAGGTCCAAAGTGTCACCTGTCAAAAGTGTCAAAGCGCCAATATTTTCTTTAGTCGTGACTGAATGATGAACGAATAAATAAAACGAATGTTTATGATTATATTCATTGACGAAACGGAATACCTCCTATCAAAGTGGCGACAACTGTTGGCGTAAATTTGCATAAAAACCCTCGTGTTGCAAAAATTTAAACCAAAATGCTTTAAGGTTGATGCGCTAGGGTAGCCCGCGAAATTCAAATTTCCTTAGGTTTTTTGCAATTTGCAGGTCAGTATCAATTTGTATATTGATCTAAATATTATTAGCGCTCGTAACAAATATGGATTCAGCAATACAACTCTCTAAGTTCATGAAAGTGCCAAATGTCATGATACGGACCTGCAAATTGCAAAAGACGTAAGAAAATTTGAATTTCGCGGGCCACCCTAGCGCATCCCCCTTAAGATATTTGTATTTTCGATTAAAAAACCGTTTGGTTCGAATTTACGTTACGTGTACGTCGCGCGTTCTTGCTTGGCCCCCTGAAAATGTCTGATGTCCCGCAATGCATAATAGACGGGGCTGTCTCACTGGATGTCTGAATTAATTATCTCTATGACTTACGTAAACTTATATTAAGGTTCGCATACCGGCGTGATGCAACGGCGCGACGCAACTCTGATGGAATATTTTCTATGAAAATGTCACGGAATTTGTTCCACCGGTGACGCATCATGGCTGTCTGCCGAAGCCTTTAAAATGTAAATGTTTTCCCCTTAAAGAAAGACGATTCGCAGAAACTTGGTATATTGCTTAGAAGCTAGGATTTTATTCTGATTATAGTTTTGAATTTATGGAATTAAATAATAAAGTTAGGTAAATACTGGATTCACTAGTACCTAGTGTTTGATGGAATCCCAATGATGATGAATTGAAGGTAGACTTTGTATGGTCATTATATCATGGTGATTGTACTTACGAGCTTATGTGATTAATGAAATTGTAACCGATATGCAATAAACAACGTAGATGTTTATACATCTTCGTTATTTATGGCATATCGATTACATTATTGTAATAAACAATGTAGAAATGGTATTAAATAAATAATGACTCATACAGTAGACTCTGAAAGGCACGATTAGTAGACAAATACTCATGAAACTAGGTTATGACTCGATGCGTAAATGGATTCATAATATTAGCACTTGTGTTACGTACCTATCTGCTTATATAGAGAATGAACATTTATCTTCATCTACCATTTACATGCTTAAACGAATGTTTTTTTCTTTTGTGAGTTTTCTATTTTCCATAAAAGAAACGAGCCACCTATTGTGCGTTCGCTATTGAGTTTCCAAAAATGTAAACAAATAATATGTGTATTTGGAAAAATAAGTTAAAGTTGTAGCTCATGTGTAGTAAAGTTATATGACTCTCTACAATATAGTGATTATTTCCCTCCCCTTTTTTATATACTTGTACATATTATTATTATTTTAGTGTGTTAGATGTATATTATTAACTAAACTTAAAACAAAATAAAACAAACTCTGCAATAAACTTAATTTTACACTTGTATATAGTTGAGTGTTTGAGAAAAAATAAGATCAATTGGAAGCAAGGATTTGAATAGACTTTATGTTTTTGACAGCTCAGATGTTACAAAACATAACAACAACGCCTATATTCCCCGAAGGGTTAGGCAGAGATGCACCCTATAACCCACATTCGCCAGTAATGTTAAAGTCCCATATCACAGAGGACGAGCCTATTGCCAGCAACCGGGGACAAATCCAGACTCTGCTACTGAGAAATACCAGATGGAAAATCCCAATAACACTTTTCCCGCGCAGTTAAGACTTTCACGTATAAAAAAAACATTTTCTAAATATTTAGTTCAACTATTCATTCTTTCGTAATTCTAACAATATCAGCCTGTAAACATTTTCTTTATTAAAATCCTTCGTGCCTGTACTTACGAACTCCCTTCAGATGCGACTAAAAGGTTTTGTGTGTAGCAGAAAGGTTTTTTCGGGACAGTAATTTGCTCAGTGATCCTACCGTGCTGTGTCCACATCTGTTCCATTTATCTTCAGCCGTTATTACTGTTTAATGTGCTGTAAAATTGGGGAGAACGGACCTTTGGGGCTTTTATGTATGATTGTGGTCTGCAGTTGTTCTTATCTTATCTATATGCGGATATGAAATAGAAGGAATATATCTTTGGAGGAATCATCTAAATTCAGAAGAGTTGTTCAGTCAGATGTTCAGTTAATAGGTAGTTAACTGAACTTCATCATCATCTGCCTAGCCTTTTCCCAACTATGTTGGGGTCGGCTTCCATTCTAACCGGATTCAGCTGAATACCAGTATTTTACATGGAGCGACTGCCTATCTGACCTCCACAACCCAGTAACTGGGTAATACGATACCCCTTGGTTAGACTGGTTGTCAGACTTTCGTGCTTCTGACGACTCGTAACGACTGGCAAAGATCCACAAATGACAGCCGGGACCAGCCGGGAGGTAGTTAACTGAACTTATTCCTATTAAAAACTCTTTTTCTGAGGCCCTAGTGTGAGTATCGTTGAACTATCTCGACTTTACGCATCTATCGCATTCGGCGCTCCGATTGGCCCTTCGCTGGCCTTCACTGGTGAAGGGCCAATCGGAGCGCCGAATGCGGTCGATGCGTAAAGTCGAGATAGTGAAAAGAAACTCACACTAAAGCCTCTGTATTCTCATGGAGAGGAGGCCTGCCTCCCAGCAGTGGGAACATTGTATGCTGATTATGCTTATCTTCAGTATTGTTCTTCTTTCCCCAACAACCATAGAATGTACCTACATTGATTGGTAGTTGTGGTTTCTGGGAAAGTGGTAGTTAAGAAACAGCTACCCATATCGATTTACAAAACATTGGGCTGTAGCAACGACTAAAATAATCGCAAATTAGTGCAATCATTAATTAATTAACGCATGCATGCAACATAACATGTAATCCCTGAAAGCTAGAGCAGAGGTGAACCTATAGCTCCTTATTTAGTCTTGAGCCTATAGTACACCCACATTTGTAATAGGGTCGAGCCTATTGCCATCAACTGGGCGAAAATCCAGACTTCGGGCTGCTACTGAGAAATTGCCATCATTAATTATTTATTAATATTCCTGCAATAATTCATTATACAATCATCAGGCTCTAGCTCTGGCGATCAGTAAATAAAATTACCATAACATATAATGTTAATCATTACCAAGAACGGTATTAGCACAAAGCAGTAATATCCTCTTTGATGCCAATTCATCGTTAATTCGTAGTGCGTCGCTTGCAAAATCATTGGTTGAATTAGTCAAATCCGTGGTCAACAGGCTAAAGGCGTTTAGACAAATAGGATTGTCTGCTGTTTGGTATTCGTTCCTAGTTTATTGGTAAACCAATTGAATCTTTAGTTTTTCCAATTGAATCATTAACTGTTCCTCGTATTTAATCATTGTGGTTGATAAATACATTGATAGTCATCACATTTCTACGTAGCAGTAAATTTTTGTCAACTCATTTAATTTTTTCTTCCGTGTGGTCATTCGTAAGTCAACAGTCAACTGGCATTTGGACCTCCCCAGAGAATGGCCACGCATTGCAAACAATGCAAACTTATTGGTTTTCTTAGTATTTTGTAAAGATTGCAAAGGAACATGCTGATCCTCAGCAAGACTCACGCAGCAGCCTCTTAAGCTGTCACAGTAACTATAAAGTCACAAACTCGTACAATATCATCCCTTCTCTCCATTAGAACTCGGCACTACAGTAACAATGTAACATAATTTGAGCAACAGTCACAAAATTATGTTCCACTTTGTAACCATTACCTTTAATGCCAGCCCTGTGCTCACAAACATTGCAGAATTAGCACCAGTTCAGCAATTATTACGTTCAATTGCGTCATTACCTTAGAACCCAGAGAAGTAGCGAATGGAGTGTTGAAGACGTACTACTTACTAGAGTCGGGATTCCAATGCGTATAGTGTATGGGGCTAAATGAAGCAGCGAAACCTATTCAAATCAAGCTCAACGCCTATTAAAAAAATATTCGTAATTAATATCATAAAAGTTATGTGCCTTATTTGTCGTAAAATTGCCTGCGTATCTTACAGCATAATGTGCTTAATCCCGTTTGACCACTGTGTAGGTATATCTCGAATTCTTCAGTGTCATTCGCCTGCACCGTATCTCTTCATTTACTCACTACTCTGAACACACAATAAGGGCTCTGTATTTCATGACCCAGTCGGAAGTGTTATCGCACGCAGTACAAATAAGCATGCGATATTATAACACAAGTTCAGTACTGTATAGAATTGAAGGTCTAGTTTATGTGTTAATTGAGATTATTAGTGATTGTTTTTGCAATCATTTACACATTTACAGTGCTCCATATGGGTTTGTAGGGCTAACTGGTCAGATGTGATGGCAAGTCAATATCACAATGTAAGTATCAATAATATTGTTTTGACGCTGTCGCGGATGGAATATGACTCGTGTCCTACTTCCTTCAAAATTCCCGTTACGCATAATGCCTTTTTATTTTAGAACACACAGCGTCATCAATTATGTAACCCAGCATAAGACACGCAAGCTCAAATCCGAGCATAGCTGCACACCAGTATTTCAGCGTCATCAACTATGTAACCCAGCATAAGACACGCAAGCTCAAATCCGAGCATAGCTGCACACCAGTATTTCAGCGTCATCAACTATGTAACCCAGCATAAGACACGCAAGCTCAAATCCGAGATAGCTGCAGATGCACACCAGTATTTTGTGTATTAAAAAAAACTGTTTCTAATAAGTATATTGACTTGCAACAATACAGAAGAACATTTAAGAAACATACCACACAGGCATACAGTGACCTTATTGTAAATAATCTTCAGAATGGTCAGGGGCCCTAAAACGGCCACAATAGCAATTCCTCTAAAAGCAATTCATTTCCTGAATTCCCAGCTGTCATTAGCAATTCCTTTAATTTGACACAAAAGTAATTCATTTGTGGACCATTTTACGAATCTCCATAGAAAACTGTCAAACAGATGAATTATTTCGTAATATGAATTGCACGCAGATCATAATAATATGAATTGTCAGTTTGTGACATTTTACGATGATACAAAATATTTTCCTAGTATGACTCTGCGTTTTAAGCCCCCGCCCTGGTGCGTAGTACTCGCAACCCGTGTGCGTGATGTATGAACGTAAACGAAGCAAAAGGAGTATGTAAGGTTTGTAGCAGGTGGCGTTCTGTAGTTTCTGCCCCATGGGAAGAAGGCGAGAGTTTATTTATTTACTATTATCACTTTTATTTGTTTTTACAGAGAGAATGTATTACATAATCAGCCTATAATGTTCCCGCTGCTGGGACACAGGCTTCCTCTCTATGAGAGGGAGTAGGCCGTAATCCACCACGCGGTCCCAGTGCGGGTTGGTAGATGTCACATGTCTTCGAATTTTTGGTTCTAAGACATGCCGGTTTCCTCATGATGTTTTCCTTCACCGTTTTGAGAGCAGTGGTGATGAAATTATTTACACAAAGTAAAGCGCCTGTCGGGGTTCGAACCTACGACCTACAACTCGTAAGTCGCGGCCGTTACCACTGGGCCACCACTGCTCTTCCACTGTTCTTCTTCTGCTCTCTTAGAATGTATTGATGATCCTTAAATAAAGGAACATCAATATCTGTCTAATTAGATCGGAAATTTTAAAATAGGTTTGAAGTGGATATGATTGAAGGAAAGAAAATCACATAATAAAGTACCTATCACTCGGGTTTTCTTACTACACCGCAAACATTCGAACAATATCAACAATTCCAATCCTGGGCTGCGTCTCCGCGTATGCACGGTATAGGTACAGGCGGATCGGTTCACTGTACACACGGCTACACATCAAGCTATACATTTCCAGTTTATGCTGATTTCGCACTGTATATAGTTTCCGTACAATGCGAGGTCAGCTTAAACTGGAAATGTATAGTTTGATGTGTAGCCGTGTGTACAACTAAAGTTTGTCTTACTCAGTGTCGACTTCTGACTTGCAGGAGTTGCGTTAAAACTAGTTAAGACGTTACTGGGACGCACGATCGATACCTCCATATTCCCAAGTGTTAGTGTACATTGTGTGACAGTAAGCACCTCTGACATCCCAACTAGAATACAGAGTTACAAACACAATGTAGTAGCAGTAGGTACCTACTTAAGTATAATTAAATGTCAAACCATTCTTTATTTTAAGAAATTTATTTATATTTATTGTGGAAGTTGCCTACGTCACCTCCAAACTGCAAATTCCATCTAACTTACAGTTTTTTATTAAAAAAGTCTGTAGGTTCCGTTTTTCTATACCTAATATTAAAACTAGCTTCCGCCTGTGGCTTCGCCCGCGTGGTATGTCGATAAAAAGTAGCCTATGTCCTTCCCCGGGAATGCCCGGATGCCATCTATCTCCTTGCCAAATTTTATCGAAATCTGTTCAGTGGTTTAGGCGTGAAAAGGTAACATACAGACAGACAGACAGACCGACAGACAGACAGACAGAGTTACCTTCAAATTTATAATATTAGTATGGATAATAGAAAAACATGCCACGAGAGCCAATTTTCTCAATTTTGTTATTAGTTGCAGTTTATTTTTTCCGCCAACAGTATTGCTGAAAACATGTTGCATCATAGAAATATTGGAATTGATCCAGTTTGGGTGATGTTGCAAATGGGTTTTTCTGTTACAATTGGAATGATGCCTGGTAATTTGTGTCAATTTAACAGTGACCTGTGAGTGTCCGCGCGTGAGACATTCCTGCCCACTACTTCGATGAAAATGTGTAACGAAACGAAAAAGTCCGCCAGACTTTTTTCGAAACAATATTGTGTAAATGTTAGACAATATTTTCTCATTCGTTTTTCATTTGAAAAGATTTAGATACTTTGACTGCGTGTGTCTTTAAATAGTTCTCAGTGCATTTTCAATATGGCTGAGCGTTTGGCTGCGCAGGCGCTATCTTTGTCGCGGATTCTATTCTCGCACGGAGCAAATATTTGCAGTTGACAAAACAGCAAATATTTGCGTAGCGTAATTTTTTTAAATTGTTTTATTTGTAATTTCTATAGGATAATTAACAATATATATTTCAGTTATACGAAGTCTATTTACAAAAAATGTTAGGTATCTACATAGAGTTACCAATTTTACTTTCCTTAGGCATCCAATACCTATGCATCTAATATCTAAGTAAATTCCAGTTTCACATTATTGCAACGAAAAACCGTAATATACAAAAGTTTTGCTGTTCCATTAAACATTTGTGCTGTTAGAAAAGTTTTTAATTCCCCTAAATTGAGGGTAGAGTTACCAACCGGCGCATCCGGGTTCTGTCATAACATAAATGTTTATGGTGCATATTTTGGTTACGGATTAACCCGAGGACCCTTTACGTAACGTTGTCCATCCGTAGTCCGTATTAACTAGAATTACTGTGGCAGACTTTACGAGATTTACGTTTATAAAATATAATATTACTTACATTTTTTATTAATATTTAATGCATATTTTGGATAGTAAATTATAAATACTAAAAACTTCATTCAGTTCAGAAAAAAGAAGGTGCAATATTAAAAATCTAGTAACAGATTACTTAGGAGGTGCTAGATTTTCACAAAATGTATTCCCTGACACTAAGATTCCCTGTGTCGTGGGGTCCAGTCTCAGTTATTACAATAATTATGAAAACTTGACTGAACTACGTGGTTAAAAAAAAACCGGCAAAGTGCGAGTTGGTCTCGCACACGAAGATTTCCGTACGATATCGAGCAAAAAAACGCCGAAAAAACACGCTTCTTGTATGGGGGACCCCCTTTATTTATTAACTTTATAATTTTTTGTCATTGCAGCAATACATAATCTGTGATCAACTGTCTACATAATAATATTACGGTTGATGAGATACAGCCCACAGACAGACAGACGGACAGACGGATAGCGGAAGCTCAGTAAAAGGGGTCCGTTTAGGGAACCCTATAATAAAGGAGCTAAGTATAACTACGTTTCTCATTGCTCCATTTTTAATTCTTTTTACTTCTTGTGGTACAGTAATCTTATTCTAGGTGCATTGTCTTCTCATATAATTATAACAATTTATTGATGTATACAAAATATTGTAAAACATTTTTAAAAGAGTAAAGGTGGAGTTTGCCCATTCTTCTCCGTACAAAAACTACCTTTTGGAAGGGGCAACTAGAATCAGTCTTTCTTTGTTTTTGACGATCAAAATATCTGCTTAATGGAAATAAATTATTTTGACTTTATTTGTAACCTTACATTGATCATTTAATCGATCCCAAATTGATTCGAAATGCTGACTCATCGTCCGCCAGACGTTTTTGAAATAGTTCGGACTTGGCTTCCGGTTTAACCGAATAATAATTATGACTGTTTTAGTATTTGTTTTTGGGTATTTTGTGTTGAACTCCTAAGTTAATTTACTTTTTAAATTCACCGTTTTATTTTTTCACTTTTAAACAGCCAAATTTTAAATACCAGTTAACTTCAGTTTATTATTATTTTATACAAAAGTACAGCGTTGGAACCTCAATTAAGTAAACAACCGGGGTCCCAATTTTATGCTTTGTCCGAGCTCCCTCGGGACGAATAGAAACTTCAGGCGCCTAACAAAGTGCTCTCATTAGGCCAATGAATTGCTGTCGCATAAATCGACGAGACATCGAACCAAATAAACACGCAAACACAAACTGTAGGTGGTATTCGTGAAAAGGGTGGGCAGACGTGGTACAAAATTATAAGTAGGTAATAATAATCGTCGATAATAATTGTTTCGTTGAACATAACATACTGAATCGCCGAGTTCTGTTGCGGTGGACACACGATTGCCCTCACCGTAACAACCGTACCTGCTGCTTTATGTACTAACTTTCTCCCAATGAATGATCCCCATGAATAGATGCCTGGATATCGAGTCCTAGACCTATTTCTGCGCTAATTATATACAGATCAATAAAACAGACTTAATAAAACAAACATGCAATTAAATAACGATAAGCAGATGAGTCATTCATAAACATTAATTGACCTAACTCTATTAAGCCAACTTCTGTGTCATTAGTTATCCCAATGACATCATTGATCCTTAACGAAATCAATAAAATTAGTAGCTTCAGTCATTCGTGACTTTACGATCGATAAAAATACAATGTGTTTCTTTATGGTGTGTCTACTGCCATGGTACTATGGTTAGTCCAAACTACAACCCACATGTAACCAAACATAACATGTATTTCTATAAAAAAACTTAAAATTATGTAGTTACAACGATGTAAAAGGCTTAAAATTTTGTATTGAAGAAAATGTAAAATATGAACTTGACTGTATTCAAATTGCATCCTGAAAATGTGTGAAATGTCTAGTTTTCCGCTTTGATGATGAATGATTTCTTATACCTTCATTTATATAAGCTTTGTTTATACAAAGCGTTTTGTTGCACTCACCAACTTTACACATAACAGCAGTATTATCAAGTGAATGCGCTAGAGAATACAGAAAAACAAAACGTTTTCAACCGAGCAGGCTGACATAAGCAAAAGGTTGTTGCAGTGCACTGTTGCAGTACAAGTCATAAAAAATGAACGCACTACAGTCACTAGCACAACCTTTTTCTCATTTATGATGAACAAAACGAGTAAAACCACGTCTGTAGTAGAGTTTTCATGCAGCAATAAAAATTTCTATATGTCTTTTATTCGTTCGTGTACATACCTACATGAGCCCTTTTGCCAAAAATATAATTTAATGGTTTCGTATCCGAAAACATCAAATTAAAAATCATGACAGTTTTATATCAAACAAATGATTTGTTATACTTAGGGCCCGCTAAGCGATCCATTATATTGCACATTATCATGAATTGCGCAATATTTTTGACCGTTTAGAGACTGAAAAAATTATTGAATAAGTTTAATTTTTACTGCACCATATTTTAATTGTACCGTGTAGGGTAAGTTATATTGCGTAGGTCGAGCCCGCGCGAAAACATTGATTCATGTTATTGCGTCAAAATAATAGATCATTTGAGTGCAAAGACTGATTCAATCTCTCAATATAAATATTGCGCAAACTTATTGTAGGCCACCCTAGTCAAATTTATTTTTCTTTTGTATTTTATTTTTCGGGAAAGGTCGAACTTGTTTTAGATACCAATGTCCTTTTCAAACACCGTGTCAATCAGATCCAAAATAAATATTTAACCACAAAACACCACGCGTATAAAAGGATTTTTGTTATAAACCAAGGCGTTGAATAAAAATGTATGTACTTAACATAATTGAAAAAGAAGACGAATCAACGACATTTTGCGCGAATGTGCTCCAAGGGACCGATCCTTAATCCCTTTTGCTTAAATATTCATGGTTCCGGTTTTGCCTTTATTTAGGTATATATTACGATTCTAGGGTATAATTTTGCCTTGGGACATATTTCACCAAAATAAAAATATAACCAACCCGTTGAAGCTTGATTAAAGGGAGTGGTCACGACAACCAACATTCCGATATAGGATCGGAATGTCTTAAGTAGTTATAAATAAACAATGTACATACATATTGTGTGCTCATATCAATAACCCATGCCGTAGTTGGGTTTTTAAAAGACAGAACATACAGAACTTTCTTAATTATTGTTACATATTTTTCAAACACTGGCTCAGGTGTCCTTCTGTGTATAATACAGTCCCCATAAAGGTTAATGTTTATAATTTCTCGGTAAAATGCCCAACGAAATATTTCTGTTTTTCTAACGATTTATGTTGTGTACTTAACTATTACCTTATCAATGAATATACGAGTTCGTAGAAACATGAATTGAAAGATAAGAATTCAAGATTAAATCGAACTCGTCTAAAGATCAAAATGATTCAGTTATGATTCAGTTTTAGGTTATCTATGTACAAACCTATAAATATTACCTGTGTCAAAAAATTTACAAAAATTATAATTCTAAAACATGAGGATGTAGACTGACCCGGTAGTAAACATTGGGGCTTGACCTGGTCTGGTAAAAAAACCAACTGCCCGAAGGCACCAACGTCATATAAAATGTATGAAATCGCCACACACTGGCCGGATCTGGCCAGCAAAACTGCAAAAAAAAAGTTTATTTTTCCCTTCACGCCATGTTCCCATTAGTAGATGATTCAAATAACTCCTACTACTCGAAAAAAGGTGAGCAATAAGAAGCCTAAACTCAAAATCTTGATTTGGATTTTGAATCATCAAAATAAAATAGTGTTTTATTTTATGATGTTCGTCATAGTGCAAATAAAATATTACAAAGAATTTGAACTGACTGTAACACATTGTCAATACACCTGATCCAACAAAATAACGTGACCACAATTAAACTGGAGAACTGTCTGAATTCGCGAACCCGATCAAGCCTTTGATCATGTAAATAATCAGAGGATCGTTTTAGTCATCCTTGCTCTTCTGTCTTAGAAGCCTTTGCCTAAAATATGATCTCACGGTCCCCGAAATGTGGGTGTACTATAAGTAGACTACTGCCCAACCCTTCGGGGAAACAAGGCGTGATGTAATGTTACCTACACGGTCCACCTTCAGATCCGTCTGTCTGATCTAAACTAAAACCGTTCCTTTTGTGGCTGTAGATCAATTAGAACCAAATTCTTGAATTGTTAACAGTCAACTCGTTCAATGTTTAAAATGTTGCAAGCACGTGCAAAAAAAAAAGGAATAAAAAAAATTTGAAATTGAAACTATAATTTTTGGACGGCCGGCCGGAGTGATTGTTTGCATCAGTGGTTTTAATTAAAGGCACCATTGCGTCCGAACCACGTCTGTCAACTTGATATTTTTCGCGATATTTGAGTATTTTTGAACACTGTGTTTTAGTTAGAAGAACTTTTTTCGGTGAAATACTAGGTTTCGGTTTGCGAACAAATAAAAACAAATTATAAGTCTCGAAACAAATTGTGCTAAGAAGTGATTTCAAGTTTTGGATTTCAGCAAGCAGAAATGACCTACTCACACCTATATACAGATCTAAAGTGTTCCCTTTGTGTATTTTCGATACAAAACACATTATAAGCATTTCATATTTTTCCTAAAAACGCTCTAATAATCACAACCAACAATTTAGGAAAAAACAGTATTATTTCTCTTCGAGTCACCTTTACAAAGATTTAAAGACCATACACAAATTCACGCTAACCGTTTTATTTTTATCAAACGTAGCTAAACGGCCGTTTATAAAATCCCGTCCTCGTTTATCTATAGTTCTATACATATGAAAAACCCGGGCTTTTTATCCAAATGTTCGACCAAATAACCGAAATAACCCGGCTCAGCGAATTACCGGGATCCCGCTGAAAGTTGCAGTTTAAAAACATTAGCCCCGGTAATGGTCTGCTTACACTAAATCGCTGATTAAACATACGCACCAATTATTATTAGTTCAATTACATTATGTCCGACACTCGCATTCGTGGTTGAAATAATTTTATGCATATTTTCATAATATTTACCTATTTGCAAGGGTAGGGAATAAGTGTTTTAGTCAGCGTATATACCTACTATGGAAAACCATTTTTGTTTTTGGGTCATCAGCATCTAGCTGTAGCAGACTGGGCAGCGTACCTCGTCATCATCATCTTGCTTTTTCCCAGGTGCATCGGGTTGGCTTGGCTTCCAGTCTATCTGAATGCTGCAGCTGAATACCAGTATTTTACATGAATCGACCGCCTATCTGACCTCCACAACCAAGTAAATGGGTAATACAGTACCCCAATGAAATTTGGCACATGGGTAGACCATGACTCGGAGAAGGACATAGGCTTTTCATCCTGAAGCACAGACGAAGTCGCGGGAAATAGCTAGTATTCAAATAAAAATGGATATTGCTAAATTTGTGTGAGATTAACAGTTTCGGTAACGTTTGACCGACCACCATGGAAGTTGGCATAATAATAATTAAGCTTTTAGAACATGGATAACGGACGCATTCTGAAATTCCTTCTCCGTACCTCATCAAAACAAAACATTTATTATGTATAGTTTCAAGAGAATTACACCGAATGAATGTTTAATTGGTTCTCGGGATAATAAAGCTGTTTACTCATTCTTACAAGTAATAACTTTATAGATTTAAACAATCTAAATTTAAAACAAACACAACAGCAGATTTTCTTGTAATTCTTAAAGTTAGCGATCGCAGCTTTAGTCACTTCAAAAGCAAATGGGAATTAGCAAAAGTTATAAGTGTAATTTTACCCGCAGTATTTTTAAACTCTGTGTCCGCAAATTGAGTGCCGGATTCACGGTGTGTGGTCACCCTTTGTTTGCAACGAGTACTTAACCGACCGTTTATAAATTTTAAACAGAAAGTACCTACATACATACGCGAGTTTAGCGTTGTGGACTTGTGGTTAACCCGAAAACTACTTTGCTCGTACTTTTTATTACATACTTTTTGTCATATTTTGCAGAACCAGACACTAGTACCTACTTACAAATATTTTATTCGTTAAGTATTACTTTGCAGATAGTAAAGGATTTAAAGGACGCTCGAACTTTAAAATAAATCAAGTTGTTTATCAGATATCAAATTGTTTCTTTTATTATTTAATTGCAAGTACTCATTTTTTTTTCTTTTTTTAATTATGATATCTGATACACAACATGCTTTATTTAAATTAAAAGTTCGAGCGTCCTACATGGAGAACTCGATATTTATTAAATATTCTCATTACTTACATTACCTCATATTTTCAACAGCCAAAAGCTTTAGTTATGAGAAAATAACGAACCTGAACACTATACGTTCCCTCGTTTATCATTCGTACATACTTTATTTGAAGCCCTCGAGAAAATTCGCAGTAGAATTTGAAACCATTAGTAACATTCAGCCGAGTATTACATTTTGAGCACATTTTTCATATTTGAACATGGAAAAATAAAACTTTGCATTTACTTTTCTGAATTGAATATCGAATGTCTACTGCTAATCTTTTGTCTTTCTGATAGACCACTTCTGTGTATTATACACTACTTTTGAATGTATTATTGGTAACATAAAAAATGAGTCTAGTTTTTTGTTTTTTGGTCCTGTTTCGCCATTTTCCCGTTTCACCACTTTATCAAAATATCTAAACAAAAAGACTTGTTTAGATATTTTGTTGCATGAAGTTCAAAGTGGTTGCGAAGATTCAGTCTCGATCTACAGTCATTTATTTTATCTTTTCAGGTTTTATTTCAAACCTAAACAGAAAAAGTAAAAAGCTTTAAGCAAATAACAGCTCTGTTTTGTCTTCGCTCATATCAAATTAAATACTATCACTTTGTTTACATTTGCTCATCCTCTGGAAACCCAACAGAATTTCTTATCAGGCGCCACTTACGTCATAACGCGAGAACAAATGATACAATCTATTTTTAACCCTGACCATCCACAATCATTCATTATGCGCTTTACGTACCTTAGTATGTGTGGCGCATGCTGTTTTCTTTCACAAGGTAATCAGAATTCCGTGCACTGTTGCACTGGACGTGCACGCTTCACTGAATCGACCCCAGTCGAATTTTGAGAACGATGGACTTTTTGTAAAGCTAGAGTTCAGCTCATTAGATACAGCAATCACTTTTGTTCTAATTTGAGTGCATTTTCAAGAAACAAAGTTGTTTCGATAATTCAAAATCATGTTCCTGTCAATGGCCCATGTTACTTGGCGCAACGGTTTTCTTCTTCCATTCTCCTCTATCAACTGTCACGATATCATTTACTCCCTTTTCTTTCATATCACAACCTATATACAGAACGAGACCTGCTACTATCCATACATACTCCTTTTACCTCGTTTACGTTCATACGAGTATATCTAGAGATACACGCACGCCGGTTGCGGTTCTTTCATATCATTATTCACACAATCCATCCATGTTTTATTTGGCCTTCCTCTTCCTCATGTTGATGTTTTATACTTCTTCTCAAACTAACGATTCTCCATTCTATAAGAAACTCTTTGATTTCAGACTCAAGAACTAAGTTGTTTTAACCGCAGTATAAACGTGACCTGTTCACTTCATGTCAGAGTTCAATTACTCACTAAGTGGGTTTTCTTTTTAATATTCAAAGCTTTTTCATCGCGAAAATCTTTTAATACCTGCAATAAACAATGCTTAATTAGTCCAAGTAGTTTTATAAAACCTTTTTATGAAGTACAAGCAAAAAATATGGCTAACTCGGAACGAATTATAATATAATATGATAATGTGTTTCATGTATGATATTACATTTGCCTGATGCGTTCTACCCTCCGACTGTTCGCAGTAAATGCATTAAGGTTTAAAGACTTAGCGGTTCACTGAATTACGTGAAATATGTTCTGAACTGACCACTGAGCTGTATATTACCGTGTCCTTAATGGATTTCCCACTTTCATTTGGAACGAAATGGGTCCAATTTTTTTCTGGGCCATATCAGTCTTTTTCTTAGTTATACAGTTTTTCTGAAGTTGTTTTACGCTGTAAACATACATGACAATCTTATCTGAAAATATTTTCTACTTTTACTAAATAATAAAAAAAATCGACGTGACAACACGCAAGGAAATCAGAATAGTACTGTTTCACAGTATTAGTCATTTGATATCCTATCATAATTATTGATTTATTGACTCGTTATTTATAGCATACAAACAGCATGTTGTAACAAGATAAGTCATTCACCATTTTGTCACATAAAACCCAGACGACTGCGACTGATATAAAGAGTGCTCTATTTACTATTTCAACAGAACTCTGTTAGCAATCCCAATAGGTGAAAATAAACGTAAAATATAATGGAAGAAAAAAACAGTTTCTCCTACAAAGCTCTTAAAACCTTACTTGTAAAACTTCACGAATATGGAGTTTCTCTGAGCCCAAATATTATACTTTAATGAAGGTTACGTAGTTCTAGTATATGCAAGGTTTTAACGTAATTTCTGCAACTCACGAGTGGAGTTCGTTTGAAGACGTTGTAGTGTGTTGTAGGGTGTAATGAGAGGCAAGTAGGTACATTCATCACGTCTACAGAGCCACATCCAGAAACTTTCAGATGTCTTCGTCACTCGGTTAGCAGACTTTCTGACGACCCCGACGACTGTCAAAGATTCACGAACAATACAACAACAACAATAACGACAAACAACGATAACAATTAGATTCATCAAATATTTTTTTTCGAGCACACAAAATAAATAGCACAACATACAAAAGTACAGTTAAATGATAACTTCAGAATATAAAGAAAAGACACAATACACAAAAAAAATACATTAAAAAAAAGTGACCAATCAAGCGTGCGTAAACTGCTGTGATTGGTTGAATGATTTATCAAACGTTAAAATGCGCCACCTATGACAGACTGTGCGGTGCACATCTTAAGATTGCACCTAAATGGGAGTCCAGCTCAGCACATGTCAGACCTGCTGACGCTGATGTTCTGTTGAATCACGGCCGACGTCAAGCAGACAAGATAAAATACGTGAATCATGTAAGTATGTCCGCAATTTAGATTATGCATTCTACAGTAAAGTTTTCCATTTGAAAACTTTCTTGTTCGATGATGCAGGATTGATTGTGTATATATAAAAGCTGAAGAAGCAGCCATATTTTAGGGAAAGCAGGTAATCAGAAAAATTTGGGCGAAAAATTACCTGCCTACAAATGATTCTGATTACCTACCAATTTGTTTTTATTACCTTCCTTCAATTTATATTTTGACGGCCATATTTTTATGATTACCTACCTACAATTTATATTTTTGACCATTCTTGCCTGCCTATTTCATAAAATTCTATTACGCGTAACTCGTATTTTATAATAATTTGTCACGATTGCCTACTTACTGCGTATCATGGGGTAATTCGTAATAATTTATTAGCGCTGAGTATATTTCAAGGTGTTAAGATAACAGCAGAGAGCCTGTTTATAGCGGTGCTAACAAAATATTTGCATTTATTAATGTGTTGATACAACGTCCGTATGTGCAGTAATTTTGGGAAATTCCAGTTTCGCATATTCAGATTAATAATTGAACGTTCCCGATGTCATATCGGAGAGTACGATTTCTGTTTTTCAGTGTTCATATTTGTATACAGTTGTTCAATGTTCTGTGTTTTGGATAGTATTGGATGGCGTGATTTTTAAATAACTACCTATTTATGTCTAAACTGTTAAACTAGATGTGGTAACCGAAGGCTGTTGAAACAATCCTACTATCCTACTATAATCCTACTAATATTATAAATGTGAAAGTTTGTGTGTTTGTGTGTTTGGATGTTTGTTACTCAATCAGGCAAAAACGGCTGAATGGATTTGGATGAAATTTGGCAAACAGATAGCTTATAACCTGGATTAACACATAGGATACTTTTTATCCCGATATTCCCACGGGATCGAGACTTACGCGGGTGAAACCGCGGGGCGCAACTAGTGGTAAATATATTTTGATTATCCATACTCATCATCTGCCTAGCCCTATTTTTTTCTTTCTTTTCCCAACTATGTCGGGATAGGCTTCCAGTCTAACCGGATGTAGCCGGATACCTTTATTTTACATAGAGCGACTACCAATCTGACCTCCACAACAGAGTTACTGGGTAACCCGATACCTCTTGGTAAGTCCTGTTGTCAGACTTTCGGGCTTCTGACTACGCGTAGAGACTGTCAAATATCTGCAAATGACAGCCGGGACCAAAGGATTAACGTGCTTTCTGAGGAACTGAAGGGTGTTGGTATGTAATCACCCATCCACGGACCGACCTCGGCAAGCATTTTTTAACCCTGAAGATCGACCCGTGCGACTTTTATTTTGATTATGTATCCATATTAATATTATAAATTCGAGATTAACTCTGTCTGTCTGTTACCTTTCACATCTAAACGGATGAACGTACCGTATTTACCCCAATAGTACCTACGTTCCCGTGGGATAATTTCCGACAAACACGCGGGCGAAGCACGGGTTTAAGGCGTTCAAGCTTGCCTCATAAAACAACTCAATACTACTCTCAAAACGTTACATTACATCTTTCTTTCGTAAACATCGTGAACTGAAGGTTAACACTTTCATGATTTACATTAATAGTGCATTAAATAGTTTTCAGACTCGTGCTAATCAAAAACTTATTTATTATTGATGATTAAACGAACTTACCTGAAGTGAAGTTCTATCCCAATTACACGAAGGCTCTGTCCGAAGAGATCATGAAAACTATGTAGTAACGCGTAGGTACTGCTATCCAACCACTAAATTTGAAATCTACAAGATAAGCAAAAAAAACATGAAACAACTAGTGGTGCCCTCTCTCGGTAACTCATTTAGTTTAAAGTAAAGGTCCATGGTTACCATACTAACATACATGAAACGCATTATGGGTTCTCATGGATCTAGTGATCGTGAGTCTATGGGACTGGGAGGGAGTTGATCTCTTCGGACAGAGCCTTCGTGTAATTGGGATAGAACTTCACTTCAGGTAAGTTCGTTTAATCATCAATTACACTCTGCTCTGTCCTCGAGATCATGAAAACTATGTAGACTTTGAAAGCCTTGAAATGCGTTGTATGTGAGTATGTATGTAATGAAATAATAAGGTAAGTATTTAGTTTTTATGGCATAAAAACAAAAGGAATTTAGTTTAGGTAATCATTATAATAATAGATCATACCAAATAATTAGCTTATAGTAGGTACCTACTTATGTGAACAAATATAATAATTCTGCATGATTTTGATTACATTACAAGGTACAATTACTAATTGTAAAAGATTAATCTATGTGTTTAAAACAGACAACGCGAAATCATTGGCATTGTCTGTTAACACTGGTCTTTGATAAAACCTGGCAAATACAGATGAAGACCCACTCCAGCCAGCAGTTTTTCTAATTAGGTCTATGGAGACGCCTGATTTAAGGGCTGCTGAAGTAGACGCATGTCTGGTGGAATGGGCCTTAAATTTATTAGTATCAACACCACTGTCACATAAAACATTTTTTATCCAGCGGCTTAAAGTTTGCGAACATACAGCTTTATAAGGGCTTTTAAAGCTAATGAAAAGATATTCTTCTCCGCCTCTAATTGACGCAGTCTTTGATAAATACGACCTAAGTGCGTTTGCTGGGCAAACTTCTGGTTGCTTAATAAAAAATGGTAGATGTAGACAAGGTTGTGTTGAACCAATACATGAAGTTTTAATCAAATCTGGAATCTTAATAGAGATATGGTTTGAATTAATACAAATATTGTTAATATTTATTTTTGAGATTGTCTGAACCCTGTGGGCCGTGACTAATGCGATTAGGGTCACAGTCTTTTTGGTAAGACAATCCAAGTCTAACTCATCGTTGGGATATAAATTCGATAAGTAATTTAGCACAATAGACGGATCCCAGGTTTCATTGTATTTAGGTAATGGTGGTCTAAGTTTATAGAAACCTTTAAATAAACGAATTATTCTGTCATCGGATCCAATTTTTGATCCAATTATTAGAGATAAAGCTGATCGATGGCTGTTCAAAGTTCCATACTGGGCTCCGTCGTTAAAAAGCATTGTAAGAAAATACATAACATTAGGAACAGAGGCTTCATAAAAATCAACGCTGTGAGACTGACAAAAAAGAAACCACTTTTTTAAACCCGTATCATACTGTTTCATAGTATTATTGGAAAGTGAAGCATACATAATATCAATAGAAGAAGGAGGGACGCCTCTTTTTAGTAGTGCCGTCCTGAGAACCTGCCTACAGCCAGGGTAAGCCGAGGTGGTGGTGGTCTGTGGGAACAAGACAAAAGAGCTTGGTCACTCGGTTCAAACAGGATAATTTTAGATACTAACAGGCTTTCGAACAATGGGAACCACGGTTGCGTGGGCCAGTATGGCACCACAACGATGCCTTCAGCCTTATCGGTAATTATTTTCCGGAAAGTCTTTAATATGACAGAAAATGGTGGAAATGCATAAAAATTAAGATTATTCCAATTCAATGTAAAGGCGTTTACTGCATAGGCGTCAGGGTCTCGTTTCCATGACACGTATAAGTCGCATTTTCTGTTGATTCTTGATGCAAATAGATCAATAGTTGGTTTACTGAACGTGTGGACGATTTTGCTAAAGGCATTGTTACTTAGTTCCCATTCAATGTCTGGATGTGTGGCCCTAGATTCCGCGTCTGCTATTTCATTATTTTCCGAACTAATATAGGAGGCGAAAACGTGTATATTTTTCTCTTCGCACCACTGCCAAAGTTCTTTGGTAATTCTATTCAAATGCGGAAATCTAATGCCACCCATTCGATTAATATAAGATATGGCTGTGGTATTATCAATGCGCAAAAGGATCTGGCAATTATTAAGCTGTTTGGCAAATATCTTAAGGCCAAAAAAGGCTGCCATTAATTCTAATAAGTTAATATGCAGGTCCTTTTCTGCAGCACCCCACTGCCCATTTGCAGTCTCTTTGCCACATGCCACCCCCCACCCTGATTTGCTTGCATCAGAAAATATTTCAAGCACATATTTCTCGTCACGAATAGGATTAACGTTATTTTTAACAGCGTTAAGCCACCAAATTAAATCTTGGTGAACATGTAAAGATATATTCATATAATTTTCATAATTATTATTAGAATTTAATAACGCTAGGTATTTACACCTCTCTAACTCTTTCGTATATAGCCAGCCGTATTGAATAGCTGGGCACGCCGACACAAGAAGACCCACCAGGTGAGCGAGACATCTGATCTTGCAACGTTTCAGGGTCATAAAATGATGAATTTCATCTGTGATAAGTGTCTTTTTTGTGTCTGTTAGTCTAATATGAAATAACTCTGTGTTTATAATAAAACCTAGATATTTACAACTGGTTTTCGGGGTCAATGAACTTTTTTCATTATTAATAACAAATCCCAAAGATTCTAAAATTAATTTGGTCATTCGAACATTTTCTAGACATTCCTTGTATGTTTTTCCAATACAGCATACATCATCTAAATAAATAGTTGATACATGGCCTAAACTTCTTAATAATGCCATCGCAGGCTTAAGTAGCTTAGTAAAAACGTATGGGGCTGTGCACAAGCCAAATGGAAGCACGTTAAACTCATAAAGATTGTTATCCAAACCTTGGATAGACGGTATTCGGAAACGCAAAAATTTTCGGAAATCTTTATCAATTGGAATCAAAAAATATGCGTCCTTTAGATCGAGTGTAGCTAGATAGTCATTCTTCGAAATTAATTTTACTGTAGTGCGGAGATCTTCTAATTTGAAATGGTTTGTATTTATAAATTTATTTAGGGACTTGAGATTTAGGATAAATCGTTGTCTTCCATCTGGTTTGGGTACAAGAAAGGTGCTCGATATAAATTGACCATAACATGATTGACAGGGCGATATTGCTCCCATGTTTAATAAGTCATTAATGATCTCCCCATAGGCTTTCAAATCACATTTATTTAGGATTGGTGGTGATGGCGTGTGATTTTGTAACACACATGTATTGAAAGGTAATTTATAACCTTTAATCCATGATAAAAGTACTGCATCACTAGTGATAAGACGCCATCTATCGTAAAATTGCGACAAACGTCCTGCATGACTCACCGGTTCTATCGGCGGTTCGGTGCGTAGGTCTGTGAGCGCCTGTAGGGTCCGCGCGGCTGCTGCTGCGGCGGTGGAGCGCGGCGCTGTTGGCGCTGGTACTCGGGTCGACTGTTCGGCGCAGGCACTGTCGGATGTCTCGCCACAGCTCCCGTCTGCCTGCCGAGTGGCGGAAGTGGGCGTCTTGCGTTTAAATTTTGCGTTTGGTTTACAAATCGTCTTGAAGGGCCAGGTGCCGAGGCTCCAGTTTTCATTTCCGCGCCTGTTTTGTTTATTGCTTTGGCAGCTTTTAAAACGTCCCCCAACTGACTGCCAAAGAGGTGGCTATCTATTTGAGTTGTATAAAGGTGATCCTTTATCTCCTTTTTAATTGACGAACAAACAAAACTTCTGCGAATCATCGATTCCGTATGTTGCAAGTCACATGCCAGTTTGCCAGCGTCAGTTAACGACTTAACAAGCTTCATATTTGTATTTTCGGTAGATAAAACATGTGAAAGAGCATCTCCTAGACAAGTAATTATTAAGGCAATTTGTTTTTGTTTATTTTCAATCGCCTTATCTTTTTTGTTAAGAACTTCTGATAACGCTGCTTTCACTTCTTGATTAAGTATAGGAGCGTCAATGTTTTTACAGTTTTCTGGAATGTCATGTTTTACAAAAATGTCTTTTTTTACATCCTTAGAAAGGCCATTTGTCGCTGTATGCCCCCACCTGATAGCCAGGCTTGAATTAAGGGCTGGGCCGAACCTTTTATCTTTTAAAGGAGCTTCTCCTAATATTTCCAAAATATCATCTGGAAGAATGTCTTCAGCTTCGCTGTTTCCTACTATTTGCACGTCCTGATCAGTAGCAATGGGTTCAGATGACACATTTAAGGAGGGTGCCACATTTGGATGCTCCAAAGATATATTCCCCATGTCGTTGAGCGGGACCACTACCTCACTAGGAAGGTCTGTGGTCTCTGTGGTCTCAATGGACTGTCGGGGTAGCTCGGGAGACGATAAGCGTGCTTCACAAATATTGCTTCTAGGTGGATCGTCTGTAATGGACGTAAACGGGCTACATTATAGTTATGCTTGTGTATCAATAATCCACAACATAGCGTTTAAACGTAGGTAATAATTATCTACTACAAGTGTAGGTAGATCTATAATAAATCATGACGGAGGCATTCCTCTGTAATGCTCACAATCACATAAAAATAGCACTGGTATCAATCCCTATGAACTGTACACAGCCTTGTTGTTATAAATTGGCGGACACATTCCATTAAAATGTTCACGACCAAACAGGCAAAAAGGAATATTTAAAAGAAATCATTACGGAGTCATTCCATCGTAATGCTCACAATCAATATTTCATAGCTGGGATTAATCCCTATAAGCTGTTAACAGCTTTGTTGTTATCGATTGGCGGACACATTCCATATTTAAAATGTTCACGACCAACATAGATTTATTTATGTAAAAATGTGGGTAGTCACCACATAAAGGAAAAAAATGTTTTCTTCCTATTGAATAGTACATAATTTCACTATAATTTGTTATCTCATTTGTACTTACCTAAGGTTTTTAACGAATCTTGCGAAGATGAGCGTTGTCGATGTCTTTTCTTCAATTTTTTCTCGATCTTCCTCATTTTTCGATTTACGTAGGCCTCAATATCTTCATCACTATACCGTTTTTTCGGCATAATGATAATTATATTATTCTAGACGTTGTATAAGATATAATACGTTTATACACTTTATCCAAAAAACACTTGAAACTAGTATATTATTAATAATTTGAGAGGAACGAAAAAACGTGGCGGATAGCGGAAGCACTAAAACGCGAATGAGTTACCGAGAGAGGGCACCACTAGTTGTTTCATGTTTTTTTTGCTTATCTTGTAGATTTCAAATTTAGTGGTTGGATAGCAGTACCTACGCGTTACTACATAGGTTTCATGATCTCGAGGACAGAGCAGAGTGTAATTCAAAATACTAATGTCTCAAAGATGAGATAGTTGCTAATCTTTTTTTTAATAGAACGTACATCTATTACCAAAACCATCCACGACATAATAGGCTGTAAATGGTCATACATAAAATTAATAATAGGATGCAGAAATTCGGTGTACGATGTCAATTTGTGTCGCCGTGCGCGTTGATCCGGGCATCGCAGTTGCATTGCTGTTGCATATTTGCATTCGGCCGCTCGGAGATAATACGATCTCAATTATGCAACAGCACTCACTGATTTTTCATTTCACTTTGGTATTCTGTAGCGAATGCTTTGTATTTGTTTATTAATGATTTTTGTAGCAATTTATTGAGATTCATTTCTATGACTTCGACTTGTTCGCTAACGAGTGAATGAGCTTTAAAGCTCTGTTATATTAAATTTAATTAGTTTGGTTACATAAATGTCTCGATTGAAACATTAGGCTAAAACGCTTAGCTAATATTATATTCATATTACTAAACCGCAGAGTATGAAGGGACCTTCAAAGCAACAATTTAAGCCTCTAGGTATTTGTGTAGATAGGTACCTCATGAATTTAAAAGTATGTTATAAAACAATTTAGTTAACTACACGATACAACCTCCCACACTAACCCTTCGGCTTTACTTAACAAAGAATTTATCTCATAATAACAATTAACAAGAAAATAGTTAAAATTATTCGCAACCATCCCCCAACAAGATAGCTTGGTAATAATAAAGAGGGGAACTTAAAGTTCGTAGTTATAAATGGTTGGAGGCCCAAGTACTTCAAGTTTTGTAAGGGTACGCTTACACAGGCAAAACTGTTGTATGCTGGGCAATATTGCTCTAATATGACGTCATGACGATGGTGTAGCAGTTTTAAAGACACAATTGGTATTGTGTCTTTAAAACTGTTACACCATATTCATCGATATGGAAGAACTTAGAAACAAGGCAATACTTTAATTAGTGAGACAAAATTTATGGAGCAATATAATAGCACCATCCTATGATTGTCCCCCTGCAATGCAAAGGCTTGGAGAGATGGCACTGAACACCCCTCTTACTCAAGACGGTTTGGCGAATTCAGACTTATATTAATTATAAGTCCAGGTTTTCGCACGATATTTTTCCTTCACCGACGTCAGTAATGTCCAAGATAAACTATAAGCAAATAAGACGTAATATTTCCGACACAATTTTTAGTAATTAAACTAGCTTGTCCCTCCCACCACCTCCGGCAACGGTTGTCGGGCAATAATTGTTGAAAATGTTGCACGTGTAAGCGCAGCTTAAGGGTAAACGGGCCAGACTCCGTAAGCGTTTATTTTAACCCTCTCATGGACGCGTTAAGTGCTTGATTTTGTCGTAACTATCTGTTTGCTTGTTTCATAAACGATGCCAATAATTACAGGAAATGATAATGTTAGTTATACTTACCTACTGTAAACATGATCAGATCTGGCTGTACAACTTAGGTATGTTAGGAATGTGAATTTTGAATACAGCAACACAATGTTCGAGTGCTTGCAATAACAAAACATAAAACTTTTTACAAAAAAAACAACCGACTTCAAATAAAAAACACTAAAAAGTGAAAAATAACTTAAATTTCGGAAGTCAGTGTCTTTGCTTTACAATTTTCGTTTTTTGCCACCGACTTCCGAAATTTAAGTTATTTTTCACTTTTTTAGTGTTTTTTTTTTGAAGTCTGTTGTTTTTTTTTTGTAAAAAGTTTTTATTTTTCACTTTTTAGTTGTGGTACCTACCCCACACAAATTCGTACACCGTTATCTGCTATGTAAATAACAGTGACGTAGTGAAATAATTATACCGTCTACATACGCAAAGTTGGAAAAATACGTAATTATTGAAGCTAACTCAAAAACTACGCAAGTAAAATTAATAAAATTTATATGGGACCACCTCTGAAGCATGACCTACCAAACAAAAAATCATGAAAAGAATCATGAAAATCGATTCATAATTGACGGAGTAATCGCGTAACATACATTAAAAAAAAAAAACATACAGACGAATTGAGAACCTCCTCCTTTTTGAAGAAGTTGGTTAAAAATATCTTATTATGAAAATAATTATCAACCATGTACGTTGACAAACAATTAATGTGCTTTAATTTTGAATAGGTTCCGTTAAAACCTATCTGATGGGTCTGTTTTCCTACCCATAAAATTATATTTAATTATAAATATAAAAATAAATATACTTATACAGGGTGTTAGGGTAAACACCGTTATCCTTGCAACCAGTGGTTTGGTTTCATTTATAGAACGTAAAGTCAATTGAAAATTACAACTTTATTTTTTATTTTTTTAGATCTATATTTAACCACAAGAGACGCAATTTCATTGCCCTAGGCGCTAGGGCAAACAAACTTGCGTCTCAACACGGGCGGGGGGTACGGGATGTAACCTAACCGGCAGCGAGCGCGATCCCTCCCGTAGTCAGTCAGCCGTTTCGCTAGCAAGCACGGTGTCAGATAGAAACTTTTTTAAATCTTTTAATGAAAATAACGTTCTTTTTTCGTTGTGTTCGGTCATTTATTTTTATATATAAGTCAACTACCCATGATTTGAATGACAAGAGTGTTTACCCTTACATCCTGTATAATTATTTATATTTAAATTATATAATTTATTATAAAGGTAACTATAAAAATTTTTTTTTGCTGGATGACATAATATTATTTCATTCAGTATTGTAAATAATTTGAAGCCGATCATTGTTAAAATAAAATTAAATAATTGTAACATATTAAGTGGGGATTAATATCAATGAACCTGGGGGGCGAGCACAGCCTACTGTGACATGACTCGAGTCACACATTTTATATTACTAACCTGTGATAAAACGTGTGACTCGAGCCATGTCACAAGACCGTGCTCGCCCCGCTGTATTGCACAACAGTCATAACATCGTAGCAGTCAAATCGGAAATAATGAATTGAAAATAATTTCATAATCCCTTCCCATGAATAAATAGGCTTCATTTTGAAAGCTTATCACAAAGTACCTACGTAACCGTTGCTAAGCCTGATAATGATATCGGATGAAATAATTTGTGAAACTTTAATGTTTATAGCTAGCCTAAATAATATCCTGTTTTAATGAAAATGCTTGTGTCGGAAGCTAAGCCTTCATTAGTACCCGTCATTACGAATGTTGTTATTATGTATATATTGGATTCATTATTGTCATTGGATGTGTCAGTACTTATCAGAAATATTGGTATTAATTTTAATGACATTATTATATTCAACAATGGTTGGATATGTTACATTAATTATAAATATTATTTTCGGTAACATTCAAACAATTTTAGTGGAAAACTCAATACTATAGGCAAAGCTGCATCTGCGCAGCTTTTTCAAATTTTGTGCCCGTACTTACCTCCTGACCAAAAACGACCAAATAACTATGCTTAATTATTTAACACGAATTTCTCAATCTTGAACCAAATCTCAACAAATTTCGACAGACATACAGACAGACACAAGACAAAGACCCATTGACAAAAATCGGAGGTAAAGTTAAGTTCATTTCATTTTTTGATCACGCAGAGCCTGAGTGATGGGAGCCGAAAACGAAATCAGTTTTCCCTTTTGGTTAATTTTGTGCTCAGACTTCTCACGAGTGAACGGTCTGATATCAACTTAAGCAATTTGCTAGACTACAATCACATTGAAACACCACACGATTACTTAGTAAATTTTCGGATACTTACAGTCCCAAAATACCTACCTTGAATTACCTGCCAGCTTCGTGCTGGTCATTGCCAGCACGAAGCTGTATCGAAATTGCAGCAGAATGTAGCTAAACTTCGTACCTACTACGTGCCGATTCACGAGACTCCGTGCATTTAGTTTTTTCTTTTACTGATCGCGTCGGCGCAACCAATGCGCACAGAATAACTTTAAGAATTGTATCTTCTTTGAAAAACGAAACGAATGTTTTCTTGTCAATTACAAGTTTAAATTCTTAAGCGATAAATAAAGGTTATCTGCCCAAGCTTTATCAGGAATATAATCTTGAGCAACATTTTTATTTATTTTTCTATTAGACAAAAAACACGACTAAAAGGCCAAAGTGTTATAGCCTGTCAAGTACTTAATACATACAACACCAAAAAGATTTTACCAAAAACATAAGTTTTGAGCCAAAAATCATTGTTTACCATTACCACAATGATTTACATATTTTGAGTTCTTTGCAAGTTCGATAATAGACTTTACAAAAACTTGAGGAGTTTAACTAATACTCAGGCATTTTTGTTAATGGATAAAATCATACATCTTAAAACACCGACGGACTTGAGTAATCAATTTTAAACTAATAATAATAACTACAACAGTACAGGGATCACTTGGCGCGTGGCCAAAATCTGAACTAACATCGCGATCATGTTTTTACAATACAATTTCTGTGACAATTTTTGAAATGTTGATCAACAACGCCCCCCTGTTAATATCATTCAAGCGCCAAAAAATCTTTTTATATCTGACAAATGTCAAAAAAACAAATGAAAATCTAAAAATTTGACAAAGCTGCATTTACCACCTCGCTTAACTTAAATAAAACCATCGTGATGCTGTTCAGCCAAAAATCGTTCACTTCTGAACCAACTAGTTCACATGAGACTAAAAATAGCTACCCTACAAAACACGAAAAAAATCAATTTTTTGTTCATTAGCTGCCATGATTGGTACGTAATCATCCGATTACTTAGCAACGCCATCAAATAACAGAGATCGTTTAGCGAACAAGAGGATTAGACAGATTACTACCGGGATTTCGTCACTACAGACAAACAATCCCATTGAGTACGACCTTGTCTATAACAGCTGTGACCGACCGTGAACTGTCAAATTGTGATGACTTCATGCTGCCTTTGATCTTTGAATAGCTAGCTAAATATTTTTTGTCTATAGTTGTGTTTACATGACAGTTTAGTCGTTTTAGATGCTTACACAAATAATTTTCTTTGCTTTATCCGAGCGCGTTAAGGCTCCTACAGACAGTCGCGACGGCGACGCTTCACTAGTAGACCAATTTCTATTAAAATTTCAGAAGCTTATAGCATGTTTAACTTCTAAAAATGTTATTCTTGTATTTAAAACGGAAATCGTGCTTTTCTGTATTGGATTTTCATAACGTGTTTTTATTGTCTGTGACGTGCGCATGTTTCTGTATTATTTTATGATACGTGGTGAACTGAGTAAGTTCACTACGTATCATAAAATAATACACTAATATAATACACTATATATATAATATACTATAATATATACTATAATACCTATCACATAATACCTGAAGTGACAAACAACTTGAATTTATTTTTATCTGATACAAGGAAATAAATGAGTCTCATCATCTTATTAATTGTATGAAGCTTTCAAGGGTTTGCAATACGTTTTCATTTCCATACATGTAATTACTGAGAGCACTAATAATATTTCACTCTTTTAATGGTAGGTAGACATTAACAACTACAATATGCTAAATTCTAATTTGGACTGCCTAGTTATCGTACGATGTAACTACATCGCGGAACAGTCCAATCGATGTAACTACATTGCGAAAAAGACAATAATAATTTAGTGTGAAGCAAATCAGCTAATTAAGCTGATTTGCTTTACACTAAATTATTATTGTCTGCATTGCATGCTGCACAATTATGGACCCAGCTTCATAATCTGTCTTTCAATAATACGAGTATTGCCAAACCGCAAAAACTGACAGTCAATTAAAAATAATATTTTGTATCAGTTCTCATCGTAAGATAATGACATGACATTTTTAAATGCACTTTTAAAATCCTTGTCCTAATCACTAAAAGTCCGTTTGGCCATTTGGATTGTGGTCAATACAGGTTCTATAAAATGTTAATGCCATTCATTTTTTATTAAGTTTTTTATTACGTATCGTATTATCATTTTTTTTTTTTTTTTAGTCATGTTTGCGGGGCAAACATGGCCAGACTCCGCACAAAACAGAGAGATTTGGAAGGAATAAGGGAAGGCCTTTGCCTAGCAGTGGGACACATTAAAGGCTATTAAAAATATATATAGTAAAGTAAAGTAAAGTAAAGTAAAGTTTATTAATCAAAAAGTAACAATACAATTTAGCCAAATTCGGTGAGCCACAAACTAAGCGTCGCTTGTATCTTGTGGCTTGGGAGTGCGGTTAACAATATTGTGGTTACCTTCCAGTGTGAGGGTATTAAAGATAAAATGAATATAACAATAACAAAAAAAACATAATATGTCAAATTCTAGACATAAGCTAAGGAAAAGTCAAAATAGTATACATTTTGTTGGGCTTGTGTAGTTGTGTGTGGTGGGGTGGGGTGTGTGATGGTGTGTGTGGTGGTGTATGTGTGTGAAGTAGGTTCTATATCAAGGCTTCGGTGTCATCGTATGTTAATGTAAGAAGGGCTGAGGTTAGGATTTTCTTACAGTTTTTGGTTGAGCAGTCTCTTAGGGCGCAGATTTTACTGACTTTATTGTAAGTGTTTGGATAGGAATAAAAGGTACAACGTCGAGCTAGTTCGGATTTGGCGTTTGGTATGGGTACTCTGAAGACACTTTTGTTTATTATCTCGTTGTAGTCAGGCCGTTTTTTCATTTTAGTGTGGTATTTAAGAGTTGCTTGGAGTATAAAAATTTGTCGTACTCTGAGAACTTCAAACTCACGGTAGACAAGGTCTGTAGGGAACCTGAAACGTTTTTTGAGAGCAACCTTGATTAGTGCCCGTTGCGCCCTCTCTAGCGTGATAAGTGTGCTTTTGCCAGCGCGTCCCCATATGCAGATACAATATTGTATGATTGTCTGGCAGAGTGCGAAATAGACCATTCGTAAAATATCGATAGGGGTACAGTCCCGGAGCTTTTTTAGGACGTGTATTAATTTACGTACTCTGGAGGAAAGGGCATAAATGTGGGCTTTGTACGTTAGGTTGTTGTCTATGGTTATTCCGAGATATTTAATTGTGTTAGTACGTTCAAGGATTTTGCATGTGCAATTAAGGTCAGAGGCGTTATTGCGTGCCTGTAAGCAAGTATGTATTTTTAGAGACATAGTTTGAGAGGGGGTGGAAGCGCTGGTTTTGGAAAAGGCGATATATTTGCTTTTACTGACATTTAAGGTCAGTAAGTTTATGTCTAGGGAGTGCGCTATCTGAGTGAGGCCTTGTTCCGTCAAATGAAACACCCGCTCCCAAGTCTTGTCATGAAAAACAATGGCTGTGTCATCGGCGTAGGAGATCACTTCAGCATTATCTATAGAGAGATTTACTACGTCGTTTATGTACAGCGTGAACAGTGTTCGACCAAGAGTGCTGCCCTGCGGGACACCAAACGTGATAGGGAGCAAACTGCTTTGAAGACTGCCTATTTTGGAGTATGGATGCCGAGATGTCAAGTAGCTACGGAACCATTCCAGAGGTACACCCCTTATACCCAATGCCTCTAGTTTCTTTAGAAGCAGCCCTGGTGAAACGGTGTCAAATGCTTTTGCCAAATCAAGAAAAACACCGATACAACATTCTTTATTTTCTATGTGGTGGGAGAATTGATTTTTCAATAATGACACCGCGTCTTCAGTGGACCTTCCTCGCCGGAATTCAAATTGTTTGTCTGAGACAATATTGGTTTCGTCGAGAAAATTTACCAGTCTCTTATTAACTATTTTCTCAAGAATTTTTGAGACTATACACAGCAAAGCGATAGGCCTGTAGTTTTCTGGCATATCTTTGGGACCGCTTTTGTAGATAGGGGACACTGCAGCGATTTTCCAGGAGTCAGGAAAGATACCTGATTCTAGACTCAAATTAAATATGTGCGTGATTGGTTTGATTAGGCTTTCTCGGCAGTTTATGAGTAGTGGTACTGTTAGTTGATCTGGCCCCGGTGCGCTGTCTATTTTCAAGTTTTGTATTATGTTAGAGACTTCTTCTTCGTCGGTCGGGTGAAGATAGAAGGATTGTGAGTTAGAGTTCGGTGTTATGTGTGATTCTATTAGTGATTCATGAGTAGTTGCAAGTTTGTCAAGGATTTTAGCGTTTTTTTTCTCCTACAGAGACGAAATGCTGATTGCAGTTATCAAGGGATGTTGTTGGAGAGATACTGGATGTAATTAAATGTGTTGAGGTATTTTGACAAGTATTATTCTTACATATGCCTTTTATTGCCGTCCATAGTTTTTTAGGGTTGTTCTTGTTGGTTTCAATTTCTTGTGTGTTGTGTAATGTTCTAACACTGCGAAGGAGCGTGTAAACGAAATTCCTGTACCTAGTGTAAATTAATTGTTTTGTGTCGTCATTAGGGTTGGCTTTGCAGTCAAGATGAAGTTTGTCACGTTGTCTTATGCATCTAATTAAGCCAGGAGTAACCCAGGGTTGAATGTTAACCATTCTGCGACTTATTTTAACATTTTGTGTGTGATTTTCAGTGGCACGTGAGATACTGTCGTTGAAGTATTTTAATGCAGTGTTAACACAAGATGAGCCAGTGACTGGATCCCAGTTGGTTTGATTGATCTCAGCAGCTACGGCAGCCCAGTCAGTCCTGACTCTCCAGCGTTTACTATTTTTGGGCCTTTCTGGTTTAATGGGGACACTGCATAGGGCTAGGTCGTGATCAGTAATAGCTAAGCTACATACGAGACCAAAAGGAATTGCGCGTGATTTTATAAATATGTGGTCAATACAAGCTCCGCATCTTGTTGGGAGAGTTATGGCGGGGGATAAACCGTGTGACGCCATGAGGCACGCGTAGTTAGCTACTTGGCAATTACTTGGATCGTTTAAATTTATTTATATAAATATATTTTCTGTATTATTATTGTCATCGAACCGCTAAAAAGAAGAAGAATGATTTGGACTAGATTGCCTGGCAACCCTTTTTGCAAAAGTAAATTTCGACAAACTAACACAATAAAATCCAGCTACCACAACAAAGAAACAGGTTTAAAATAAATGTACCCACATTTTAAAATGAGGAATATGAAACAGTAAGTTCTACTCTAAATATTTCCGGAAGAGTGCGATTACCGTTTAATATTTTCCCAATCGAAGTACAGTCATCATTATTACATCCACTTTTATCGAACCGGGCCATGCGAGATGAAAATTCATATAATTAACAATGTTACAGTCAATATTGTTGAAATTGTTTTCCACGTAAATGACGCAGTGATTTTTAGGAATAATAAAGTGCAGAATTATGCATCATATAAGGATTTAAAGATAATAATTATGCGTTTATTTCAACGAACTTTGTATTCTTGCAATTTTTATTTACTTTTTAATGCCCGATGAGCTCTTCCCCTTTTTTATACTTGAACATAATAATATAGTTTAGCTTCCTATAATTTATTTAAGAATAATTCTCGGTAAATAAGTAGATAAAAAAGGAAACATTAAATAATTATCAATAGCTAATAATAAAGTTGGTTGGTAATCCGGTTGACTTGCTATCAAGAAAACAAGCAGATGATTGCATGTCGATACCCATTAAATACAAATTGATCAAAAAGGCAAAATTAACAAAAATAAAATACCTATATTTTTCTTTCATTCCTCAATGATAAAGACAATATTTTTAATAGATACGGGATATTGCAAACACGTAATACCATCCTTTGTCTTATTTTGGGGCTCCTAAGCTGGCGGTTCCGCAATCACTACGCCGCCATAGCTATAGTTCTTTTGCCTTTTAGTTTGGCTAGTCAACAGTCAAAGTCATTATTAGTTCCTGCCCCTGGTTGTTAGTTTATTTTATCGGCATCCGTATCTGCATTGCAGTAGCAAGGCTCCTATTGAAAGGGGTCCTTTGGGAAATACTACATTGTACCTAAAATTCTGCTGGTGCCAAACAGTAAGTTCTGTTTTGATGACATTCCATTTTGACACTTACCTAGGTTGGCAACTTTTTGGCTCATAAAGCGTGGAGACGCTTCAGCAGCTGCTGCTTGAGGAGGCATTATCAACACTTTCTTTACAAACCAAACGTGTCACCGTTTACGCGTAATAAGACAGTAATGACGTATAGAAACTCATGACTTTAATGACGGCCGTGACAGAAGTAATGCGCTCAACGCAATTTGGTGACACGAATTTTATTAGTAACACCGTCTATAGACGCTACCGGCCGATTCCGTGCTCTGTGTTTTGGCTAAAGCTGGTGCATGTAGGCGTTGGGTCCATCAAATAGGCCGCGAGCGTGTTTGCCAACCTACCTGAATGCTTTTTTTAAACCGCGCTTTTAGGGAACGTACATCAATAAACAGAAATTCTAATTGAAGTACACTATTCGCACGATGACTCCGTAATCCATAAATAATAATACCATAATCCATAGACATTTACGATGTGAACAAGCTGCTAGATGTGTCAAAGCAATAACACTATTAATTAACTTGGAACGATAATTGTGTGACATTGGCTGCTGATTGACATCTGAATGATGTAATAGATCACGATTATAGTTTAAAACTATTATTATTTATTTATATATTAGACTTGTAGATACTTAAAACTATGCCACATAAAACCGTTTTCACATTTTGTCTGTGGGAACGGATCATACAAAATTTCAAGTAAAGTTTATTAGTACGGATAGTTATTAAAAAAAAAAACAATTAAATTCCCTTTATAATACCATTACCCCATTCATAGTACATGCCATTTTCATATTGTTTTGTAATGAGACGAAAAATGGTTTTGAAATCGACCCTGTTTACAAATTAATCGTGTTCTGAACCGTTATTTTCCATAAAACAAGGCTAAATCTATGACATTTGTTTTTCTAGGCTTATAATCAATATTTTGAAACATTTTCATTTATTTAAATTTATATTATTATTTATATTTTTTTTAAATTTATGCTACAATATACTAAATAATAGCAGAGGAACACACATTGAATTATTATAATACTACCAATTTAGTATATACTGTAGTAAGTACAAGGTGAGGTAAACCCTATACTTAACTAATATGCTTTTTAGTACAGATTGATATCCGCTCAATCTCGATTGATGGTGATAATTTTGCAGATTTGGTAATGAGCGTGGTCTAAAGAAAATTAACTAAATTGTTGCTGCTAATTATGTCCTTTCGCATGGAATAGCCAATTTATCGTTGTAAATGATGTTGGGCATGAGTCGAGACAGATTTAATAATAACAAAAATTGTATGGTTTCAAAAAGATGTACCTAATATGCATACACTTTGTTCCCTGGATGATAAAACGTGATACATAGCCAGTACCACATATAGAACCATGAAAAATTCGTTTTTATAGTAGCTAAACAAACGAGCAAACATTTAACAAGCATTACTTCTGCGAAATGGTATCGTTAGTCCGGGCAGATGCTCTGGTTTTCATAAATATTTGGTACTTTCAGCCAATTTCACTGTATGTTTCAAGCATTTTCCTCAAGAACGATGGGTCTGAAAACACTTGACACGTAGAAAGAAAATTTTCTGACATTTGCCGAATTGGTCTCCTGACTGACTATTTGACAAAACTGGTAAACGGTTTATTGAACGCTTTTGCCAAATTAATATATTTTCTTATTTCCAACATTCTTGATATTTAACAAGTAGACTATCTATATTAAATAACATTTAATACATATTATATTTCAATTAATTAATATAAAGTCACGACCATAAATATATGACTATGAACAGATCGGCCATAATATCTGATTACATGATTCATCAATTAATATATCCAATAGAAGACCAATAGAAGTGATATTTTGTGGAAGGCATAAAGTGATGACGGATATTTTCGATTACAACGAGGTTTCACATTCTACTGAATTGAACTGAGTTGGCAGATATTTACGACGCAAGACATGTTCGTTAATATTGCATTAACACATATTTTTGAAGCCGATGCAGTATCCCATATTTTGACATCGCTTGTCTCGCCAGATAGTTTTGGCGTTTCTTCGATGTCACATTATTTGTGCTGCCACTCGTATATGCCTTCCACAAATTGTCACATATATTTGCCGTCATATAATTATTAATGGATGAATCATGCAATCAGATATTATTGCCAAACTATTCATAGTAGGTAATATATTTATAATCCTGACTGTACCATCAACAAACACTTAACAATATCAAGGAGCTTCTGTTATGAACAACAATTCCCATATAGCTGAAAATTGGATTGGCATTGTGGCCGATAATTGGTGATTGGCTCGTCTATTCATGGGACTTAATACCTTCACTACGAACTATGGGCGATCGACAATACACCTCCTAAGTTCCTATTGAGATCACTGACGTGTCGGTAATATGGTTCTGAGCTCTTATGCGGCGTACTACGTTGGTAATGGTTTAGCGCACTAACATTATCGCGCTAAGTAAACGTGCTACTAAAGAGCATGGCTTAGTGAGGAATATTTGGTGTTAGTTATGTAAGACTTAAAATATTATTTTTACGATGTTTTTCTTTAGAATTTTGATCTATCCAATATATCTGAGAAAGGCGAAAAAAAAAAATTGAGATTTGCTTTAAAACATAGCCTAATTACGAGTATACATTGAACATACCTGTAATAACATAGTAATATTGGAAGCGATGTACCTATTTTTTTATAATCAATCTTGAGTCAAGGAATACGAACTTATAACTCAGCAGCTTTAAATAATATAAACCCAAGAGGAAATGACGTAGGTACACATGCATCATAAAACGATAGATGCAGGTAAGCCAAGGTTTAAAAGCATTAAACAGGCGCTAAATTCCACGCACCAATAACATAATTTCGCTGCCCACATTTGTGTGGCAAGCGCCGATAATAGCTGGTCAAATTAGCGTTTATCGCCTGACGTGGGTAACGATACACGCACTTGCTGTTAATATAATAATATGTAGCTTTACACACATTATACTGCTACTCATAGTTCCGCATACAATCTCACAGAGATATCGTTAGGAAAACCTTTTCAAATCTTTATTGTCAATTTATTTATTTTATTATTTATGTACACACAGTAAAATACATAATAGATACGACATAGTTAAAACATGAGTACAAAGGTACTGCTTATTTCTTAAGAAATTTCTTCCAGCAGACCTGCGAAATGAGAAAGAAATGTAGACAATAGTGTGTGAGAACAAGAAGAGAAAAACATGATTATGCGAAATCTTAATTAAAAATATTAAATATACCTACACATATACGCAAGAAAAGTTACCAGTTTTAACCCGCACAATATCGCGGGTTTATGTATATAAGTACATATCTTCAGGTCATAAGCTTTCCAATATCAAAAAATATATGTCCTAGGTCGGTGGAGGCGTGAAAATTGATTCCCTGTTTCAATTTCTAGTAGATTCTGATTGCTTGTTGATATTTCTATCATCTATCTATACAATATTATAAATTAAAGTCACTTTTCCTATCTGTCTGCGTGACCGCGTTGATCTTTTAAACTACGCACCGGATTTTAATGCGATTTTTACCATCTTTTTTCACTAAATTTTCAATCTAGATCTAGTCTAATTATAAAAGCTAACAGCATGAGGTCTGAAAATTTTGCTACAGATCAGAAGCTTATAGGTTTTCTGAAACCGGGGATTGGTTCAATTGGTACCTATATAATTTATAACTTTACATTCCCTATCTCATAAATAACAAAGTTTCTTCCAGACTTTAAAAATGCTCCGACTTTAAAAACATGAAAACAACATTTCTTCACCTACTAAAAGATCCTTTAATTACAGATAAAAAAATGTGCGAAGAAAATATTTCCGAAGAAGACCTTTACAGAATAAAGGCGAAAAAGGAAATGTGACTGTAATAAAGTGTATACAAAAACTCAAAGATGTCGCGACACTGATTACACAGGAAAATACTTCACGGTCCCAATAACAAAAAAAAGTTGGTAGAATTTCAAAGCTTTTTTTCGAGGGCTGCTCAATTTGAAACTTTTTGTCTTAAGCTAATTCACGATTTGGATCTTAATGAAAAAGACATCGACGATGTATTTTCAGAGTGAGATATTGTTTATGACTTACTCTTTTCTTTTTTTTACTGAGCTTTTCCAAAGTAAACAAAACAGCTCCGCAGGAACGGATACAGTGCAGCCCTAGCAAGAATCTTGAAAATATTCGTTACCGTGTGTCGTGAAAAAGGTATATCTTCACAAAGCACACGATAGGCATAGGGAAAGTATTCTTGGTGATGGTTTTTTGAACACTGTGTAAATTGTGGGTTTTTTACACTCTGTATAATCTAGTCACGTATCTACCTAGTACCACATACATCAAGGATATTAACGTTCATATATTCCAACCCAAACCACACTAAACTCAAAATAGGCAGTCCTAAAATTATCCTTACTTCTCAAGTTAACCAAAATAGCAACGCATAAGCGCCTGTGATTTCAATATCGTTAGTGAGGCGGGGCGACGGCGCTGTTTAATTCAACGGTCTGTTATAATATGCAGACAGAAGGAATATTACTGGTCTTAGCTTTGACGACAGCTCGACGTACTTTAGTACGATAGTTATAATTTACAGCAGAAATATAATTCTATTTGCGAGATGAGCTTCATGTTTTAAGTACTTTATGTTCCAAATTTTTTATTTTGCATTTCTAGTGTTCTCAATTTCACCTGTATCAGGTCCCTAAGCACGAAGTCCGTAGTTTCAGCCGAAGTTCGGGCGTTCCCAACTCCGTGTCACTTACGGATCTAAAATTACTTTGGGGCCCAAACTAAGAATAAATGACAACACAATTTGACAGTTGTCCCTTTTCCCGATGTTTTTGCCTATACATTTGCCCGTTCGAAAAATTGAATTTTACACTTGTTTGAGGATCGTCTTCTTTTGGATGGGCCCGTATCTTCGTTGACGGAAGTAGAGAGAAGATCCTCAGTACCAACAAGAAGTTTCTTTTTTATGTTTCATGTTGAATAAATACACATACTTATGTATAAACTCACGATGTTTTCCCATGTACATTTTACATTACCTACTCCAGGTTAAGGCAGCAATTACAGAACGCCATATGCTTAGAACTCTTAAAAATACTCTATTCCTCTTGCTTTTTCTACTTATAACCTACAACGTTATACTCAAAGCACGGAAAACAAAAATGTAATATTTGTTAAGCGACACGGTCAGTCTCTGTAATACATTTTTAGGCCTATTTGGTTAGTTTCCAGGTCAGCACCACTTCGCACATTCATTAGCATTAACAAACAAACAGTCCCTTTAGCGGATAGTTTACAGAGGTCCTGATTTCACGGGAATTTAACATCGGCGCTTACGCTCTGTTAGACTAAACAAAACTAAAAATATTGTTTTAACGCTCAATGCGTTAGAAGAAACTGTATTTTTGCACACATGTGAGATTTAGTGTTTGTAAATGCATCAACATTACTCGTGGAGGGTGGAGGAGCTCGTGGCTAAGTAATAACAGCCGCTCGGGTCGATCCATCAGGTTAAGCTGCGCTTGCCGGGGTTGGTCCGTGGATGGGTGACCATTTTCACATATCGAGACTACGTTAAGCCGTTGGTCCCGGCTGTCATTTGTGGATCTGTGACAGTCGTTACGAGTCGTCAGAAGCACGAAAGTCTGACAACCAGTCTAACCAAGGGGTATCGTATTACCCAGTTACTGGGTTGTGCAGGTCAGATAGGCAGTCGCTCCATGTATAATACTGGTATTCAGCTGCATCCGGTTAGACTGGAAGCCGACCCCAACATAGTTGGGAAAAGGCTAGGCAGATTGAAATGCATCAACATTACTGCAGATATTACTAGATTGGAGAGCGTAGAAAAACGCTGCTTTGTGACTCAGTCACATAGCGCATTAAAAGTAAGGATTTCCTAGATAAACCTAAAAACGGCCCAAAAGCGTAAATAAATGAGCCATTATTACGTTAAAAGCACATTGTATTACCTTTTTGGGTTAAATAGGCTAGTTAGTGTGAGTCATTGCCGAATTTGCACACGATGCGCCGTCGCACCAAAATGTTATGCATATTAGTATTTTGTGTCACCGCCTGTAACAGTCATGTTTTATTGGTTCATATATGGTACAGAAATGAACAAAGGAACCGATTCAACACACATAAGTAGAAAATTGTGTAGTGTTACAAACTTAAGTAAAATATATTGTCGTGTAAGACGTTTCTGTGACCTTACCTACCGATACTTACCTACGTAGACATTGAATAAACCTTTAAGTAACTTACTTTTTGTTTAAGTGCTTAGATACGATGCTCAAAAAAAGTAAAATGTTAAAATGAACACCTTTACGTCAACGCCCAATCAATAAAACCCTCGAATGCACCAAAGGAAAAATAAACATAATACGATATGGACAAATTTTCCTCCAGCGAAAATGTACGTACGTTATGTGTCAGCGTTATTTTAATGAGCGAAGTTGATTTTTGCTGGGTTTTCCCGGCTATGTGTTGTAACTTTTAGGCACGTACCGGGTTTTTATGGTGCATAACCAACCATTCAAGTACGTACTAAATGTTATCGTGGGCTGGCGCCATGGATCACTGTTTAGACTCTGATGTGGCACTGACCTTAAATAGCTCCTATTACCTACCTATAGTAGCTAATAGTAGTAATCTGTCTGGCACCCTGAATAATTTAAATGACTTGTTGTTTTCTTAGTATGTAGTATGTAAATGGTATTTGAATGGATTTCTCATGAACTTGCTCCATATTGGGTTCGGTAGATAATAAAATCGGATCCATTTGGTTCTATTTATTTATTTTTCCAACGTCGTAGGTCGAAAAGTGGAAGACGTAGCGTTGGAAGGCCCCCCACAAGGTGGACCGATGACCTGGTGAAGGCCGTGGGAATCCGCTGGATGCAAGAAGCACAGAACCGGTCGAAGTGGCGGTGCTTGGGGGAGGCCTATGTCCAGCAGTGGACATGTTTCGGCTGAAATGATGATGATGACTTTAGTATCAATAAGTGCACTGTTTTAATTCATTTTTCTTCTCTTTTCAGGTAAGTTTAACAACATCAAAACAAACGAACACCTACCTACTGTGAGTATTTAGTCTAACATTACCACAACGAACGTACACAAAATAGATTTTCATGACGTGGAAGTGCGACCTGCTCTTCCAATGTCTGCTTTCTTGCCAGAATTAGTGTTCCGGGAAAAATTCAGGTCTTGGTGAAGAAAAAAAAATATGCCCGCCATAAAAGTTATCAAGGATCTACTTCCCCAGTGCCGGATTAACTAAACACAAGTATATCAGACGATCTCTCTCTATCCGTTAATATAATATTACTCCCACAAGAAGCTAACCCTTGAGCACATTATAGATAATTGGGAAAACACAGAACAACAATATTAGTTGGTGTCGTATCAGTAACATAGCATGAGGGTCCATTTACATTTGAACTTAGTCACCTGAATGATCGTTTGCATCAAGCGAGGTAATCTGCGATTTCCGGTGGAAAACCCAGTGTGTAACTAGAGCATTAACACTGACGGAATAATGTGTTTTGGCTTTATAAACACACCCAAAACACCTAGTATTTCAAAGATCTAAATGACCGTCCAGAATTTTCCCAACTGGGTTAGTATTAATTTCTGAAAAACCAACCTAAACACTAATAATAACATAATTAGACAAAAAAAAAAATATCAGCCTAGATAGACGTGTGTGACTGTAGGTACCTAAATTACCCTAGTCTGATCAAATTTTAGTTTTTCTTATGTTAATATTAGTGTCTACGTCGGTTTCCCCTTAGGGGAAAGAACTGTGCCCCTCCATAACCGCATAGTTCTGTAGGGCTAGTCCCAGACTTGTCCAGATCAGATGCAGATCAACTGTTTACTACTATATAACACTAATATTTGAATATCACACTAATGGTCAAACTATCAGCCTTGTGATTACTCGTAAAGATTGCTGAAGATATTTGTATGACAACCCGTACCGCAACGTAATACGTAGAAGTCTCCATGTGTATATAATCGGTACTGGTGACCGTTCTTTAAAATTCTCGGTGGTCAAATCGAACCTTATGGTCTGCAAATAGGTACTACTAACTCTACCAATGTAAACGTACCCTAATTCGTACAGAGACAGACGCGCTTCCCCGAAATGCGTGAGATTACATCCAATACAACTGTCGGCAAACATAATAGCTTCTGGCAATATCAGGCTACTGGTATCTGATGGTAAACAGTAACTAATAAACAGTATCATACTATAATATCTCTAAGTTTGTTGACTTGTTTGTATATTGTGGACATGTCAAAGGGTTGGTGGCTGTTCGACAAAGAACCTTCCGAGAAATCGAACAGCTTTGTAGTTTTGGTAATCTAGATTTGGCGAATTGGTGAATCGGAGTAGACAACATACATAGGCTTGAAAACTAAACTAACTAAACATGAAAATTGTAAAAGCAGATTTCAAAAAGAGAATCATATTATGTATTAAACGTTCGGTTGTGCCATCAAGTGGTTTTATGTTTCAACTATACTAAGGTGTAGTTGTTGGATTTCGCATTCAGAAATAACGGTTACCTTTACACTGATAAGTCATAGGTCTCGGAGCCCAAGACACGCACCTCAGACTTTTCGGATTTATGTGCGTAGTAGCTGCGCCCTGCGGTTTCACCCGCTTAAGTCTCGATCCCGTGGGAATATCGGGATAAAAAGTATCCTATATCCTATTACCGGTCATGGTCTACCCCTGTGCCAAATTTCATCCAAATCCGTTCAGCCGTTGTAGAGTGAAAGCGTAACAAAAACGGTTAAAAAAAAAAAAAAAAAAACTTGCAGACGAATTGAGAACCTCCTCCTTTTTGAAGAAGTCGGTTAAAAATATTGCCAACAACAACATTGGCAATATTACCTATAGTATAGGTAATCCTATAATATGAGTCCCTATAGTTACAATATTAAGAGGAACTCGTGGCTAAGTAATAAAAGCCGTACGCCGGGTCGATCCATCAGATTAAGCAACGCTTGCTGGGGTTGGTCCGTGGATGGATGACCATCTTTACATACTGAGACTCCTCCGTGCCTCGGAAAGCACGTTTAGGCGTTCGTCCCGGCTGTCATTCGTAGATCTTTGACAGTCGTTACGGGTCGTCAGAAGCCCGAAAGTCTGATAACCAGTCTAACCAAGGGTATCATATTACCCAGTTATCGGGTTGTGAAGGTCAGATAGGCAGTCGCTCCATGTAAAATACTGGTATTCAGCTGCACCCGGTTAGACTGGAAGTCGACCCCAACATAGTTGGGATAAGGCTAGGCATATTGATTTTTAAGTAGGTATAATATGCAACTAATATTAATAGATTGTTAATTGATTCAGGCGTGACTTTGCGGAAATCCATTATAAAATACAATAGACGCTGATATATTTAGTAACCTATTCCGCTTGACTATTCTTTAATAGTCATAAAGAGCGCTGGACGCAGAGTGACGCACTCTGCGTCCAGCGCTCGATGTGGTAACACGTCGCGTTCTGGTTTGCAATTGGTCAATCGTCATCCTGAAGATGTCTCGTTGAGAGGTGAAACACGTGTCGATTTCTTATAGGGTTTTTATGACTCTTAAAGAATAGTCAAGCGGAATAGGTTACTAAATATATCAGCGTCTATTGTATTTTAGTAATAGATTTTCAGGCAACTTACCAATTTCCCCAAACCCCTTTCCTGTCGACATTTTCAACTTGCGCGAGTAAGTTTAGCGAACGGGTTCACAAGTTGTTAAACCCAATGAATAGGATGATTAGTATAGCCGGTACCTTCTTCTTTTACACAAAGAAAAGCTCAAAGCTGACGGTAACATAATGATGTATTATTCTGTATATGAAATCTTCGCGTAACTTGGATCTTGAGCCAAGAATTTACGTCGAGCGACAGTGATGTAGTTTTAATTAGTAGAATTTTGTGTTTAGTTTAGAAACAAAAATAGCAAATGGCATTGATTTTGTTTGTCTGAAGGTTAGATTATTTTCTTCAGTAATAACTTTTGGCAATCGGATGCAGGCAAGGTACAGTCAGCCGCAAAAAGATGTTATATACAACGAGAAGAATTAATTTAATTGCCAACAATCTTGCTCCATAATATTTTAATCCAATGTGTAGCCACAAAACATATTGCACATTGGGATTTACTTAATTTATTTATTTTACGTAATAGCAATAGTAGTAATACTAATTTATTTCTTTCAAAAAGGTACAAATATATGATATCTAGGTGATAACTGGAGTCTATAATTGGTTCGGGACCTTTAAGACAATGGAATACAAATTGTAAACAATCAAATTAATTATTGTCACCTTTTGTACTGTAATGTACGAGTTACGACGCATCGTGTTTAGAACGACTCGGTTTACATTTGAAGAATCCTTTGACGCTTTCCGCAGAACGCAGAACACCGCATGCGCAAACTACCTTTATCAACCCTGGACCTAAATACACCGTTAACTGTATATTTAGTTACCCATAATGTCAACCTGGAACGCAATAAGGGTAATATCAGACCGACCTCTTTCCTACCAACAGTTAGCAACTAACCCTACTCACACGAAACACTAAGGTATTTCCAACACAATACATACATTAAGAAAGCCACTAATTACAATACTTACTTTCACTTAAATTTTAAGGTAGACTGTATATAAACGTTGACAGGGAGCCGACATTTTCAGCCCTTTGTTAGGCCTTCAGTGACACTTAAAACAACCCTCCATCTCTTAAATAGGTCTAAGAACTCGTTAACTGTACACTCACCTCTGTGAAATTACCAGTAATTTTACATGAAAATATTGGACAAGGCAGCTGTTTATTTTGTTAAACAAATAAGCTTGTGTACCTGTTTCATTATCGTGTTTGGAGTGACAATTATTGAAGCTAAGTTTTAATCAGGGACCAAGCAAAATATAAATTAAAGGTTAATTCGCTTAACAGGATGAAAATATTTCTAGTTAAGATTTTAAGAGTATAGACGACTCTTACTTGCCAAGCCTGATTTTTTATATAAAATCGCGTCCCTTTGCTAATAACGCGAATGAATAGATACCGTAATAATATCAAAAACTTATTGACCGTAGTTGTAGCGCCCTAATAAGATAAAAAACTTAGTGACCGTAGTTATAGCGCCCTAATAAGATCAAAAACTAAGTGACCGTAGTTGTAGCGCCCTAATAAGATAAAAAACTTAGTGACCGTAGTTATAGCGCCCTAATAAGATCAAAAACTAAGTGACCGTAGTTGTAGCGCTCTAATAAGATCAAAAACTTAGTGACCCTAGTTGTGGCACCCTAATAAGATTAAAAACTTAGTGACCCTAGTTGTGGCACCCTAATAAGATTAAAAACTTAGTCACCGTAGTTATGGCGCCCTAATAAGATTCAAAACTTAGTGACCGTAGTTGTAGTGCTATAATAAGCTCATACAGGTTGGTGATTTAGGCACCCTGCATATAGGCGGGAATGTCGATTGATATAATTATGAAACAATACCTTCATGGTATAATTAGTAGAAGACAAGACAATGCATCCTCGCAACATGACTCATATCTCTACAAAATGTTTGGTCAATTCATTTATTGTGTGTTTAATCGATTTTTGATCGAACAATGCAGGCTCCATATTATCAGGCACACAATCAACTCAATTAAACTGCCGATGCCATCGGGTCTACAAAAGGCAGTAGCAGCCCTATTGATTAAGCTAACAACGTGGTTATTCGTAGGCCACCGGCATTCCGAACAAAATGATGAGATTTGATAGCGTTATAAGCTTATTGCCGGGAGGCTGCCTATGTGTGTGGACATTTTAAAGAACAAGGTCATCAGGCGACTGAGTGCACTAAACATGCTGAACCGTCATACTGTGCAACATGTTTGCGATTTAAAAAAACCGGGTATATACAAAACAGGCGATCAAGAATCCCTGCAAGAGCGCCAACGATTCGATTTATCTGTTCGATATAAGTAATGCCCTAACACGTGGGACTTGCGTGACTGCAGATTTTTAATTTGTCTGTCTGTGATGTCTTGTTTATACCTTTTTAGTTAACTTGTTTGTCGTAGTTGGGCCTTAGTTTTCATAAATTTAACTTTTTTATGTGTATAACAAAGTAAACACGACCTTGTTAAAAATTTTACAATGCAAAAATCATAATATAAACTTGTTGCAAAAATGGCTTACGATGATGCAGAAATGTAGGAAACAATTTTTCTTAGTTTTAATAAAACCATAATTATTTTATAGTCAGTTAAGTTATTTACTAAGTATTTGTTTATGGAATCTTAGTTATTATTTATGTATTGTATTGTTTTTTTACTTGAGTGAGATACCTGAGATACAGGTTTATTCCTAGTTCCTATAGGTTACTAAATATACCTTTATTGTATTTTATACTAGATTTCCGCAAAGTCACGCCTGAATCAATTAACTACCGAACAAGTGTGTTTAAGTTTACAACATAAAAAAATAGTTCAAGAAACGTGTCTAAGTACAGTGCAGTGCAGTTGTGTAAACGGTTCTACACAACTGCACAATAAATTGACAAAGCTCCCACATACAAATTGCGTTATCAACACTGTAGACTTCACAGGACGGAGCGTTCTAAATTCAAATACAGTGTTCTGACAAGCAACGGAACCTTTGATCAACAATGACAAGTGGGCCACTGTAGGCCACTAGCAGTCGTATCATACATCTAGGACAGGTGTGACAGTTATCTTGTGTGTCTTGGTATGCGGCAGAATACGGAACTGTGGGCCTAGCACTAACGCGCGGAGTAAACGTAACGTAAATTCGAACGATTTTAAAATGGAAAATATTCGTTTCGCACGTAATATTTACTTCGTTCTAAGACTTTATTAATATCAACTAGCTGCGCCCCGTGGTTTCACCCGCGTAAGTCTGGATCCCGGGGGAATATCGAGATGAAAAGTATCCTATGTCCTATTCCGGGTCATGGTCTACCCCTGTGCCAAATTTCCTCCAAATCCGTTTAGTCGTTATGAAAGCATAACAAACAAACAAATAAACTCACTTTCGCCTCCATACTAATATTATAAATTCGAAAGTAACTCTGTCTGTCTGTCTGTCTGTATGTATGTTAATGTTACCTTTTCACGCCTAAACCACTGAAAAGATTGCGACAAAATTTGGCAAGGAGATAGATGGCATCCTGGGGAAGGACATTGGGTACTTTTTATCGACATACCACGCGGGCGAAGCCGCGGGCGGAAGCTAGGTTATAATATTAGTTAGGATTAGGATAGCGCTAGTCGCAAAAACTATAACAAAAATGCTACAGGATTGTTGTAGTTTTGATTAAATATCATTCAAAACGTTACGTCTTGGTCGCACGTTCATGCTAGAGCCTCTGAAGTTCAATGTACTGAATTTGACAGATTGTTGACGTTTCGTCTTTGTCACTAGCACCACTGTATGGGCGGTCAAGATATATTGGACAGTTTGTGGTGTTGTGCTTTGTGTAACTGTTCATTAACAAAGGATGAATAGTATAGCCGTTCGAATTCTAAAAAAAAAGTTTTTAAAAGCCGTTATAGTTATGTGATGCTCTATAAAGTATACAGTCATCAGCTATTGTGTGACTACAATAAGTAAAAAGCAGTTTCTTTCAGTCATACTTTTGGAAAGTTACGAGCAACCAATAGATAAATTACCTAGTAAGTTTCTAAAAAAGTACATAGAAAGTAATTGATCTGAGACCAGTCGATCTATTCTTGAAAACTTAGGCGAAATGACTTTGAAGTGAGCTGATTTCACTTGATGCTAAGGATTGGCATTATTTCATTGGTCCCGGCTGTCATTCGTAGATCTTTGACAGTCAGAAGTCCAAAAAGTCTGACAAGCAGTCTTCCCAAAGAGTATCGTGTTTCCCAGTAACTCGGTTGTGAAGGATAGATAAACATAAACAGTCGCTCCGTGTAAAAGACTGGCATCCAGTTAGACTGCAAGCCTCCCCAACAAAGTTGGAAAAAAGCTAGAAAAATTAATCAATTTTTCTAATTAACCAAAAATCAAACCCATGCAATGTGACTGTTGTCTAAAGAATCGCTATTACAATACGATTGTATTGTAAAAGCGATTCTTTAGACTTTTGCTTTTTGGTACCTACGTGGCCCAGAAATAGGCGAATGTAATTTGCATAGAATATTATTATTACCCTTGAAAATACTGAAGCATAAACACGCCGAATCCACCATTTTCATGTACTTAATTCGCTAACCATTAGTAGATTATCGAGGCGATGAATCTCAATATTCCCTATATGACCTGTCTCATCGCGGCTCGAATGGCTAAGCTTATGGAATCAATTATAGATTTATGTTAGATACTGATATCTTGTAATTGAATCTGTAGCCGTAAAATTATCATCGAAATATTTGTATTTATGTATCTGTCTACTTAAAGGTATAGGCCTGTAGCAGCACGCTGCTTTTTAGGGTTCCGTACCGAAAGGGTGCCAAAGAGACCGTTTTACTTAGCTTGCGCCTGACAGACAGACAGCAGTCTGTCTGTCTGTCTATCACTGAACTGTATTTTTAAAACTGAGACAGCTAGCCAGTTAATTTTAACAAGAATACATGTTACTATGGCCGATATCATTACAATAATGATAAAAAGACAACAATTAAATCTGAATTAGATTAAAAAAAAACGAGAAGTTTCGTTGGACACTTGCGGGGTAATTGCGTAACACAAAGTCTTTCATGTTGACAGTTAAAAGTAAAAAAAATCTTCTATAGTTCAGTTTTATTTCAACATTCATTGCGTTATATACGTTGCTAGCAATCAAATTTTTTGAACATACGAAGCAATGTATTAGCCTTCAAAATCAACCAGATTGTTCGCCAAGTGCGCAGAGTATAACGTAGTGTGATAAGGAACTTTGTTTCAAAACTACAATCATAGGAAATCATCTGCCAAGGCTTTTGTGTAAATGTTTTACTTTTGTTTTTCCTATTAACAACAATTATTTCGAATAAAGTGACATGTTTTGTATTCCGCCCACGTTTATGACCAAATTATAACGTATTCAGCTCACAGTAAATCAAAGTACATCAGTCAACCTTCAGCTAATATGGGTAGTAAATACATTACTCGTCATACCTACCCATATTTTTTTTTATACCATAACTCTAAGGTATCTATGAGACCATGTCAACGAATCAACTGTCAAAGGAAGTTTTATTGTTACCTTTTTCCTACAAAAATAAATCGACAAAGTAACGATTATTTACGTAAAAAAATATATATAATTCTGAATATTTCTGTCCATAAAAAAAACATGACAACGTCGCATTTTGTTAGCTTTAATAAATGAAGGATTGAATCGAATGAAAATGATTTACTCGTACTGATCAATGAAATTTAGATAAGTACAAGTACACACATCGAGCGTATAACGCTACGAAATCTTAAAAAAAAACACAAATTGAAAAATTATTTCTATGCCAGATGATTCTTGGACATGGTCTCATTAATACCCTAGAGACATGGGAAATTAAAAAAAATATGGTGTATACATTTATGTGAAATTTACGTGTCCCTTAAAATGATATAATGTAACATTATTTCGACACCTACGTGACAACTCTAAGTAACTTGATCCATTTAAAGTTTCCATGATTATGTTTTACTTAAAGTTCATAAGTACACAGATGGCAATTAACGTATCAATTACTAGCTTCCACCAGCGGCTTTGCCCGTGTGATGTCTACATAAATTATAGCCTACTCAGGGATAATATAGCATACAACTGGTGCAATATTTTTTAAATCGGGCCATTAGTTTTTGAGTTTTATTCATTAATGTACAAACAAAAATACGAACGGTTTCTCTATAAAATATTAACTTATAATACTAACTAACACTAATTGCAGATCGACGCGAGACTAAAGTTACATTACAGACCAACTTCGATGAGCTTCTATTTTTCTCTTGAACATTTTCCGAACGAGTCATCGCTCTTCATGCTGTGGCAGTGTGTGATAAGAAGTATGATGTATCGTGGCTGTAACTTCGATTTTACGTCGTGTTATTTTATATTATCGTCTAACTAAAGTTAATAAAAGTTTCTCAAGGCGATCAGCACAGGAACAGTGTTATCTTAACATACATATTATAAAACGAAGTTGTTTTTCCCGACTGTCTGTGTGACCGCGTTGTTTCTCTAAAGTACACAATGGATTATGATGAAGTTTTCATTATCATCATTCTCCTGCCTTTAACCCAACTTATTTGGGGTCGGCGCAATATCTTCTATGTTAGGGGTTTGGTTTCCGCACTTAGTCCCTAAGGTGGACCATTGTGCGTGGGTCATGGCGGCCGTTAGTGGTTATTCCTACCAGCCCACCTCCCACCAGAAGTTGACTATCAACAGAGGAATTAAAAATCCGGAGTCACACGTAATCTGTTCGATTTATGCCCTAACACTCTGCCCTAATAACTCTTATTTTTTCTTCCATACTTCTCTATTAGTCGCCATCTTGGTAGTCACTTCCTTTCTCTAATATCATTTACAGCATTTTATTCCATAAGGTTTATGTGTATGATGTATAAATATTTAACTTATAATTTTATAGCGCAAAAATCTCAATATTTTGACATGTCGCCATAGCACCCATGCGAAGCAGTTGCGGGTCGGTAGTATTGCAATAAATATCTAATCAATGGGGCTTCGTTTAGACATGTGCAATAATTCTGATGAATATTAACTTTTATTCTTGATATAAATCTTAGCAATTGTATACAAGACAGGTTTGAATTGCTTCCTGGGAATAAAAACCATTAATTAAAATAATTCTCGTATTTATTATTGGAACCTAACTACCGCTACGTCATCTGTGCTTGACTGTGTAAAAAGATACGTAGGTCATAGATAAAGGAGAAGTCTATGTGTGTAGGTACCGGGTACATAACTAAATTCCACATTCCTTAGTTTATTCGGGATCGCGGCAGTAAACAATTTCCTACCTTATGTGAGTATGTCATTGCCTGTCATTGGTCTCTGAGCGTGAGTGATTGAGTGAGTGTGGTTGGTCTATTCTAAACCTTAATTCGTAGGTATAAAAATATGACTGAGTTCCAAATAAAAACATCGTTGAAGCAACAGCTTTATTCGATAAACTGTCTTTATGTATTCACAAGGAAAGGCGTATAACAAGTCAAAAAGCGGCCATGTGTGAGTCAGACTCGCAAATGAATGGTTCCGTATCGCCGTACAATATTTAACGCTACATATGTTTATGATTTGTAGTTATTACGGCCAGTAGTACACACTCTGTGAAAATTTCGAGTGTCTACCTATTATACGGCTCAAAATATCTGCCTTGTGGTAGACGGATGGACAGCGGAGTGTTAGTAAGACGGGTCGCTTTAGTTACGGAATCCTAAAAATCTATAGATTTGAATATTTTTGGGGAAAGCGACTCATGAATGTTTCATGGGATGGTCGCCATTTTATGTTGCTCCTACTTTGCGAACAATACCGATAGCGCCGAAAAAAGGTACAAACAAAATGGATAAAAGCAATCGTCGAAATTCAATGACTTTTGCGAACTTTCGAAACAATTTTTGGCGACTTCAAACGATTGCTTCGGTACTTATTTCAAGATTTTTGAGAATGATTTTGGTTACTAATGAGTTCTTTTTTGTGTTTCTGTTGGGTATTTCATTTTTATGGTGTAACAAAAGAATCGAAATAATATCAAGGAAACTATTAGTAACCGTAAGTACTTATTTCATTCAGGTGAAAGTACAGATGTACTCATTAAAAAACTTATCGAAAAGCTGACCAAAAACAACTCTCTTTTAAATTCACCAAAAGGCAAAAGATACATAAAGTTATTGTTATTTATATTTCCGACTTAAGGCTCCCGCAGACAGGCGCGATACAACAGCGCGATGCGACGCAAATAAGTAGGCTGTGAAGGTCAGATAGGCAGTCACTCCATGTAAAATATTGATATTCATTTGCATCCGGTTAGACTGGAAGCGGACCCCAATTTGTTGTGAAAAGGCTAGGCAGATTATTCTTATGTAGTACTTACTACCAAAATTATACTCTCTTTATTTGGAGCCAATTCTTTGCCCATCTTAGGTATATGTCGTGATACGATATTCTCACAACAAAAAAAAACATCAACATGTTACGTGTAGGGGACCCTAAAAAATGTTTTTCATTATTTTATTTTACCACTTTGTCGGCGTGATTTATATGTACCTATACCCATACCAAATTACAACTTTATAATACTAAGGGTCTCTAAGCTTAGCCGCAGACAGACATACAGCCGGAAATGGCGAAACTATAAGGGTTCCTTGTTGACTACAAAACCCTAAAAACATAAAAAATAAACCTCGTTTATAGTACAAAATGCACGCTTGACATGAACGTTATTAATTGCAGAATGAGTTATTAACACACCAGTTCAGGCTACTGCTCAGCCAGTCGATAAATTTATCTATAGAGTACACTCCACAACAGCTTCCTGACGCCGATAGCCACTGCGAACAAAGATACAACACCATGTATAAACTTCCTGATGCGAAATAGGTAATAAATATTCACTTCAATCAATTTATCATTTAATCTCAATAAAATTGATTTGTAAACAGGTCAGCATCATAAAAATCAATTAAATGACAGCAAGCGTGTATGTAAACTAAACTAGTGTTAATTGTCCAGTGTTGGTAATTTGTTAAGATTTATACCTAAATGAAGTAGGTACGTAGCCGTCGTTTCTTTCCAGTACAGATTCCACAGCAATGTTTAGTCCTATCTACAATATTGTTTGTACTATGAGCTATGTTGTTGACCAAGCCGCTTACTTGGCAGCAAACAGAGGCTCGACTTTGCATTGAAAATAAGGTAAAACTAAAAAGGTTGGCAGCGCGCTATCGTTTGCGTAAACTTTAACGACGTAGGCAAAGTTGCAAGCAGAATTGAACACCTTACGAAGCGATACCTGCTGCAATTAATTTTCTTATCAAATTCACGCTGTTTTCTAATACTAGTTTACTCAGGGTAAATAAAATAGGAGATTATTTTAAAATGGGTTTAAAAGTTTATTGATTTCCTTTTATGTAACATAATATCACGCCTATTTACCCCGCAGGTTAGGGCAGCGGTATAGGTACCTATAGTACAACCCACATTTCGCCAGTTATGTTTAAGTCCCATGTAATAGGGGGCGAAAATATTCCTTTTATATTTTCTGCAAAATTATGATCGTTTATGTAAGACTAGCTGTGCCCGCGACTCCGTTCGCATGGATGTCGGAAAACAATAATATGTCGCTTAGAAAAGTTGTACCTTCATTTAAAAAGGGGGAATCTTTCGACCAGGCCTGGTGATTTTTCCTAGTAAGAAACTGCCAAAAATCTTGTGTTTTTATTTAAGAAAATGCTTCTCTTTATAAAATATTAGCGGTGGAACCACCTGGAGCGTACACAAAAAATTTGCTAGGGTTGCTCACACGCGAAAGAGCTACATAAAGTTGGCCGTGGGAAAAGCAACCAATACTAAGATCCACCCCCGCAACGGATAATGTCTGGCCCTGAGCTTTGTTAATGGTCATGGCGTAACACAGGCTGACGGGGAATTGCACACGCTTAAAACTAAACGGGAAATTATTGGGAATGAGAGGAATTCTTGGAATAAAAACAACATCACTGGCGCCGCAACCTGTTAAGATTTCGGCTTGGATGACGTTTTGTTGGTGATTGGTGACTATGAGCCGAGTGCCGTTGCAAAGTTTGGGAGGACTTAAATTTCTGAGAAGAATTATTGGCACTCCGACTTTTAAACAAATTTTGTGTGCTGAAAGATCGGGTGTGTTAAGGGATTCTAAGAACTCTACTGGATAGTGTGTGGCATCTTCTTCTTCGGGAACCGTATTTATCGATGTATATTGTTGACTTTCCCCAGAAACATGTGCCAATATTTGTGTATTTATTGCTGTCCGATAGTCGAACAAATCAAATCAACCATAAGGCCTCTGCCTCGAATCTTGCGGGCAGCGGGGCGGCGGCGGCGGCGTCGGCGGCGCGGGCGCAGCAGGATCTTATGCGTAAAATCAAATGCACCGGTTCTCGAAAACAGCGGCGCGGCAGCGGCCAGGCGGCGGGCAGCGAGCGGTGCACTCCATTCAAGCGGTGACCGCCCGCGCGTCTGCATTGCAGTGTTGTTGCCCACAATAAATTGAGCGTTAGGAATAAATTTGAATCAAAAAGATGTTGCCGCCATTGTTCAGACATTTCTTTCGCGAATAAAAACAAATATCTCGACGACAAAATCGTGAACACAACACTACGCGGCTATAGTGACGCGCGATCTGCCCGCTAGTTTCGAGAACGGGTCTTTGATGCCCGCCCCGCTCCCGCGCCGCCGCCGCCGCCGCCGCCGCCCCGCTGCCCGCAAGATTCGAGGCCGAGGCCTTACACACGCCAACAACGATCGAATCGAATGAGCGGTGGTCACGAATCATACGAACAAATTACGAAGTATAGTACAGTTCGATTCAAACTTAATGGCGGCTCGGAACATGAGGCGAGTCGCTGCGCAGTAACAATTTCATGTGACAGCGGGGTTGAGGGGTGGGGTACTGCGCAGCTAAAAGTTAACTTCCGAGCCGCCATCCGCCCCGCTGCCCGCAAGATTCGAGGCCGAGGCCTTACACACGCCAACAACGATCGAATCGAATGAGCGGCGGTCACGAATCATACGAACAAATTACGAAGTATAGTACAGTTCGATTCAAACATAATGGCGGCTCGGAACATGAGGCGAGTCGCTGCGCAGTAACAATTTCATGTGACAGCGGGGGTGAGGGGTGGGGTACTGCGCAGCTAAAAGCTAAATTCCGAGCCGCCTTAAGTTTGAATCGATCTGTAACGACTCGTTTCTTGACTTCTTAATTTGAACCTAATGAACGAAACCAACCAAAATACCAAATCAAAGCCAATCAGATCAATTCAATTCAATACTTTCAACGAATGACAACTAGAGAAGGTGCGTATTTACGCGACCAGGTTTTTACACCAGGTATTTACTAACAAGTACGCCGACCAAGTGCCGACCCGAAATACTTCAAAGTATTTTGCTCCGTTGACACTCGACGCGATTCTGCTCTTTATTTATATCTTGTTACGGATCAATGTTCTGCGAAAGTATTTTTATTTTAAAGGTTAGGAAGTATTTTTCTTGAAGACGCAATTCTGCTCCTTATTTATATTATATTACGACTTAATGTTCTATGCAAGTATTTTTCTACCAACAAGGCTTGGATCTTAAGGAAGTCCGACCAAGTGCCAAGCCGAAATACTTCAAAGTATTTTGCTCCGTCAACACTCGACGCGATTCTGCTCCTTATTTATATTTGGTTACGGATTAATGTTCTGTGAAAGTATTTTTACTTTAAAGGTTTGGAAGTATTTTTTTTGTAGACGCAATTCTGCTCCTTATTTATATTACATTACGACTCAATGTTCTATGCAAGTATTTTTCTACCAACAAGGCTTGGATCCTATGCAAGTATTTTTCCTTTAAGGTTTTGGAAGTAAGTATTTTGTTTTGTAAACGCAATTGTGCTCTTTATTTATATAATGTTACGGATCAATGTTCTATGCAAGTATTTACTTCCACCAAGGCCTTGGTTGGAAGTTGGACGTATATTTTTTTGCATACGCGATTGTACTCCTTATTTGTATGACCTTACGGATCTATTTTCCATGCAGAAAGAAAATACTTGAAAGTATTTCAAGCCCTGGTTTTTGGCGCTGGTGTCTAAAGCTGGACGTACTTGGAAGCCCTGGTACTCGATTTTGCAAGTACGACCCATGTCTAATGACAACCCAACCAACAATTTATTATTTATTTATTATTATTATTATATTATCGACACTAAAGAAGTCAAAAACAAAGATACCTACACTAAAAATAATTTGGAATATCTGGGCGAAAGTCATTCTTCGACGGAGACTCTCAACACCGCGATTCAGAAAATGACATTAAACGAACAACGCCATCTATCGAGCACGAAATGATACTGTCAAAATATATGGGAAAACGTTCGAACACTCTGTAAGCTAAATAAACTATGTAGAAAAGTGAAAAATTAAAGAATAAATACCTATATTTTTTAAGAAATTAACATTTGTCACTATTCTTTCATGATTATCAAGATTTGAAAGATAGGTAGCGCCACCTATCGCACTAATACTAAACTAATAAATAAACAACGCATCTGGAAAATTTTAATTAATCTAACTTTAGAGTTATATTCTATACACAATGTATCGCGTTAAGTTTCCGCGCAAAGAAAATGACGGTCATATAACAACACACGATCTCACAAACCTAGTAATTAAGAAGTAAGTATCATTTCGCGTCAATAGATGTCGTTACGTGTATGTACATTACGTAATGAAAATTCCTTCTTGAACACTTCAAATTCATATATCTTTTGATATTTTGATGCGATAGATAGATTGCGATGAAACAAAAACTAATTGAAACATCGAGTTACACACAATATTTGAGTATAAAAGTTAACCATATTGATTTCGTACTTTTTACGTGATAGTGGAACAATCAAACTAAAGAACATACAAACAGACAGACAGACAAACAGACAAAAATTCCAAAAATGGTAGAAATGGAATCTGTTGGTTATTCTTGGACAACCCACCAATTTTTTTTTTTTTTTTTTTCTTTGTACAGAAACGCCTCGTCTACAGATTTATTATATGTATAGATATAGATATAGATAACATGTTTGGGTAGACCATAGTTATAAGAATTTATATTTCTATGGGGTAGACATATTATAATAAATAATTTTAAAGTTTTCAGTAGGTTACTTTTTTAGTGCGAGAGACTGATAAAATAGGTTTGGTTTTGCCTTGAAGTCAACTTAACAGCAAAATTTTTGTTTAAACCACTACTAAGGTTACCTACGTTCTACAGGAATAAAATCATTCATGCACTCCAATAATGTAAATTCAAAAACCACATCGGGGCTCCGTAACCGTCCCAAACACATTGGACGACCACGGTATTCACAGTTGGTATTATTTCCTGGCTAATTTATGCTTCTTCATTTACATACGTGCACCTCTCCGAAGTTTGGCGTAATATACCTGAATAGGTTTATCTTTGACGGCAGTTTACTAGGAAATCGGGCGATAGCACTTCGCTCTACCCATCTTTAAACAATTGACAATTATTATTCAATTAATCATCGTGTCATTAATTAAATTGTCAATTGCTTAAAGGTGATAGCAACGATAATTAAGGTATCAGACAAAAACGCACTGCGTAATAAGCCCAAAATCCTACACAGCGACGAAAATTTACATGAATGATATCATGGTCATGGCAGTATGAAAGCTACTGCCATGACCATGATATCATTGTTGCCCCTAACCGCCGCCGCCGCTGGAGACGCCCTGGGCGTCGGGAATCCCAGGCGGATTCCCGGCCACCATAAGCGCGGGCTTGCGGACGGCGAGCAATGGGTAGCTTGCCGTCCGATCAGGACCAGGCCCGGGTCGATGGCGCGTCGTGTTCCACGCGCGCCTCAAAGAGATGTCAGCACAATTGGCGGGGTCCGCTAGGACCGATGCCTGCCAGGGTTGCGGGTTAGTCCGAAAGGGATACCGGGACCTTGGCAACAGGCAACTGAAGGAACACGGGTGGGTTTTAGTCAGTAAAAGTCTGACACGCCCTTCCGCTCCACCCAGAGCGGGAGAAGTCATTGGATGATTTCCCACCCTCAAAAAAAAAAAAAAAAAAAAAAATGGCAGTATGAAAGCTGGATAAAAAGAATATTAGCGAAGTAAATACAATAGCTTTTGAGAAAGTTTTACCTGAAAAGTTTTTTTTACAATAAGATTCATAATGTATTTTCATGAGTCTCAGAAGCCTTTGTAAAAAATATTGTTTAGCTACACGTAAGTCTAAAAGTTTCATACATAAACAGCTGTTGTCAATAATCTAATGATTCCCGAAAACTCGCAATCGACTTTGAACAGGAGTTTCAAAAAGTACAAATACAAAAATCCTTTTCGTCTTCCTAATTAAGTGCAAAACAAGATAGCCGAAAATAAAATAGCAGAGCAAGCGCTTTTTGGCAGTAGAAAATACCCCGGAAAATATAGCTTGCAACGATTTTACAAAGCCATTTTCCTGAAACATTATAGCATTACTCAATATATCTTCACCAAAAATGGCGTATCTTGTCCTTATGCCGTCGAAAATACCCCTCTATTCTCTATAAAGGATCATGCAGAACAATAAACAAAATATTTCACAAAAGCAGTGGCGGTTAAAATTGGATGTTTCTTGGAACACAATCCCTTCCCAGGGTGGTGGAATTCAATAATATTGTCAATAAAGAATGTCTTCGAACCTATAGGACCCATATAAGCCGAAAAGGCTGAAAGTTCCTTATAAAAATGCTTTGTTACGTCTTTTTCGTGGGGAACAGAAATCAGAACGGGCTTATGCCGTCCGTGCAAGCATATGACAGCTAATTATCTCTGTGTCTAGTACTGTGAGCTTTTGTTTTGTTGTAGTGGAATTAATTAAGCTTTATTAGATACATTCTTTGTGTTAGGATTTTCAATGTAGCTGTAGACTGCCTTACAAGTTTTTTGTTTATTTGGACTACTTAAATCTAGTTAGATAATTTGTATTGTGACAAAGAAAATAGATGATGGATACCTACATACAAAGATGTAAAGAGAGTACCCATTTTAGGCATTTTCCCTATAACAAGCACCGTTGCGCCCAATCTAAAACATGATGAAACCAAAGCATCTTGATACGGTATATCTAACAATCGCTGCTATCTCCATCAAATAATGGCGTAGGTACCATAAAATCCATTGCACAATTCTGATTCAATCTGTAACATTGTTATCTGGTAATTCACAGCAGTGTTCCATCTCGTCGGTTCATAGCTGGAACACACCCGATACCCGAAACAATAGTCTGTAACCTCGAGAACAATGTCAGTGGCGTAACAATCATGTACTATTAAAGATTAAACATTCTAATTAGAGAATCTCAAGGACATCTTAAGACTGAAAGGGAGATTAGAGAGATAGTGTAGATTAGGTAGGGAACCTATAATTTATTGTACAGGTACTTTTATACTACAGGTACAGGTACTTATACGTACTACTTGTAGTATAGCGAGATGGAAGTTTTGGAGGTGAAAAACTCAGTTGGTACTCGAGTTAGTTTCATGTAAAAGTTTGTATGTCTGTTACTGAATCATGCATAAACGCCACAGCGGATTTGGATGAAAATTGACATACAGATAGACCATGTACTTAATGCAAATATGGTTAATATTTTAAAAGGGTAAATGAAGAAGTTCTCCTAGGATGCGATTAAAACCACGCAACCCCTAGTTTATAATATTTTTGAATTCAGCTTCATGATCTTACACAGTTGGAAGTAGAATTGAATGAAGCAGTACATTACTGTTCTTACCTAATTAAATAATATAATGACCAACAAGAATAAACAATGAAACATTAATTTATTAGTACGAGTACTTTATCATGCTGGAGCTAAATACGGGCTGCCGGCATACGATTAAATTTAAATTTAATTATGTGAACAATATTAAAGCAAATATGAAACAATAGTAAACTGTTCATTAATAATACATGGTATTATTCAAGCCTCATTTCATATGAACAGCGTCACCAGTGCTACTCTATGGATTTCTGAGTCATTCATTACAAAAAGCCTTTTGAAAAACATACAAGACACCTATGAAAGAGGTAAAACTCTAATACTTGTTCAACGCATGTCTAATGTCACTCTTACGTCAAGCTGTTTAGCCTAAACAACTGATAAGGTACACCTCGAACATTCTTGAAAGATTATGTTTAGGTACCTCCTGAGACTACCAAAATACGTAGCTTTGGGTTCTAAGCCACGTATCCTACCGCCCGCGCCGGCAAAAACGAGTTGTCAAGCAACGAGCAGCGAGTGCGCAACGACGAAGAACGATTACTCGCTGATATGTACCAAACGCGAGTCTCTCAGCGAGTGTTCTACCCGTCAAACGAATGTCGCTGAGCGAGTGCCTTCTTTGATAGCTCTTGTTACTGCGATTAACGAGTACCTACTCGCCGGCGGTGTGAGCAGTCAGCGATCAACTATTAATATTTACGTATGTCTTTTACTTGGGATCCTGCCGTTTTGCCGAAAAGATTTTGCCCAAATTTCACTACCCAAACAAATTTTAGCAACCTTTTTTTATACCAATGCAATGTTTGGAATGATTTTAGTACGCACATTTTCATTTGGTCAAATTTTTACTTGGCAGAATATTATCAAGGATAATGTCATTTAGGCATTTGGTCTTTAATCAAATGATTTATTACAGCAAACAATCTTTAGATAATAAACGTTTGGTCAAATGATTTGTTAGGTTAGGTTAAAACTGTTACCTACTACGCGCGAGCCGAGCGAGCGAAGCGAGCGGTGCCGCGGCAGCGGCCGGCGAGTGCCAGAAACGACTAGATTATATAGAAAAAAAACAGGCAGGAATTTGCCAAATGTTTAGTATCGTCAGTTTCGGGTAAACTGACGATACTAAACATTTGGCAAATTTTATTTTGCGCCAACTGAAATATTTGACTACATAAAAATTGGTAAAAGTACTATTTGTTAAACAAGTTATTGTTTAAACGTTCACTTGCCAAACATTAGGTTTGCGTTACAATTATTTGTGAAGAGATTTTTTGTTAAGTAATATTTTGGCAAATGAAATTATGCGGAAAATTGTTTGGGAAGTGATAATTTGGCAATTTATTTTCGATGAAACAAGGGAGACCCCTTTTACTTACATGGGACCTGCAATCTTTTGCATTTTGCTGAGCGATGGCCGTTTTGCGTGGATGTGACGCATATTTCCCCCAAAATGATATTTTTTGTGTTTGTGTTCATTCTTTGCGTCTTGTTTAACGGAAATAGACGAATTTTCTTTATTTTCTATTTCTTCCTAAACTTCTAACTACTACCCCTTTACCTACCCAACATTCCTCTTGGGAACTACAAATTAAATGGTCTCGTGAACCCTCTCTTTTTTAATAATTTTCTTGCCGATTTGGTAAATATTTCTCTACATTTTCCGACCAATTTCGATCGAAACCGTAAAAGGTTTTCTCTTGGGACAATAACTAATATACATAGCTTGACAAAAATTCCCTGTTACACCATACATACGCAGGAAAAATTGTATAAACATTTTTGAATTGTTTTTAAATGTATACCTACATGGATTTTGTTAATATAAAATGTTACTTTTCTAAATGGAAATATTTGGACTATATACCTTTATTATTTTTGTTATGAACAATTTGATTGGTCGAGTATGCTACTTTTATAAGTTTATATCCTTATTTACCCCTCGCTTCGTATACTTATTCCGCTTTTTCAATATTTCAGTGCTGATCAATAAGACGAAGCTATTCCCGACTAAAATAAACTCAATGCACTCTAATATCTGTGTCGGACATTTGTGTCAGTATCAAAATAGAAGCCCTAAGTGAATCTTCTTTATATCCGCCTGCATTGGTATACTTAGAGCTATCTCGAACTTCTTGTAGAAGAGGTTTTTTTAATAGTTCAATGTATTTGTTTGTAACAGTAATTTATTTACTCTTTTTTTATTTCGTCATGGTCATAAGCCATTCTACGTTACAGCTAAACGTGGGTAGCAGTTCTGTAAAACCTAAATCCAGCTGAATGTCGTTCAGCTGTTACAAAACGGTAAAACGGAGCTCTTATGTAAAACAACTAGCGGTTTTGTAAAACAGCGGATTCTACAATCCATCTGCCACAAATACATAAGACGGTTATGATCTGTGCAGTTGTACGTATTTGGTAAGACTGGAACTATACCAACCTCGTTGATTTAAGACATATTGGATTTTATTGATGGTGTGGTACCTACCTATTGCTCTGAAACTTGTGTTAAATAAATCTGGAAACATGTATTAGAAAAGTTTTTTTTCTAACAAAGTATAGCCCGACAGTTCACTTTACGTCGAAAATTGACCCGCTGCTAACCGTACTGCCAAAGCAAGTACTACTAAAAATGTGGAACGCTTCACGATTTTGCGTGTCATTCTTGCGCATAGAAGATTAGCATGGCCCCTGCGCAAGGATGACACGCAAAATTCGCAAAATTCGCGTTCCACATTTTTAATACATGTACTTGCTTCGGCAGTACATATTTCTACTGTTTAGGTAGGACAGTGGGGTAATCAGTGAGTGTGATTTACTACATTGAACTATTATTATTATCCTCTCACACGTGCAAGCACATTAAAAGAGCAACGAATGCTTAAAAAACACGAAACAACTTCATAAAGCTGGCCGTAAAAAAATAAGATTCTTGCTTGATATTAAAACCTCATAGAGCATACAAAAAGCTTACATCACTAATAGCCGTATGACTCATGTTTGTTTCAATAGAGACACTTGGGAAACCACAACGAAATTGAACCTATAAGTGGCACTTGACTGGAATATCCTTCACTAAAGACACTTAGGCATGGAACGTAACTCACTGGTGGAAAGCGTACAGTCAAATACCAAGTTTGGCAATCAGATCTTTTGTATTCTGTTCCTGTCTATACCCTAGTAGAATCATTGCGTCAACGTAACGTAACGACTAATGAAAGACGGAGCGCCTTCGAAAAAAGTTAAAATGCTCAACTTATACTTTAAAAGCCCTTTGAGCAAACAATTCCCATAAAATCAAGATTCGATTTTCATCATCATCATTAGTAGCCGGTTCCACCCTGTGCCGACTATAGGAAAGTCTCCTCCCTCTTGTGCCATGCTTCTCTGTTATTTGTTTAATCTCTGTACCGTCAGGGGGGCTACAGTAGCCCCCTGCCAAAAACTGCCCGCACCGTCAAGGGAGCTAGGCTAGCCCCGCCGCAACTTGACGGTTATTTCTATGATATTTAATTAATAATCTGTATTTTTAATGCTCAAAGTTACACAAATGTACGAGAAAGACATATAATATCACTTTGTTAACCTAAAAGTATATTGTGGTGTTACATTTTCAAAACATACATAGTTTGTTACACAGTAACGGAGCGTTTCGTTTTTGTCAGAAGTTTCAACCGTGTAATTAATTAAAAACAATACCACATCCAACTGAACGTTTTCCTAAACAATATTATTATGCAGCTGCTAGTAAATCGTGGTTTTAGATATTATCGATTCCATTGTTATTGATTGTTAAAAGCGTAATAGACAACTTTATCGTAAGGTTGATCGTAATTATTTGCAATTAATCGTGTAGTAAAAACTAATGTTTCCGTTTAAGCCAACGAAAAACAAAAATATTGTAAGATGCAATTAGCAAATGATACTAATTTGACGTATCCCACTAGGATAAAAACCATATAATTTATCGTACCAGTCCGTACGTAAACTCCTACTTACTTAAACATAAGCTTCCCAAAACATCAGCCATGACTGGTCATGATAGCGCAAAAACAAGTACAAATCATTTATATTTAAAAAGGACCTTACCACGCCACGCTTGAAAGATGGGTGAGTGATCACAATAAATTGTTGTAAGCATACAGAATCACCATAAACTTATAAAAAGCACTTTATCTATATGGTGTGGGTGATGTTCTTCAGAAAGTAGTTCCTGCCTGGGTTCATGGGAAGAAGGCGTGAGCTTGAAAATCTTTAAAAGAAAAAATTAACTACAGTAAGTAGGAAAAAAAAAGCTCTCCCAAGAGCCAATTCTCCAGACCAATATTAACCCGGATTTTTATGCCTGTAATATTTTAGGTAATTTCTTAGGTAGTTTAATTTCAAGTAAATTACACATGTAGTTCCGTGGTTTTATTGTAATATACTGTTATAGTTACTTGGTTTTATATAATTAAGAGGAACGAGTATCGTGAATTCTGAACGAACTCATTTTCTCCTGAATTCAGCGCTCATGTGCGGTATAGGACGTGTTGGTTAATTTATCTCAGACACGAAATAATATATTACGGTTTTCTGGATTTTTTTAGTTTGTATGTAACACATTACAGTAACTACGTACCTAGCTACTTGTAGACAAGTAGCTAGGTACGTAGTTACTGTAATGTTATGTGTTTGTTGTATATTCAATATTGTATAAGAAAGTGAAAATGAAGTAGATACCTTTGATTTAAGAATGATACCTATTACCTACCCATATGGCATCGTATTTTTATACAATGCCATCAAATCATGAGTAATGTTACTCAAATTCTTGGTTAGAATGTTGAGAAGAACATTTTTGTGAGAAACGTTATAATAAAAGACGATCTATGTTCTGCTATTGTACCCGAAAACAGCTTTTTGTGTTGATTTCGCGGCGTTTTTGTTATTGGTATTCAGCTGTCAACGAATAAATGGTGTTAGCATGTCAGTCAGTGTCAACATGACTCCTCATTTTATGGCATCAGCAATTAGGCATGCACTTAGTTGAGCTCTATAAAAAGTTCGAGCAATTTATATTGTATGATCAATAAACAATAATAGCCGATCGAAGCTGTTTACAGTCGATGTCAAGTATTCAGATACAATAACATACATTGATTTATTGACGGCGATTGTATGCAAATGTTCAGACTTGCATCTAATGTTCTAGCGATGTGATTCGAATTAATTCATACATTAAAATAGAATTCGCAATAAGCTTATCGGGAATTTATTGTAATCACAATCATGTCAGTGACTGGGGATAACAAATGGTAAATAATATTTACTTCTAAAGAAGGTATGCGTTCACTGTCTGTTTCCTCGTGGTTTTGCTAAGAAACGGTAACCAAAGAGATGAATTTAAGGATATAGTGACCATCAAAGCTTCACAAAAAATATCCAAAATCTCGTCAAGGTCCAAGAAACGGTTTAAAAAAAAAACAAATGCATGCAGTCATGTCTTAAGTCGTTACGTGTCGTCAGAATCCCGAAAGTCTGACAACCAGTCTTACTAAGGGATATCGTATTACCCAGTTTCTTGGTTGTGGAGGTCAGATAGGCAATCGCTTCATGTAAAATACAGGTAATCAGCTGTATCCGGTTAGACTAGAAGCCGACCCCAACATAGCTGGGAAAAGGCTAGGCATAAGAAGCATGCAGTGAGTTCTTGCCTGTAATCAGGATACATTCACAATCTGTCGTAAAACTAAATAAGATTTGTTCGTTATGAAAAACATTAAACTTAACTCATTCCGAAAACAAAAAGAAAATGAAACAGATGTGCTGAAAAATCAAAACTGGAAGCGAAGCGGTGAAATCTGAGATGTCGTCAGTAAGTTAAATTATCTCGGTACTCGCAACGAATTTAAAGGCAAACCAACTCTTGATTTATTAGAGAACTCTCGAGTTTCTTAACAACATTCACAGTTTTCTTAGCAATGGTGGAGACGACTAAATTACAAATAAGACTGTCCGATATATCAGGGGACTCTGTCGTACTAAAGTTAGCCTTTACGTTTCGAGATACTTTTAAATGGGTTTTTGCCTCTTTGCTTTTAAAGTTAGTTAACTACGTTTTCAACACATTTGGATGGATGGATGCAAAGCGCTTTGATACCCGTTTATTTGAGTTTGAGTTTTACCACTTAATATGGCAATCAAATTTTACTAGGTATGACTACCTCGTTGGTCTAATGGTCGCAAGCGCTACAAATGAGCATGAGTTCCTGGGATTCCCGGGTCGGGCAAGTGTTATTGGGTTTTTCCATCTGGAATTGCTTAGTAGCAGCCTGGAGTGTCTGGATTTAAGCCCGGTTGATGGCAAATGGCTCGCCCCCTATTACATAGGACTTAAACATAACTGGCGAACTGTGGGTGTCAGTACACCTCTGCCTAACCCCTCGTTGCAGGCGTGATGTTATGTTATGTAAATTTTTATTGGACATATTTTAAACTACGGAGTATTTTATTTCGTTTGGGCAGGCTTTTTCTATGTGAACTGATAGGTGGTCAAAAAAGCTTTTCCGCAGATCCCGACTATTAACTATTCAACTTTTTCTAACTAAACAATTTCCATAATGACAGTTTTATTTCGTACAGGGAAATATTTAGCGTACTAAATATTTCGACTGTGATAGCCAAACTTATTTATAATGAAAGCTTTTAATGCGCTTCTAAGCAATTAACGCTAATATGTAGCATTGCATTGTTTGTCCTTTGTTGCATTGTTCGTTTTATTGTAAGACATGCGCAAGACTCTAAAGTAGTATGCAAACTTGATTGACTTGCTAGTCAATCAAGCTTGCATACTACTTTAGAGTCTAATATAAGAGAGAAATAATATTGCATATTCAATGGTATTACCTGCTGGTAATACCATTGAATATGCAATATTATTTCTAGAATCTTATATAGGTGCCTCACAAATTCCTCATCTCTGACATAATATCACCTTCACCGTTGAATGACTTCTAAACTATACGGAGAATTCGATTGTAGTAAGAGGGATATACATAACTATGGAAATACAATCGCAAAGTTTATACGGTCATGTAAAATAATGGTAACTATCCACATTTATGGGTAAGAAAACCTTAATAAGAAACCGTTTCGAGAATTGTTAAATTTTATTGAATAAGGACTATGTAGCTCGGTTTTGCAAGCTTCCCGTAGTCGATGGTTTTTCGTATGAAAAGTACTCTTATTTCCTGTTCTGTATTTCCAGTTATTTTCCTATGAATCCTAATCCTAATTATATTAGAAAAAGAAACCGTTTCGAGAATTGTTAAATTTTATTGAATAAGGACTATGTAGCTCGGTTTTGCGAGCTTCCCGTAGTCGATGATTTTTCGTATGAAAAGTACTCTTATTTCCTGTTCTGTATTTCCAGTTATTTTCCTAAGAATCCTAATCCTAACTATATTAGAAATCCGAAAATGAGATTGTTTGTTACGCTTTAACACTAAAACGGCTGAACGGATTTAGATGAAATTAGGCACATGGGTAGACCATGACCGGGGCGCAGCTCGTTAAATTATAATGAGTTTGGCAGTCGGTAAGACGTAAGGTACCTAACTCAGACAGCTAGACTTACTATATGACAGTGTCCTCAGACCACAATCTGACATAGGTAATGTTGAATTAAATAACAGCGAAGATACAAAATCGTACCGCGTTCACAAAAGAGTTCAGTCCTAATAACAAATTACAATTTCGCTTCAAAAATACTTCAAATACTCTGTAATTTTTATTTCTGTCGCCAAAAGTTTCAATTCACTATGTAATGTAACGTAGGTATTTGTTTAAACGTAATTTCAACGTTTGCAATTAAACCTTTCCCGAAGTTATCTTGTAACTGAGGCACCATGCATTTGACGTCACATTTACAAACTTTTCTCATAAAATATAACTGCGCGAGTGCGACGTTGACGTCAAACGAATCACATATTTATATCATTGGAAAAGCGAGCAAAACCACCGCAGCGTGTAGTTTAGTAAATAAATAACATTTGCATGCAAACAGCAGTTCAGAGTATGATGTGACCGACAATATTTTATCTCGATCGCCAATATACAAAACCTTTTGTTTGGTCCATGAATTATATTAAACCGACTGCGTCAAGCTGAAAAGAATTCAGATTTGCCGACAAACCAGTGCGGTCAGAATTTAAATGCAAAGCGACGTCGATTTGTTGACAGCCGCCACGGCGTCCAACAATTTTATGGATTAAATTTTAGTTTTCTTTTTTTCCACAAACCAAATAGACTGCACTTTTTAAATGGTGCGAGTTAATAAAAAACCCGCCACGAGTCGACAGTTTGACATTTATTTTTAACTATCTGCGCCCCACGGTATTACCCGCGTAAAGTCTCGATCCCGTAGGAATATCGGGATAAAAAGTATCCTATATCCTAATCCAGGTCATGGTCTACTCACGTGGTAAATTTCATCTAAATCCGTTCAGCCGTTTTAGAGTGAAAGCGTAACAAACAAACAAACTCACATTCGATTTTATAATATTTTTTAGGATTCTATAAATGGATATCCATTTATCGCTATAATATTCACGTTCAAAACCAAAACAAAACAGGTTTTATAGAAAATTCTTCCGACAAAGGTTTAAACCACCAAGGAATTCTCAATTAACTGTGCAGCAAAAAGTAATCCCATCTTAAGGAAACAGCTGAGCAGTCTGAGGTGAAACAACGAACGAAGATCATAAGACCGAAGATAATAAAGGAAATGAGAGAACCGCAGACGCTGCAACCGTTATTGTTCTGCGCTCAAACAAAATCGCTTTGATTTCCTTAATTCCAATCGCTTATTGAAACGCCACAAATTAAATTCCTGTAACTGCCTTTTAATTCTCTGTTACAAAATGTACTTTTTGTTTTGCAGTTTTAAGCTGGACATACATAAGTTGGTTTCAGTCTACGGTGGTAAAGGCTTCAGTTTTTCTTATGTTTCTTTCCCATCGATAGGTATTCAGATGAAAATAATATATCTGCCTAGCCTTTTCCCAACTATATTGGGGTCGGCCTCCAGTCTAACCGGATGCAGCTGAATACCAGTATTTTACAGCACAAATAAATACATCAATCAAAATATATATTTTTGAAACACTATCAACAGAACATCTTTTATTAACCCCCGACGGAAAAAGAGGGGTGTTATAAGTTTAACGTGTGTATCTGTGTGTCTGTCTGCGCCATCGTAGCTGCCAAACGGCTGAACCGATTTTGATTTTTTTGGTTTTGTTTGAAAGGTGACTTAATCGAGAGTGTTCTTAGCTATGATCCGAGAAAATCGGTTCAGCCGTTTGAAAATTATCAGCTCTTTTCTAGTTGATGAATGGATGTGAGCATCTTCCACAGGTCTAATCGATTGGAAATATAGAATTCTCTTATTTCAATGATATGAAAAGAATATATGTAGTAATCTTGAGCTGATGCTGCAGCATCACCTGGAATTTGCAGGATACCCAACTCCCTCACGAACTTACAGCAGAGGTTTCGTGTTTGGACTCATTGGAAAGGTCTCAACAAATCGGTTACAGATAGATGGTGATCAAAGTCTGATGATGGAGTAGGAAAGATAAATTAGAGTAAATTAGTAGGTAACAAGCTTCACTGTGGCAAAAAACGTACAGCTACGCAGATTTCGGCGAGCTGCGTGTTGATCGTAGCGTTTCTACTAGTAATATAATATAAAATTTAAAAAGCTGGAAATAAAAATTAAATTATAAATTTAAAAAACCCCCGACAAAAACAAAGCGACAGCCGTCCCCCGACACGACGACGGTTGGATCAAAATATTACCTACAACTTTTATGATATTATTTTTTTACTTTTTAGTCGCTTTGTTTTTGTCGGGGGTTTTTTAAATTTATAATTTTAACATTCTTAGTTTACAGATCTTACAAGAGACAAAGTTCCTCCTTCCTATATGGCTTAAATAAAATAAAAAATCTTTAAAAACCAATAATTTATTTTATACCTAACCGTTGATTCAAACAGAAAACCTAATAATAATGGCATTTCAACGTTGCACTAGAGCGAACCAACAGCTTTATTCTGCACGTTTTTTCGTGGCGGAATTAATTAAGATTATATCCTATTGACCTTGATCATTACTAAGCATTACTTGCTTCGCTAACAAGCAGATATCTCCTGTTTTGTCCGGATATTAACTTGGGAGCCATTTTTAATTGTTCATTTCCTTTGACAAATGATGCTAATGACCAGGCATGTTTAAAATTAGGTTTCTACAAACGGATGCTACAATCAGAGTAACCAAACGCTTGTGAATAATTGGACATTCACTTCTACGACACAGTCCAAATTACAAAATAAATTATAAAGGGTAAGCATATTATATATTATTTTTTAAGTCAATAAATCTGCCTAGCCTTTTCCCAGCTATATTGGGGTCGGCTTCCAGTCTAACCGGATGCAGCTGAATACCAGTATTTTACATGGAGTGACTGCCTATCTGACCTCCACAACCCAGTAACTTTCGGGCTTCTGACGACCCGCAACGACTGTCAAAGATCCACGAATGACAGCCGGGACTTAACGTGCTTTCCGAGGCACGAAGGAGTCTCGATATGTAAAGATGGTCACCCATCCACGGACCAACCCCAGCAAGCGTAGCTTAATCTGACGGATCGACCTGTGCGGCTGTTATTACTTAGCCACGAGCTCCTCACCATATATTATTTTTTAAGTATCACATATTAATTTAAGTTAGTAAGTAGTTGTATTACATTTTATATAGACAAAAAAATTAAGTAATAAAAACTAAAACCCAACTACGACTTAAAAGGTATAAACAAGACCCCACAGACATACAAATTAAAAATCCGGAGTCACACGTGTTGGGGCATAAATCGAACAGATTACGTGTGACTCCGGATTTTTAATTTGTCTGTCTGTGGGGTCTCGTTTATACCTTTTAAGTCGTAGTTGGGTTTTAGTTTTTATTACTTGATTTTTTTTTTAATTCTTTTGGGGTTATAATATATATATTTTTGAAATGTGCTCATTAAGCCCTTTCATTTGATACCTAACATGGTACGATTAAACCATTCTTTTTTTAAGTTCCTCACTTTATGTTCTCTAGGGGGCGCCATTTTTAATTTAATGTGACTTCACATAGCCTATAACCAGCGGACAATCACGACGCTTCTAACGATACCTCATTTGTCAAATTGTGATAAGTGGTTTGGAAGATAGGAGGGAACAGATGAACATACATACATACATACATACATACATACCGGTCAAAATCATAACCCTCCTTTTTTCTTCGCCGTAGTCGGGTAAAAATTGTATAGAACTGATAATAAAAGCAACTCGTTTCATAAAAAAAAGGCTAAGCTGAAGCCATTATGCCTACTGACATACAATTCACCTGTATAACATGACGCTTGTAATCCCCGAAGGGTTAGCAGAGGTGTATATAGTGTACCCACATGTTGGCAGTTATGTTTCAGTCCCATGTTATGGCATGAGGCCATCAACTGGGCACAAATCCAGACTCCGGGCAGCTACTCAGAAATTCCTGATGCAGAGAATAATGATCCCGTTAAAGATATACCGTTTTTTGCAAGAAACGATGGTGACGCACATATAGAAAATTCGCTCTACATATTTTGAACATATTTTACAATTAAATTAGTACTGAAGCAATGCTACGGGAAAAACATTTTACAAACTAACTTTACAGTTATTGCAGTCTGCAGTTTCGAGTAGGTATTCCAAGCGCTAGCCCTCGCAGTTCGACTACAGTGTCAAAGGGCTCTCGATGATCGTTGCAAATATTTATTCGTGAAATCGTGACAAAGTGCAACTGTTGTTTCTGTGCACACGACAGTTTAATTGAATCTGCCACAAATGCAATAAAATTGAAGGCTTTCTACCTGCCGAACAAACTGTAGAGCGTAGGTATCTACCCATAGTGCAACTAGCTTCATAAAAAAATGGATAAAATAAAAAACCAAATGTACGAACCGAATAAATACAATATTTTAGGAAATACTAAAAGTTCTGTTTCTCCAATTACGGAAGCATGACCAGTGCATATCCTAGGAAAAGTCGTGACACGTAATGACGTCACAAACCGGACCAAGAATTTGGTCAAACAAACGCAAAAAATAAATATCCAATATCTACAATCATAATAGTACAGATTTATTATTTATCAGTGAATGGTAGAAATAAAGCAAGGACAAAACTGACATCAAAAAGAAATACGTCTTATTTGAACTGCGGCGAGTAATTGGTTTTGGAATCGACCTCCTGATATTGACAAACCTGTCGTAGCCAATCGGAGGTTTGAGTTATTCGTTTTTTTTTTTAATACTTACAGAGCGGTAATGGAACATTTATCGCGTGAATGCAGTTTTCGATCTTTCTTTCTATTTTCCTCTTTTCTGATGTTAGTTTATTTAATGTCAAATGTAGACAGAAATTTTCTTGACAAACAAATGGCAGAATGTGACAGAGTATTTCTTTTTTACTATTAAGAGAAAAAACATCAGAACGGGTAGGTACCTACTCACTAGGAAGTTCAGTAGTAAAATACATCTAATTCTTCCGATTCTGAAATAATCCATGCAGTTTTTCATCATACTAACAACTGAAAGAAAAGGGCTTATCTAATAAAAACTAATTTCAGTATACTGAAATTAGTTTTTTGTGGGTATACCCACAAGCAATATACATTAATTATTGAAATAGTTGTCTTCAACGGTTCTTCCATCCCTTCACCAGGTAAATGCGGGAATGAGATAGCGAAAATAAAACCTACCCATTTGCATGCATTTGCATACTAACTGCGAAATGGTCTTAATACCTTTTAAGTTAAAACTGAGCTTTTAACCCTCTCTTTTCTATCGTCGTACTTAGCATTTTTATGGCATAGTAAGATAACAAAAATTTCGTATGTTAGGGCCAGTCGAGATCACATACTTACTGCACTAAAGCTGCTTGGCATAAAGCTTTTGGAAAGGAATTACTTCCGTTCCGTACATACTGTAAACGGAACAAATGATTTTGGTTATTTTACCTAAAATAAAAGGACTACTTACCTACTTCGATTTTTGCATACAAATAAAGTAGAAAAGATGAAATTGATACGCGAAATGGCACTGAAAACTTAGGACTGAGGTGTCGTGTGTTGCGATGTCATGCATGATATCAATGTGTGCAAATAAATTCTTGATGGACAAGACCTAATTTCAACTAAACAAAATCCCTACGAAATTTTGCAGCTCCAACTACGACTACCTACGCCTCAATAGAATTTTATTTTGCACAATATTCAATTACGACTTTTTTGGTCGGATGCTTTTTGTAAAATATTTTCATCGAATATTCCAATCACAGCCGTTATATAAATAACACTTTGTATCGAATGCCTTTTGGATTTGTTTAACGAAATGAAAATATTTTATGAAAAAAGTTTTTCATACTTATTTCCTATGGACAAAATTATCATTCTCAAACTGCGCAACTGTTTTGCTATTCTCTTTTATGACATCGATCTCCCTTCCTGCATCCAAGACGTTTTTCCAATAAGCTGTTTATGTAGATCTGACGTATAAAGGAACGGCATATCGTCACGTAGTGCTTTCGTCTGGGAATTTTCACTATTTCTATGAACAATTTTATAGCATAATAATATAATAATCATGTTCTTAAATAGACGTTGTCGTTTTTCTTTCGCTGACCCTAACATAGTTGGGAAAAGGCTAGGCAGAAAAAGAGTTACAAAATGTTGTACAACAGAATATAATGTACGATGCAATTTTCTCGCCATTTTCTCCATCCCAGCGCAACCTACAACCTCACCCGAGCAAATATCAATTCAAATCCGACAATTAAGTAAAAAGGTTTCAGTTCCTCTGAGATCAAAACAATCCCCGACTCTATGTTGAGAAATGTCCTATTAACGTTGTCAACATGTTCCTAGAATTGTCATTTACGTACATGTTTCTGTAATTCAAATGATTATCTCGAATCGTGATGATATTCTTAGACTTAAGATCATTATAAAATGTATGTATGCGTACCGAACCGAAGTGGAACCATTGTTGAATTAACAATACCTTATGCAAAAAATCATTACAAATCATTTAATTTTTTGTCGCATTCAATTTTATGTAAAGACATTGTCAACCTTATTACAAATACAACACAATATTAATTTGAAAACTTGTTTTACTCCTTAACTATCCAATAGAAACCCACAACAGTGGTTCAGAATATGTTCCCTCAAAATTAAATGCGTGACATGCCAAAACATTCAAGAAAGTTCATTCCGGCCGGAATGAGCAAGTTTTATTTTGTTGGTAATAGAAAAAATCTGACCATTTCGGCCAAAAACGATTTGCAATCTACGAAATAGGATAACATAATTCAAAGCTTCAAGTAAATCAGATTGCTTTGGGTCGAATAAAGTTCGGACGAGCCACTTTCAGTTGAGGGACGGACGAAGTACATTACTTGTACGAAAATCATCGGCAAAAATATAAACAAAAAAATATCTTACGTATGTTCCAAAAACTGCAGCTCCAATTACGAGTAACAACATTTTCATTAAGAACGTTATCTTGTAAAAGCACTTCGCAACAAAACTTTAATGAAGACTGAAGTCCACTTTTATTAGCTAATTATTTTGTGTACTTTAAAAGTTGTAATGGTCGTTCAGACTCTCGCTACATTCAGTTAAATTCTTCCAGAAAAGATAACGGTCGAGGACTATCAAGTAATAAAAGTTTGGTAAAGAAGGTCGGATTCATTGCTCATAAAACGCATTTACGGCTTCGTATGTAAAGTTTGTATAGCAGTTGCTACATCTAGAAGTATGGGGAATTCCTCCACCCGACCTCTATCGGTGAAGTTGCGATGTAAAACGTTTTTATCAATAAAAAGTTTTAGTTGGAACAAATGACCCGCTCTGGTCCTTGAAGTTGGACTACGAGTTGTGGAAAAGTTGGATGTTCCAGGGTGATATTTTTTTTTTATACCATCTGGGGTTGACACTTTTAAATCGATTAACAAGATTGCGAAAGGGGAAAATGAAGAATGAGTGCAGTGAACGGCCTGATGTTATAATGACCATCAACGTCAAGATTAATACCCGTCCACTGCATAATAATGTGCCTTAAAAAAAACCGAATTAATTACACATAGGCGTGACTTTAATTAAGTGCTATGTACAGCTAGTACACAGGCTTTTCACACATGCTAATGTCCTACTATCAATAACAATAAAGGTTTAAAGTGAATGAATAGTTTCATCACACATTTCACGGAATTGCCTGGTTCAGAAACACTGTAATTTGCAGTCAGAAGTTTGATCACAATAATTGCGCAAACAGAGATAGGTTCGTAATTACCCGACGTACCTTCTACAATGGATCACGACTGGACTTAATCGATGTCCCAATATCGTGACCAGATTGACGAACGAAGATTTACTAGGACCGAAGTAAATTGTATATAATGAACAGGTACAAAAGATACAAATGAAAGGTCCTTACAATGAGGATCCTCTCGAGAATTACGGTCAGATGTTGTCCATAAACCCTACTAATGAGATTTCATATAAAGATCTCGTTACAACTTACGAAGACTATAAAGGCTTTATACTCAGCCCATCAATCCTAAATTGTGTCTACAGTGATTCAGATCTCAAACCACAATGAGATTATCAGGGACCAATCGGTGAACCAAATTCGTCGGAACATCGATCTGAACTGTCCGGAATATCGATCAAATTACCAGTCATCAAAGTCGTAATCATGTATTGTGTAATATGGCATCTTCGTCTCACGCTTCAAGGGCAATTGTTGCAATAACATTTGTGGAGCTATTAAATTTTGTTGTATTCAAATTATTCTCCTGTAAACTTATTATTTCTTTTCTAGTTCGATTTTTAGCCTAAGTTGAATTTAAAAGGTGGCATATATCCGCCTACTTGGGAGAATGATTAGATATTTTGAAAGTATATATATCTTGAGAGATAAATACTTTTCGCTATAATAATTCAGTAATCCTGTAACGAATATGTAGTGATTTTATAGTAATGTGTTTGTTTGTAAATATTATGTTTATTTATAAACATCACAAACATTCTAATTTAGTTATCTTATCAAATATTATTTCACTTCTCTTTATCCAAACAATAGGCTTAACATTATTCGAGGTCCACCCAAGACGAGCATCAGACAAAATGTACCTAAATATTATTTTATATCAAATATTGAAGCAACCACTCACAAGTGAGTCCCTACTACATTATTATAACGACCTCGTCGACAACACAGTAATAATTTGTCATTTCCGCGCTTCGTATCTATTTTCCCTCATTTCCCCTTATATTACATACCGAATTCCACTGATAAAATACTTGCGCGCGCTCATGGTTGGTTACATTACCATCTGTTACGTAGCCCTTGCGAACACATGTGCTACTATGTATGTCTGTATAATTATGTGTTTATAGTGGATGGGACAGCATATTTTGCAGTCGAGATATGGGAAATTGAAAGGAAATTGCTGAAAATGTTCAATATTAGGTAGAGGAAAGGAATTTATAAGACGGATGTAAGTGGAAACAAGGAAATGCCCTAAAATGACTTACAGAGATCCTTCACAAAGGTCAAGTATAGCACTCTCACAATGATAAGGAGAATATGACGCACTCTGTAGTTTCATCTTACCGCCATCTAAGTGTATTACTGTAGCTGTGTTTGTTGCAGCTGCCGTATTTTTACTCGTAGCTAGAGTAAATAGCTACGTAGCTAGAGTAAATAGTACGTAGTATTTATAAGCCATGCAAAAAAGTAGGTAATTCCCACGAAATCAATAAAAATAATCTACCGACCTCTTTTTTGAGAAGTGATGTGGGTTTTATACCAAACAAATCGATGTGGAAATCCCAGCACTATTTCAGGAGAATGTAAACTTTGTGTTCCCGGTATAAATCGTCTAACACGCACCTATCTACTCACATATTTTAGTTCGCACCTCGTTCCTAAGAGATGTGGGCAGTTAGCAGTTATTTTATGAAGGTAAAAGTGCCAACACGGAAAGAGAAGAAAAGGCAGACCAGCAGAACGTTGGCACGACGAGATAGTGTAATTGATTGGCAAATCATAGCTTGTGAAAGCAAAAAAAAAAAAAACCGACTTCCAAAAAAAAGCACTACAACGTGAAAAATATCACCACTGCTCTCAAAACATCGTGAGGAAACCGGCATGTCCTAGAACCAAAAATTCGAAGACATGTGACATCTACCAACCCGCACTGGGCCAGCGTGGTAGATTATAGCCCATTCCCTCTCGAAGAGAGGAGGCCTGTGTCCCAGCAGTGGGAACATTATAACATAATGTTGTTGTTGGTCAGTAAAACTTACTTTCTCTTTAAAATGCCACATATTATATGCAAACGTCGAACTTAAAACGCAGTATATTATTATTTCCAGTGGTTATTGTCGTTTTGTAAGGTACTCCAATATGTAGCAGTAGCGACGCGCGCTTTTCATGACATTTTCCCAATTCTCTGAATATTCCTTTTTTTACTTTAGTTAAACTGAATTCCTGTGACAGGCAGGGACCTGGATATAGCTGTTTTAAAAAAAAAACGGGAACCTCGGATATTGGATTTAACATACATTTTTCAGCAAAATCCGGAATCTGTTAAGAATTCCCGGTTGTACTATAATTCAGAACAGAAAATGCATTTGTACTGATGGAATTTCCAAAAAATGTAGCGCGCCAAACTCAGTTGGCAAAGGACAAAGGATACAAGCACATACTAAATATTACAGAGTATATAAATTGCTCGTAGGTATAGGTACATTATAAAGATGCTACGGTATGAAATATTGCAGTATACTTTATCCAGATACAGTATATGTAGTAAAAAATACAACGTCGTTTTAGATTCCGAAGCTATTTCTTAATTGAACCACTTTTCATTCTTTTTGCAACTCATTATTAAAGGCTCCCATAGACAGGCGCGACGCGTCTGTGGTGGAACAATGTCTATAAACTTTTCACGGAAATTGTTCTACAGGTGTCGTATCGCGCCATTGCGTCGTGCCTGTCTGCGGGAGTCTTTATTTGTCTCACGTCCAATAAATTCTCGAAGGAAATATTAATGATATTGTCAAAACTGTTTACGTTTTCATAATTTCTTAAGTAACTAAGCAGAATTTTAAGTTATGTGTGCTATTTATTTCATCAAGCTTACCAAGATGGACCCAAAATTCTGGAATTCAGTTACCTTTAATTAGGTACCACAATTTGTGTTTCACAAAAGCATTACTGGTACTCGAGTAATGCTTTTGTGAAACACAAATTGTATTAACAATATAACCTACAAAACACAAAGTGTAGAGGTACCTGTAACTCAGAACAGATCGTTCTTTTTCCTAAGATCTGAAACAGGACTATGAGAAATGCACTTGACTGAGTGGTTCTAGCTCAAAATGGATCGCGAAATATCTTTTTTACCCGAGACCACAGAAACCACTATCTGGATTGCCTGTAGTATCAATCCAATTCATCATTCCTGCCCTATCGTAATATATTTGGGTTGGCACGTCTATTACAAGATAAAGATTGTCAAAAAATATCTACTTACAACGGGAAAAGGGTGTAAACAGACCCATCACATAGCTGATATTGACGCATTCTGTACATCTAACAAAGTAACATTGTGAGCAAAAATGTTTGCTATGAAACAATTATTTTATTTTTGCTGTCAAAAATTTCGGATTAGGTACCGCAGCACGCAATGTAACGGACGAAAAACATTGTGCTTTTGGGAGTTGTGGGGGTATCAAAAAAGTAGCCAGAAGGTCCGCAAGTCAGTTTCAGAAAAAAAAAATACAATGACGGGGAGCAAAAGTGACTCTCGGCTACATTAGGCGTCTTTATCCGCGTTTTACTCATAAAATTGTAAAACAAATATTATAAGAATAACGCACAAGGTGTGTTCATGAATGAGTAGTTACTATAACATCGTAAGCTTTTCCGAGTACCTACAGCAGTGACAGTACCTTACTGAGTCATTACAGTACACAATGGTAAGCACGCGGCGTTCAATATGCAAAACAACAGTGATTCAGGTGTCTTCATGACAGAGCCAGGTGTGTCGGCGAGTGTACTGTCATGCACCTTTTGTATTTATGATGTAATTTTATAGCCGAGACACTTTTGATATATTATATGTATCTGTATAATTACACTACTACTACTTTTTCACTTTTACTTTTTCTGTCACTTCTTGTCTTGAACTAATATTTGAATAATAGCAATGAGTATTGTTAAGTTAAAACCGTTTTTCCAAAAACATATCCAGAAAAACTTTATAAGTCTTCAGAAGGTAAATACAATACCAACCTACCACAATAATTGTTTGTTCGGCCGTTACTTCACAAACTAAAAGCACAATGTATTGTGCTTAAGGTTTGGTTTGCGGCTTCAGTTTAATCAAAAGTTTAGAGTAGGTACTTAAAAAAACCAAACAAACGAAAAAAAAATCCAAAACTTTTCTAAAGAAGATCCATTTACGGCTGTCGTAACGGTGGATATCGTAATTAGTGCATCACAAAAAAAAGAGATACCATGCTCGCTCGCAGTAAGCTTAAAAGTGTATGAATTATTTCTTTACTAGCTCCGTCCCGCGGTTTCACCTCGTAAGTCTCGATCCCGTGGGAATATCGGTATACAAAGTATCCTATGTCCTATTCCCGGTCACAGTCTAACCGTGTACCAAATTTCATCCAAATCTGTTTAGCCATTTTAGCGTGAAAGCGTAACAAACAAATAGACAAACTCACTTTCGCCTTTATAATATTAGTTAAGATTAGGATTTCCCAGTTTAGCATTTAACTACTTATTAAAGTGATCTACTGGGATTTTCTGAAACGTGCTGTAAACTGAAAATTGGTCCCAGTACAATCACGTTACGTTCCTATCCATAAAGAACAATAGACGACTGCTAAACGGTTCACGCACCTAAGTCATTGATAATCGCAATGCTGCGTTGTATGAGATGTAACTACCCACGAATATTTGTCACTGTCCATCTCCACAAAAGGGAAAACAATAAAAAAATAAAAGATTATATTCATCTCATTAAAATCCCCAGCACGTATCTCTCCCTAGGTGGCACTCGTTACTATGTGGGAACCCCATACAGAGTTGTTCATTTTGATATTCAATTTACGAGTCACGAACTATAACGGGCAACACAACAAAGGCTGTCCTGTCGTATTTCAGAAGAGGAGTCACGAGGCTTTTACTTTTATAGTTACTTTCAGGTTCACTGAAATGGTCATGCGATCCAGTAGGGTATTTTAAATACCTCTAGAGTCACGGAAAATCGAACTCTTATGAAATTAGCATTTTATATTTATTGGAGTCTGGCTATGATTACAAGACCTTTCGGCCTAGAAGCGGAAACCTGCAGTGCTTATCAAAAACCTTACACATAGTAACTATAAAACTCATAGTTTAAATATTTAAATTCAATTAAAGGCACAGAGCAGTGGTGGCCCAGTGGTAACGGCCGTGACTTTCGAGTTGTAGGTCGTAGGTTCGAACCCTGACAGGTGCTTTACTTTGTGTAAATAATTTCATCACCGCTGCTCTCAAAACGGTGAAGGAAAACATCGTGAGGAAACCGGCATGTCTTAGAACCAAAAATTCTAAGACATGTGACATCTACCAACCCGCACTGAGCCCGCGTGGTGGATTACGGCCCACACCCTCTCACATAGAGGAGGCCTGTGTCCCAGCAGTGGGAACAATATAGGCTGATTATGTATGTAAAGGCACCTATTATGGAGTTATCTCTTAAATGTTCCTCCGTAATTTATAGATTCAGTAAGCTAATTTACGGAAAACTCAATTCGAACATCCACATCTCCGCTTCACTGACTGAAAAATATAGCCACAATCAAGATTGGTAAGACGATAGCTGCCCATTAACGCTCTGTTGACGTATAGAACCAATATTTTCCCAGCTAACGACGTTGCCAACTCTATGGAATTATACTATGGCATAGACGTATACCGCCGTAGAACATTGTAGTTACTGAAATTGTGGGTGTTATTTTCAAATTAAATGTATGTCAGGATTGTAGAAGGTGGGGCTTACAGGGTTTTTATGACTCTTGAAAAATTGTCAAGCGGAATAGGTTACTAAATATATCTACGTCTATTGTATTTTATAATGGATTTCCGCAAAGTCACGCCTGAATCAATTCACTATCATACACCTAACATATTAGGTTAGATGAGCAAAGTTGCGATCTGTCTCATACTTCGTTAGAAGGATCAACGTTTATTATATACGTTTTGATTTAAATAAAATATTCCGAATTAAATATGGAACTGAAAAATAGTTTCTACTACAGAGCTTACAAAACATTACGTGCTACTCGTTCGTATTGGCAAGTAATTAGACTTCTTAATTACTTCCTTCAGAACGTAGACCGCGTCTCCCACGCAACTCAATTTGCACTTGGAAAGCTACGCTCAAAGCTTGGTGAGCTTCCACATTATTATGCTATAATCTATCTTTGTATACGACGAGAATGTTTTACGAGGGTCTCGCCGAATTAAACAAAGGTCCTATATCTACATATAAATGTAGCTATACATGTTAGTGTAAATAAACAAGTCGTATCAGAACGATGGTACGTAGATGTTCCTTGCTACACTTAAGCCTCCACATATTCAGGTAAAACGTTCATGTGCAATCGAATCTCTAAATTCAGTACGTTCACTTATAGAGCCTCTACGAATGCCTATACTGAAAACAGGCATAAGCATAGCATATAATGTTCCCACTGCTGGGACATAGGCAGAGACAGGCTGTCGGTCAGAGGGAGTGCGCCATACGTAATCCTCCACGCGGGCCCAGTGCGGGTTGGCAGATGTCACATGTCTTCGAATTTTTGGTTCTAGGACATGCCGGTTTCTTCACAATGTTTCCTTCACAGTTTTGAGAGCAGTGGTGATGAAATAATTTACACAAAGTAAAGCGCCTGACTGGGTACTCGTAATAAGTCGCGGCCGTTACCATTGAGCCACCACTGCGCTCAAAGCAGGAGGCTGCTTCAATCATTCTGATTTTTTATTCACACCGGCACCATGTCGAATGATCTGTGAGCTATTCCTAAGTAGTGACCAAAGCAAACCAAAGCAATAGCAAGCTTGATTATTTCTGATCGAAAATTATACCTGTTCTTAAGGGGGATGAGCCAAGGTAGCCCGTGAAATTCAAAATTTCTTACGTTTTTTTGCGATTTGCAGGTCAATCTCAGGTTGTATATTGATTAAAATATGATTCGCGACCACAACAAATATGGCTTTACTGAATTATGATCATTAGAATCAGTAATATAACTCCATAAGTTAGAATAATCCTCAAAAATCATGATTTCACGAAATAGTCATTCAATAGGATTATATGAACATAGAGAGTTGTATTGATGATTTTTATGATTATTATTCTATAAATAAATATTTGATACAGCCGCGAATCATATTCAGATCAGCATACAAACTGATACTGACCTGCAAATAGAAAAAGTCGGTTAGAACGTAAGAAAAAAATAATTTCCCGGGCTACCAGCTTTCGCCTTAAAGGCGTAACCACTCTTCTTTTTATTTCCCTCCATAAAATATGTTGTTAATTCTTTATGTATTTAATTCGCGGAGATTACGACACCAAACTCCTAGTTATGTGGTCGCCATAAACAGAATCGTAAACCGTCTGTCACCACTCACCCAAGCCATGACCTTCTCTCGTAATGAAAATGAAAAATCCTAACTATATATAATATTATAAATGCGAAAGTGAGTTTGTTTGTTCGTTACGCTTTCATGCTAAAACTGCTGAACGGATTTGGATGACAATTAGCACATGTGTAGATCATGCCCTGCCATACGATACTTTTTATCCAGATATTATCACTGGATCGAGACTTATGCGGGGGAAACCGCGGGGCGCCGCTAGTATGAAATAAAAACTCGTAAAAAATAAAAATAATCCGAAAAGATTAATTTTCCATTATAGCTACAGGATGTAATGGCATATGAATCTTTGGAATGTTCCCAGAAGTCGTAATAGTGGGTGAAAAATGTCTTACAGGGGTTTATTTTAATGGAATAATCTTATTGTACCTACTAATATTAAAGTCTTCTTGAAAAATATTGAGAAGGGTTCGAAGTTTAAAATAGCATTTTTAATTTGAACATTTCTCAGTAAACATTTTCACTACAGGATTTATTGCACCATAGTTTTTTATCCATTTGAAGGAGCTCGTGGCTAAGTAATAACAGCCGCTCGGGTCGATCCATCAGGTTAAGCTACGCTTGCCGGAGTTGGTCCGTGGATGGGTGACCATTTTCACATATCGAGACTCCTCCATGCCTCGAAAAGCACGTTAAGCCGTTGGTCCCGGCTGTCATTAGTGGAACTTTGACAGTCGTTACGAGTCGTCAGAAGCACGAAAGTCTGACAACCAGTCTTACCAAGGGGTATCGTATTACCCACTTACTGGGTTGTGGAGGTCAGATAGGCAGTCGCTCCATGTAAAATATTGGTATTCAGCTGCATCCGGTTAGACTGGAAGCCGACCCCAACATAGTTTGGAAAAGGCTAGGCAGATTGAAGTTTTTTATCCATTTTTGTTTTAATTCACCACAATTTACTTGATGATAATTGGAAAACACCGGTCAAAATACACTCTCATAACTCTTCTTTTTGCTTCGCCCTAGTCGGGTAAATAGACTGTTATCCTTAGGTACAGTAAGTACAATTTTTTCATGCAGTTGTGTGTTTTGGATTTATTATTTTTCAAATAGTTTTTAATTTATCATTTAAAAAAATTATATTTGTTAAAACTGAAAACGGTTCTCTCCTTGTTAGTTAAAAAAGGGTATCACGTCATATAAATTAGTCGCGCACAAAAGTTAACAAGGGTTAAGACAAGGACACGGTTAACAAATAATAAACAATGATAAATTAGTATGAGGTTGACTCGCTGTGTAATGAAAATTTATGATATATACATATACTACCTTCTCACGGTTTTTCACGACTTGAAAAATCATCGAAATTTCTATAGTCTAAGTAAGTTTAATATTAATGTATTATATACATAAAACTACCAGAATAAATTCTCTAACTGTTGGTGAAAACTGCATCAAAATCCGTTGCGCAGACAGACACGAAAAGCGACTTTAATGTATATAATTTGTGTAGATATAGATGTATGTAACATATACTACTGTGTGTATATACCAAAGTATGTGCAAAACAATAGACGATGAAAAAAAGGCTGTGCAGCATGAAATGGTTAGGCAATCCTTCATGATGACAAATAAGTACAATAAATCCTCTTCGATTATTTCTAGATCGTTATCGATAAAACTCGAGGGTGCTAAATAACTTTATTAAATTGTCAATTCCTAGGAAGGAATCCGAGGACGTAGCAATTAATTTCCATCAGGCACCTAGAAACGACTTGTTTTTAACGCCGAACCGAAATTCTTCGAAAATTTCGACAGATTTGAATGGAATTGCACAGTTTGGGCATTTGTGTTGTAGAACGGAACACCCCAAAACTTTTGTTGAATGAATTTTCATTGCCGTAAAATAAGTTCTTTTATAATTCATTATTATTTACCAACTTCCTTGCGAAGTTTAATCATTATTTTCGTTAATGGTTAACGAAGTTCATTATAACTTCTCTCCACATAGATGGCGCGCGTTGTATTTTGTAAAAAGTTGGATGTTTAAGTAATTTTGTAATTATATCTTAATTATAAATGAAGTACATTTGCGATACCGTTCTTCCTCTTTTGTGCGACATGGACAAGAAAAGCTCACGACCGAAAACTGTAGCAGGGTCTTGGGGAGACCTATGCTGAAGCCATACAAACTCTTATGTGTTTGTATGGCTTACAATAATCACTTTAAAAAAAAAATACAATTTGTAAAATAAGTATAAATTTGTAAAATAAAGGCTATTTGAATTGTCTCATTCGCGGCGCCCTGCTTGCCTAAAGATTGAAATTAAATTTTATAGACTGTAGGTGTGTGTCAGGAATTATTCGCAGTCGAAGCATCTTCGTAATTTCTATCAAATATCGGTAGTAAACTTAGCTAGCATTTAAGGCATCTTTAAATGCTATCTTTACTTTACTTAACCGACCTTGCAAAGCTCCCGGTATCCATCTGTCGCCGTAACAAATTCCATTTCCTGGCTTGCTTGTGCAAACATCGTCATCTACGAGTTGGCATCGACCTCTTTCTTCCTGACATGTTTGCTTTCGAATCGTACACTAACGAAACTATTTCGTCCTCCTGATTGATGCAAATAATTTTGTTATAAGGAGATCATTCACCGTCCATACATTTTTGGGCCAAACAAAAAAAAGCTAAGTATATTCCGAAAGAGTACGTTTTTCTCTTCATTTTGTATTACTACAAGCTATAACTTTAATTATTTTAACTAAAACAAACTGAAATCAGTATTTTGCAAAATCCTATAACAGCGCCGGGAATTGCCCTACAGATTTGGCCTGATAGTGAAAAGTGAAGAGTATCACATTTTCTAACGGATTTTTTTTATTCGGACTTTCATAATTTATCCCATAGTAGCCCCTATTGAATGATCTCCTTTAGATACAACTATGCATACATCCTATTTTTAAATACAACTCAAGGTACTTAGGTTAATTCTACAAACGCATCTAACATTTTCATTTTCATAACCATAGCACAAATTACTGCTGTACGTAATCTATGTAATGTTCTCTCAAAAACGGTTTTTTACCAACATAATTTTACGCAATATTTAGTTGTTCGGTAAACAAACACCAATGTTATAGAAGGAAAAACATAATAAGAAATCTCAAAACAATAGACGGTCTCTTCATAAAATGAAAATACACCAATTAATTAATAAATACTTATTCATCCGCCCTTCAGAGCACAATGCACATGCAGCTCTTCAGCAGACAAGAGGATCTCTGTGAAATAGAATATTATGTTGAAATGCAATACGAAATGAATACAACGCAACACGGTGGCAGGAACACGCTAATCCCCATATGATAGGAATCTACGACTAATTGTCGTCTTACATGCAGGAAACACGTCTTAAATAGTTTATTGGTTAAATATTATAAGCCGTGCTTGATTGTATAAATTAATTTGGATATTAGTTCGCAAATACTTAAGTATGTATTTTGTATATCCAGGCTGCAGACACAAACTCATTTCCTCAAACACCCAGACATGAATCAAGTACAACGTATTTTCCATGCTATTTTCTTATTTTCAATGTCTTATCATGTGGTATTTACATACGGATCCTTGGCTCGCAAAATCCAATTTGATTACCTAAAATACAATTTATTTGCCTAATAAAACAATCACTATATCGAAACATTTAACCCCTTTTATAATCTAGCAAAAATCCTGTAACAAAGACGCGAAAATTAGATCTACAACAGGTGGTTACCAAATGTAACACACAATTCTATTTCAGCTTAGGAGTAGAACACAGACTAACACAGAACAGTGAGCTAATTAGAGAAGATTATTCTACTTAACAAGCACATTAAATTAGGCTGTGGCAATGTATTTTACTCGGGTATATTCGGAGGGATTTCAAAGATTCAATTTCGCATTCGGATTCGTATCACAAAATGCCTAAGCTGCCTTTCCTTACTTTGGCGTGGGAACCGTATTGAACCTTTTTGGCGGCCTATTCTATCGTATTGTGAAGCTGAAAGGTATGTGAAGAAAGCTGTTTCGTTTGATAAGGAGGATGATTCTTGTTAAATTGTCTTTTATGTTTGTTAAACTGGCGTTTGCGTTTGAATCAGTTAGAAGGTTGGTATAATTAATTGATTTATTTTGTGATAAGCTAAATAAAAAAATAAAAAATCTTACTGTATCAGATTGGTGTTATTGATTTATTTTGTGATAAGTAAATTTTTTTTTTTTATTTCACCATAATTTGAATACCAGTTGATTTAAAAAAAAAATGTAAATACAAGTTATAGTTATCGTATACCTACAAGCTGTGCTGTACATTTCAACGCCGCAACAAAAATAAATACAAATACATTTTTATAGAACAAAATTCGTGAATATACTCGTATACGAGTAGCACAGCCCACCTGAAACACCATTCAACCGAAACAGAATTTCCAAATAAAAATCGGATACTTTTTATTTGCACCATAAAACGTGACGTATGGTAGGGAAGGTTCATTTTACAAACACATCGTTATTGGAAAGGTCAATTGCTTCGATAAATTGGGTATATGATTGGTAAACATGCTTTTTTATACCTCTCGGATGTGATGGGGCTTGGATCCGCACTAAAATAAATCATTTGAACAATGTCAATTATACATTTTCAATGGCTACATGAAGAACATAAGGGAGCAAGGAGAAAATCAATGATTGTTATAGCAAGAAAATATAATATTCTCCGATCGAACTTGGCTTGACACACTGCCGTGGTCTAAATATTATGGTCTATTTTGTACTGTAAGTGTACAAAATCGCCGTCGTCCTTCCTTCTAATTAAGTAGTATTTGTGTTTTTATATTATAAGTAGCATAGTGCAGCGGCCTGAGAGATATTTCTCGACTCCATGTGAAGCCAAGTCAGAGGCCCATGGGTGGCAAAAAAACTCTGACACCAGGTTAGTCACTAACCACTAGCAAACGAAAAAGAAGAAGAAGCATAGTTTACGATTAAAGATTTTCATTAATAAAACCATGATTTCCCGACCATAATTGTAGCCACTCCATCACTATCAGTTCATCCAATCATTCATACACCCACAAATTAGTTATTCACTTCCAAATCAATGGAACTAATTTCAATCACATCATAAGCAACGTTAGGTCAGATAGATTCACGGCTATGTACTGCATACTATTGTACCTATGAATGTATGTATTGTGCCTTTAGCCACAATTCGGTTACGGATCATAAATCATCGGTATCAGTGACATGTTTGAGTACTGACTAATATCTATTGTATTCGATATAGGTAACTTATAATGGATATCTGAAATTGCTCAACAAAGTTGTTCAGATTTCCTGTAAGTGTTAGGTTAGGTTATCGAATGTGTTGTGGAAGATTCTTACGTTCCCGCGACCCCCGGCGTAAGGGTGAGTCGGAACACCGGGGTTTTTAGTCAGTTAGAGTCTGACAGACCCCTCCGTCCGCCCCAGGGCGGAGGACATCCATGAGGATTTTCCAACCAGGAAAAAAAAAAGGTTATCGAATGTATACCTACTAAATAAGTCTTTGAATGTAGGATACATTCGAAGACTTACTTCCCTAAGTAAGTTCGACGAAAGGTAGATATTAAATCCAAATAGATTTTTTTATCTACTAACAACCTCCTGGATCATGTAGGCTACCGGCCGGACCGCGCGCGTATCCAAAAACACCGAAGGTAATTAAAATGTCCTTGAAGCCTTGAAGCCTTTGTTTTTTTTATTTTTTGCCTCTCCTCAATCCTGAATGTGTCCTTTTGCAATTCGTATACGTAGAAGAAGGATCTTCTCTCTAATTCGTTTAGAAGGCGCTAATACGATTCTCCCAAACGTTTTCACTAAGCAGCATCTAAATGAATGCCTAAATAAAAGGGCGCGGTTGAGTTTTAACACTCAGCTAAGCGCCGAAGGTTGAAATTCTAACTTCGCACTGGAACAATGCTAAAAGGATACCACATAGGATTAAAATATCTATACATCCTCGTAACAATAACATTTAAACTTTGTTGTAACCTTGCAGGAGTATTAGCCACATAGGTAGGTACTGAAAGTGTTTATTACACTTTTATGAGCACTAACCCCGGACTTGTGTTACTAGACGTTAGATAGTAAGGTCAATACCTAAATGTGAAGGTACTAAACTATAATCGTAAAGTTTATATTCAGTTTATGTAATTCCTTTGTTATAAGTAGGTAATCTTCCTAAGAAAGAGAAAAAAAATGCTCAAAGATATCATGTTAAGACACAATTTGTTGTACCTACTAAATTCACCAATCATTAGCGCTGCAACGTTTTTGAAGCTAATTAAAAACTTTTTTTAAGGGTGGGAAATCATCGAATGACTTCTCCCGCTCTGGGTGGAGCGGTAGGGCGTGTCAGACTTTTACTGACTAAAACCCACCTGTGTTCCTTCAGTTGCCTGTTGCCAAGGGTCCCGGTATCCCTTTCGGACTTTCCCGCAACCCTGGCAGGCATCTGTCCTAGCGGACCCCGCCAATTGTGCTGATATCTCTTGGAGGCGCGCGTGCAACACAACGCTCCGTCAATCCGGGCCTGGTCCTAATCGGATGGTGAGCTACCCATTGCTCACCGTCCGCAAGCCCGCGCCTACGGTAGCCGGGAAACTTTAACCCCTGACAAACTACTTGGCATCAGAAAATTCAAGGTGTTAAAAATAGTCGATTTTGCTTTGATTATAATACCTACCTATTGGAATACTTGTATTGCTTTCAAATCTGAGCGTAACTTAAACTGGAGCCATTCCAATTCAGCGAGTATTTTAAAGTGCCATTTACTTTGGATGGGTTTTGGCCAGTTTTGGCCAAATTGGAAAATGTTCACTTTTCGAAAATGTTTTTCCGGTATAAGGAATTTAATATTCTTCAGACTATGCCTGTTTTGCTTTATAAACAGGCTTAGCTTTGCATCATGTTCTAATATTAACTTAATCAAGAATCTAGTCACGTTTGAAAAACAAAACTAATTTGCCAACTTGCTAATACAAACGCCTATGAGTAACTTAAAGAGTCGCCAGCTTATTTTAACTTCCTTGGAGGTGTCAAAGTGAAGCCCGAGTACGGAACTAAAATAGAGAGTTTATGTAATTATCCCCTTGACATAACTGTCTAGAGAATTCTCAACAGTATCCCAGACTAGGAAGGAGTGGAAGCACTTGAACATTATTCTGAATATTTTAATGTTAATAACCCTGCAGGCAAGGGTTACTAATTTCTACTTACTTCAGTTCAGTTTAATTTATTTATGAACACTAATCCGTAGTCTTAAGATCACTAGTTCGTTTATGTGTGTGTTTTAAAAATAATGTTGGTTTTTAATTTGTAGTTATACCTAACTCAAAAGATGAGACGGGAAAAGCTGTTGTCATGTTTACAACAGAGACATGGTTTTTTACTTTTTAATAAACTTCTGAGTAGTCTGCCTTCTTAATGTAATAATGAAATATAGAACAACTCCTGACTCCTAAAAACTGCATAAACTTCTTACAATAAATTGTTTTTCACGTTGTTAGGCGGTTTTTGAGAACTACCCATTCCTGAAAACATTCCTAGATGCATACATGTTTAAGATTTTTAGAAGCATTTTATACATAAATAATTTGATACCCAATGAGCTGTTCCGTAATTTTTCTTTTTTCCTTTGTATACTTGTACATAATTTATATATTTTAGTGTTAAATGTATAATATTATATTATTGAAGATTATGTAGTTTAATATAAAGTTAAGAATCAAGATAAAAGCAAATTAAAATCTGGATCTAAGGACAGTTTGTGTTGTTAGCTTTAAAGTGAATAACAATACATTATAATACCTACTTGTAAGACTTCTCTTACAGAGTTTTCTATAACAATGTAGGCGAAGTTTTTCAATTCCCAGCACCTCAGTGTTACAGAATAGGGTAGCAACCGCAATATTGCTCGTAACTTATACCCGCATGTCATCGATTTCATTTCAGGCAATGGATTTTCCTCCGTATGATAAGTTGTTTTCTTTATTTTAATTGTGATTTTTTCATTCGGTATGATTTCGAACCAATTGATTTAGATTTTTTTTCGTTTGGCTTCTCCGTTTTGGAAAATAACTAAATGAAAACATTGGATTTTCATAATTTTTAGGGTTTTTCCGAAAATCTGAGACAGCCTAGACTATCTATGTCGAAATGAAATGTGGGTGTACTATAGGTGTACTTCTGCCTAAACCTTCGGGGAATACAGGCGTGATGTTATATTACTTTACCTATGAAATTGCCGTTTTGTATGAAAAAATTTAAACGAATTTTTTTCATGTATTTTTATTTGTATTAATCGAAGTAATCACCCATGCAATCAATGCATCTTTGCCAACGCAGTGGCAGTTTATTGATGCCCTTTTTAAAGAAATCAGCTGGATGGGAGGCAACAAATTCTTCAAAGGCATTTTGTACTGCCTTTCGGGTATTGAATTTTTTTCCCGCCAAGAAGTTATCCAAATTCTGGAAAAAGTAGTAGTCTGTAGGCGCAAGGTCTGGTGAGTAGGGCGGATGACGGAGAGCTTCCAACCCCAGTTCTTGCAACTTGGAGACCGTCTGCTGTGCAGTATGAGGTCGCGCGTTGTCGTGCAGGAGCAGCGGAGACGAGCGATTGACCAATGCTGGTTGGAGATGTGCCAGCTTCTCCATCATTGTGTTCAGTTCTTCACAGTACACATCTGCAGTAATGCTCACCCCGTTTGGTAAGAAGCTGTGATGAATCACACCGGCGCTAGACCACCAAACAGTGACCATCACTTTTCTAGGGGTAAGTTTTCGTTTAGAGCACTGTTTAGGTACTGAACCAGGATCCAACAAACTTGCTGAGCGCTTGCGGTTATCAAACAGAATCCATTTTTCATCGCAGGTAACAATGCGGTTCAAAATTCCATCATTTGTGTGTCTGTTGAGCAGTGCAAGGCACGCCTCGACGCGTACTTCGCGCTGGCGATCATTGAGTTCGTGGGGCACCTATTTGTCAAGCTTTTTTACCTTGCCAATTTGATGCAAATGGACCAATATTGTTTTGACGCTAACGACGAAAGCTGCTGCTAATTCAGCCGTAGATTGTGTATCATCAGCTTCCACAATCGCCTTTAATTCGTCATTGTCGACCAAAGTCTTCGGACGACCGCGAGGTTCATTTTTCAGGTCGAAATATCCAGAACGGAAGCGAGCAAACCAATAACAGAAGGCCAATTCTGCTATTTTACGTGCAAATTGAAAATCATGCGACCGGAATGCGATGACATTGTGAATAGATCAAAAAATGGTATTCTGCTAACCTTAATATTCGGTTTATTCACATTCCGATCGCAATATCGTCGCAGTCGAGTCTCACGGCGGTCGAGTATGTTTTCGTTTACGAAAATAAATATATTTTCATGTTGGTTCAATGCACGCAGACGATATTGTGATAATTAGTGATACTTCCATTTTTAGCAACCTTATTTTATGATTTTTTAAATGTATTAATTAGTTTGCTTGGATAAGTACATAGTTTTAGTATTTTCATTTCCCGTTTGTTATTATATATCTTTGAGAATACAAAATCATTAAAATAAATATTCAGATAGAAAGATAATTTGGAACGTATTGAAAACGCGACGCGCAAGCGCGATGGTTTAAGATGTCAAGAAGAGACGTCATTGAATGTCAAACTATAGTATTATATCTTTTTTATTTATTAAATTCTTGGTTTATGAGTGAATTAACTGTAACTCTAAAGCACTATCCCGAGAAGAAAGAGATTTTTTGAATATGGTGCCGAAATAGCCATCAGAAAGTTGTTTAGTTCCTACATAACTATATTATCCATGAGGAAGGTTTTGTATTTGGTCAGAGTGAGGAATATCATCGTATTTCGGAACAGAACCCGAGCATAGCATCCAGGATAGATACCGAGCATAGCATCCAGGATAGATACCTACTGTTGTAGTCGTTCTAGTGCGTTGAGTGAAGAGTTGCAGGGAAAATCATACAGATATAGAAGTGCCGTTATGATAAAAAACTTCCGTACCCTCTACAACAAACACAAGGGTTTGTTGTTAGCATCAATAGCAGATTTTTCGATATCCTGAAGGGAGATGAAGTTTTGCAGCGGATTTAATAATCCTTTACAGATGAAAGTGCCAAGCTACCTGTATGCTATATTGTAAAAAATAATTTATACAAGGTACTAGTTACTGCATACAAATGTAGCAAAATAAATCAAAGTATAGTTTTCATTTGCCTTTTTTATTTCTTTATTATGAACTTTTGCTCATTTTCGCAAGATCAAACGATCGGTCTGTTCCTTTGGTAATAACAAATAATTTACACCCCTTTCGGTACGGAACCCTAAAAAGCATGCAGTTATTTTATTATTATTAATATGGAAATCTTGATGTATCAAAATAGTACAAAAATGAATTACAAACAAACAAAAAAAAATAACAATAGTTGAGGATCGAACTCACAACCTAGGTCATGCAAGGCAGACGTCGAATCGCTTCGACTGTACGATTCTTTGACATGTGATGAAAATAGCCTTTCATATATCTATATGTCATAATTGACTGTGACACTTGCGCAGTGGAAGCGGGCTGGGCCCATAAACCGAAGAAATTATGGACTTTCAGCAGTTTGAACTTTCAGCAGCAGTTTGAACACTATTTATGAACAATCAAATATAGGTTATCAAGTACTTAATATACAAAAGCTAACTTTGAAAAGACACACATGACACATGACACTTTCTTATAGTATGAGAGCCCATGACCAACATTTTTGCCTTGTCGTTTTTCGACCAAAACCCTATAAAATTGATAGATCTGAATCCAAAATCCTGAGGACCATTCACGTCTTATACAAAGTTGGGCAAAAAACACAAAGTGCGAAAAAAAAATGAGGTACCTTGGTCGGAGAACTCCTAATCATGTTTTACCATGGCGCTGAATCTCAAAGACTATTCCTTCAGCTGTTTTCTTCAAGTCTATTCTACGTACAGGTCTTAATTTTTTAAATGTAAAACTAAAACTTTGGGTTTTGGGCCCAAAATAAATGATCTTCTTTCAGAATTTTTCACAATCAATCAAATAAATGATCTCCTTTCAGAATTTTTCACAATCAGAATTTCTCAATCACGTCTGAGCTGACCCAATTTTCTAATATTATGCCAAAAAAAGTACCGATCTATTTCTTTACAATTTGTCTGATTTTCAGAATGTAGTTGAACGATAGATTTTAGATTTACAAATAAAATTAAATAGAAAGAATACTAACGAAGGATTTTGAACGTGTTGAAAAATTTGTCAGGTCACATGTGCCTCACAAAATTTGTATGTAACAACAACTTCAACGAACTAATGATTTTATACGGTTTTGGCCGTAAAGCGATGCGACATGGTTTTGGTCGTGGGCTCTCGTACTAATATGTCAAACGCCAATTACCTTATGAGGCAAACACTTGCTAAGAAGATTCCACAAGGCTGTTTGCGTTCTTACTATTTTACAACATAGCTCCTTGTAAAGCTTGTCAAATCCTGTCTTGTACAATCCCGCAGTAAACTATCGAAGAACAGGAACAAAATAGAATATTCATCTTCCCTCCATAGGAAATAGCGTAATAATGTGTAGCATATACTTACTCAGCAGTGGGCGGAACAAGGCTGCCAGAAATTATGATGAACCTATGTGTTGGTCCGACCTTCATCATCTGCCTAGGCTTTTCCCAACCAAGTTGGGGTCGGCTTCCAGTCTAACCGAATGCAGCATATGGTGTTGGTCCGACCTTAAAGATTATTTTTGCAAGAATCGTACATACCTAATCTATCAAGTAGTATTTATTCAGAAGCTTGGACATACATTCAGACAAAGAGGCTGGAGGAAATGAATGTTATACATTTATACAAATCTATATAAATATGTATTATGTTTGGAACTGTGACCATCTCTCACGAGCATAGTGAAAGAACAAACGTGCCGTGATGCAGTTGCAGGCTAAGTGCTTACCGAATATAAAGTCAGCCCTATAAAAGTGGAGTCACCGTCATCATTTCAGCCGAAAGACGTCCACTGTTAAACATAGGCCTCTCTCAAGCGTCGCCACATCGACGGACCCTGTGCTTCACAGAAGTGGAGTGACTGTAGAAAAATAAAATGACTACCTACTGAAGTGAATATTTATTATTAAATAGGCAGGTAACTATTTATACAAACAAAAAAATATTACGCAAAACAACATAAGTAACACTGTGTATTAGGGCGCTTTTAAACAGTTTTTTTATCAGACGTGGACCGTCCTTTTCGCTCTTATCTAGGTCGAACAATGGCAATCAGAACGACCGTCCTGCTCATTTTTCCGGCCATGTGTCGTCCGCGTGATTCCTCCAAATAGTAAGTAATAGTGTGACAACCCCGTGCCTAGGAAAGCACGTACAGCCGTTGGTACTAATCTCTTCCCGGTTACGTCTTATTGCCGACCCATCGGACTATGAGAGTGAGGGAAGAGGTTGTGTACATTGTTGTGTGTGCGCACAGCCTCGTTTTCTATAGTATCTCCTGTATACTTGGCTATCTCCGTTTAAAGTGGCCGCCATGACCGCAAATAGGTCGGGACTTCGTATCTCATCTAAATGTATGGAATCTAAAAAGGAGAAATAAAAGGTATACTAAAAAGTGAATAGACAAACAAATTTTACTTATTCATTTCGCATAGATTTTAAAATAACGGTTACACTTCCAGCCTTTCACTCGATGTCAGAGTGCCCCAAGAAAGCTGACACACCGAAATGTGCTACTTGCTCACGCTTTAAAAAGCCCAATAACCATAAAACGGGAGACGCTGATTGCCCTGCTAGAAAAATAGCAGAGTACAGGTACATCAACTCTACCGACTACGAGGGCGCCTAGAGCGTCATTATCAAGGCCAGAATTCCGTGTTTAATGCTGACTCAACAAAACACTGCACTGCCCTACATATCCTCGATTTTGTTGATGTCTAAGCACATTAGTCGTCCGCAGTAAAAATCGAACAAAATCTTAGTCTCGAACGTGATTTAATTTTTGTGCAACATTTACTTTAGCCCACTTACAAATTCTGCTGACGGAAAATAATAATTATGTGTTTAAATAGGTTATAAAGTGCAAGAAACTATTTTACGCAAACTAAATAAGAAATTACGTATTTAAGACTTTTTATTGTTCTTTTTATTTTTAAGGTAAATAGTATATAAGTAAACTAGGTATATAAGAATAAATCAGATAATTAAATTTTGTCATTATTTCAAGACTTCTAATGTTAAATATTGTTAAGAATGTTATTGTCCTTATAATTACCATAAGTTTGAACTCATGCCGCCTGTGATACAGGTTTATCCTAGTACAGGCATCTAACTTTATGATACCTTTGTAAATTATTTCTAAGATTTTATGTTAATACTTTACCAATTTTATACTTAATAAAATATATTCTATTCTATTCTATATTCTATTCTTTCTCCACAGCTTTGAACCTGAAGGAATAGAGTTTCGACCCACAATGAAAGTGTGGAAAAAGTAGATGCGGTGATGAAGATGGTTAGAATATAGCTGCCTTGTTGCATATCAATCGATAATATCCCTATTAATATATCCATACTAATATTATAAATTCGAAAGTCTGCACGTTGTGCGAGGAATGAAAATAACTCCCACTGGCGAACCCACTCGTTATGTATTATTTCACACAAACACAAAAGTATTTACAACACTGTTCCTGTATAAGTTTTTATTTCATGAATATTGGATTTCAAGATGATTTCAAGGACAAAATGAAAATAAAATGAGAAATTGAAACTGCAGAAGCTAAAATTTTTCGTGACAGTTCAGTCAACAAATAATCTCATGTTTACGTCAGTTTTGACGGTTGCTTAGGTACGGGAATACCAATTTTATTTCATTCGCAACTCGACAATTTAGCAGAATACCGTTTCAGTACATTTCTTATTTTCATTCAATTCGCAATATCATCGCACCAAACGCCACCTTTGACTTAGTTTTTTGGTTTAGCAGAATACCTTTTTTGACGTTTTGGAACTTTTGCGGCACTGCGACTTGAATTTGAACGTTTTTTAAGCACGAGAATTGGCCTTCAGGTGGTGTGTTGGTTTTTAGTGTTAGCGCCGTAAACGTCGTTGATGTTGCGTGCCGCTTGTGCCGCGTTGCTGCCACGACGGTACTCATATTCCATAATTACTCGATTGAAATGCGATGAAAATGTAACACTAATCATTAAACAAATGACTTCTTTTGAAAAAAGAATTCCATGTTTTTTAAATAAAATTAATTTGAAATTAGAATTCTTAGCCAAGCAAAAATTATTTTGATTTGAAATGGCCAGTACTGCAGAACGGCAATTTCATAGGTAAAGACCTATTATTTATATTATCTATGTTAAAATGCCGATTAGTTTTTATAATATTTGCGTTCAACTCAAGATAACGTATGATTTTACCAGTAGGTATTCATCTAATCTTTTGATCTGAGCTACAACAGTAAAATGACGCAGTCTTGCACTTCGGGTATTCCGCATATGATCTCATTAGGCTATTTATTCTTAGTCAGCTAAGCTGAACATGACCTGTTGACTTGACTTATGGTAATAAGTCTTACTCTGTAGGGAATTACTCGATGATCTTACTAAGAACACGGAGATATAATATACTATAGTGCAAAGCTTAGTAAGGCTTATAGCAACGATGACGAAATAGAAGTCAAGGAAAACTCGTCAGCATGCACTGAAATCATTGCTTGAATCATCATAATGATGACTGACGTTTCTTATAAAACCCACCAATTTCCCAACATAAAAAACGTTAGAAAACGTTGATAATCATGTTAAATTAAGCTATTTTACAACTACAACAAGAACACATCACACACACACCCACACATCTAATACAGCGTGATGTTATGTTATGTAACAAGAACATATCTGTCGAACTGATAATCAAGAGAAATACGTTCAGTCATACCTAATTACGTTTAGATGGATCGAGTTTATCAACTTAACAAAAAATCTGAATTGCATAAAACTGGCCAAAGGCGTACTAAAGCTCAAAACTTAATGGACTAGTATGTTTGGTTTGGCTAATCCAATCATACTTACTAGTCTAATATAGTCCACATATGCTCTAGAATAAAGCTGGCCAGTTGGGTTTATTCAGCGTTCATTCATTCGGCTTTTGTTTCCCGGTGTTCGCTCGAACCGCTCACTCGCAGCAACTGAGTGCACATGCATGTTTCAAATTCGACATGCGACCACTATTGAGCTAAAGATTTTACGAAACATAGATCACAGCTATCTGTTCAGTATAAACTTTGACACGTTTATCACTTTTATGCCACCAAGCGCCGTCTCAGAGATTATTTATTTTGTTAATTCTACAGAATTTTTCATGACACTTTTGTGTCTTTTGTCGTAGCTTCAACGCCTTCAAAAGTTAGCAAGTCTTCGCTCTTGAAACTTTGGTGTTTTGTTTTTATTAATGTGAACGTTTTTCTTTGTTCCAGCGAGTACGAATTTAGTGGGCAAGTTTACGCAGAGTGTCCGTCGTATCGTTCAAGATGTCAAGGATGAAGGCACTTCCAGTAAGTACTTACTCGACATTTATTTATTATCTGTAGAAGCTTTATGATTGATATGAATCAATTTACTGCTATTGTGAAATCATAATTGCAATCATTGTATCTCAGAGCCAAAAAAGGGAACATTCATTCAAAAGCACTTTAATCTATCTAGCTTGTGTTGTTACGAAACAAATCTATATTCAAGGTAATCACCAATGACGTATATCACTCATCCAATTGCAAGACTTTGTCGAACAGCAAAGGTTTATTCTTTTTTTAAATCTATCAATGATTTAAAAATACCACCTATCCTTGTCATTCCAATGCCAAGGAAGCAAGAGGGAAGTAGACTAACACCATCAAAGCTTATGAATATGGAAGGTAGGTAGTCCTGCGAAGCTCGGAAGCAAAGGTGGGTAGGAGAAGATTAGTCTCGGAGACGAGCGGAATGTTAAGAGGCTGGCTGGCCAACCCGGTCATTGATTTGTGTAGCCAGTATCCCAACCTTCGAGGACTTGCCCATTTGTTATGGCTGCCAATTTTTCATTTGTTTCACGTTCGATGGGTACAAATAAAATATCCGACCGAGTGTTATAATGTAAATAGTTGGAATAGTGAATACAAATTAGTTTGTAATTAGTTTAGGTATTCATAAAATGAATTAATGCATTCCATAAAATATTAAAACGTTTTAGTGGACGCAACAAAATTCTATTACTCGGCACCGAATAACAAAACAACAATGTAATACGGTATTGGTTATATTAATGGAACAACAAACTATTATTGTAAACGTCATTCGCAGATTAGTTAAATATTAATCTCTTCAAACATGTTTGCAATTAATTCATTTATGATAACTGTACAAATATTTATTTATAGCATCACGCGACATTTGGACATTGCATGCAAATGTGAATAACAATACAAATGAGGATCATATTAATGTGGATTACGATAAAATAGGTTTCAGGTTTTGTTAAAAAAAATCGTAAGTATATGAATTTGTTGAGATAATAATTATACAAAGTTGAACACGATTCTCGGATTCAGAAGGCTTTACATTATGGCGTCATTCAAAAGTTAAGGAATTTCCACCAAAATTTTCTTTGAAATCGTGTTTATATCGCTCATTAAATCTAAGAGCCCATTTCACTGAATTTTGGCAGCAACGGTGATTATGAAAGCTGCCTGTTAGTTTCTCGCTTTTCCTAATTCCACTGGTTTATTAATGTTAAGTGCTAGCCTTGCACTTCACTCCACTCCAACAATCATAATTAGAGTAACAAGATCAGCTCCTACTCACAGCAATTAGGTTCAAATACTTAACGTTGGAACACCGAAGGCTGATACTATTTCAATGAAAACATTAAAGAATTTGCAAATTACACCTGCCTGCTGGGTTATTTATTTCTCATTTAGATATGAGCTTTAAATTCGCTATCATTTCACTTATATAACACGCCTTCACTTGCAAACAAATCTTACATTCTTTTTCAAATGCTAAACCCTTGTATTTTTTAGAAAGGGTTTTTTTTTTTCAATATCTTAACATACCTACAATGTAAGTAAATGGCTTGAAAATGGCTTGGACTGGTTTGTATGGAAATAAAAAAGTAAAAAAAAAAATGTTACATAAATCCAGAAAAATTATTTACTTAACAATCATTTTTGATAAACTATATTTCTGTGTACCAGGTGGGCAGACGAAAGAAGAGGTGATAGAAACCAATGAACGTCTGCGCGGCGTGCGTGTCCGTCTGGACGAGAACTATGACACGGCGAAGAAGGCGCTTGTCACGCTCATGGCACGCTACTCGGAGTCCAAGGCCCAGAGGAACGTGTTCACCAGATACGCAATGCTCAAGGCTATGATAAAGGTATAATTTGTAACAAAAATTAAAAATAAAGCCCTATTTACACGATACAACCTTCATGCCTGTGTGTTTGTTCAATAAAATTGAAGCAACAAATGACTTCTCATCATTTAAACACTGATAGACTGTTAGGCCGCCGTACAACGTCACGACGCCGTCGCCGGACCACGGCGCCGTGCCGTGGCCCGGCGACGGCATCGTGACGTTGTACATGATGGGGACACGGCCATAGACGGTGCAACTCTTTTATTGTTGCCTCAACTTATGGTATACCACAGGTCAGGCTTGACAGTATTTATTTATTATTTTATGTATGTATTCTCCGATACAGGGCCTGCTTTTTGACCGACTTCTTCAAAAAGGAGGAGGTTCTCAATTGCTTGCGCAGTTTTTGAGTTTGCTTTAATATTACGTATTTTTTCGACTTGATATAATATATCGTCGACGTTCTATGTGACTCCGTCACTGTTATTTACATATCAGGTAGTTCGCATTTGTGTGGGGTAGGTACCAAACTAAAAAACTTTTTACAAAAAAAAACATAACGACTGAAAAATGCACCGACTTCCGAAACGATTAAATTTTCAAAACAACGTTATTTTCACTTTCTAGTGTTTTTTTTGGAAGTCGCTTTTTTTTTGTAAAAAGTTTTCTTTTTTTACTCCTATCAATCTAGAACTAGTGCTGTTCAACTCAGTCGGTAGCTGTGCTAAGTGGATATTAAAGATTGAGCGTCGTAGACGAAAATCTTAGCAAAACAGTGGATCCTGTCAATTTGGATTAGGATTTATAAAGCCAGACGCCAGGCAGAAACAGCTTGCAAATGCAATGTTCCATGTTTCTGCTTGAAAAGTATTGGCATATTATTATAAAGCATTGAAGTAATAAGAAATTAGCGCTTAACGTCTTTAGTTAGCTATGTATTCTTGATACAATAAAGTTGAACGCGTTCTTCAACCTAAGAGCAATATATTGCTCTCTGCAGCTCATCACTCTGATGTGTCGTATTGACCAGGCCGACACGATCGTGTTGTTTGTCTTTATTTTTGTTCAATTGGACAATGCAGTTAGTCGCAGATGGCTTTTACTGCTTCGACGGACAGGTGCGAGTGTAAGCTTTCAGCCGAAACAAATACGTGTGTTCGAATTTCGATGACCCGAAATGCATCGTCAACGGTGGAATGTAGGTTTTTGCCGTCCGTGTAACGTACCTTTATAGATATTATGGGCGTTTCATTGCCAATTATGTACACACGCGAAAAACAAAATTAAATGAATCCTTACCAAGGAATAATGGAATAGATACTCCTTTACTTAATTTCCTTTTACCATCTTCGCATTTTCCATAATTCTTAGAAAATACTTAAAACGATTCTTTCGATCGGTACAAGTCTCCAGCCAAACATACTTGTAAGATAAACGATGGCCTCGCAAAATTGTTTTCTAGAAGACTTTGCTAACTCGATCTATCTCGTTCTAGGCAATTTAGGAAATACATAGTTAAACACAAAACAAGCACCTAAACAAAGTGACTAGAGAGGCTTTCGAAATTCTTGTTTTGTTAGACCATAATAATATTCATATAATTATGTCTAAACAAATACCGCTGTCTTTACGAGCTTGTTGTGAGGTCACATACCTCAGTTATGTGAAAGGTTACGGTGACATAATATAAGCGATTGAAGTGCTAACATAATTTAATTATAATGAGTATCTACGTATATTAAGGTCGGGTCAAATATTTGCGCTTAGCACCATTAATTTAATTTGATCCGGGTTCACCAATACCGTGTCGTGGATTTATCACATCAATGTTTAGAAAACGTTCGGCATTCACGTCGTCTCTTTCACTCAGACCTTTGTGGCTGTCTCTTTCCAAATCTTGCCAAAATCGGAATTAACGCCGCTATCTTGTTTTTTGAATGCATTCCATGTGACATTCCAAAAAACAATTGCATAAATGTTTACCAATAGCGCCCCACTGTCAACGTCATTCGAACAGCAAAAGATCCTTGTATTTCAATTTGACGGCTATCTCTTGTTTCATGAGCTTTCAGCAAAAATAATAAAGCTAGTAGGGTTTCCTAGAAAAGTGGTTCCGTCATATTATAACGGCCGTCACGAAAATGTCATTTTCAACAGTATTTAACAATGAAAAAATTTGCCGTTATTGTGTCGTGACCGTTTTATGCTTTTTTAGGAATCCAAAGCACTCTTCTTCATTCGATTGGGACTAAATTGAGAGAAGACCAGAAGCGTCCGTTCTTTGCAATAAAAAGTACGTAAAAAATTGCTAAAATTTTTCACAAGAGTGGAAAATAATATCTTTATACTAAAATAAATTAAAACATATTCATTGCGCAGTTAAATCTTGTGAAAACAAGAAACGAGGGACAGCTAATTGTGCGAGTACGCGTATATATAATTTATAAAATAAATGCGCAACAAGTCGTACATTTGAATTCAATGCACTTTGAAATTACGCCGCTCAGACTCATTTAAATAGCTGGGAAGGCTCATACTTACATTAAGACGACGCTAGACGCAGAAACAAATTGCTAATGAGTAATTCTTAATATATTTTCAGACCACCTGTTCGCTAATGTCAAATTGTTCTCTGTATAAGTTCAAGTCAAATAAAAAGCCTGGCAGTTGAAGAGTGATCGCAGAAGTCAGCACCTAATGCTTGCTTTATGTTTTTTACAGGCTTATGTTTTTTTGACAAGGTTATGTTTTCACGCGTATCTATGTATCTAGGTTTGTATTTTTTTTGTTGTATCTTTGAGGAATTCTTTATAAGCATCCTGATTGGTGGATGAATTTTATTAAATGAGGTACCTAACTATCGACTTGTCTAGGTCGCGCCATGGTTATAGGCTAAATTGAAAAGCCTATAACCATGGCGCGACCTACTCAAGTCGATAGTTCTTATTCAAAAAGCTTGTAAAGGGAGCTTGTTTTAACCTTTTAGTTGCATTCGGGTGATTTGTTTTTGGTTTTATTTTTATAATTTAAGAAAACTCCGTCACCGTCAGGCTCGTTGTATGCCTTTCGATAGACAGCCATATTATCACATCGTCATCATCATCATCATTGGCAGCCTCGTTCACCACTGCTGGATATGCCTCCTTATTTTGCCACTTCCCTGGTTTTTACGGGTCTCCACACTCTCAACTCTCAACTAATATAATGTCACACTACACATGTAAAATCAAACCAATAACCCTTACGAGTAAGCTCGTAAATAAACTGTTCAGTGTATTGTACATTTGTACCCTAATGGATTAGGTTTGTGTCTCAAGTTAGTACCTACTTGTTACGTACAATGTTTAGCAAAATGCTCTCAAGTAAGAGCACCTGACACGAGCTTATAAAAATTCAACAAGGATCACTTCAGCTATTTGTCACCATCACTTGTTTACACTTGCAGCAGACGTTTAACGTGTGCAAGCTTTATACATAACAGGGTTTAGGACTTTAGAATGTCTTATATCGATAAGTATTGCTTCCAGAATTTACATACATACCTACATAAAATCTCGTCTCTTCCACATCGAACATTACCAATAAAGTCAGTATATTACCAGAAATTACCAAAATTAAATACCATAAAAATTAAGGGAAGTGACATGAAGCACGATATAATTATAACATTTTCTGTGGAAGATTCCACATAACATTAAGTTAGGTATGTCATGTTGGAATTTTTAACGCCATTACTATTTTAAAATACTACCTGAAAAGAACGATGAGGCTTTATCTCGTGCAAGATTTAGTTTATAAAAAATAAATATTCCATCTACTAGAATTTATGATGTCGTTGACATTAACAGATGATAATATGATCTGATGTGTACAGGGAAGATAATAAATGGTTCTGTTTACCTATCCAATACATTGTAAACAACACTGAATATCAAAACCCTAAATAAGAAACAATGCAGTAGGTACCTACTTATGTTATTCAGGTATAAAGTTGTTAATTTAATAGTGAAGCGAAACGTGTAGCTAACATTGTTGCAAATAGGTGATACATATAAGTACGTTCAACATATTTCAAATTAGTGGTGTGTAGCACGTGTATCTAGAGGCTGCCCGTAGCCGCATATGACAAGCTTTAAGAATAAAGGGCACATGTGCCGCAAGTTACACTCGTCCACGCAATAACCCGGCTTACTTCACTGACAACAATAAAGTTATAATTTCACTATACCATTACCATACTCTGCTCGTTGAAATATTTTGAAACCAAACTGAAATACTATAAGAAAAATTTACCTACAAAACGAGGAGGTGTTCTACTCGTATTATTCGGTAATAAGTAGGCTGGTGTCGATCTGTCTATCACTTGGGACTTCACCACTGGGAAAAAATACTTGAGGTAAAGTAAGATGCCCCTCGTGTATCAATAATAAATACAGTTCAATAATGTTACTTTCATTCGGATGTTTTTTTGCTTCGTAAAGATGGTGGTTCAACTTTGAGCATTTTCGTTTTAGACAAGGCTCCGAGACTCGTGCCTCGGAATGCAAGTTAAGCCGTTGGTCCCGGCTCTCTTCTTGGATTTGCGACAGTCGTTACAGGCCGTCAGATGCCCAAAAGTCTGACAACCAGTCTTACCAAGTGGTATCGTATTACCCAGTAACTGGATTTTATAAGTCTGTCCATGTAAAATACTGGTACAGCTGCATCCGGTTAAACTGGTAGCCGACCCAAACATAGATGGGAAAAGGCTAGGCATCTGATGATGATTGTCTGAAAAGATACTTAAAACTCCTCAACGTTAGACTCGGAATAAAAACCGATCATAAAACGAAAACCTTTCTAAAAATTAATACCATTTTACGATGTTCTTCTGTTCCCAAATTATTTATAACGCTATTCTCCTACCCATTTGTTAGCTTACGTGGATGACTGAATAAGCAGGATTCTGTAGAATGTCGTAGCGTGCCCGCCAAGTTAAATTACACGGTCTCCTTGCAACTGGGACCATTGTATAATTACGTTTAGAAATTACCACCCCGCTACTGTGTTCGTCTTCATTATTTAAAGCTGTGTCCGGATTTAGAAGGAACGGGTGTCTTGGTTTTTAAGATTTTAGTAGAAATGTTATTAATTTCCTTTATTTCATTTTTCATACTTATAAATTATATTTTTAAATATTAGAATATTTTTTTTTATTAATTTAATTGTTATTGGTTATGTTTACACCACTTAAAAAAAACTGAAGAATAATGGGCTAATGTTAGTCAGATCAAACCAAAGGTGACTAACGTACTTACATCGAGCCTCTCAAGCTCAAACCTGCCCAAACAAAATATTAAAATCAGTCCAAACTCAATTTAAACACGCTAACTCTGTAATAGTGAACGACCCGATGAAATTGTTGTGTTGTCTCCTTTTCTCAGACAACACAACATAATCGAAAACTTTTTCGTTCTATAATTATTACGGACAACCATAATTGGGTGAAAAACATTGTAACTGAGTTAGCAATATCGAGAGGAGCGTGCCACCCGGAATTCACCCTTATTGAAAACAAGTCACGTACTTTCTACCAACCTTCGCGTTAGGGCTGCCCCGTGGAATTTCAAGGGACATTTTGTGCGGCCCGAATGTGAAATAGGAAACAATTGGATCGTTCTAATACGAGTATACTTACTTATTTATTTTTGATTTCTGTCTTTTTGTTGTTTTTGGCATGTTGCTAAGGCAATGTCTACCCGTCTTAGAGCTTATAATTTGGTTATCGTATAAAAATTCAGAAATATTTATGAAGTACTTTTACATGCCAAACAAATGAAAGCCAATGTGCAAATAATTCAGAACTATTAGAAACTTCAATTTATCTTTGCCTCAAAGTTAAAGAGCTTATCAATGTGTGATGCTGAGCCTTAGCTAAAGGTTTGGTGACTTAGCAACAGGTTTTAGTCTTTTTTACATTTCACTGGATGCACACTTCGATGTAATCTTTATAATGATGTTGTTTGTGTAAATTAACTTTCTTTATGGAAAAAGTTTTATTTTATTCATAATAATTATCTGTTCTGCCAAATCAAAAGAACAATCATTTAAAAATTAATTTAATTTTAATTTTAAACAGTTGCAACAGCGACTAAACGTATAAACAATAATACCTACAGATTTTATTCATTAATCATCGTTTGTTATGCAATCTCTACCTATATTCAAAGCTTTGACTAGCAAATATAAAATGTACATAACTCATAAACTAGTCGTAACCATCCATTTGATGTTCGTTAACAGAAATATGCTTTTAAATCTCTACATATTTTATGTTTTTCACATGGAACTTGTTATAGCTGGTATTTTATTAACGTGTAAAATATAAAGCATGTTTTAACCGAAGTGCAACCGTAAAAAAACTGCAGTATATAGACCACACCAGGGGCCTTTTAAAAAAAACCGACAGGCGACATTCCGACAATTCACCAATCTTACATGTATTTTTTTCAGACCTACAAGCTGATTTTTTTTTTTATAAACAAGATACAAAAGATATTTATTTACCACTATCTTTTTTATGTTTGTTTTTTAGATTTTATGGTCTAAATGTAGAAGTATCATGCTTAGAATATGTGGTTCAAATATTGTCAATAAATAAAATTTCAGCCTGTCTAAAATATGTGATAATTTTATCATTTTTTGACGATTATGTACATCGCATTGTCAGCCTATCTATATTAATTAGGGCCCAGATGTGACCAGCATTGTTATTCTATAACCATCACACCGTGAAAACTTAGGTGAAGTGAGCTTGAAGTGAACTATCACTGCCTTAGCTTCAGTAGAAATCGATGACAATGACAGCTCACTCCAAACTCACTTCACCTAACTTTTCACGGTCAGATGGTTACAGAATAGAAAAGCTAAACGAACTGTTTAGACAAAATGCTGTTGCAAGCAGACGTTAAAAAGCAGCGCATTAGCTGTCATTTTCGTGGAATAGAACATCTATAAAACAAGTCACCAACATTTTATTTATAAGAAAACATTCAATAATCAGAATCCCTCGTGCTCCTATAACTCCGTTGCACCCCCCACTCCGCAGAACCATACTTGGTGCAAACTCTGTCGTTCCTCGGCTTTGCAAATTGCTAAATAGCTGCAGTGATCTTACTGACGTGCACTTTGACTCATATGCCAAGTTTCATAGAACAATTGTTTAATTTTAATTTGTTTTTTAATTTAATTTTAATTTAAGTTACATTTTTCGTTCATATTAATTTTAATTTTAGTTAAGTACTCAAATATTAACCTTTAATTATAGTTCAGTGCTTGTGGCACATCTTATTTGTTTATGGGGCATGCGGTGCTAACCTGTAATTAATTGTTACACTAACCTTAGATGTTATGTACTTACTGTAAATGTTATGAGTGTAAACAATTGTTGGTTGGCCAATAAAGGAAAAATAAAAAATAAAATAAAAATAATAAGAACTCAAATTACTTAATAGAAAAATTACACCAGAGTCAAGAGTCAACAGGGGTTCTAATAAACCTAAGTGGCAGTTCCTGTAAGTATTGGAGAAGAAATTAAATCTCGTTTTACTGCTATATAATACGAAACAAAAAGAATCGTATCACCAACGAGGTATATCGGTTAATTCTGATCATGGAATTTAATATTTGCTTTCGAACTCAGTGGAACAAACAATCGTTAATTCGATGGTCGCGGAGCCCCAAGATTTTCAGAAACGTAATGTAAATTCATATTTATATTGCGGGTTGTTTTAGCATTCAAATTGTGTTAGCTATTCCTTAGCCCCGAAATTAAATCAGATTCTATGCCAAAATTTTCATAATTGAACCGCACAGGAACATAAATTTTCTGATAGAACTAACAACAGCAATCGTGACCCACATTTCTGAAAAATAGAATCTTTGCCTTGCTTTAATAAAGCCGCAGTCCACGACGAATGTTGACTCACGAAGCCATCAGTCATTCCTCGGTTGGACATCACGATTTTACATCTACCACTGCATGTAGAACAGCTTTATGAACTCAGTAGCCAAGCAATAAATGAAAAAAAACCATCAGAGCTTCGAATTTATATAGAGGTATGAGAAAGTCGTAAATCAAAGTGAAAGCCCTAACAATAGAAATGGAGATGCCAAGGGAATAACTGAAGGCAATCTTCAGGTAATAACTTTCTTCTACCAATTTATTTTTATTGCAATTTTAGGGTCCAAGTACGTTTAATTTTGTTCGTTCGTACTAACTCAGACGTTGGGTAACTTCAGGACAAATTGCAAGAACATGTTATTGTGATTGTTTGGTTTTCAATCACAGACAGCAAATGTAATTGAGTACCATACATTTGCAGTGCACTTGGCGTGATTACTTCTCTGTCCTCGATTTAATCAAACAACACTCCTCGTTCGTGTGTTGACAGGGAAATAATATGCATAAACTACGTAAGCAGAGCAATCTCCGCCATCATAATGTTGTACCACGTCGTCGTCGCGGAGTACTCTCATAAATATGTAGTTGGTTGCTACATAGATTTGAGCTTTACTTCGTTCTTTTTGCTTTGCTGCTAATGCCAATAGTTTTTCTAAAATAAAATCTCTACACAATAATTTATGTAGAAAAAGTTTATAAAGGTGTGAAGGACCATTATGAGCCAATAAGTTGTGGTGATTTCACTTTTCCATTTTGAATAACGAATCCTTTTATTTTTTTATAAATAAATAACGTTCCCGAAATTTTACAATTAAATTGGTCATTAGTGCATAACGTCATCAAATTAAATCCTTTCTGAGTCATCCACGTTTCTTACACGGAATGAACTTCTTTTCATTTTCATTAAATCGGTAACGGTTCAGAAAAGTTGGATTTACCCTTTTTGAGAATACTCGGATCGTGTGTCGGTAAACACGAACGATCGTGTTGGTCCAGGGAGGAAAATGTAATTACGAAACTATTCACCTTCCCTTCGCAATTATTTTTCTCTTATAACTCTATTACGAATCATTTTCTTTTGTCCTTCAATTTGGGATTTGTTTTTGTTCAAAATACTCTGTATGTTTAATTGTTTATAGTGCAAAATCTTTTTACATCTGAATTTCCAAAACTAATTTCTCCTATTTTCATTGGAAGTTTTTTTGAAAAGCAGCAGCTTTTTATTTTTAAACGAGTATTTTCTTGTTATTATTATCGTTATGAACCCCTACAACAGTCTAATATAAATAAATGAATGTACATACCTGAAAGCGGGCGGTTGGCCAACTTACAGATGTCCCAGTTTATGATACAATTATTTAAACTAAGTTGCTCCGGTGCCGGTGCGGGGAAGCGTGCTGGCTCCCGGTTTCATACTTTTTGCTTCCGATTCATACGATACCGGCGGATTTCTTTGTTTTATGCCGCTCTACCTTGAGAATTAAAGAATGAAACTTGTGATTCACGTTTATTTTTGAACGTGGATTCAATTTTCTTGTCCGTAGGAAAACCTTTTTGTGATGGATACAGAGCTGAAACGAATGTTAAATACTTTCAGCTATTGTTGTAAAATACTCTCTCATTCATAACATGAACTAGGATTTTCTATCTTAAAGAAAAAAGAAAAGAACTCATCATCGCTGCACAATAACCCCAAAGCGGTGCGAATAATTGCGTGCGGCATACCATAAGTTGAAGAAACAATTAGAGTTACTCCGTCTAAACAGTGTTTAGTAGATGATTAAAGTTATTTGTTGCTTCATTTTTGTGGAAGCAAGAAACTTGCATCGTGTAAATGGAGCTTTGCGGAAGGTAAGTTATAATAGGCAAAAATAAATGTTTCATGAAATTCCACATGTCACGCTATAGGAAGTTGAAAAAAACGAAAGAAAACTAGAGTAAAACCCGTTCTGCGTAGCTACGAGAAAAATCAAAACGAATTTTAATATCCGTTCTCTTGCACTTGATTTACTTCCCGCCGATAAATCAAAGACTTAATATTGCATCGGATATTACGGTTATATAAAATTCCGATATACAATTGTCACGTGATTATTATTTAATCGTCACTTATGTAAGTTACTGCCCAATGATGCGTGTATGAAAACGCAATCCCGCGAGCATTGTAAGCATGAATATATTTAATTAGTTTGTGTGAAAAATAAATAACCGGATAAAAATAATAGCCCGCTCTCGTCTCACGTGTGGCTTTTGTCATAAATTACATTTTCATCAACATTTGTTGGTATACCCGGTGTAATCGAGTTAGGGGTTCCAAAAATCTGCTGTAACGAGAACATCAATTTCGATACAAGCTGGTGAGGGGAGATAAAAAGATGGAGCCATTTATCATGTTCTACATGTTTTGGGTACATAGTTGTATTGATTGGTTTATGAATTACTCAAAACATTTTACATGAATGGTGAATCTGCCTGTCAGATTCATGGACTGTGACAGACGATGCCCCGGTGATGTTCTTCAGAAAGGTCAGTTGCGTAATAAGTACAGTCACGGACTTTAATTGATGAGCCACCTGGCACTGTTCGTATTTTAGCCGTGTAATGCAAATCGGGTTTATTCGGTTCCCAACACGCAAAGTCATATGTCTTCGTATTAGAAGAAGAAAATTATATTTCATATCTTTACCGGTTGGCTAACCTGCCTGAGAGCAGAACTATAAACGTGACAGCAGTGACTACTCAAAGTCAACCAATTGCAGGTCTAGCAACAGTAGCCTAGCAACGATAAACAATTGTTGCTAGGTTACTGTTGCGATAGTAACTTTAGCGTACGGAGAAATTCTCTGACATAGATATTTCAACTGTCACTGTCTTCAGTTAAGTTTTCAGAATTATTGACTTAATGAGCTATGATTCAAAGGAGGTCAGTATCAAATAGATTGGATAAACTTAATGCAACATTGTATTTATTTTTATCATTAAGAACTTATTAGTCAACCTCTATGGATAAGACTATTTCCGATTAAAAGTAATTTATTTGTCATCTTGATATTTCAACTGTCACTGTCTTCAGTTATGTTTTCATAATTATCGAGTTAATGAGCTATGATTCAAAGGAGGTCGGTATCAAATAGATTGGATAAACTTAATGCAACATTGTATTTATTTTTATCATTGAGAACTTATTAGTCAACCTCTATGGATATTTCCGATTAAAAGTAATTTATTTGTCATCTTGTTTACGAGCTTGCGATTTGAGTTCGTGTTTAATCATGTAATCTCGTGAATGTATGAAACTGCAAAATTGAAAAGTTTGAAGGTGGCTCATCAATTAAAGTCCGTGACTGTACCTGCAACCGGCGGAACGTAAAAAAAAGCTAAGGGACTACGTAAGGCCGTACCCTACCTCAGATTTTATCTTGCTCGCACTCGCACCATACAACACGTGGCCTGAGTGAGAGCGAGACGGAGTGGGGTGCTGGCGGCTCTCAAGGCTCGAATAGTTTAGGTAATTGCTGTTTACGGTGAAAATAATAGTAATTTAAAAAACAATTAAAACATAAGACCTGCTTTATAATTAGTTCAGTTATTATGCAAAGTTTTATGATCTAATTTGAAGCGGTTTATAGTTCGGTTTAGAGGTAACTTTGGATATTTTTTCTATAGAGAAAACTTTATGTAATCGTGTTTTCGCCAAACATAGGACCTAGCATCAGTCCTTAACTCTAACATATATTTATTTCAACATTAATGTTGCAGTATTTTCGGCATAACGGAGGATCATGCTAAGCAATTTGAGGTAGGGTAGGGCCGTAAGGAGCGTAGCAGATGGCGTTCTTTGTGTAGTTTCTGCCTACCCTGAAGAAGGCGAGTATTCTATGTATTTAATGGTGACTCATGTTGGTAATTTTCAAAGCCTCTGCCATTATCAGTTTTTCCCATGATATTTAGACTGTACTAGATATCTACTATAAATCTCTTTCAGCATCATATAGATCAGTAGAAATAAATTCATAACAATCTTCGACAGCAACATGCAAGAGCTAAGACTTAAATTCCGATAAAATCCTCTTTACAATTCCCTCCAAGGAGTAACATGATGTTTTAAATGCATAATTATTCCGGTAATGTAGACGCTCAATAGTCTAAAAAAGCTACACAAGAACCAAGAAAATGTTCTAGACATAGACAATAATAATATGGCTATCTTGGGTTATATCTAAAGGAAACTCCTCGTTTCTCAGGAGACTACCTAAGAAAAAACGAGGGTACAATAGTGTTTCAAACAGTATTTATACAGTTTTGCTACATTTCTAAATGGATTGCTACATGATTCACTCTTTAGTTTTTAGGTTTCGGTACCAAAAGTTGTTTGACAATAGAAATTGCTATGGGGGTACATATACATACATATAACAGACATTCCTGTTCTAAGAAGCTCATCTATTTTCTAAAGATGTAGGGAAAAACTAAAGGTCACGTGTAGGTCAGCTTTTGGCTGAAGCGTAGTGTAGAATCAATCCATCTTATCGTTTGAACACGTCTAATATGTATAGGTACGCCAAACATTAGTTTGTTGAAAATTCTTTAAGAATATTTATAAAACCTTCAAGAAATTCCTCTTCAATTTCAAATCTTCATAATAGACTATCTTTAACCTATTTATGTACTTGTGTACCTATTTTATATATAATTCTTTTTTTTTCATTGTTCTTCTGAAACTGAGCACCTCGCATCTTATCTCCTGACCACCCTTGGTTGACTGGTAGAGAATGCCTAAAGCTTTATACCTATAATGAGTGCGAAAAGTTTAAATAAATACTTAAATTTCAACTTCTTTAAATAAACTCTTACCCAGACTAAAAAGTTTAAATAAATAAATAAATTTCAACTTCTTTAAATAAACTATTACCCAAACTAAAAAGTTTAAATAAATAAATAAATTTCAACTTCTTTAAATAAACTCTTACCCAGACTAAAAAGTTTAAATAAATAAATAAATTTCAACTTCTTTAAATAAACTATTACCCAGACTACCCAAAATACAGGGTATAGTTGCACTTGAACATACATTGGGTTCATTACACGGGCCGTTACAAGGCGGGAAGACGATCTTTATCGGTAAAATTGGCTCTGGCCCAGCGAAAAGTTATCCACTTTGAAATATCATGGCACACCGTCTGCTGAAAGTCGTTACTGGAATTAACTTCGTAACTAAACTGCATGCAAAAACGCCAGGATTGAGTACTTAACTTTAGTGATGTTATGAAGCTCATAAAATTAATAACTTTTTTTGCACTACTTAGTACAAAAAAAGTTTTTATAAATATTAACCCATCAATGCCATTTCTTTGTTACAAGCCCGTGTTGTCCCACTCTGGGCAAAGTTGCCTATTAATAGAAACATTAGATTGTTATTATAACTTGCCTGTAAACTATTTAATTATTACACTTTAACTACGTTACTCGCTACAAAGCTAAGCAAAAAAATTAATAACCTCACTGCTTCAAATGAAAAACGCAAAGATTGCAACTTGAAATTAACACGCCGTAGCTCGAAGCAAGAAAACATTTTAGTTCTGAAACAAATACCTACTTATTTGCAGACGATGCAAAAACAAACTAACTAGCAATGTTCAAGACAAAGAAAAATACTTTTCAATTCACTTGTTCATCATAATAGTCGGCTAGTTCGTAGTTTGTAGTATCGTGCCCGAGTTTCACTAAAGCTGCATAAAAAACTTTTTCTTTTAATATGCTCAGTGTAAGGCTATTTTGCGTAGCCGTCCAGTGTTCATATTTTTTTATTCAAGCCAACAAACCCATTTTCACATAATTATAGAACCTTTTTGGTAAAAAAATCTTTGTAAATGAAAATACGTTGAGATTTTCTCGAAAAAAAAATCTCTTTCATGTTTGGTTTTACTGCCAGATTTAGTTAAAATAATATGTTAATATACCTGAACAATTATATATATATATAGAGTGTAGGTACACTCTATTAGGTTTTTACTATCTTTGTTTTGAACTCATGAATCAACATTTTGGAGCATTCAGGAAACAAAACCGCACTTTCATATTCTTCTTTGAACATAGCCATTAATAGTCTCTGATCAGGTCACAATTTTTATATTACAGGACGTGATTCGACTCGAGACTCAATACTGGTCGTTGGTGGAGATCCCACGGCAGGAAAAAGCCGAGACAGTGCCGGCGTTCGTGCTGCGCGCATGTGCCATCATGGAGAAGACCCAGAAGTCTGGAGAAGGAGTCAAGACCTCCGCCAAACTGGCTGAAGAAGCTGCTGATAAAAGGGAAAGGATAGAAAGACTGAATGGTAATGAAAAATATTCATTATTTATATTTAGATGGAAATAATCACATACACACACACATAACGTCACACCGGCAGAGGTGTACCTACCTGTAGTACACCTACATTTCGCCAGTTATGTTTAAGTTCCATGTAATAAAGTGTGCAATGTAAATAACTTTTAGCTTTTTCTTTTAAAACAACTCTATTCTCATACATATGAAATTGAAAACCCAGAGCTATATGGTGCATATAAGCCTTAAGTAACTAAGCTAAGGCCACTCGAAATTCTACTCTTATACTCATAGAAAAACCCATTGCAATTTAAATGATACAATCAAGAACCTCTCCCTTCCATTAAACACGAAACTCATGATGATCACATACTCAAATAACGGCAGGGTGTCGGTTTAACTTTGAGCGAGCTCAACCAAACGATTGAATTAGGAAAATAAACCAAAACGTGCTCCTAAATTCTAAGACTATTGGCAGCTTGCCAACTTGTGCTACATCTCGCTGGATTTTCCTACCTTTTCCTAGTGCTTACAATCATTGGTTTGAAACCACGGCTAAAATGTTTGTTCTAAAATTACATTTGAAACCGTATATAGAATGGATGTTGAAAGGCTGTAATGTTCATATGTGCATGATTGATATTAATGAGTTGCGCAAAATAGTGGCAATTCGGGCCGTGTCTACTTGAAACTCATGCCCAATAGCTGTGTATGATGTAAAATAGCTTCGATTTAATTGAAGCGTTAGTAGCACATTTGAGAATTCATTTACCAAGCTGAAAACATGAAAATGTAACAAAAACATTTTTTTTGAGCTTTGTGATTGGTACTTGTCTTTATGATAAAATTCTCGTTGGCGAAATCAGGCGTTCCGAGTGTATTTTAATTTAATTAATGTTAACGGATCATACATTTTCGTTGTAAAGTAAATTGGTGTCGGGGTTCTCGAAAGCAAATTAAACGTCGTGAGCGCCCGCAAACCCTGACCTAGCCTCGAATTAAGCACAAACAATAAAACGGGCTTTCACCCAAATACACTTGGGACCAAATACGCATTCATGTATTCTATGGGTAAACTCGTAGTACTTGTAAATAGGGAGGTAGGTGGAACCATCGTATGGCTTAGAGAGGATAGGAATAATGTAAAAATAAATTATTATGGTGTTATTCTAAACCTTTTGTAACATTAAACTTATTACATTTTCAGACATGACAACAATTCAGATTGAAACGGAGAACACCCAGATGACAAATGATTTGTATCGTCTGCTGAAGAAATATACTGGTCTACGGAACTTAATAAGGGAATTAAAGGTAATGTAGAATTACATACACTATTGCATTAGAAACTTATTTTTCAAATTTATATATCACAATTTTTTACGGTTTTGCTGCTGTTAAAACTATACATTCTAGTAAATACCAAGTTTATCAGCGCAGCATAGGCGTAAACAGCCTATAATGTTTTGGGACACAGGCCTCCTCTTGATGAGAGAAAGTGGACTGTAATACACCACGCGGGCCCAGCGCGGTTTGGGAGATGTCACATGAATTTTTGGTTCTAGGACGTGCCGTTTCCTCAAGATGTTTTTCTTCACCGTTTTGAGAACATTGTGATGAAATAATTTACACAAAGTAAAGCGCCTACCAGGGATCGAACCTATGACCTATATTAGTTGCGGCCGTTACCACTGGGCCACCACTGCTCTCAGCGTAGAGAATCACATAATTATTTGCCAACTTGTGCTACATCTCGCTGGATTTTCCAACCTTTTCCTAGTGCTTACACCACCACTGCTCTCAGCGTAGAGAAGCACATAATTATTGAGAAAATATTTGCCACCAGACGTAAAATGGCTTTTGTAAACCACCAGACGTAAACCTACCGGTTAATTTTCATCTGTACTTTACAACATTTTTTTTTCTGTTTCCAGTCGGACTACGTGAGTTCCAAGGTCTACCCGATCTTCCCTCGCTACACGATGCTCAAAGACATGATCAAGGACATTATGCACGACCCCGACTACATGGAGGTGTGCCATGAGGTGGACCCATAGCGCGGGGTGCGCAAATAAATGAGGCACTCATTCACCGACCGACAGAGGTCGTTTCGTCGCTAGTTTCGCCAAGGGTGAGCAACAGTTGGAGGGAAATGATGATCTTATGTCTGCCATCTTGAATTTGATTTTAAATAGTCAACATTTTTTTTTATATGGGATTTGTTACCGAATTTCTATCGTTCCCTAAAAACCTTTGATAGGCGGTTTATAAAAAAAATCAAAGTGTTAAACGGAATTGGCTCCGTATCTTCGTGGATTCAAAGATGGTAGATAACGAAGATAGGGTGTGTCGGTGGAATTGGCGGCGAGTAGTGTGACGAGTACTCGTTTAATTTGCGCCATTTGGTTCATTGGACTTTGTTTAGTGTAAGTTTAGATTTTAGTATGTCTGTACTCGTCCTTATGTGTCCTTCAGTTGTAAATGAGCCTGTATTTCGTTACTGAAATCTGTAATCCTCTTCGTACAGTTAGAAGCTGGAATTTTGTGCATTGTTATTTCTAATGTGACCTTTCTGTCATTTATTTATGTAAGGCTGACTGTACCCTTGCTGAATTCAGATGTTTCTAGACTTTGTACTTCAACAATTTTATTTATTTCAGCCTCTACTACTACATAATCAAAAGTTGTATACATATCTTGTCGCTGTATCAATGAAAAGCTTCTGTGGACTTAATCATTCTTCTTAACCGTACACATATCTAATCTTACTCACTTTATAGATTCAAATACTTATCTAATCATATCATATTCTATTAGAGATCGCGATTTCAAAAATCTGTATTTTGAATGAGTTTAATCGGTCAAAATGTTTGTACATAGGGCAGGCATTTTGGAACCTATTTACTTTACCTGCCGACAATATGTTAACCAAACAATCTCATATCATACTTAGGGCGTCCTATTTAAAAGCGATTGTCGCGCGAATATGCGATCGACGCGTTGATATGTCACTTTGTGTTCGGTGAACCAGGGGGCCAAGTCTACTAATTTACAAACGTGTCAGTTTTTGTATGGCAAATCTGTCAAAAACTGATCATTATGAGACCTGGCTCCCTGAACGCGTGGTCTCGCCGACAGAGTTCGCTTACCGGTTTTCAGTACAAAGTGACATATTAAACACGACGATTGCATAAATAGGACGTGGGATTATTCCGTGCCATTGCGATTATTTAGGTACATTACTTAACACATTATAGAAAAACTCTTTCATGTTATCTTATATAAAAAATATGTATTCAATAGTAGTATAACAAAATATTAGTTATAAAAATGTATGGGCGTTCTTGAATGTACATTATGTAGTAATGCCATTGTACCTATGTGTTCAACATTGTAACATTGGTAAGTTGTTTGCTAAACATTTATATTAATAGGAGCTTTACTCTCTGCGATATAACAAACTATCGCCACGATTTTTATGAAACGATTATAAAAGCGCACATCGTCGCTCTTCGTCTTAAGGCTCCCGCAGACAGGCGCAGCGCAACGCGACACCGGTAGAACAATTTCTGTGAAGTTTTCATAGAAATTGTTCTACCAGAAACGCGTCGTGCCTGTCTGGGAGCCTTTATTCTTATTCCATCGGGCATCTCAAGGAATTTACCTAAAAGAATAGATACCTATCTAATTACCTTACTATGATACTTTATACTAATCTGAAACTCTTATCTGTATTTATTATCACAAATGTGTCATCTACAAATATCATGTAATCAACTGTATTTCTTCGTGTAAGTGAAGTGAAAATTATTGATGAGTTTTAGCTAGGAGGACATGTTCGTTTGAGACGTTTCGATTGTAGTATCTTAAAATAATATTAGGATTTCCCTATACTTTTTATTAAAAGTAGGTAGTATATTTTAGTGCGTTTGTGAATTTGGGCTAAAGATGAAATAGTCAAATTGACTATGTGAAAAAATATGTTATTTAATGTTAACTATGTTTTATACGCATAGCATTGTAATTGTTTAATATATGACGCTTGTAAGTTATGAACTAAATGTGTAAATTAGGTTATTATTAAAATGTAATAATTGGAGATAAATGCCAAAAAATGATGTTATAATATAGGTTAATATTGCTATGAAATAATAAGTCGATAAAGAAAAAGTTACAGAATATTTATTTAATAAAAAATAACATCACGCATTTTTTTCGTGAAATCAAAGTGAATGAAAGGCAGAGCCTACGAAACTACGTGTTCCGAAACTACGAATGTTTCGTGATCTTTTTTTTTTGAGAATGTCATCTCGCAGGTCTAACTAGGAGCTGCGTAAACGGATGCCTTAAGGCCTCCAGCCAGGGCATAAAACTTTAAAACTAAGTGACTACACGCTAAGGGCACGGACCTTGGCTTAGGGCGCCGCTGGGAGAGGAGGACAGCAAGGGACAGGCTGGATTGGGTCAAATGCTTCGCGATCCTTTACGACTACCTAAACAAATAGATATGTAATAATTTTTTCCATCAAAGTTCTGAACATAACAGTTTACATAATTATGTATTCTATTTTCAAGCAAAGAAACTGTTTTTCTTGGCTATCGTTTTTGGCATTTGATTTATCTAAAATAATAATTATTATTGTAATTAAAAGAGCATTTTGCATTTATGGAAAGAACATAAATATTTTCTCTATATAAAATCTGCCGAAATTTTTCACGTCCTCAATTCTTAGATAAATGACATTTATTAAGGCTCGTTTTTATTTTGACCATTATACAATATATTATACATAATCAAAATCACTACAAATTATCGTAAGTAGGTATTAAGAAATATCTACTCAGTGTCGAATAGACGAACTTTAATATTAAGCCAAGTAGGCACATTAGTTATTTGTAAGCTTTGTATGTTGTACTATTTATTAAATATGAAAGCAAATAGTGAGGTCAAAATGTTAGACTAGAAAATACATAGTTATTTATATTAAAAACGTGAAGCAAAACATATTTCTAGTTTTAGACCAGAAATAATTCGGTTGGTCAAGTCCCTAAACTTTATGTTGTATGTTTAGATAATGGGACACCTATTTATCTCGTGAAGACACGTTTTAACATCAAGATAGATTGAGATACCGCTATATGATTGCTAAGCGCTAAAAAGAGAACGAATGACACTTGAAAACCTGAAAAAGTGCCACCACTGTAAATTCAAAAATCTTGTCGTTTGTAGAAGTTATGTTTTAATTAACAATTCCTATAGTAATCGTATACTCTTCTAACTAATCATTATGTAATTGTACTAACACTAAATAAAGTAAGTATTATGGCTCCTGAAGTCCTGACAGACGCGACGTGATGGCGCGACGCGACACTGGTTGGAACAATGTTCTACCGGCGTCGCGTCGCACCTGTCTGCGGGAGCCTTTAACCACATGCCATTTTCAAGGTGCGACTGTATGTACCTATAAAATGTTACTAAAGTAATAAAATATACTGCCATTGAGTTAGGGTGGATAGTTAAATGTTACTGTAATAATAAGAATAATACTTATTTAGAAAATAAGATCGATAGCTGTAACAGCACAATCCTTCGTACATTCCAAAAGTATCTGTCATGAAATACATTATATGAAAATAGGTACCTATTGCACATCATGAACACCAAACAAACACAACACATAACTGGGGAAATGTGGGTGTAGGTATACAGGGTGTTAGCGTAAACACCGTTATCCTTGAAACCAGTGGTTTGGTTTCATTTATAAAATGTAAAATCAATGGAAAAATACAACTTTTTTTTTTTTAAGAAAAACTACATTTTTCCACAAGAATATTTCACCCTACACGCAAGGGCAACGAACTTGCGTCTCAACACGGCGGCAGGCGGTTGGCGGGGGCGGGCGGGGCGCGCGAGACGTTACATGACCGGCCGTCAGCTGTTTCGCAGCTCTCTCGAACGCGTATCCATGAGTATCGGAAGAGTTACGGATATTTACTTTTTACAATCTTTTAATGAAAATAAGGTTTTCTATTTGTTGTTATTGGGTCATTTATTTTTATATTTAAGTCAACTACCCATGGTTTAAGTGACAACGGTGTTTACCCTTGCATACTGTATGTAGGTCTCCTCTGCCTAACCCTTTGGGGATTACGGGCGTGATATTTAACAACAAAACTTTGATCAACAATGTCCAAACAAAAAAAAAGTCTGTGCATTGCTAAATAAATAAAATTGCTACCTACCTAAGAAAGCAAGAAAATCTGTAGGTATGGAATAGAAGTGAAACTCAGATACTTAATGGGTCCCTAATACATAGGTTTTTACTAGGTATTATTGTGGCCAGCACATACTTACATTCGGAATTCTGAAACGGAATTCCATTTCGAAATTTCGTAGGCAGCAAATCTATTCAGAATCAAGGATCTATCACACACGTAGGGGTCGATAGGTACAGTAATTTTCCGTTCGAAATTATCTCCGATTCGAAACACCGCAACGGAATTCCGTCAGTATTGTGGCCGGCCTTCTGTATGGATTTGCTGCCTTCGAAACATCGATATTTCGAAACGGAATAACGTATGTATGAGGCCGGCCTTATTTGGGTCGGTACATTCGATTCGCAAGTATTTGTTGAACAACAAAGCCGACCCGAATCAATTACTAGGTTCACATTCGTCTTTCATTTGACTCGTGCCGATCGGCAAAGTGCAAACCCTGTTGCTTTCCGGCATGCTACCCTCGTATCATGTTCGGGTCGACATGGAACAGTTCGAGCTAAGCCGAGAGGCTTTTTCCCTTACATACCTACCTATTATATTTTACATATATTCGATTCGACATCATCATTAGTACATCTACATAAGCACAAAAATACCTAGGTACATTAGACCAAAGTTTGTCTGAGCGAAAGAAAGTTTCAAATATCTACTTAATCATAAAATAAGTTATAAGTTAAATGTCGCTCTACTTACACTAATTTGCAATAAAAATCCAAATGGTTGAATTAAGTAAGTATCTATCATATAAACTAATTAAATTTTAAATAAACCTACGTATCAGTTTTAGGAAAATCTAGTTTAATTATTAAATAAATGTGTTATATTTTGTTAAGTTTACACATTTACATACTTGATTTGATTTGATTTTAAATAAATACCAAATACATACATACCTATGTATTTATTTGTACACAAGGTTGTTTTAACAATCCAATTTTTAGTAGAAAAATATCGTTTTCGCTCTTCGTTGTGATGAATCTTTTTATATAGGTATAGTTTTCATATGTAGCAGTCGTATTAATTTGAAATTAAAAGTACGTATTTGAACTATTTTCTGAATTAACGCTACCTTTGTATGTTACTATTATAATATCTATGATAATGAATGCCAGGCATTACCTACGTTAAGTAGATTTATGTAGACGTGTATTCGGAATGTCACGCTATAAAGCTTTGTTATATAAAATGTAATACATTATTTTTTGTGCTAATTGGACTTTCATTGACCCCTGTTCATAATTATTATTATAAACAGTGCTTCAAAAGTTTAAATAAATGTGGTTTATTCACCTACCGCCATACACAGAAAGTCAATAATCCGATCCGCCTACAACTAATCTCACGTAGATTTGACTTTCATGTCTGCTGTGCACCCATCGCTCACTTGTCGCTGTTGTTTTCGCATAGTAGCGCCATCTTTGGCGTTGGTACTAAACTAACCTTATTTTCGACAATACCGCCATCTATATATCAACTTGTACTGTGTTTAACAATGGGTACACCAACAAAATAAATAGTTCTTATTTTTGAAGCAAGATGGCGCGGTTTTCATTTTATGTAGGAAGTGTTGCTATAGCTTACCATAAATATTTACATTGTTTAAAGGTAAAATCCAAAAAACGGTACTTTACTATTCGAGCGAAGCCTTGTTTTTATTTATTTGTAACGTTTCTTATAAGTACTCATTTCGTATAGTTATCAAATGGTACTTATTTATAGGATAAGAGGAAAGAAAGAAGAATGAAAATAAATTATTCAACCAGAAGAATTAAAATATAAATAATTGAAACCAAGCATTGTTGCTTGGTTTGAATTTTATTTTCATTCTTCTTGGTTACCTAACCTGTTCCGATCTATAATAAAATGGTTTCTCGCGAGTCCCTTGGAAACAAATAGTGATACCCAAATTGATTAACTAAAATAAGCAAGTCATTTCTTATAAATAGTAGATACCTATACGCTTTTATAAAAGTTGCCAAAGTCGATAAGTACAGAACTTATGCGATGGAAAGTTCACAACCCATATCAAACTTGTCCTTATCAAAAAAGCACTGCATAATTTTACAAAATTAAGGCCTACGATGAAAACAAATATGTCTGGCAATAATTCCTTCAGCACATTTGGCTTCCGTGGTAACTACCGCATAATTGTGTAAAATGTCTTTAAGCTACTCCAAAATTACACTATTTTTATTTTACATACTTCTATGACATAATTTTACAATGATTTGACGTATATACAAATATAACTTCAACTCTTCATTAGTTAGTGGCTTTTGTGAACATGTCATTTGGTTTGAATAGGTTTTTCTTCATTTGTTATTATTAGATTTTTTTTTCTTTTATATTTTGTTAATGTGAAAACTTTGTAGGCCTTGTATACACATAGATGATTTTCTATTTTATTATGTACCTGGTACTTGCTGACAGGCCTACACTGTCCTCCCATAACTATAACACTGTTATTTGAAAGTGACAGTAACGGTGGAGTTTCATGCCTGTTCTTCTACTTTCATGTTCTTCTCCTTAAGTGCACCTAGATTCTATCTGACATAATATTGTGCCTGTTTTGAATTTGAACCAAACTGAACAAACCTTAAAGAGTGCAAAACTAATGGATTGCATTGGTATTGAAATTTAAATTGAAAGTAAAATAGTTATATTTAACATTTTCTTATTAAAATCCATTGCAATAAAATTTTAGAATGGGATCGTATAATGTCGGCAATGGCAACACCGATCGCTTCATTCATTTCATTCGGCCGATGGCAGCAGGTGTGGATTGTTGTGTATCGCGCGGCATTTGTTATGGCGGGCTTTCGTCAACATGAAGTTTTGTCAAACTTTTAAAACTTGAATCTATGAACTAAAACTTATTTAAAATAACTAGAGCATAGCAAAAACTGCACGGTACTGTTAAAAACCGCTAATAAGTGAAAGTTCACTGGTCAGGATGTCGGTTAATTCAAAGTGGCGGTTACCTGACGTTTTTTGTGTTGGTGTGTTGAATGGATGTCGGAATTACGTTTAATTCGTGGCGCGGGGATGGGTGAGTAAGTGGTTCAAGGTGTTTTGGGACTTCTATCGAGATGCCTTTCGTGCAGCGTGCAGTGGAACCTAAGTTTTTATCGCGTACAAGTTTACGAGACGACGATGGCAAGCCGAGGGTGTCTGATGAAGAGCTCCAGGCGGTCACCAACTGCACCCTGAGCAACGCGCTGCGACAGCTCGCCTCGTTGGTGCTGCTGGCGGAAGACATCTTCAGCGAACTGACCGCGCAACTCCAAGATATAACTGAGCGATCAAAAGTAGCGCAGACGAAGATCATCAAAATAAACGAACTCGTTGAACAATATGATCCGAAGAAAGTGCCAGTCCGTAAGTACAACTTTTTACCTATTTTTTAAGTATTTAATACAACTTATTTCTAGTGTTACCTACCTGGATATTCACATTCCGGTAAAATGTTTTTCCGTCTAAGAAGTTCATGCGATAGCCTGGGCCGGAACTGGCGCTTACGTTTAACTTTAGATATCTCCAAGACACCTACCTAATTGCTAATTAATATGCATCGGGCAGCGATACCTACTTTCTAGGTAACTATTCTGAGTACTAAAGGTATAATCACAGCAATTAACATTAAAAGGTTGAGCCGTAACCGTCTGTTGACTTTGGAAAATCAGGTCACTGATGGTTTAAATTTCTCAATTTTTCACTTGATAAGTAGGCTAGGCAATAGGCTCGCCCCCTATTACATGACTTAACATAACTGGCGAATTTGGGGTGTACAGTGTACGCCTCTGCCTAAACCTTCAGAGATTACAGGCGTGATGCTATGCAAGTAGGTAAGCTTACCTAGATAAGTAGGTAAGTACTTAACTACATATTTTGTTTGTTGACAAAACGAAGTAGCTACAAAGATTATTGAATTTGATATGATAACCCGCTAAGTTCATTCACGTTATTGAATGAAATTAGCCTAACTAAATCATTAATCTGTATTACATCTCAATTTATCTTATAACTATACTTACAATAAATTATTAAACATTATTTGCTTAACAAAATAGAACGAGGTCTTTACATTGATTAGGTCAAGCCTACAGGTAAGCAGGTACATCAATAAGTCAGTAAATCCCTATAAAATATAGGTAGGTAGTACCTACCTAACCTACCAAAGTAGTCAGTTGTCCAATGCAAAGGTTACCAGCCTAGCTTTAATCAGGTTTATTATAGGTAGGTATCAACTAACCAGAGTAAGGTATGTACTACCTACATAAACGCTAGCAACCCATATTTAGGCATTACCTATCCTATAAGAGATTACCGACCAATTAAAAACATACAAGGTGGTCCTATCTCTATTAGATATTCTTAGGACTTGCCTGTAAGGAAATTAATCCTTTAAAGCCACTATCCTACCTACTTTGTTTGATGTAAGTGTACTTAGGGCTCGTATCATACCGGCTTTTAAGCATATTATGGTCATAACATCTTATGAAGGCATATTTCTCAGCTGAAATGCCTCTTAAAAGTACAGTAGGTAGTTACCTCGTATACGAGCGGTATGTAAGCTACTAGCGTCCATCACATAGCACCATAGAGTAAAAAGACGTCCAGGCAAGCATTTGTAAATTAAGCTCATTGAAAGGACCGTTCCGAAACCTCATTACCTTGTCCTCCTTGAATATGCCGCCTTTACAAAAACGTACCACGTTGATGCATTACTCTGAACGCTATCTAAAAACCTGTTTGAGCGTTCGAACGGACCCGCGATGGGAAAAAAACTCCCAGATTCCAATGCGAACCATAAAAACGTCTCGAGATAATTTCCAACCCATCCAATGCTTGCCCGCCGCTTGATGATTCTGACCGCTCAAGTATTTAACACTTGAATGAAGGAATTCCTTGTTCTTTTATTTATAACATCATCTAACTATTCATGATATACGCTCCTATTCCGATCGACTGAAAAGATAATATCGACCTTTAATTATTATCGAACATTGGAACACTGCCGAAAATAGGTATACCCTTTATCGAGATTTCTGTTACATTAATTAATATTCGAACAGATAACAACAAACGTTAAATTCCTTACAAAGCAAATCGTATTACACGTACCTAAATGGGGACATTAATTTTGTGTAACCACGACTCTGTCACAGACAGTCAACAGCAACACGAAAATCTCTTTAAATGCATCTGTTACCGAAAACAAAGCAAGATAAACAACAAGGAAAGGAGACAAACAAAAATAGCCGTTGACTTAGTTGGTATTGTGGCGAGGGTAAACACTGCAATTCATTGGACAACCTTTCACCTGGACGATAAGCGCTAAGTGTTGTTTGAGTGTCATCTCGTAGAGGTCTGCCCTTTTATGGTCTCGTTTATTTATTCTGTAAAGAATCCCTTGACTTAAAATACAGCCCGTATTCGGCTCACACTTTCGTATAAAAAAGCCCATTTGGCAGTGTTCAATACTGCAGCGCGATCGTCACCAGTCCACACGCTTTCCTCATTTAGTATCAGACACTTATGTATTACAACTGCACATATTTGTCTCTATACTTTTGAGGCTCGTCAGCATGAGTCTTACATAAATCTAGCTATTATATTGCACAGCATTAGACAATGACAGGCTTAGACGTCGTAAATGATCATAATTGCTCTTCCCAGAGCCATCCCATCATTAAGAATGGAAATTATTTTACTAAGATTAAGTATACATATTTTCAAAAACATTTTCGTTCTCAGATTCTCTTGTAATTCTTGCTAGTTAATACTGAGTACATATTGTAAGTTAGTGCAGTTACACGACGTGTTTCATAATTTATTAGCCGCACAACCTAGCAGGTTGCACAGATGCTATCGGTATAACATGTAAAGTGAAGGGTATAATCACAATTACAGCATAAACTTTCTACGTTTCGAAGATGACTAATGTGTTATTACGAAGTAATTTTCATAACTTAGTTAAGAGCGAGAACACGCGTATCCCTGAACATGTTTATCGAATGCTCTTGATTCAATCTGTCGCCTATAATATCGATGGCCGATAGAGGCTAGCTAGGTACATGTACCTTCCTATATGAGATATACTATGATATGAGATACTATGCTGGAACGGGCACAAGCGTCATCAAACCTGCGGTTATACAAACCCTTGGCTTGAAATGCAATGTCTTGAATAATAGCCACAGACAATGCTTCCTAATCGAGCTCTAAATGTCCAACAATACTCCGTAAACACGAATGTAATACTCGAATTGATACATCTATGAATAGTACATTAACGTTACATAAGTCAGGTACACAATGGTCACTGTAACTCGACGTTTGTGCAATTGTTACAGAGTTCATTGGCCGATAAAGTTCTTATCAGTTTTCTTTGTAACTAGGAAACGAAGTCGTGTCGTAAGAATTAATTAGGCAGTGGCGAAATTACTGAGATAAGCCTTCCAATATAGGTAAACAATAGTCTTTTAAATAATACGTAATAGTTCTAGAATGGCGTACAACTTACACATACATAGTATTCTGAAGTTGTTAGAAATGCGGAGTGAGCAAAGATCATCATGATTCGCCTTCGACATTCAGCCATACAAAGTCTATTTTGCATTTGCAAGCGATCAAATGTCATGGTGTCTGGAAAACAAAGAGAGCTGTGGCGGTATGGCGTCGGTTTTTCCCATGCTTGATTTATCTACTGCGTGAGGAACATCCATTCAACTGTATGGATGCCGTCTTAGCTAAACGAACCCTGTTACGCAATACTAAACCTTATTTATAACATATTATAGGAACCAGTTTCTTAGAAAACGTATCCTGAGAGTCGTGAATAACCAAATTGATTTGTTTTACTTAAAACTATTTCAAGGTGGCCTCGACTCGTTTTTAAGTCGTTAACTCCTATTACTGTTGGTATGCGATCGGTATCAAATTTTAATACGGTTTATTCTCAAAATCATCCAATAGGGTTCGACATAATTCCATTTTGATTCTTAACTGTGAAATAACGAAGGGCCGTGAGAGTGTCCACATAAATCACTGATCTCTTATATTGAATAGGAGGAAATTATAGAGAATGTTTCCGCTGCCCGCATCACAGATAAGAAGATATTCCTCTAGTTAAACGATCAGATGGACTTATGCGTTCCGTCCACTGCATCTGATCACATATAAATCTTATTAGATCCAGAGGGCAATTTGTTCCTTAAGTGCTTCAAGTTCCAGCAGATAATTGTATTAAGGACGTTAACCAAGTTAAAACAGCTGCGGAACTGTTCAAAATAAACGAAATAAATAGTTCCGACTTGCCGTAAAGATAAGCTTACTCTACTTTCTTTAACCATCAGTTCAGTTAATCTTTAATCTAACGCTCGTTGTAAAAATAACAGTCGGTGCTTCATCATTTCAGTACAACCTACATTCAATAAATAATAAAAGAAACTAATTAAAATTTCACTTGAATAAACAAATTGAACGCGATATTTCCCTATGCAGCAGTGTTTATCTAGCTTTCTATAGCAGACACGATCTAATCTCGAAATAACCATAGTCGATAACCTGACCGGCTATTAAGCAGCTAGATCGTTAGATTAGTACTCACACCACTTTTCAAACTGAGCTATATGAATTCTGGGCAATTACTCCAATATGAACCAAGACTACTGCCAACTCTTCATACGTCATCAATCGAGGTTAAACAAAATGGTTTCATCAATGTCAGACAGGCAAATACTCTTGCCAGTGAAAGTTTTATCAATTTTGGTGTCCCAGATTCTCCCAAGTCTATCTAAAACTGTATTATGTTGATAAATATTTATTCCTCGTCTCTCTCAAGTACCTAATGATGTTAAGTCATTCTGGATGTCTGAGCTGTCTATCATAATATACCATCTTGTTATCACATACGGGCCCTACGTGCTTAACAAGAGATCATAAACCGGCAGGCCAAACAGACGCACACATACTCGACTAGAGTAGGTAGGTATCATCGGGAGTCTCGATAGTGCTATGACATCATCCTGGGATACTTTTTTGTAATACCTCGTTCAGGCGCTCCAAGTTTCGACATAATGAATAGAGAAACTTGGGAGATTGTTTTTGGTGAATACCTTGTCGATTTTTTGTTAGGCTAGTCTTACTGTGTAAGGCTCGTGCATAAGACTGGATTTCAAAATATACGACTGAATGTAACCTAAGAATTTGACAGAATCGACTAAAATATCAAATTGCATGCTCATGAAACTGATGTATGAATGCAAGCCACGCCTGGGAATGTCAGCAGTAATAAGGCCCACTGCACAACGTACTGAATAATATTTCCATGCAATACCTAGTCACCTATAGATCTAATGCCACAGGCTTCGGTGTCACCTTTCGTCCCCGATAGTGCCTTTCCTCGGTGTTGTTTTGCAGGCTATTGAATGACTGCAGTCGGTCCGTATTAAGCAAGTCTTCGTCGCGTAATCTGAGCTCCAGCTTAAATCTAACGGCTTTGTACCTAATGCTTTATGCCTGAATAAATTACGAAAAATAATATCTTTTCGAACGGAGGGTTGAGAATCCAAGCGGCTTTAGTGTAACAGTGTCCCGAGTATACTGGTAATGTAAGGATATCCGTTTACAACTGCAACTACAACATTTTTGCAGCGCGTATTCTTTTATGAGAACCACCACCTCGATATATTTTTTGTTTAGTCAAAACGTCAGTTGCGTTACAGTTTTATTATCGCACTCGACAAATGGGTGAGGGTACAAAAACCACACTTGAGAAATTCACCCCTCTCTTAAGTCATTGTGGGAACTGGGAACTTTTAGAACCAACAGGGAAGCTGGGTTTTTTGTCGCATGTTCTAAGAATGCGTCCCAGGTAGCCGGGTACTAATGCGAGCTTTTGTATTCATAACCCAAGAGAAGATTTTGCAATTGACCATCCCGTCAGATTTACAATGAAGCGCTTTGAATTTGTAAATCATTGATGAATTAATGTTTGGGAACAATATGCGAATAAATTAACTAAGTATTCATAAAGCGATTTTACCCTTAATAATTTAACTTCCTACTTGTCAATCATAATCATTTATATCTGTAATCAGAAAGGCAAATATAACTTTTCGTGTACCAACGTACCTGTCATGTATTACGAATTTTATAACAATGATTAATGACGCGAAATATAAATAAACGTTGCGAATATTGTGCATGTGTGATATTACCTAAGACTAGGCTATATTACAATATTAATTCTATTTCTACGACTTGTCCCCTAACCATAACATGTGGGAGAAAATATCTGTTTAATGTTTCTCATGAAACGGAACCTATTTCAGTTGTGTTCTAAATAAAGCTTTCTCAGAATAATTAATCCGATCTTTTAACATTTACTTTATTTAATTGCATTGTGTAATGTGTTGTTTTAGTAAAGACATAACATATTGTTGACTAATCCTTTAATGGTCGTGATCTATACCTATAGTCAAATAATCCCTAACCATCCCTAACAGTATCGATAAAAAAAGATCTTTATAATGTGTCTGTAAATTCTATTTTAAATCTGATTCCTGAATGCAGCGAGGCTGTGACAATGACCTTTAGAAACCCACGCTAATTATACACACATCGACAACCGGTGCCAGACTAGTTCATGGCATGGCACGTTTCAACATAGCTACACAACATAATAAAGTGCCTAATTTTACTGCGCGTACACTTGTGATCGAAGATGTAACTAGCTCATAGCATCTAAGACAAATTAAATCGAAACTTATTTAAAAAATAACTATAGAAAAACAGTGAATGAATTCCTAGAAGTTAAGTACATTCAATTATCTCCCCGATGTGAGGAATCAATTAAATTAATTAGAGCCAGCAGTTGTTTGCCGTACACAGTTTAATTGGACGTACGGAAAAAAGATTGAGTAGATTGAATTAACGCGCATCGATGCTTATGATGCAATAAGCGTACCGATTCGACGGCTATAAATTTTACGAACCCCTCCTGTTACCAGCATATGGTGCAATCGCTAATCTACTTAAACTTACCCGATGTTCTTACCGATTGTTGGGTTATGTACGATGCACGGATTCAGCTAGCTATAAACTCATTGTTACAAAATGAAACGTTTCCTGTTTGACTCGGGTTCTTTCAACAACATGTTCCTGTTCGACAGCTGAAGTTGATCACACGTTAACTTCAATAAAGTACCGACGAAAACAAATATCGAAGGGCGAACTACAAATATTGGTCATAGCTATAAAATTGAGAAAAAGATAGGATGAAGTGTTCGACGCCTGGGACGCATAAAGTTCTTTTACTGGCCCCTGAAGCTTGAAAGCAAAGAAATGAAATCATAAAAAAACAGCTCGTAGTTTTCCTTCATTCGTTTCACGGTGTTTTGGTTATTGTGTATTTTAATTTGATTCGGCTGTAACCACAGCAACTTAGAATGGATCCTCTTTCCTTTCCCCTCCGACATTGTTACTATTGACGAGGGTCCGAGGTATTCCGCAAGGTTTAGGTGCAATTTGTTTCAAGTTAATACGATACGGTCCATCAATATTTAATCGGATCGACTTTCATTAATCCTTTCGCGTAATATTTGTTTATTCAGGACTTTTGCTCTCACGCCAGTCACTCCTGACTCCTGCAGATGAACTAATTTTCAAAGTAAGAAATTCTGAGATTTCCATTGGTTTCTAAAATCTAAAATAGGAGTCATATTCATAGTTCTTTGTGATGTGTTGCCTAAACTCTCCATATTATGAATCATATAAAATAACACGTCGAAAAAATGTTTAATAAAAATAAACAGCATCAAAGAAATGCATTCCCATAAAAAATAAGTAAAATAGACATCAACACTCGGCCCATACCATACATTTTAAATAAGACAATTCCCATATTTTTTACTTATATCTTGGCGTGACTTCGACCAACTAAGCACCTAGTTAATATTAGATGAAGCCCGTAAAACGTAGGGGCGCCGGCAGCTGATCGGAAGTCCTGGCCTTTGTTCAACTTTCAACCACACTTTTTGTAGTTCAAGGAAGGAAGGAAGTCAGTTTTACCAAAATCGACCGGTTTTTTAACTTTACGACAACGAAAAAATAAACTTTTCGAATGATGTCACTGTAGTTGCAGATAGACATTTTTCATGCGTTTTATTTCCCTGCATGTCACGAATTTTGTGTGTTACGCTCCATTGTCCCTTACGAAATATCCGCATTTTTTATCCAGACAAAGAGGGAAAGCTTTCCATTATTCAGAATATTTCGGGTACAATGGTGGACCGCGCACGGCGCACGCGCAGCGTGTGATCCATTGCCGACAAGATCGATTGTTCGCGATATACAGGGAGGCGGTTATTTTAAATTGTCGGCTTTGTGAGACACAATGCGAATATAAACGAACTACACACCTAAACTATTTTTTACCTTTTATAAACTACATCCTGCCCTTCCCAGTGTGTTTCCGTTCATTAAATATTTTTTGTCTAATGATTTATTACAGTATCCTCTGTACCGGACTTTATTCAATATTAAAGAATCTCTTTGTAACATATATCTATCACCTGAGTTCCTTCGGTATCAAAAGGTATAAATTAACGATGATTAGTGTCTAGTATGAGGCCTTTAACCTGTATGAAGTCCGTAGACAGTCTACCCTTTGTTGTGCAAACTATTTAATCTGATACATATATTATGAAATCTAGGTACATGAAACCTGGTCACATGTTTGCAGTTGTTAATTAATTAATTGCTTTAACCCTGAGTTGCCGTGGCGTGGAAATGGCACGAGGCGTCTGTGCGCGACCCGCCAGTTACAGCAACTGGACAGTTTTGCGGCTTCTGCAAATAGCGTTTATAGTTCCCCACAAACTTGGTTTAACGGAAATATTGAAATAGGTATTTCTTAGAATCAATCTGGCGTCTGTTAATCAGAAATATGAGGACGTGAGACCTTGACTCATTCGTTTCCTTTGCAGTTTCAATTTCGTACAGTTTAGTCGTTAAAGAGCATAACAGGTTTTTTAAATCGTTAAGTATTGTATTATTATCTAGACAAGTCGTCTGTCTGCAAAAAAAAAATACTGCAGACAAATCTAGATATAAGTAGACACATCCTGCCACAAAAAATTCTTGAATTTAATTAATTAAGTAAGTATAGTTAATGGATGGACGTTAAGGCGGTGCCCAAACTCAACGTAAACCGTCTAATTTTTCGTCGCACAGTTAGCCGTACCTATTGCTACATAATTACAAGCCCAAAAAAATACAGTGTTTTATCAAGTGCACATAAACTATACAGGTTGTCAGGGTAAACACCGTTGTCACTCAAACCATGGGTAGTACAAATGACCGAAGAACAACAAAAAAAAAACGTTATTTTCATTAAAAGATTTTAAAAAGTTTCTATCCGACACCGTGCTCGCTAGCGAAACAGCTGACTAACTAAGGGATGGGTCGCGCTCGCGGCCGGTCAGGTCAAGTCAAGTTCCGCACCCCCCGCCCGTGTTGAGACGCTAGCGCAACGAACTTGTGTCTTTTGTGGTAAAAACAAAAAATGTTGTAATTTTCCATTGATTTTACGTTCTATAAATGACACCAAACTACTGGTTTCAAGGATAACGGTGTTTACCCTAACACCCTGTAAAAGAAATAATTTAGCATCTTAAAAAAAAACCGCAAGAAAGAACACGAACATACTTTTTCGTCTCTTCAGTCGTAATGTTATTGAGCATCACGACTTACGAGACGAATAACACACACACAAAAAAAAAACGATCAGACGAATTCAGAACCTCCTCCTTTTTGAAGTCGGTTAAAAAGTATTTTGAACGACAACTATTTCTATTTTTGTAACGCTATTTTTCAACTTTTTTAACAAGTTTAATCAACTTAAAAAGTTTAATCAAAGAAATATGTAAAATGTTTTAGCTTATTGGTTTTTTTTTATTTGATTCAACTAAAATCAACCGCATCGCCATTTTCAACCGTATTTGTAAGTATACCGCGATGCACTAGGTATTGTCGGTTCACCGTCCTCCTGTATTACCTAAAGATTTGCTTCTTACCGCGCCTTAACATGAAATAAACCTCTCCCTTGCTTAGAAACAATATAACTTTTTGGAACATTAACTTTTTGGTTCGAACATGTGGACAAAATCTGATTGTGGGTAATGCAACCACTGTTTCTGTTAATGGTCCATTGAAGTGAGCTCATGACGTAAGACTACGTGGGAATATGATGCAATCGAACGAGGAACCGGGATATTATTAACATAATTATTCTTGCAATATCCTGTAGGTGGAGACGTTGAGTTTATTGATAGCTTTGAGATGTGTTTCGAGATGAAATGGGAGAGCCCAGAAAGTTGGCGGAAAATAGAAGTGGAAATGTTTCAAAGCGCACTTTGAGACTAGATATTCTGTGGGTCCGTCTACGTGCTTGCGTACCTCATCGAAATGGAATTTGAATAGGGTTGCATGTTCTTTCTGTATTCCACAAGTAATTTAAACTGAGGTTTTGTCTAGACAGCCAGCAAAAGGACAAAGTGCTGTACCCATACTTAAAAGTATAACTAAGCTAATAATATAATCGGACGAAATTTGCGCGATCACGATCGTGGTTTTACAGCATTTGCACGCTTTTGATGTGGTTAAACGATCTTTCGTAATTCGTAATGAAGCATTGGGAATGGGAACCTAACCTTTCAATGTAAATACTTGGTGGTTCTGTCTGAGGTTAATTTACATAATTAATTATTATGTAATGTATTACTTCTAATCGAGTTTATTGAAGCCTTTTACAGCTTTTACATAAAACCAATTTGAATTTTTCGTTTTACTGGGTATCAGTTGATAATTATTTTGCTCTCAACTTAAGGCTAGGCGCGCCGCGACTGTAATAGAACAATTTTGGAACTTGTTCTAATCAGAATGGCATCGCATCATCGCGTCACGTCTGTCTGCGGGAACCTTTAACTTAATCATAGCGCGGCATTTGTAACCTTTTTCTCAACGCTAGTCGTAATATACAAGTTGTTTGTGATAACATTAATCCGGGCTAAATGATGCAAATACTGTGGACACACCTTTATTGCGCAGTAAATTGTTCATAAGTACGAGTAATTAACGCGCATCGTAGACTATCGCGCTCGTGGAAAAGAAGTAAAACTCTTTATATGGAAGATGGCTAGGTGTTCATAATTTTATTAGACTAGTAAGTACCTACACTTTGGGGAATAGAACAATAAAAAAAATGAACTCCACTTCAAAGAGGTGCATATTATGTAAACCAGCCTCGGTTGCAGCTAATTACGCTTGCACTTTCGTTGTTCATACACGAAACGTGATCAGCCCGCATTGATGTTCTAACGGCGAACATACACGAAACGCAAACACATCAACAGTTCTCGATAAACAAGAGCGTTTTCAGAGCAACTCTCAAATCAATCATGTTAACCTTATCGACACGGTTCCGTTGCAAGCTCATTAGCAATGCCGGTGTCCGCACATCACGTACCACAGTGCCACATACTGCCCGTGTAGAACGGGTACAGCCAATATGGGCAAAACAAGCCCGCTCTCATCCATATTGCAGGCGCTCGTTCGATCAGTTCATTTATATTGCAAGCGGATGTTCTTTGCAACTTTCGTGAACTGCATCATTAGCTGACCGTTTTCAAGATTCCTTGCATCCAAAAAGCTCGGATGGATTTTACTTTCATCGAAAATTACTTGACTCATACTCATATATACCTACTCTAATGGCACTACAAGGCTGTGGAAAGTTGAACAAATTGAATTGATTTCAAATGGACCGTTCGGGCTGGTACCTTTATTATACGGCATGACTTGTCTGTTAACTAGATAGCCTCGGTCATGTCATGTTTCATCTCGTGCTACATGGTATTCGAGGCCTATGGGGAGTCTTTTTTTAATAGAATAAAAGAGTACAGACATTGAAGACTGAATTACAATGGTAAATCCCTCTGGTATGCTTAAACAAAAGTATTGTTCAATTGCAAAAGATGTGTATGTTCACACAACCGTTTAATTAAAGGCTCTTACATACTGACGCGATTCGCCGCGCAAAACAATTTCTGAGAAAACTTCACGGCGAACAATGCGGCGGCGGGCGTCGCGTTGCTGTAGTTCTAAACGCTATAATATCAGTATCATCGATAGTCAACAAATTACAAAACGAAACGTTTGCATGTGCATGACATAAATCCATTTGAAATACACCTAATTGCGTTCGCTCCAAGCGCAAATGGCTGACGTGAATCATATAGATAAAGCAGTGTTTCAGTCGGGTGTAAACATAAAAATAATGGTGAAAATAACTGATCGCCAACGTATTATTTAGATAAGGTACGCATGTCCATGCGATAATGACCGCTTATAAAGGTGCGCTGTGATGCACCGACAAAGACTATTTTCCATTATGTATGATGAAAAATAATTTTATCTTTCAGCACTGCCATTTATCAAACGGTTTTGACCGTTTTGTGTCCATTACAGACTCATTTATATCAATGAAAATGCTGACGTTCCGAATTTTGAATGGTTTAGTAATGAGAGATTCCATTTTATGCACAAATGGAATATTACGAGAGAAACTATGCAGAGTTATCAGTTACACTGTTACGGCATGCAGTCAGTAAATCAAGAAAGTGATTACAGTCATCATAAGTATCGGGTAATTGCATCTGGAGCGGTAATTACAGGTTTGCCCGCAGTTACTGCAATCAAGCGCACATTATAATAAGTTTTTATGAAGCGTTCAAATTGTGACTGATTTGCGATATTTACCCTAGGTACGGCTCATTAATTTGTTACGTCACTGGGTACCGGAGATCATGTAACAGATGATTTATTTCGCAGCGGCAGTGGAAGCTAGCCGGGTTAGGTGAACGAACCCTGTCACCGCGCTACGTCGCATTACTGGTTTCGGCACTTCGGCAGAAGATTTTGTACCCGACGCGCATATTGACCGTTTATGGGCAAGAAACCTCATAGCACGTTCATTCATTACAAACCGGCTGAGATAAAATGTCTAGGTAATACCCATAAAAGTTCCATTGAATGGGATTCGAAGAACGGATTGCATAACCTGTGAATGCTGTGTGATATATTAAACCACAATTCGAAGTATCATGAATTCACACTTTGAACGTATGGACTGTTGTAAATGACGATTAAACTGTTTTTCATAGCGTACTTTGAAGTTCGAATTTTACGTTATACCTACCTTTGATTGCCTTGCAATATGAATTGCTGCGTGATAATGCTTTACGACTTCAGATAGAATATTGATGGGCATGGAACCGTTCTTTTATAAACCTTGTAAAGTGTAATATCACACATGCGGCCTAATCTTATCTTTTCCACACTTACCTTGGTTACCGAAAAAACGTTATTTATTCCGTTAATCCCTGTAACAACGAGCAGCTGCTAGTTCAACAATCAGTGCCAGCTTACCCACCAAATTATTAAAAGCCATAAAACGAGTCTTATAGAAGGGTGAGCCACCCCTATTTGTCGATTTACGTGTCGTGTTTGAAACTTGCATGAGCGTTTTATTATTTTGAGACAGGCGAGGTAGTCCATCGATTTTTCAAATCGCATGCATGCATTTCAATCACGTGCATTGTCAATTTTTAACAATAACCTTTACAACGTATCATATAAATACCAAATGAATGTGGCAACTGCAATACCCATACCACAATTTCTGTTCGTGGCACATAAAAAAATAAACCCTACGGTGCTTAATTTCCGGCAGCGCGAATCGTACGAAATGTTATTTTTGTTTTGTTGTACTTAAGGAAGCGTAAAGTATATATTATTGATACGATCGCAATATTCCTTGAATACTAATCGGAGCAGGAGTCCTTAGCAGTTGCATGACAACCCCTTGAAAGTTACATAACCGACCGTTAAAGGCAGGTTGGCACGCAAATGTCCACGCTTGCTGAGACCTCGGCGTATACTTTGTCGCTTGCAACCGGTTGCATTGTGTAGCGACCGTTAGTCGCCCACCTGCGGGAACGTTGCCCACTGAACCGAGAGCGACGTGTGTCGTGTGTCCAGACACGTGGACTTGAACCCTAATAGCACACGTTTGCATAATAACTTTAATAACTAGTTGTTTCGACTTTTAATTCTTACCAGTATAAATCCGCGCGGCGATATTATACCCTCCAAGATAAATGCTACGAAGACGTCTGTCTTTAATATTATCGTTGTTAATTTCGTAATTACTCCAATTTATCATTTTACAACAACAGATGTCGGCACTATTTGCGCAATTAAGAAGCTTTTTAGCAGCTGCGTTTGTTAAAAGTCAAATGTTTGTTCACGCGCACTACATTTCATAATTTAATATTACGTAATGTCACTTTTAATTAAATATTTGTAGAACGCGCTATTGCATCGCGTTGCATCCGCTATTTATCTTAAGTCAAACAGCATGTGAGATAACCGATATCGATTGGTGACCGATCGCATTACGACACAGTCACTCGATACACTGACACCTAGCCACCGGCTGCGAGTTGCGATTGTTTGTTTAAAACGATTATCTTATAAACTCTGTCTCGGTTCGACCCAGTTCCTAGTAGTGATGAGTCGATATTGAACTACCGATGATAACTGAATTGTTTGAACTGTAACAGATACACAAAATATCGATTAAATGATCTTTTGATTCTGCGACTGACTAATGGAAAGGGTCTTGTTTATTTGTCATGCAAGCAATTTTGCAAAATTGGAAAAGGAAATAAATGGGCTTTGTTGTACAATCAATCGATTCGAGTAACTTTTCGTTTGGATATCCCTCGCTGTGTTTTTTCCTTTATATGTTTATGTATATTATTAATTGAGTAACTTTTGGATACAACATTTTAAAATAAAGGTTTTACTGATTGACGAAATGAGACTACTTATATCATACAATTATGCCTGTAAAAAAAATGTGTGGTTTACAAAACTACATATTTTCTTAATTCAGTTAATCTTTCTTCAATCTTTTGATTGAATTTGAAAAGAATTTAAGTAGGAACTCATTTTATATTTTATTATAATTTTTGACAAAAAAAAAAACTTAATTCCTACATCTATTTATTTAATGGCAAGGCTATTAACGATCAGCTGTTTGAAAACTTAAAAGATACACCTGCTTCAAAATATTTCGTCCGTTTACCTTCGGGCTTCTTTGGACTGCTACCGCTGCCGTCATTACTTTGCTTGTCCCAGTATTTTCCAAAACATTAATATAATGTTTTCCTCTCGCTGCCTGCGCCCCTTATCTCGTCCTGTAAATGTGAAGGAACGATTTCGACGACAGTTTTTGTTTATGAATGTTTCCAAACGTAAATTCTTGAGTAGGTACAATGACCCGGAAAGTCTTCAGCATTCAGCTAAGTTTAGATTTCTAAAAAGTAATTTAATCAACACAAAAACTCTGTTACCTATTGAGTTTTTCTAGAACAATCTAAGCAACGGCTTCATGGCAGAGAGTTCAGACAGACAGACAACTTAATTATGACAAACGCGTCATTCTCATACCAATTTTTTTAATGAAGTCGAACAAAGTGCTGTACATAAAAAAAACTTCTTTACATAAACGTACATCGCTTAATTCGATTGAAACCGACATTCAAATTGCAGGAACATTTTATTGCAAGAACAAAGAATCGGTCGGACGAATCGAATTTCAGTTAAGGTGTGTTGTTTCTGTTTCATTATAACATTGTTATTTTTTTGCTAACCTCATATTTCGTAATAATGTATTACCTACCGCATACGAAATTACGGGTGTAATGATTGTGATTTCATTATTATATCTCCGAATCGTAATAAAAAGAAAATTATGACTGCGTATTTTCTTACAAGTTTTCCTGTTTTAGTTGGATAGCTCGCAAGCAAATAAGTCATGGTGACGTTATAATGGATAGGATAATATTATGTTTAGTTATATCACAATAGTCCATCTATATTAAATATTCCAAGTTTAGTTGATATTATAGTGAATTCCTGGTTCTACAGAAATCGACGTTATTATTTTGATTAAATTCCCTCTGAAAACTATTGATAGTCAAATACTGAAGGCACATTCTACGGAGATGACACGGCATTAAACTAAGCCGACCGAGCCGTCTTATTGTGATGTAAATAAGTTTGATCGTCATCATACAATGGGGCGTGGGAGTGAGGGTGTGGGCAGACCGGCCCTTAGCTCAAATATAAACGGAACATAGCACCCCGAATCTCGAGCTACCGCTGTTCACACCTCGTTAATACAAATACTCCGTACCAATTTACGTACATGTATAAATTCGTCATTTACCGGTGTTAAATGGTTTAGTCAGACGAGGTCACGATTTCACGAACTATAAAATTGTCCAGATTTCTGTTTTGCACTCAGTGGCCCTATTTCTTACAAAAACTTGTTGGTATCTGCCTAATCCACAGCTCTCACTTAGGTGGTCGGTGTAATGTTACGAGCATGCATACAGCTAGTGAAAGCAAACATTCAGTCAGCGTTCCACATAATGCATCTGTAGGGAGCGACACTTGACACCTTGGCCTTCATTACAGATCTTGACTCATACGATGTAGCCGTCAGACGTTCAACAAGAAAAATATTATTGTAATCATTGCATTATTATATGGGTGTTCTTTAACGCAGTTTAACAGTGACGGCTTCGAAGATTCAAAAATTTCCGGAAGAAATAAGACCTAATTCTTCTCACTGGACACAATAGACCAGGAAAAAATAAAAATTGAGGACTCGGCTTATTCAATTGTGTCTTGTCTTGTACATAGATTGATAACTGTACTTACATTATGGGTGAATACGTCTGATCGTTTTTGATTTGTATTCGCCTTTCAAAGTACGCATCTCTTTGAATGCAATAAGTGAATAATAAATCAATGGAAATGGATGTCGGTGTCGGTCGATTCGAAATCATGGTCAAGTTCAGTGAACTCTTGTTGATCGTCATCATGATTGACAAATTGATCATTCATGCGTTTTATTGCCCGTAGTAAAAGATGCAACGTCTGCACCGATGAAAGAAAAAGTTATTTAATTTAGCGTCAATATGTTGTAACTTGTAACGCAAATGTAGGTGAAAGATTAATATGGATATCTTATCACGAAAATGTGTTTGCTCAAGTATGTAACTAACACGATTAGATAAGTTCTTTATAAAGAAATATTTATCACTTAATGTATAGTTTCTTTTTTCAAAAGAAATTGACGCCGTCTCTGCACAAATATCCTTGTATGAGCTCACTTATCATTTGTGACAAAGAGGAAAATTTTCACAAGTGATGTAAGACATAAACTGCTTACGAGGTGCCGTGGCATACCTACTACCGTTGTCCTTTTTAACAGTTCGCCACACTCTGTAGGTCTCAAAATGCTTTTACCTCATGACACTGCATTATAGGCTCATAACCATGGCATCGTTTCAGATCTCGTTATTCAAGTTTTCAGTTCTTCATTTAAGTCCATCATTACTTTTATATTGCTAGTAATCATATATTTTAAGTACTAAAACTGATCGTTGTATCGATTTTAATCACAGGTGGATTACATTGGGTCATTACTTTGTCCTTTGTCAGTGTAGAACCGACCTTATGAATAATGTATGCTGTTCAAAATGACTTTATGATTCTAAATAATTGATGTATGATGGTTTATTGGAGTTTATTGGGTGATTCTTGAGTCACGTCTTATAAAAACGTTCATAGGGTTCTTGTATACAATTACATGGGTATTTTTAGTTTTAGTGTGGCGTATGTGTACAGTTATGTGCGTGGGCACCTTGAGGTCAGACGCATGCTGACGACAGACCTCTTCCGACACTCCTACGCACGCGTTATAAAATATAGGCTCTTGAACTACGACTGTGAATTAAATATAACTGAACTGGGCTATTTATTTATAAAGACTACGTCATGAGTTTCCCTGAGGCCCACAGAAACTATCATGAACCGTGTAGAACTAACAGCTGCAACCTTGGTTAAGGCCAAGAAGGCCTAAATAAAGTGGCAATCGCATTCAAAGCGTTTGATATTTCTGCCGATCCATTCTGTTAAAATCTCACCGTAAAGGTGAAATAGCTTAGGTGAAGTGAGATGTCAATAGAGTCATCCCTAGCATCAGGTGGAATGACAGCTCACTTCACCTAAGTTTAACCGGCTGTTGACAAAAGCCTTCATTACATTTTTGAGTTTTCCATCATCGTTTTCGCTGATAGAATATCACTTTTTCTATATATTTTATAATTTCCAATGAGTTCTTGTATTAACTTGGGTTAATTAACAGATAATGTAATATTTCTATGGTCTTCACTAAAATACTTTGAAACCTGCCATCATTCCCGCTCAAAAATCCAATTTGTCTAAACTAGAAAACAGAACTGTAATAGAATTAGAAACCAATCTTCTGTTTATTTATACCCCGTCAACATAATGGAAAGTGTAATTTCTAAGAAAATGGTACAAATTTCGTGTGTGGCACCCTAAATTTAAACAAAAATAGCTGGAACACGCTCCTTAAGGTAATCAAACCTCATGACATGACATTGAAGGTGTGAACCGAAGTAAAGCATACTTTCACGCCCTTCATTAAGACTCCTTTTATTTTTAGCTTAAAAACTATAAACATAACAATAAATACGTCTGTACTTTCTAATGAGAGCGTTAGAAACAAATACATGTGCTTCTGGTAAAATGTTCTTTCAAGGTGCACTTAAGGATTGTTATTACAAGTAAATGGACAATTTAGCTTTAAATGTTTTAATTACGAAGTTATTACTGAAACTGACTGGTTTTTAAGATTTAGTGCAAATGGAAAAGTGAGAAATGTTCTTCTTATTCATATTATTATTTTGTGGCAGGTAAAGGTAAAATAATGTGAACATGAATAGAGAACTGTAATGTTTCAGAAAAGTTTTCAGTGAACGCTTCGAACACAATGATGTAGTGTAGTCTGACCTAAATCTATCAAACCTCTCGTAAATGAATCTGAAATAGACAGTTTCTTAATTAAAAAACAATCGAGAATCCACACTCAACCAGATTTCCACTAAATAATGAGAAGATGTAAATCATGTTACGAGATTCAAAGATAAACAATCATATAAATTCACTCTTCCACATCAGAGTAAAAATAAACGCCGGTTTGTTTGCGTATTCCTTTATACACACGAAAATAGAAACTCCATTCATAATAAGAACTTCGTCGATAAGTATCTTGGTATCCTTGTCCCAAAGACGGTTGGAGCGTTCATAAATCAAATTCGATAAGACAAAAATATTTTAGGGCGCCTCCACCAAGCCACCAACTGAACAAGTCTACTCAGAGAGTAATCTAGAGAACACACGCCTACACGGGCCAAACCGGTATGGCATTACTCCGACTTTCTGTCGAATTTTTGTACCGCGTTGCCTCTTGAACAACTCGGATATAGAAACCAGATACAGTGCGGCGCTATTAAGAACTTAATCGTTGAATTAGATTACTTGGAAGGGATTGAGAATGTGATTAGAATTTGAATACCATTCGCATTAACAAGCTCGCCTTTTTAGTAGCCTCAACTTATTAATTATTGAGGTGTGGTCGCGCACTATCAATTAAACGAAGGTTTATGATGACTGATCTGGTTCATAAAAGGACCTCTAAACATTAGTTGCTTGACTTTTATTGTTGCCTTGATTGCTTGTTTGAATGTTTTTGATGACGTACATACAACAATTCCTATAACCATCCGAGATTTTTATATGCTTAAAGATGTGTGTGGCAGTTATCATAAAACGCCTGTATAGGCTAATGTGATTTGTAATATTCAATATTTTATGATTATTATAAATTCATTCGATCGTTAATTAATAAAAATCGTGCCCAAAAAATTAAATGTGGTCAAATAATGTTCATAATCTTTTTTACTCCCACGCTCTTGCTACGTTGAAATCACAGTTCCGTAATTAAAGATTGCCACTTCCATAAAAAATGATGCTGCCCTTTTCAGTAACAATATTTCCACGTTTTATAATAGCACCTCTAGAAGCATAGACGTTGCCGGCGCCCGCGGCTCTCACGTCACAACAAAACAAACACCCACCGCGATCCTATCGTCCAAACGAACTTGAACCCAATGGTTCACTTAACCATTTAAGGCTAGACGCCGCATTCACATTGCAACACATTATCCTGTCACGTACTTACTATCTAACTGACTATAAAACTTTTGTTTTCATACACACTTTTACTTTTATTTTTAAACGAAATTGTCTTGGCATTTCGGGGAGGCCCGATATGTGATACACCTTCAAACAGTTGGTCCATCTTGTCAGTACTGAAAAAAGCTGGATCGTTATTTTTTTTTTACGATGTTTTCATCTGCTACCCATTGTCACGTTTAACAATACAGAGCTTTTTTTAACACAGCCTAAGGACTAATAGTTTAAAACAAAGCAGGAAGCTGAACACGGTGTCGTGCCGGTGTAGCTCATAACTCGAAGCCGGAACAATAAAATGCAGAGCATTAAAAGCACTAAAACAATGGACGTCTAGACTCACGTTCCGTGTTCTAAATCACGCCTTCCCTATGGCCTTTATTATATTTATTTAATGCGGAATGTTTGTCTTGCGTCAAATATGATCCAACCGCGTACCGACAATCTTACAGCCGGTAACATAACGGTGACGTTGAGACACATTAGTCCGCGTTACTTGAACACGAAGACAAAGTGCGCGGTTAACTCGCGTTTCGTGATTTGAGTGAATAAGGTAAAGTTAAGCTTTCGCTTGCCCTACGCGACTACGGACTACGGCACAAGGAAACAATATTGTAACATCGACCAACTTTACAAGTCTTCCGCATTTGCTTTTGTTTGCCAACATAGCCATAACAGTGAATTATTAGAGACGAGAACTTGAGATAAATTGTTCTTCAAGTGCCCCTTTAGGTTAATTTATTTGTTTTTCCCATGCAAAGTGATGCGTTTTATGCGTTGTTCGCCACGGTTAATGGCATAGTAAAACTCAATCGACGGAACGCTGGGGGCAAACGCATTATCGGCCGGTCTTAATGAAATTTCTCAAACTTTCAGTACCTTTTAAAAGGCAGGTTGTAAAAAACGGAAAATGGATTAGAAAAGAGAAATCTATACTCCATTATGAGACTAACTACCTATTGCTTTCTGACGTAGTAAGTCAAATATAAATTGGTCTGTAAATAGGTACTAAATCCGGTACGAATAACATCTCAAACTTTAATGTCTTCTAATATAACTGACAGAAGTAACCACCCGGAAAATAAACACGCTGTTTTAAGATTCGGGGGACGAACCGCATTTGGGAGGTTGGGGAGATTCGAAGCCAGAGGCAGTGACTTGTCCCGGGATCTGCTATATTGAATTCAAGTTATGATTAGGAAAGTTTCTGCCCCTTTTCTTCAATAAATAAGTACAATATTACGTTTAACAGTTGGATGTCTACGTGACGTCGTATACCGTAATTTGGAAACTTCACCGTTTCGGTCATATTACAGTACTATGTGTATTAATTTTCCCGATCATTTTACGTTCAGGTTTCTCTATTTTAGCGATAATTAAGTGGTTAAACATTTAATTGACGTCCTTTGGTATCTCTGTGCCGATAAATTGAATTTTAGTTGTTACATTGATTGGAAACGATTTATTGAAGTATATTTCTCGCTTATAACGCGAGATTAAGTGCTTGCGTAATAAAACATGACAGATGGATGAACCAAATTGGGATAAAACCTAACGTAACGTTTTCATTGCCGTTTAAAAGATCACTCAAACACATGCCAGTTTCATTCATAGATACATTGCGCTCACCCATATGGTTTGTAATTCCATGGTATTATTATCGGCCCCTCGTAAAAATAGAAGATAATAATGAGATTGCATTTACGATTGCGATAAAATTGCATTGTTTGACAGCTTAATTAAAACTGTAAATATTATTTAGAAATGTAGTATATGAATTTATGTTACATGAACGTGTTCTAATCAGGGGCCCGCCATAAATATGAGTAAACATCTTATTACTTTTTACATTTAGATTTAAAATGCTCTCGTAGCTGCGTAGCTCTAGCTCGTAGTTTCGTAGCAAGTGCAAGCTACGATGATTTTAATTCGATATTTTTGTTTCCGCTAATCTTAAAAAGGTACAGTACTTATTATTACCTGTATTCCTAGGTATCGGACAGTTCATTCCATTATTTTCTTTCCCCGCGTATTGAAAAATAATGTTCATTCAATTTGGGGTACTTTTAGGGAGTACAATTACGTTTTCCATACAAAAGGATGAATGACCATATGTCTACATGAAACGAGAGATAAAATGTAATCCAAATCGTGCTTTACCGGCTGATGATAAAGTGTATTGTGTTAAGCGAATAATACACAGATCCGTCGACACAATAACTTTTATATTTTGTTGTTTTTTACTACAACAGCTGCTCGAAACACGTGCTATGAGCAATATAAGAGCAACCACATAAAATTTGAACGCAGGGCATTAATTCATTAACTTAATACAGTTGGCGCTTAATAAATTTTAATACGTCAAAACATTTAACCAATTTTGAAAACGTTAATCAGCTCGTTTCAAACATTAGAAGCTAATTACAAAAACACTCCATTTTTCGTAACACGACTAATGCTATTAGAGTAGTTTAAAAGGACATTAATGCCGTAGTTTTTTAAATTTAATTTAATGTATTCGTGATGTGCGGGCTCATCCTTATTCACGCCCATCCGTTTCGGTCAGTTGGGCACGGTTGAAATTACCGATGACTTCACTGGGGCACTTAGTATCCACGTTTTACCTCACTTTACTGTCCAGACGGGTTTCCGTAACCAGATTGTATCGTCAGTGAATGGCTACTTTTTTCGCGTATTTGACCATAAAAGTCTTTCTTACGAAAGTTATCACATCAATTTCACTCCACCAAATATAAAATGCATGTGTTCGCAATTAAGATTCGTTTATTTCAACGACAATTTGCTTTGAACACGTGCCTATGTAACCGCAGAAATAAAACGTTTAGGATGTAATAATGGTCCTTTCATCCTATAATCTCCCCTCGACTGTATACAATAGTAATCATGGCATAATGACGTTAATGTAATTGTAATTTAACGCACAGGGCGGTGCATTAGTGGTATAGCTGTATGTTATCATGCTTATCATTTTAAAATAGCTTTTTGATATACGCCAGATGTCGTCTCACCTCCCCCATGCACTACTGACGTCATTCTACAAAAGCGTGCATCATGAATAACTTTCAAATATGTTATTTTTATAGAGCCGTAGGTACTTGATTTTTTGTGTAAAATCCATTAGGCATTTTTGCTGTGGCCCGAGCGTTTATTTTTAATTTGAATATATTATAGCGAAAAGCAGGTGAAGAGCACAAAGGGGAATCAGTATCAATGTCCAAATCTGTCACAGTTCGCAAGCATCTGCATCCAATGTGTGAGCGAACATCTGTTGAACAAAAGCGCGATCGCATCACGGGCCCTTAGCTTCGTGACCTACAGTGCGCCGGCCATTATTATCTAACAACGGACCTCGTTTAATTAGGCCCTATTCACTTATCGTTGCATTCCTATTCCGATCGGTTTACATTTTCACGCCCGACTGCGCGGGCGCCACAATGCTCCATTGATAGATGATTAGAATTAAACGTAATTGTATTCTGAGCCCGCATTTTTATTGGATAGTCTGTTGTAAAACATTCCAATTACATAATCGAAAAGTTCCTCATCGTAATTACACATTCTCTACGTCGTGAAATCCGGATCGTACATTACTACCTACATTTTTTACATTGGCAAAAAAGAAAAGGCAATATTTAACTGCCAAAATAAGAATAACCTACCGCGGTATTTTAACCTCGCCCAATCGTAAATCATAAAAAGTATTCTCGCATGGCTTCACAATCGAATTTGTAAGCATTTTTCAATTATCCGTTATTGACCACAATGGTTGATCTTATTGGCCTTTTCGTTCTCGTAAACAATTTGTACCAGGATCTAAAATATTTTTTCAAGCTAAATTATGCCCAATGTCAACGGGATAAGTAACATGGAGGTAATATTGAAAACGATCCCGCAGCCCTGTGCATGTAGAGGGGTCAACCTACTTGAACATTTCGATTGTTACCGCCTGCATACTGAAACAATTCGTGCAACCGCTAAAACAATAAAAAGCCCATTTATTTTAAGGCCATTCTTTTTTTTTGTATTTTGTGATTCTGACTCTTATGTCTTTTTATTTTTATCCAACTATCTAGCTAACGTAAATATTTTGTTTTCAGGTAAGTACACCCTGCTGATATATGTTTACCATCGTAAGGTAATCGGCATGGACTTCACTATAATGATACAATACAAACACACTACACATAATAAATGCAGCGCTACTACGTAGATCTTCATCATCATCAGTGCGTCGACCTTTTTCCTTAAAAATATTGTTTTCTTTTGGAATACCCTTTCATTCATCTTGCCTTCCTCATAAATGCTTCCATCCATTTTCATAATTTATTCAGGCGAAGTCTCATTTGTAAAGTACCTACTTGGAAAGACTGTAGTCTTTCCAAGTACTTTACAAATGTGACTTCATGAAGTTTTCTTACTACAACTGGAAGACTTTAGTAAACTAATAAGGAACAGGCAAAGTTTTGTAGCATTTTTACTACATTACACTACGGTTTATTAGAAGTTCTTGATATTTTCTTAATAGGAACGAGCTGACTGGATTACGAATTCGTTGAGTTTAATTAAGGTCTGGCCATCTACTGACCTTTCATTTGTGCAGATGGGGCAAGACGACTTTATTGCGAAACAAATGGCCCCTTGCCGATCCTTGTTGGCTGCTTAGTGCGAGTGTTTTTCCCCAATGATTATTTATCCTCCCAAAACGATATTAGATGTCTTTTACTAAAGATTGTTTGGGGATAAATGAAAAAACTACGAAGAAAATCCTCGGCAGTCAACTTTATAGAGATTTAGTGCTGCAAATTCAGTCGGCAGGTCCACAAATCACTGAGTAAGACGAGAAATATTTGATATCTACGTAATATTTCTTAACTTGAACTTGAAATAAATACCATAAAATATCACTGTATCTTACAAGATTCTTACAATCTCAGCTTTATTCTATTTATCGTGGACCAAACAGTCTAAAGAATAAATTCTCCGTGTAAATAATATCGTAGGCTTATCTAAAAGCCACATCAATGTTAGTCACGAATGGCGGCGTGACTGAAAGGGCTCGGCCGAAGCGTCTGGTACTCTGGTTATCTGTTACTGGATACTGAAATACAGTGTAAACAACATTCTACTGACACTGACACTAAATTAAAGAGTTACAAAAACTAAAACTTATTAATATTAAAAGCATACAAAGCGGATTAGAATGAGAACCTCTTGAACATACAAAAAAGTCAAGCAACGTTAAATTTTAATTAAAAAAACCATTGTTCATTCTGACCTCGAGCTTGCTTTATGAATTCTCTTGTGAGCAGTGCCCCTCGATGATCAAATTTGTCGAATTTAATTAAGAGCCATCGCATAGACTGCGAAACATTTAATAATGTAATATTACTTCCTCGTGTAACTGTAAATATTTGAAAATGTAACGGATTTTAATACAGTACGTAATTTAACTTCAAGATGACAAACCCTACTGAGATTGCGTAAATGCGTAGGTACCCATGATCTTTTAATTTAACAGCTCCTCAAGGCAGAAACGCTTCGCAAATACGCTACTTAAACGATTTGTACGGAGTCGGCCTCTTATTATGATGATCTGGGACGACCTCGATGAGACATTACGTATATCATTACAATGTCAATTTTGTTCCCAAGACCTTAATGAATAAGACCTATTAAAATACGTGACATTGACAAAACCCCTTATAATCCAGTGCAAGGCTTATTTCTTATGGAATAACCAGGTTTTTAGTAGGTAAATCTATTATTGAATATATTATGTAGAATAGAATTAGACGATCTCTAGCCTTGGCTTTGATATGATACCGGTTTGGTCTCTCAGTTGCCTCTAAAAAATTATATTGAATTGCAACATTAATCAAAGAACGAAAGGGGTAATTATTACCACATCATTTTGTGTAAATAATGGATGTGTAAAATTCAAATTTCTGCCCAATTATCGTTATTAACGTGTCACTAACTATATAATTTCTGTGGGAACTGACACTACTTAATGCGAAATTAATTAATGGTTTTATTCCGTCGCTCACTTGTTTGTCCAGTCATCGTTGCTTAATCAGGAGGTTTTTTTTTTATAGTAAATTCGAGCCAAATGCGAAAAGTTTGACATTTAGATTCGGTTTCGTGTCATAAAACACGATTTCAATTCCGATGTTTTTCCAAACGTTCCGTTTCAAAATTGATTTCGTTATTCGATATCTGGGGAGCATCGGTGACCTAAGATTGATTGTTCAGCTTCCTCGCCACTCTTTGTCCAACATGGCCTCTTCCGGAACGCAAAGTGCCCTCAACTCCGGGATGTTGCCGAGCCGGATAAAGTTGAATCACCAACCACACGTAACTTCCTGTCATAATGAGACTTGATGAGATAGTTTAGTGTTTTTTCTCGTGTGTATGGATATCTCCATCTTACTTATAGAATTGCAGGTACATCGTCATCAAGCTTTACATTTTCGTAATGGCATTTCTGGCAAAACAACGGATTAGCTACGTATGTTAATCTCAAGGTAATAAAATAACGTCTTTAATCTCTAAATTAAACAGCGGCGCCTGTCCACTCCTCGCTTATACAAAAACTTGGGATGGCCCCATTTCGCTAGCGATTGTCCACGGTCGAGGGTCCAATTATGCACATTAGTCTACAACGGCTCTCGTTGAAAAGGATTTTCCAATTAGGGGCTCTCGTGAATTAATGGCCAGCCTAACAGATAGAACATTTCATTTTCCCGGCATTTCATCTTCAGCAACACAAGGATAGACAAACTTTCCGCTGAAGTCACATTTTGTTTTAAAAGTGATTTGATAATATCGGGCTTAAGCGCGTAGCTGACAGTTTGGCCCAAACCTAATGTATTGAACATTCATGCCTCTGTATACAAGTAGGTGTGCAACCGAGCAAACTTGCAAACCATGAACACATAAATCAAAGCATTGTTTTCGCGTATCCATATGACAAAGGGTAACGAACGCGAGGCTTCTCAAACATTCCCAACATATTGCAGAGATATATGGCCAATGTTTTGCGTACAAATGCGATTAGAATGAAATACAGGAGACCAAGCTGGTTAATATGAATCGGGGGATATTGTGAGTCATTAATAAAATAGAAAGTTAAAATGGCTGGTGCAAAGGAGTAAGAACAAGATAGACACCCCGCCATGCGGCAGGACGGCACTCGAGCGAGTGCCGTCCTGCCGCATGCATTTAGAAAATTTAGAACAATAGGACCATAACTTAGGTAAGTGAAAAGCTAGCGTTGACAAGGGTAACGTCCTGAAGCTATTTGTGTTTCGCCTTTATCTGCTTCACAAGAGCGGAAAGTAGCATATGGTAACATTCAGATGATGAAACCATCAGGTTTATTGTGTTTGAATAACAGAGAGTGTCCTTTGAATGTGTTTCAGAAGTCAGAACAAGGCGCTTTAGAGAATCTTTTTCGTTGAAGATAGAGTAATCCGCCGTAGCTTTACTTTATATTTATGTATGTTTTGATTCTGGGTATTTATTTGGTCTTTAAAACCTCTTCAAAATCAAACATAAAATTTCATTAGATGGCCATTCAAATAAAACTTATAATAGATCTCTAAGCTAGAAGATTTGTACACGTACCAAGAATCTGTCGTTGTCATCATATTGAATTGCCCATTTAAATCAGTTTAAATCTTCATGCGTCTGACTCTGAAGTTATTTGAATGAAGAGCAACAAAAACAGTCCCGGAACTTGGAGTTAACTTGATTGTTGGGTAAAGGCAGATACCACAAATCATTACAACCGTGACTAGTGGACGTGAAAGAATTTTGGACGTCTCGTCTCCGACGATAATTTGGCCTCTAAGGTCAGGCGAATGCGCCACGTATCTGAGATGTTTTGATGAAACAAAAAAATCTTATATAGGTAAGTAGTTGTTTTTTGTTAATGAATGGATATCCTGAAATTATATTTATTTTCTCTCTTTATCGTTGAAATAAGTGACCCTAGTTAACCAAGATAATCCCTAATTTATAATTTTATCGAAAGGCAATCCCCTTTGATAAAATTATAAATTAGAAAAATGAAATATAATAAGGGGGATTGATTAACAGTCATGAGACATTTTTGAACAAAGTGAGTATAACATTATGTTATAGCTATGCCGTTAGCTCATAAGCGAGTACATTTTTCCCAAGTTATTCAAGCACAGAAACGTGCCTAGAAAGTCCACCTGCTGAAATTACAATACAAACATTGTTTGTTTACTAAAACCGGGAGTCACGTTCTCCGCTCTACAACATACAAACATTGGGGAATGTTTATACTGTTTATATAAATAATGCGATATAAAATTTCAAGCCGAATTATAACTTACCGTATTTTAAAACTGAAAATATTTACGTAGAAGCTTTGCATCCCTGTTATTTTATCTATTTTATACCTGCTAGCTTCTATCTGCGAATTTACCCGTGTGAAATTTCTTATTACACGACTGCCCAAAAAGGAGTGTAATGTTTTCAGGGTTCATGTATGTATAACATAACATAATCAGCCTATAATGTTCCCACTGCTGGGACACAGGCCTCCTCTCGGTGAGAGGGAGCGGGCCGTAATACACCACGCGGCCGTGGGTCAGTGCAGGTTGGTAGATGTCACATGTCTTCGAATTTTTGGTTCTAGGACATGCCAGTTTCCTCAAGTTGTTGTTGTGGTGATGTTTTCCTTCACCGTTTTGAGGGCAGCGGTGATGAAATAATTTACACAAAGTTAAGCGCCTGTCTGGGTTCGAACCTACGACCTACAGACCTACAATTCGTAAGTCGCTGCCTTTACCACTTGGCCACCACTGCTCCCTGTAGGTATATGAGTATCCGCCTGACGCAGGTCCTCACCGGACACTGTTGCTTCGGGAGGTTCCTGTTTCGGATAAGGCGGGAGGAAAGGCCCGGGTATCGCCACTGTGTGGATCGCCCGGAGGACACGGTGGAGCATACGGTGGAGGTCTGCCCTGCTTGGGCGGAGCCCCGCCGTGTCCTCTTGGAGGCGATTGGCGGCGGTGACCTCTCGCGTCCGGCTCTGGTCCAGGCCATGGTACGGAGCGAGAGGGCATGGGAAGCAGTCACCTCCTTCTGCGAAGCAGTAATGCTCGCGAAGGAGGAGGCGGAACGCGTGAGGGAGAGGCAAAGTTTGCGCCCTCACGCCCCTAACCGCCGCCGTTGGAGACGCCCTGGGCGTCGGGAATCCCAGGCGGATTCCCGGCCACCATAGGCGCGGGCTTGCGGACGGCGAGCAATGGGTAGCTCGCCGTCCGATTAGGACCAGGCCCGGGTCGATGGCGCGTCGTGTTCCACGCGCGCCTCAAAGAGATGTCAGCACAATTGGCGGGGTCCGCTAGGACCGATGCCTGCCAGGGTTGCGGGTTAGTCCGAAAAGGATACCGGGACCTTGGCAACAGGCAGTAAAAGTCTGACACGCCCTTCCGCTCCGCCCAGACCGGGAGAAGTCATTGGACGATTTCCCACCCTCAAAAAAAAAAAAAACCTATATGAGTATGTATGCATATGAGTTTATTCCACCATAACTTTTTTTTAACATAATATATTTCCTTTATGTAATTAGCGTTCTTTCTGACTTTTTTTTCTTTTTGCTCGGCTCCTAAGGCTCGTAGCTTGAAGTTAAATAGCCAATAACCTTCCTCAAGAATTGTACTATCAGATGCAAAAAGAATTTTTCAAATCCAGCGTGGAGTTCCAGATATTAGCGCGCTAAAACAAACTCTTCTGCTTGATATATTAAGTGTAGATGAAAATGCGCATAAAAGCTACATTAGGAAGATTTAACTAGTGTTTACGCCTTGCATAATACCACGTAGAACAAAATAAGTAAGTTGCGCCGTTTCCTGGTGTGACATGATATAGCGCGGCTTTGAATTACGGACTATTCCTGGAAGTATGTAAATCTCAGAATAGTCAGATAACTGACAGAAGCTAATGTGCTTTGCTGCATTGCAGTGCGGAGTGAAGATACTATGATCTCTATGCACACACTGCAACGTAGTTGTGATGGCCCAATGGTTAAAGGCCTCGCCTCTCATGCACGAGGTTGTATATCTGGGAAGTCACATTCAGTCAGTTACAAGAAGAAAAAAGTCACATTGGTACTTCCAATGTGACTTTTTCAATTCATATTGAAAAAGTAGTAAGTATTTATTTGTGTTCTTCATTCATCATCGAATTATAGGCAGAACAGCTATATTGTGCGTGCAAGCAGACATTTTAATGAGATATGCAAGCGACATGATTTGGATTGTCACTTGTCTAGGCCCTCTGGTAATCAATGCTCATGCCTTCTCAGTATGAGAAGAGGCCTTTGCCCTGCAGTAAAGCAGTAATAGGCTGGTATTATCACACTGTGCAGCTTTCGCTCCACCATTGTTTTAACATACGAGAACACAAATGTGACAGGTGCAAATAATGTGCTGCTTCAGAGCATGAGTACAAACACCTATATCTAAACATGTAAAGGTGTTTTACCCACAGCGCAGCGTGGCAATAATTGCACAAGCTTGTAATGTCATTCAACTACAGTTCGCGGAAAACTATATATCGGATAATAATTTTAATCACGGGATATAATTCATTTTCATTTGAGGAAAAAGTGACTTTGTACCCCACCGCCATCGCCACCGAGGCGCATTTAGAAAGCAGAAATCTCAATCACACAGTAGCAGCGCAAGAAAACTTTAATTTAATAAGTCAAATTAATTAAGGATTACTTTGCTAGTTTTTTGCCATTTATTTTCTTTGTCCTTGGATGTTGTAGTCATTGAAACACCTCTTCTTATTCGGCTCAGTCCTTATCTCTATGGCTCTACGAAAACTCAACAAGGAAAAAACGACCGCATTATGCAAATTGTACTAACTTACGAAAAGGCCTTACTACAGTTATGATTATGACGCAAGTTTCCCTTCCCATTTTATGAGTTAAGAGATCGGTCTAAGCGAACTTGGCGCTTTTCTAAAATTAGGCCTATGTGTGTACGGTCCGTATATCAAAGTTTATTACTTCCTTTGCATGCACTTGTTAATTAATGTTCATTCATCGATTTTTATTTGTATTATATTAGCTATTCATTTTACAAACCACGTCCGTGATATGTAAAATGACTACTTATGTCAGGTGAATAACCTTCATGAAGCGGGTAAAGAGAAGTTCATGCATTTGTTGTTATTCCCAGTACGTACCTACTGTTAATCTAAATTCGCGATAGCGTTCTTTCACAATATGGCAGAGCAATATCTTTATTAAAACGGTATTTGAAAACGTTAAACCTAACTGTTACCTAAATGTGAAATAATCAAACAGCAACTACTTGTTAAGTTTTGCGTAAGATCAAATTGTTACGTTTACGTGGGTAACGTAAGGAGAAAAAACAACACGCAGCAACACAAACCGGTTTTTCGAATGTAAATACATAAAATAATAATTGGCGTAGTGCCAATAAAACTCATATTAAAATATTACAAGGTCGATTTTTTTAAATGGCAGTAATAATCTCGTTTTAAGTGGATCATGTTCATTTTGATTTTAATTTGGGTTATTTTATTTGCGAATGGATCGATTACACGATTTTTTTTACACATTACTAATAATAATATTATTTTACGTTAGAGATTTATCATTCCGGATAATTTCACTAGAGCCCGAACATATTTCAGTGGCTGCAACATAATGATGAATTAAGGCTGCTTGAAGAAGGATACGTCAGCCTTAATCTTTAAACATCAGAATTATAATGAGGCAGTTTATGAGTTACAAGTACCAGTTAACTTATGGAAGGAAATACAGAACTTGTGTTGACCTTGGCATCGCTAAGCCAAATGTTGGCCCAATGACCTCGCATGGATCAAGCCACGATGGTCTTTAGTCACGCCACTCGTGACAGCCAACAATACCAACTTGTTGAGTAGATAGGTAGGTATAGACTAAGGAAGTTGGACTTCCAACCATTTTGTTATGGTACTTACTTAATTATTTGAGCCACTCGTTGTTAAAGCTGAACTAATCGGCACATCAGGTTTGAGTACTCGAAGTAGTTTGTGAAAATTGTAGAATTACTGTCGTGTTTAAAAAAAACAAATTGTATTATTTATGTCTGAAGTAGGTACCTACATAAAATTAGTAGCGTTGCGAATAGCGTGAAATTATGTCTCATAAATAAAATCACAATAATATCAGTGAAAGCCACGCTTTAAATAATTTCAATTGCATAGAATATGACAATTACTATTGAGTATCATCATAAAATCGGTAGAAAATAGAAACTGTAAAATATTTTTCAATTACAATACAGAATGAAAACCATAATATAAATAAGTGTAGCATTATGTTAACTTTCGTTAAATGCCAGTCCACAACGTTTGTTGCAGACGTGAACGTTATGGAAAGTTGCCCGTTTATGGAATGTTGTCATCACAAAAAAAAAGGCTGAAGAGAATTTTAAATGGTCTCGAATTCACAAAATAATTACCAATTAATTTTGCAATCTTACAAAAAAAAAATAGTTTCTTGAAGTTAATTGACAGTGATACTTACATACTTTTATTGTTTATAGTAATTTATTTTAAACTTATTGCTTTACCGTGAGACGATAATAATGAAAAGAATTGCTGTGAATTCCTATGAAGATTGCGTGAACATAAAGATTCTATTTCACGAAATGGCACTGAAAACATTTGGGACAAATCCTGTGTTCGACTTATCTGCAAGCCCACGCCCCTGGATGGAGCCGTAAACAAAAAAATACTCGACAGATAAGCGTGAGCCACGCGATACTGGAATCCAATTTAATTGATTGGTAAATATACACTATGATATAGATCTATGTACCATATTTTTTATATCCTTGCTCTCCAAAGGGTACTTGGTAGAGTAATTGGAAGTCGGTGTTACTAATCGCATCGTCTGACATGTATCATTTTATGATAACGAGGAGCGCAGAATAAGCATCTCCAATATAGCCTCTTATAATCAACCGGCAGATCATAAAACTAAATTAATCTATGTTCTAGCCAACTCAACACGACCATCTCGCATAATCGCATCATGAGTTAGTCTTGTTAGACATAATATTGCAAATTAAAAACAAAACCAGCGCTTTGAACATGGTCAAGTATTAGTGGAAATCAGCTTTGATCTTTTACTTGATGTTTATAGCTTAAGGCAGGGTAAGGCAGACATGTTTTTCCCCATTTCAGTACTGTTATTCAAAAGACACATAAAACGGATACAGCTATATTAAAAGCTAAATTAATATAAATGCTCACAGACCACACAGGTAGTTACAGCATCGCATAAAATTGTGCCTATTTTAGCTCACAACCAAATTAGTTTATGAACCACTTCCCACAGAACACTTAGCTTATTAAAAGTATATTCTACGGTGAGAAACCTTGAATCATGATCACTTGAACTGGCAAAGTACTAACTCGGTACACTAGTTGCGTCCCACGCGTATGACTCACGCACTTAGACGGTTCACAGACGAACAAACAAGCAAACTTAGTTTGGGATATGTTGTATAATCAAGTGGGAGACACAGACAAAACAAACAATATTATCTAATCACTGTGAACTGAGGCCATCAAATAATACTACTTACGAGCAACTTTAATTAGCATGGTTTATACAAATTCATGATACTGCAACTTTATATTGTCGTTGTAACATGATGTTAATCTCGTCGGAATGTTTAGCCAAAAAACTAATTCTGCATGTCAAGTGGAAAGCTTGTAAAATCGTGAGATGAACAAGATTACAGTGAGCGTTACTGCCCGTAATAAGAACAAGTTAGCTGGGTTTGTTCAAGATTGCCATCAAGCGGGCCCGCCGAGGATTGTCCTACATTACTAAATGCCTTTAATTTCCTGTACTAACAATTATCTCTTTAACATTTGACCGCTTTCTTTACGAGTACAAAGAGTAATTACGTAACTTCCCGTTTGTTTCCTATGATGATGGTGATTCATTAACATTTCATTGTGATCCCGTTATATTTGTACTTTGTCGATTATTTTTCCATAACCCATCGCAATAATTAGCATGAAAATAAGAGGCATAAATATGTATGTGACTTCTGTTATGCCTCGTCAAGCATTAACTCTGATTGACGTACAATATTTCCACTTAAATAATTTCGTTGTACCTATGATAGGCTTACGTGTGACTCGTGTGAGCACAGCATTCTTTGCCGTCACAATTTATACACCTGAACCACCAAGTATTGTGCCCTAGAGCCGTCACTCCTCGTTAGACAAGCGTCCAGTCGACTGTGACTTCTCGCAGGTTTATACTAAAACAAACCGATTTGATCTTAAAGCAGCTCATCTTAAAGTGCATAGTTTATGATCAGCTAAACTTGTGTAGTTCGTACCCAGATACAAGTTTGACATATGCGTAATATTCTCAATCGGACAGATGCAATGTAGCCGACAACCTCAAGGCTAGAACCCTGCCGCGAAATAAATCGTACACATCGCTTCTCATACAGCTTGTAGATAACCGAGTTGACAGGCAAAAAGAATCTCTGCGCAGTCGCCAACACCACAGCAAACCAGATTAATTTCTCATTTCAGTTCAATTCCGTCGACGGTACTGTTGGAAATTAATATTTCGCTATTCGGTTGCTGTTTTCGTTTCATTTGCATGGGCACACAATGGCAAGTCGTCACAGTGAATGAATTTTCAATTTTGAGCTAGATTACCAGAGTCGTACCTTACCTGTGAGAATCCACGGTTCGCCAATTCCTGGCAGCTATAAAGTCGTAGGCTTGTTATAATGTTGAGAAATGCTTTCGTTATTACGGTCGACAGTATAAAGGCATAAGATGATAGTATCTAACAGCTTTCGAAATGAGCTCTGCCAAGCGGTCGGCTTCGTTAATTCAATCACGACTACAAATTAACTGCATGCCCCACCCGACCTACCTATTGAACCCGAATACATACATAAGTACACTGCACATCTGTGTACATTGTGGAAACGACAGACACAGAAATTATATTTCGATGACGTGTTTCAGTAATAGAAAGTTACCCTTTATTTACAACAGTGTTATTAATTAAGCACCGTAAATTAATTGCTACAGATGGATTTAACAGTTGGTTTGTATAATTCTTGGCATAATGTTATTTATCTTTTAGAACCATTGTCAACTTCAGCCGTCTGAAACCGCGACGGACACCCTTTCCCATTCACTTAGGAAAACATTGTGCTAAGTAACACGAACACATTCCAATGCGCAGTAAAAAGAAAATTTTGAGGTGAAGGTGATTGTAAAACGCCTCCGGGGCCGACAATGGGACTTTGAATACGATAGTCCAATAATAGCTGATTGTGAGAGTACTATCGCTTGGTTTTCATCTCGTAACCCCATAGAGAATTGAAAAAGCTATTGAAAGAGAAAAATAACGCGAAGAAAACAAGAAGGGGTGACAATGACAGCTATAGGACTTGGCTGTCGTTGCATTTTTTCAGACCGAGGTAAACAGTATTTTTCTGAATTTATTGGTGTTTGTGTATTTTTCTTGCAAATACAAAGAAGTGTTTTTGTTTGAAAGGTTCCTACGTTATATGTATTGCATTTACTTAAATCATGTACATATTTGATACAGATTGAAAACATATTAGAGGACTTCTTTTGCCGTAAATATGTTCCTAAAAGTTTTGATAGCTACGCTACATTTTACGCAGGTGCCAAACCCTAAAACTGCAAATACCGTATTCGTTTGCACGGTTCTCATCCATAAGTGTCGTACTAGGAACAAAGGGGCTTTTCTACCGACAGCTCTTGACATGGAAAGGCTTTTTTGCTATTCGCGATAAGGAACAGTTACCGAGAGCCCGATATCGCAAAGATTGACTGCTAGTGCCCCAACACTTTGTTCCTTAAAAGCTTACTCGTCGACTGACGCCTATTATTAACATAGTTTATCCCAGCGAATGCAGAGGGTTATAAAATGCGCAAGTTTATTTGTGTGTTTACAATCATTGCCGATGTATTAGAAAGTCAGAATGGTGTACTTTACGAGACCTCAGTTTATAGCTATTGTACTAGAGTTTTGTTTAATATGTATGGGCTAGATTTAATATAACATTCCAAGCTTCGAAACCTGTTTCATGCATTAGATTCCTCGTTGTAACTTTATTGGTAGCAATAGCATCATCTCGTGATTTGCATAATAGTAAAGTTCCCGTATAAGTCTCTATTGAGCAATCAGGAGATAATTTATTTTCATGGCCTGAAGCTATTTAAGTACCTACTTATATCTTCGCCATTAATTTACGTTTTTTTAGTGACATCTTGACTTCTAATTTAAATCATAATATTAGGTACTGTCAACGTTTCTATATGGACTTTTATATTGAAGGATCTCTTATACAATTTAACAACAGCTGTGTATTTTGAAGGGGCTTGCTTGAGGCGGCTGACAAATTGCAGCCGCCCGTCGTATACTTAGAACGAACGCGTGAAAATTCTATTTGCTAAAGTAGTACCGGGTGGATGGCGAATTCTCCACCAAGTGTAATATCATTTATAAAATTCTGATTTAAATTTTCCGTCATCCGTCTTATTCCAGTTACTATTACATTTTCGTTGACCTCATGGCTTATTTATTCGGTTCGCAATTAAATGATAATTTTACAGACCAAAGTTTCATACACGTAAATCAAGCCGACCTCAAATTACTGTTCCATAAAACTGTCATGTTCACGTGCTGTTTATTCGTGATAGCGGACAATTTTCTTCACCGATGGCTTCATTCAACCGGGTGGTATGGTATTGATTAAATATTCCATTTATCATGTGCGGCGGTCTGTTTACATGTATTTGAATATGTAGAACAGAGGTAAGGCACATAATCAAGTATTAACCTGCACAAACGCGGCGGCGGACCACACAGGTGACTCCTGATGCCTGAAGCTAGTCGTGAACTAGTCGCGACCGCACTACAATAAAGACTTCCACTTCCAATATCACTATGAAGCTATAAACCGATTATGTTTGTTTTTTCGCTCATACCGCTCAATTCTTGCAAAACTATTCGTTATTCAGTTACTATTCTTCTAATAATAGCTAAAGGCGTTTGTAAAAAGAAAAATACATGCATTATCTTCTTGAACCCGTGTCGTCCTTTTCCCCGGCAGATTGAGTAGGGTTAAGAAATTGCTAGTCTTATTACTGTGTGCAGCACAGATACAAATCCTTTGAATAAATCAAGCCATTGTAACATTTTAATTTAATTTGAAAAAAAAAAAACAAGTCTCAATTTGCACAGGGGAATGAACACCTGATAGTCATTTTTCACCATTCCCACATACGTTCTTATGAGTAACTGTATCGATATGACGGATGCAATTTATATCACGTTACCTTAATACAAGTTCTTCTTAGGAGTATCGCTTTCGGGAAACCTGTACTTGCTGTATACAGGGTGCCACCGCTACTTGTCGGAAGCTTGCACCTTGTCCACGAGATCGACAGCCCTAGCCAAAGGCGGACTTGGCGAATGCTCGACCGCATCCCGAGTGCCACTTCCTTGTGAAATACCACACTTCTCCAACGTTTCTTGTCATTATATGCGGGTGTACACACGTATTTAGCATAAAGCTCTACCCATCGCGCCTACATTACGGTTTCTAAGCGACAGATATGTAAATGTGAGAGGCGATGCGATGACACTTAAATAAATCATTGAACTTCTTGGTTAGTTTAAGTAAAAACACACCTGTTGCATTTGGTTTTCTATTCACCAAATTTTTCTTAAGTTCTAAAGCTTTTTGAAAATTCAAGGTGCTGATAAATACACCTTTGCGCGAATCCGCTTCTGAGGCGACTCCCCTTAATCTTATCATGGCGATGCTGCAGTAAAATTTTAATGAGGTGGACCCTAGCCCGGAGTCAGTCCCGCTAATCGAACCAAAGCTTACAGTTACTTTGTGGATAGTGTGGATATAAAATGCAAACTAAATACATATTCAATGACTAGATACATTATAGAAAGGTATTCTAACGGGAGAATAACTTCTATTCTTCTTAAGTTATTCAAATAAGTTATCATCGTCTCGACATCTGCGTAATTTCAGCTTGATTTAATTTCCTCCTCCTTTAACGCAGATTAGTCTAGTAATGTGTTTTCAGAGAGTGCTTTAAGAGTCTCATAAATAATTTATGCTGTTTTTACAGTTCCACATTTGCTTTGTAGTTAATGTTTAGGATCGCGCGTTATCGATAGCTATTCGGAATAAGGTTATCCTGGTACCTATTTCTGCGCCGTAGGTACTTTTAACACAAGAATAAAAACCGAGTATTTAGTCATGTGCCTCTAGTCCAAACAGCGAAATAAGAAGAGTAAACAAAAACGTTACTGCAGTTGACAATGAACTGCGGTTTATTTTCTCTTTTAGAATAGGATCAGGCTATGAGACATTCGCGGATATAAAATGTCGAGCGTTTACGATTTTGCACTTGGTCATTCCACGAACAAGCGAACAGCTTTGAAATAGATTTAGTTGAAGTAATATTCGCAAGTACCTATAACTCTAAACTTGACTGGACATTCAGTAACAGTCTATTTATATTCAGCAGTAACATAATTTTAGTAGCTGTATCTCACCGTTTCAAGTACGATGCAAATGCTCACCCATTTCGCTATCTTTCGTCAATGAACCGCAACGTTTTCGAATGAAATAAATCTCTCTTCATTCCGCTGTCCTGATTTGGCGAAACGGCTACTGTAAGTATTGTAACAGGCTCGTTACTTGGTGATTTATTAAAACATTGTACTCGGAACTACGGGTTGTATGAATGTGAATGCACCGTTGCACGGCGCCGTGCCCAGTTACCCGTAATGTATTCGAAATAAAAATTGAAAGAGATTGCTCTGCTGCTGAACAGAATGTCTATGAAAATGAGCGGGAGAGTTCATTTTGACTTTTTGAAACAAGTATTTTTTAGACCAAAGCTATTGTTACGAAAATAACAATTGGACATCTATTCAACGACAGACATTTATACAACATAGTACATTGTAAACTATTAAAATAATCTATGTGTATCATAATATAAAAAAAACATGTCACGTAGAAGATTAGTCGACTCGTAATAATCCTGAGTGACACTGAGCACCTCTGCTTAGTAGGTACATAACGATACTAAATTTTGAAGGTTCGTGTTTGGATACAAAATTCGTTTCGCGTTTATAATTAATTTTCCAGTTAGCCATTTGCTAATGAAATTACTTGTGATCCCTGTAAAGTTTATCCTTTCAATTCAATAAACTTATGTTTTCAACAACAATCTAAATAATATATTTGACATATCAATTAAACATAATTAATGTTTTCCACACAGAGAGAAGGCCTGTCCCAGCAGTGGGAACATTATAGGCTGATTATGAAATGTATTCATACTATCGGTTTTCGAGATAAATTATTTATAGATGATGCTAACTACCCTTATAGATCGGATGAATAACACTAGTTTTCTACCATTTGTAGTTTTCGATCCCTCCAGCTGTTGTTCTACAAATTATTGGGGTATTTCCCTGGGTATATCTTTGAAACTTTACAGGAGATTTTTGTTATCTTTGTGTATGAGCTGATATGATACTGAGCAACATAGAGCAAAACAGTGCCTAGACGCCGCACCGGCCGTATTCTTCATGCATAGCTCTATCTGGAAGTCCACACTGGCTACAATGCGTTCATTACAACTTGTCCTGTGACGCGATTGGTAGTTCTGTCAGTCGCCATTTTGAACTCTATCTGTATTGAAACTAAGCTTAACAAGCAATGATACCAACATCCGTCATGGGACAAGATAATAGTGAACGGTCAGTAGAAGACTACCAACAAAAACGATGATTCAAAACGTGACTAAACATGGAGGTTGGTTACAAATATGAAAGGGCAAAAAAGGTTACATAATTTCGATCAAACGGCTTTTGTGAATGAATACCAGCAAAACGTAATGAATACGAGGAAGCCACACTGAGTGGTATCAGACCGTAACGTAAATGGGTTAACAACCTTGATTTGTGTACTTGTTGAATGACTATGAGCTTGTTGCACAAACTTGCTGTAACCACACGTTGTGAAATATTGCCCGTACTGTACCTATGATAGATTAAATGACACTCAATCCGCTGTGTAGTGTAACTCACCGTCTTTAGCTTGGTTTTACCTTATATAGCTTCTGTACACTATTGCTAATCATTATTTGAAAGGATGTCGTATCTTGTTTATAGATTAATCAATAGATTATTCCTAGTACTGTATATCAATCATTGACCTATGTATACAAAAATGTTATCGACGCTTCAATTCGCAGATCTTCTCTTGAAACCTTTACCTTATTCAAGTGGCAGGAGGCAGTAAAGAAAACATCAAGTTCTTTGAATATCTGTTAGGTACGCAGAAACGACTGTTGAATTTACCTTATTGGAAACTTGATATACATAATAGGTATAATATCGATTATATTTTTGTTTTCCTTAAGCAACAAGGCACCAAACGATACTAAAATTCGTATCGGAATTGCCTATTACATTTAAAATCGTATGTCGGAAACTCAATATTATTTGATTGTAGAAACGTTTGAAGGGGCAATCGCTTGATAACGTTACGTTTTTCGATATCCTGGTGTAATCTTCCGTAGGTGAACGACGCTGATTCAATGTTCCTTCACGCACGGTTGGGCAAGGAAGCTATTTCACTTTGTACGGGCCACATGACGATGACCATACATTGCACTCCACTGCCCGTGTTTATGAGAAACATGCATCTTGTTCTGCGTTTTAATTAGTCCACAAAGTAAACGGTGCCGACATGATTAGGTCAATCGATGGCGATCAAACATTTTTCATGTGGTTTATTTTAAAAGTTCCTGTTATGCGTTTGATGTACGCTTCTTGTTCGTGCTTGTGTTACATCTGACAAATGCATTCAAACAGATATACACGTAGTAAATGTTACGACATGCAAGTTATGAAGAGTGAAGAAGAAAGCGAGTTGTTATTCTTGGAATTAGTGGTTACCCAAAAATACATTTGTTTTTCCTCATGGAAACTATCTTTTTCATATTCCCAAAGTTCTCGTCGTATTTATCTTCTCTAACAATAATATTTAACCAAACTTAAAAAGCAAATGTTCTTCTTGTGTGAGACTTTCCCTTCGGAACAGTAAATACACGATAACAATTTCTCAATTTGTTTCTAAACCCAAACATTGTACCAGACACACCGTCGAAGATGTTAAAAAGCGGAGGTGTTGAGTATATGAAGGTTCATTGTTTGGCCCTTGTGTCAAACAACGTCTGCCATCGGCACTTCAAAGCCGCTTGTGTTTGGGTTGTTGAAACAGGCGATACCGCTAATGCAATGTTCGCGGTTCTGTGTCCAGCACGGAATTTACTGCCTGGATAGCGGACCCTGTAAATTAGACATCGCACTACATTTTCCACGATGCTGGTAGTCGTTGTTATCGCACTGTGCCTTGCAGAAACACTTTTACTATCGCTTAAAGAAGGCAGCGCAACACCAACAATACAAAGATGTTATCTTTTCCAGTCCCATTCCGCTTACGTGATATTTTTCTTTGCCCGGTTCTTTGAGCATTTTCGTCGCACTAAAGTACCAACAAATAATCGTAAAAGCAGTGAACAAACAGCTTTACGGTTCGTTTATGTTGCGGTTATCTGCACGAGGCTGTCTCCTTTAATGCCTCAGATATCTGGCCCTCGGTGTTTACCGCAACCTATGGCCCCATTCTAATAACTTTTTACAATCTATTTCTTTGATTTTTCCACGAAGAACATAAATTATCTATCAAAAATGTACTGCTACGATTTACCGTTTGTTTACTGCTCCTAAATTATAGACTAGACTTCGACTGGTATGAAAGGGATCAAACTGTTTGACTTGCCGTTAAAAAGAAACCTCATCGTTTCAGTGCACACAATTTAATCTGATACCTTAGAACAACATGTGAACCGGTTTATTGGTAGTTATAAAGATTCCCATTAAACTTGTAACAAATAGACATGATTTGTATTACAAGTTTATTGGTTCTATGAAAGTTCTCAGTACCAGTAAACCCTTGGGGCAGACGTCGTTGGCGATATCATACGTGTCGCACTGAAATGTTTTACATATATGCATGCAGCATAAGATATGAGGGATTTACACATATTTGTTTATCCATGTTATCATATCATATAAAGCTGAAGTTGCGGGTAGGGACAGATTCATAAACTATATTGTAACAGCATTACTGTAAACAGCGTTTAACTTCGGAGTTAATTATATAGCTAATAGTAATTAATTAATTTAATTTCAATCACTAAAACACGAAACAATACCTTATTTCCTCCCTCAAAATTGTATCTCTTTGTAAAACATAACTTAAACTTAACGCCGGCTTTGAGATGGAGTGAGCTATTAATTTGAGGTATAGACTTCCTGGAGAGTAAGGTCATCGACTCGACACACCTCGTGGGATGTTGGCAAGCCACTCGCCGCACCATACCGTAGTTCCCGGACGAACACGGACATACGAAGAACAACACTGGAAACATGTGAACGTAAATAAACAATAATATAAATAAGATATTACCGGTGGTCATTCAATTAACTGTATAATTATCTTTCGTGTTATGGAGTCCAAAAAATTTAAAAACATTATAAGTAGGTACTTAGTAAGATCTACAATCATTAGGTAGGAGTAATACCTACTAATTTTGAACCAAAAGCAAATTGTGGACAAGATACTGTACCTAGCATTAGAGAATATTTCGATACTGAACAAAATAATTACAAGTATCATGTTGATAAAAGTTATATCGTGAGAAAGAGCTCATTTAATTTGGCTAAAAACAACGTAAACAAATATTGCAATCTTTGGCCAAAAGAAAATATCGATCTACAAAAACAACTTTTATTAACAGAGGTAACTTTTATTTCATTTATCACGATTGAACGACAAGCTTAGTTTTCTGTAGAATTTGAGCATTTTTAGTTTTCCACAAGTTCGGATTCTTGGGATTTTATATTTTATCTTTCACAGGTTTTCAACCAGCTTTTCTATGCCCCTAAGCTTCTTTCCTCGTACTTGTTGCCAATTTTCTTGAATCAAAACAGCTCCTAACAGGATAAGTTGTATTTATCCTTCGGCTATCCTTTGCAGATAATCTTCAGATAATGCTGTTGTAATTGCTAATTATATTTTAATACTTTTCCTTATAAACTCTCTTGGTTTTTCTTCTTCGTAACAGTCTCTTCCGAAATTTACTATAATCAGCAGTTTGGTCACCTTTATGTTTATTTCGTTACCTAATGCACGGACTTTCTTTAGACTTCTATTGTTCACTTCGAAATAACCAGCAACATTTAACTGAGTTACGACACACTTAAATGTCGAAGTACAGAGATCTTCGTAACTACCACTCCATACTTATCTTTACCATTACTATGTTTTATAACGTTTGCTTTGCTCAAATGACGCATTGTAGCTGTTTTGTCTGAAACGATCTCGTCTTAGTTTTTTTGTTAGACTGATATAACAAAGGGCAATCATAATAATGGGCAAAGTGTAAACTTGGGTACTGTAGGGTGGCTTTAATCCGTACCTGGCGTCATGCATTCCGTTCAATAAAATCGATTAGACTGCGGTGAAGCCAAAAGAAGTATTTATGGAGGGTGCCAACTCCTTGTGTTGTTTTGATTTTTAAGGAAACAAAGTTAGGTACATATGTGACCAACCTATCACCTACAATGTTGCGAGAGTAGTCACTTTTGCATCAACCGCAAAACAACAACTCATGAGTTGAATGATGAAAACTGTTTTACTTTCCTTTTGTCTTTCTTAACCACAATGATTCCAAGACTATAAATGCAATGCAATAAATATTTTTATTGCTAGCAATCTTCATGTGCCATTACATGGCAGAAGTTGTGAAGACAGGTCCATTTGGATGTTCGGAACGTTAACGAGGAGTGGTTTAGTTGCACCACACCACAACGGTACATGCGCTGTCTACTCCATACATTTCCTATTCATTTCAATCTATTCTCCGATGACGTGAATGCGGCGCACTGAAATAAGGACACGTCATTCAATACCATACCACAGAGCAATGTAAACCAGCCTGCAGAATATACCCACCCTTGTCTATTCTCAACTTTATTCCTAAGACAATACGAAAGTGGACAACAGCAAGGTAAGTTTGTAGCTACTGGGATCGTGATTGCTATTATGCAAACCAATATTCTTTAGGGGAAGCCGGACATTTACGCCGACTGGAAATTCAAATGCATCGCCGCAAACAGGTCTGGTTTTACTTTTAACTGTACTTTTGGGAAAAGAGTAACCAGAATAAGTTTTTACTGGTTGTAAAGATGTATTATGTTATTAAAACGGTGGTACATTTCAGAAGCAGTTCCAACTTCAGCGCAATTAGAAAATATTACGAGTTTCAACCACGCCCTCCATTGTGGTGCAGGTCTCTAAAATTTATAACTTAAACGTTAACGAGCCGTCGATATTATCGCAGTGCGGGCTCCTGACCAGTTAAATGCCAACAATAATCCTCTAAACGGACCAAAGCTCCTGTATTCAATCGTAGAATTAAACTTTTAGAACTTCCTTTCATGGTAATTTAATTCAAGCAACGAAATAATCCCACGTCATCAGCAACGTAACTCAAAAAATAAATTAGCAAAGAATGATAAAAAACAAGGAAACATTACTCTCCCCTAATTCGGCTACGTAAAACTCGGCGATCCCTTTAATACCTGTTTACACATTTCTTGGTAATTTGTGTTTGGCTAATGTTGTACCGTAGTCATTAGACCTCGTGGGTCGGGCGGCTCCGCGCATAATTATAATTCATTACCTTATTCCTTGTTATAACGCGTTTAACGTCGTTATTAAAATTTAATTTATTGAATCCGTATCACCGGTGACGGCGCCATTAATTCTCTCATATGTGCAGATTAAATTACGACAGTGTGTGTACTACTTCCTCTTAACAACGCAAAGGCGTGGATAAGTAAATTTCAAGCGCCTGGAGCATACGCATGCCAAAGGCAAGCTTTTAGACCATATAAGATGAAGATCAGAGCTCTGCAAACTACAGCAGTTTGTCATTCGACTCCTATGGGTTGTGTTGTGTATACCACATAGTAACGTGAATAAATCAATTTTATACACGCTGGCGGATACCGCAGCGAATCACATTACATGCGGTCACTGACATCTTCCTGTATTGCATAAATTTTATAACAAAAACAGAAGGTTCAACTTGCTTAGAAAATATTTTAGTACAAAACCAAATGGTGTGTTGTTATCAGTGTTAGTGCTGCCGAAAACGTACGATGTATCTTCGTATATTTTCCCTAACATTTTCCTTTTTCATACATCACCTGAATCACGTTTTTATCGCTCCTCGTTTAATATCGGTCGTGAATGTAGCATTGCTCTTCGGAAGTGACGAAATAAAGGTGTAACCTACAATATTATGTGCCGACTTTGACCGTGTTGATGATGCGATTTATACAGAGCCTCTTGCTCTTATAAAACCGCAAACTTTCGGAATATTTTGGTCAAAGGGTTGGTCTTTTATTTTCAGCACTATTATTATAAGGCGTAATCCAGTCTATGTGAGCTATGCGGGCTGTACACATTGTAGGAATTATGAATCCTTAGGAATGCCTATAAATCACTTTTTATAGTTTTCTAACATAGCTAGGCTTCGTAGCTAGAGGTGAAATAGAATCAATACGGTCCTGTAGAGTGTACCGACTAGCGGTATTAAAAACAATACCATATTTGTCACAGTGGTACTTTATCCGAGTCTTGTGAGAATGTTCAGTTATCTGAAGAGATTAGTTTTTTCCCGGCGTTCCTACACCCCGGTGCCATCTGGAACCGGTTGCTTGGCTTCCTGCTTTGATCCTTAAATGGCACCACAACGCGTGTAATTTTCTCCGTATCTAATACCTACCTATATTTTTTGCCTACCTATATTTTTTGCAAATACTTTGAATGGTCGCAGTAAATGGCTAAAGATTATCCGTTTATCGTCGGCCACCATTGGTCAGTGAACTTAACATTGTTAAGTCCATTGAGTACTGTAGATAACACTGAGTCCCGTTTATATTTATTTTACTTAAGTATTTTATGAACCCATCTTTAATCGAAACGATGCCTTTCTTCGTGTTGTATAAGCAATTTTGCTTATGCGACTATATTATCGTAGTATTTGCATTTTACCCTGCTCATTGATATGGAAAAACATGCATTATAAAATTCCTATAGCTTATCCTCTTTAGAAGTATATTACATACATGACATACTCGTAAAATAAGGCTATTACAATTTGGCATTCATTCAAGATTTATGAAACATTTTCGCTTGCAAGGAAGGAATAATCTCTCAAAAATGATGTAAGTAATACGAACTTCCGTATCTAAAATGTTGAATTTTATTTTATAATGTTAGCCTACATTTCCTACTGCTAGGCAAAGGTTCATTTGACACAGAGAAATAATAAAATGGTGGTAGCTACTTAAAATTTTATGAAAAGAATTGAAATACATAAAAGAAGTACCTAAACAGAAAAACTTCATAAAATGCAGGAGGTGGCATGAGAATCCTTAATTTAAAGTAAGTCTCGGCTAGCTCATTCAGAATTCAGGAATGGGGCGTCATCTGGCCTCGTGATTTATACTTGGGACGCACTGAAAATCTATTCCCCGTGGCATTCAGTGCAAACCGTAAAAATGTTCAGCCATTACACATGGATTGTGCTCTGATTGGATTTCCGTGCCAAAAATGAACTCGCCCATTCATAACTTTTTCAATTTTATATGTAGACGATAACTTATTATTTTACTAGGTACCTACTTCAACTGCTTTAGCCTGTTAAAGACAATAAAATTAATATTCGTGTTTGTAATCAATTAAAAATCCATTGTAATAAAGATGCAAGGTTTTATGCGGTGTTTTATCAGTACCTTGTTAATGACCAGCAATCTTGAACAAGATAATAATTTTGAACGTTCATTAAATTGATCTTGATAAATGCTTATTGTTAAGATCTTTAAATCGCACTTCGGGTTATATTAGTCCATGAACATCCGCGCTTATGTATAAAAGGTTGAAAAGTGGTCCACTGCCAGTGTCCGCGATTGTACCTACAAGTATTTTATTACGTCATCTTCACTTACATACATCATAATCTTTCTACGATTCGCTCTCACGAACGCTGGATTACGTGAGTGGCGAAGCAATAACGTATAAACGTACTGCCCATATTCTGAGAAACTTTATTACTAACTTCAAACTTTTACAGCATTCGGTATCACTGAAATCGATTTGATTCTATCTCAGTTCGTACCTCACTCGATTTGGTTTACGTTTTTTCGAACGGTCCGATTATCAGTTGTGGGATTATATCACGAACAAAATCTACTTCGTACGATGTGTTGGTGTGGACTGTAATTGCATATTGCACGCTATTTACTGAAACATGCATGCATAATGTTATATAAATATAAACATGACCTCTTCTCGCCCTGAAAATAATACTAAGCAATTAACTGTTGTCAATAATCGCTTATCGCATTGTGATAAATGTATGTACTTATACTTTGATTAAACTCATCAATTATGATTGCTTCAATTAGTTTAACAATACAATACTTGTATTGTGAAATAGTTTCTACTGTACCGACAATAATACTTTAAATGTGCTGTGAAGGAATAAAATGGGTTCTAGAGCCGGATCGCGGGGTAAATGCACCAATTGAAGGCCGCTTGAAGCACTAGTACTACTGCACAATAAATCCTTACAGAGAACGCCGCGTACGCACTATGTAATATTTATTGCACTCACACTTCGTATCTAATAATTAAAACATATTTTAACGTTGCTGCCGCCGGCCGTAAAACGGAGGCTGATTTCCTACCTGTATTGTGTGTGAGGCTACTGTCTGTGTAGTAGCCGAGAATATTGCTTCCTCAACTAACTTGTATACTGCAACACACACACATACTACAGTATAGGTACTGTATATGAACCCTTGAATATGAACTTTATTATACAGGATGTAAGGGTAAACACTCTTGTCATTCAAACCATGGGTAGTTGACTTATATATAAAAACAAATGACCGAACATAACGAAAAAAGAACGTTATTTTCATTAAAAGATTTTAAAAAGTTTCTATCTGACACCGTGCTTGCTAGCGAAACGGCTGACTGACTAAGGGAGGGATCGCGCTCGCTGCCGGTTAGGTCACATCCCGTACCCCCCGCCCGTGTTGAGACGCAAGTTTGTTGCCCTAGCGCCTAGGGCAACGAACTTGCGTCTCTTGTGGTAAAATTTAGATCTAAAAAAAAATTAAAAAAAGTTGTAATTTTCGATTGACTTTACGTTCTATAAATGAAACCAAACCACTGGTTGCAAGGATAACGGTGTTTACCCTAACACCCTGTATTTAGTTACTGTATATTTTAATGTTCAGACTGCGGTTTGAGAATAATTAAGAGTCGATAAAAACATGACAGGCTTTATAAGGTGTCCCGAATACTTTCATCCATTATTAAACACTTCATTCGGCTGTCCATCAATGACATCCGAAATTGTTCGCACCAACGAAGTGTATAAAAAATACAATCTTGAAATTTTCAAAGCCATTACCCTCATACCCATGGTGTAACGAAAAAATGTCTGGGTCCGAGGCTCCGATGCAATACTGGCGAACGGGGGTGATCCCGACCAGCGATACGTGCAGTGTTTACAAACTCGGTTTTAACCCGAGTACACCTTCATTCCATTTAACTGGCATGTGGACTCGATGTCCTCCGGGATAAAAATACAAATTACCTCTTTATCGTTAAAACGTAATTATTTAATGCTTCATTGTAATTTCGCGTATGTAACCAAAGCAAGGCGTTGTTCAAAAAGTTTACATAGTTTGTAATTACGAAGTAGATTGGAGAACTTAATATGGCGCGGGATTTTATCTATATACCTATAATATTACCTAATGCTCGACAAAGGACTTTTTGAAGCGGAAGTTAACTTTTAAAACTGGCTTTAAATCTGAGATTTTCCTTTTGATCCGAGACATAAACTTTTCAGCCGGAAACACCTGAATCTCCAATAAAATGGAAACGGCTCCGTCTTGTAAAAAATATTGCCTTCAAGATTCCATTGTATTTCCGCAGTCCACCATTACTTTTTAGTAGCATCCGTTCGAATTCAAGTAAAGAAAGCCCGTTCGAGTGTCGATGGCGAGAAACAGTTGGGCCCAGGTTTAATGTTCTCGAACGTGCCGATGTATCCCCAGTCCCGTACTAAATCGTTGCGGCGGTAAAAATGTCGCATTTATTGCTTGCTAGTAATTTGTACTTATTTCACAAACAATAGTAAAACATTTTTCACGTATTCCAACTCCAACTGTGAAACATCAACCGTAAAACTTTCATGATCGTTAACTTTTATAGCAAGTTTGTTAAACGATTTGTTCTAAATTAGGGGGAATCATTACGTATTGGGCTGAAGTTTTGCAACCCTTGGGTGTATGGAAAGGGAAGTAAACAATATAGGAAAATTGGTAAATCGATGTAAAAAGTTTAGTAGGCCCGGCTATTGTTAGGGAAAGCCTACATTTGTGGCTGGTATAACTCTAACATGTGACAAGTAATATTGGTATAAAACCCGACCCTCCCTTCCATCATAATAACGTATAATAATATGCGGTCAACTTTAGGGAGCTTTAACTTTATGTACGTAAGGAATTGCTTGCTCTACATAATAGCACACAAAGCGTCTACCTACGTCCTCTTTGATGAAACTTTAAATAAGTTTTACCGCCATACTTTGAATTCAGGAACTAAAATTATGGATAGAGGACCAGTACCTAATTCAGACCCTCAGGAAGAACTTCTATTGGGAAACTGCAAAGAGAATTAACCACATAGTCATTGGGAAACTGAATAAGAACCTTACCGCTTTCAGATAAGCCCGAGTCTGCCCGACGCTGCCTTGCCCAAAAAATTTATATTGAATTGATAACAGCATTTTTCAACAAATGTTCTTTATGTCCGTATTACCATACTCGGGTCGGGGTTTATAGCGGGTCAAGATAAGTACACTTCAAATTTAACGTTTGGAGACAACATAGTGTCACAAGCAAATTTTTGCAGACACCAACCTCTGGGGTTCGTCGTACGTCTTGCAGTTGTAGTAATACTCGTTCCCTTATTCAAGACCCTTGCTTTGCCCCCAACATCATGGCCAGATGATATAAACAGTTTTTCTTAAGGAAACTGCGCTGGAATGTGAGCTTGTGAGCTTATAAATTTATGCAACGTTCTTATTTGCAAAAGAAACGCTATAAACTACAGCTGACATCAGCAATTCATGAAGCCTTCCCTTCTTCGATAAAGAAGTGAATATTTGTTTATTTGGAGCGTGATATTATTTATTGCCGAGTCTGCTTGTATAAAAACAAGTTTCTTGCAGTAGCTTTGGGGATATAAAAAAGTACCTTGTAATGTATCTTATTTGAAAAAAAGATAGACGATTTTTGGATAGCATATGCTTATTAAACTACCTAACATACTTCAAATAGCTTTGTCAGCAGTCTTGCCACTAGTTATTGGCGGTGTATTTCATTGACTGAAAGATGTATAATGAGACAAATGCGATGAGACTACTTGAGACGATCTGCATTTGTTGTGATTCCCAGACGATCCCGAAATAGGTATACATCAGTTACTCCGAATGAGTCATGCGTTATTTGATTGGAGGGAAAATCCTGTACCCGGCAGATAATTGAAATTCTGTAGACAAATGTTTAACATTCATTCATACTAATATGCGACGTTTGTGAATTAAATGACTTAGATGGAACGTTGCCTGGAACATGTACGTTTTCAAGCAGATTCGAATTAGCTATACCCACTATACACTCTCGCTTTTAAAATTATTAGGATATTACTTCTACTTGCTTTAAGATGTTATAACGCTAAATAAATATTATAACGCCGGAAATCGCGACATGCCGTAAAGATGAAAAAATAAAGCGAAGTCTTGTGAAATCCTGTTCTTCTCCAGTAATAAAAAAATAAATGGTGTACTTAATTTACCACGTTCCATACGAAATGCACACTCCCTGAACGTAATTGGATACGCTTTATAAAAGCAAGTAGGCTTCAATTTAAATGAAAAAGGTTGCAATACCTTGCCTATGAAAATTTAATGCTTCTAAAGAAGCCTTGTCAGATTATAGCTCTTTAATCCCACACGTCCTATGTACCCTGTGGTTTTAATAATCAAGCCGTAGAAAGCCATGATGAAATTGTTAACTTTAAAAATAATACGAAAAGTCCACAAAGTGCAGACAAAATTCTTGAACATTGAAAAGTGGTCCTTAACAGTTGGAGCACTTCTTGCACAGTTATAATAACTAAATTACTCCTTGCACCCATGAATATTAAACAAGCAATAAATCAATGAACAGCGACGGAATCGTTATAAAGCCAAAAACAAAGAAAGGGGGTTCTCTACAACACATCCGCTTTTATATGAAGAGTTACGGATGAAAGGAGTTCGTTTGCAGAGAATCGCGAACTCACGCGCGATCACTTGCACAGTTTTGCAAGTTTGAGCCGATAAATTGTTACGGACGGTTGCGTGCGAATTACTTCTACCGAGTTCATGGACATTTTATTTGACTTGAACTTGATCCACACTTTTCCGTTGTAAAAACGAGAATATTATCTAAGATTTACGAACTGTTCACGATATGTGTCTTCTGCTATAAAAACTGTACCTACCTGAAAGACACTTTCTTTTCTCCAGAGTAACTACTACGTCCTGTAGACCCTGTAGACCTGTAGACTACGCCCTGGATGCACATTCCAAACACATCATATTCCATTTTACGAAACCAGTTTTACAGAACAGGTTGCTTCTATACACTGATAAAGCGCCCTTGCAAGACCTTCTCAAAGTCGTGACCTCATAGGACCTTGCCTTCAGCGCAGTTTCTATAGGCACTGTATACGTATGATGCATCCAGCTCTAGTAGCAATGTTTTGCTTGCCTTTGTTGTCCGTTCGGTTATCTTATCCGTAATTTGAATGTGCTAGAATCTGTTTATTCATGTTTTTTTATTAGAACCTCTGATAGGTTCTAATAAAAAAACATGAATAAACAAGTCTGGGATATATATTATTACTACTTTTCACTGGTCACCAAATTGATGGAGTCTGATTATATTTTCGTTTTATCCATCAAGATCGATCAGGGCACCGTTCCCAACATTGAAAACCCCTAATTTAAATAATCCATCGAACCGTAATCGATAAAGATTAAAATATTACGATCTTGGATCTGGCATTGAAATATGCGGCTATAATTCGTAAAAAAATATGAACTATCATCTTATAGTATAAAATTACATTTCTTTTACCGGCAATCGTAAATATGTGGGCACCGGTACCCCCGCCACCCACGTAGTCCCTGCGCGCGCGCCGCCGTCCCGCAGGGAGCCAAGGCCGGCTCACAATGGGCCCACTTTTGCAGTACTTATTGCGATCCAATACTATTCAATCTCACTATCTATTTTATATGGAACTAGTTTCCTGAGGCCATTTCCCTCATAGACTTTGCTGCTCACAGGGGTATTGAATTTGCAATAAGATCTTGACTTTCACTTGATAAGTCTTATTTATTGAGTCAAGATGTCAGGTAAAGACGTAAGGATGTGCTGACGTTTCCATGGGGTTGTGTAGTGAATAATTTTAAGCCGGGACAAATGCTGCTAAAGATGATAAATTATGTATTTCCCAGAACTGGAATATATTTAGTTTTAGTTCTTTTTGCAAGCATACCTTACTGTATCTACTGCATAAAAGTAATGTAAGAGTTCAGACTTCATATTTGTATGCGGCATACATTATCTGACTACAATGACCAATGTCAGGCTATATGCAAACGCGGTCGTATGTCCAAGGATCCACCACAGTTGGAAATTTATTCTCTCCACTGGGATTGCTACAGAATGTACATTGCTGTCTTTGACCGTGGGTACATGTAAATACCTAGGCAAACATTTCTACATAGGTACTTTAAAATACGAGCTCCAATTCCATGATATCAGACAAACGGGTTCCATGAGAATTTTTCCTCGTTTTGGACAGTTATGGTATGGCACATGTTAAGCATTTTCAATTTACCCCGTAACGTCGAAGAAAATTTACCTATATTAAAAAAAATACTGGTTACAACTTGATTGCGCGCTGATAAAATCTTTTAATTTAACGATAAAACGTTTAACAGTTATGCCGATCAACTTCAAATCATATCAATTTCCTCTTTAGGTACCTAATATTTGTTTTATCTATTATATAAATAATATCTGCGTTCTATTCAAAGTTGTCTTGATACTGATCTAGTCAGACATTCAGAGTCAAAGATCACACTGGTCAGGTTCATACCTTGAGCAATTAAGTTTTGCTTTTATCGTATTAGTAGTAAAATTTAATTGCATTGCTGTGCACTCAGAGCGTTTCGTCTATTTCTATATATCTTAATGCTACATCAACATGCAGAAAAGCTTCGAATTGAATGAGATTCCTAATTTCATTTATTGCGATCGGTACAAAATCCTTTATATCAAGTGATTCGCAATGAGAAGCTTCTTTGCCATAATATATTTAATGTTAATATATTCACGTGATAAATCCAGTAGGGACTCATAACTATTACAAATTAGAATCACGCGCGTTTTCTTCGATTGCATTCTCTAAATATTGATTAGGTACTTCATTTATTCCCATTGTACCGCGGTACAGCTGTGCTTTGTGTTCCGACAATTCATCCTGATGCCGATAAATAATATCATCCATTTTCTCCTATCGATAATTAGAAACTTAAATAGGTATGGTCATGTCACGATCTCTGAACACGATTCTAAGCAAGGGCGATAACTCACTTGTCTCTCTCTGAATCCGCTTTTACATCGCTTCCTCCTTCTGTAATAAACCGCTCTATAATCTAGACTGGATCACAGTTAATGAGCATTCTTCATTATCAAAACAAAATATGTTCTCAATGTAACAAAACTACCTACTGAACAGGCGTTTGTCATCGTGATTAATTTATTCTGAAATATATTTGCTGTTACCGACAGTGATTTGTTAAATCAAATAGAAGAGTTAGGTTTCAAAAGGTCATGGTAAATCACGAGACATGGTAGTAATGTGCTGACAAAGGTACAAAGGTGTGAGGCAATCAAGAAAAGGTGAAATGACGTATCGTGAGGACCGGGTACATTAATCCCGATAACCTGGGGGGCGGGCTCTTGACTAATGGCGGATTATTTGTCTGTTTCATGGAGTGTTGGGACTCGAAGCGACCATTTATCTGTTTGTTGGCTAACTATCTTTTAATGATATGTTGTAAGTATTTATAACAGTCTGGAGGTTTTCTTTTAACATTTTTTACGTTTAATTGCACCTGTCTTTTTATCATGAGAGACAACTTTAGATATACCTTCAGTATGTTCAACGTAGCATTTAGATTCTACTAGCTACGCCCGCGGTTTCACCCGCATAGGTCTCGATCCCGTGGAAATATCGAGATAAAAAGTATGCTATGTCCTTTTCCAGTTCATGGCATTTTAGCGTGAAAGCATAACAAATCAACAAACAAACTCACTTTCGCATATTTATAATATTAGTTAGGATAAGGATAATGACAGTCCTGTCCGTAAACTTACTGTATCTTTTTGTAAGTTAAGATCTGACTAAAATGATTACAATCATGGGATATTATATTAGCATGCATAGATAATTGCATAACTAGGCAGTATATTGCCCAGATATATGGCTACATTTATGAGCCAGAGCATAAACTACCGTCGCCGTCCGTCGCAAGGTGAGGTGATTCACTTGATTTAGTACAGAATGATGACACTCAATTATGTTGACTTTTACGCTAACGATGTGGGAAACATTAGTCAATTAGAAAAAAATAATTATGGTCCATCGAAAAAATAATGGCTTCTTCACTGAGTACGTAGAAAAAAATGGAGATCTGACTTTCAATGCGGCGTTTCGTAAATAGTTTTACCACTCGACGTAGATTCCATAAAGATTGGAGGTAAAGAGATCTTTCCTCGCTTCTACAAAACTTGGCAAAATCTGAATCTAGGAATGCTAATTAGCACTCCAGCATCTCGTCGTAAGAGGTAACTGAGAGCGAATACATAAAGCTAGATGAAATAGTATTTACCTTAAGATACGCTGATACCAAAGAGCGCTCTTCAATTCATAGCTGAATGCGTTTGTGTGTGGTTGTAATAATTGTTAAAACTCGTAACATATCGATTAGTTTTGGAAGAAGGTAGATACTTTTTTTGTTTCAGAAAAATCATCATTTATTGATTTTTAGGGTTCCGTACCCAAAGGGTAAAACGGGACCCTATGAGGCTGTATCTCATGAACCATGATAGTTAGACAGTTGAAATTTTCACAGATTATGTATTTCTGTTGCCGCTACTTATAACAACAAATACTAAAAAACAAAGTAAAATAAATATTTAATAACAACAATCGTGATTTTTTTGCTTGTTTTTATAGATAATGGTACGGAACGGAACCCTTCGTGCGCGAGTCCAACTCTCACTTGGCCGGTTTTTTTAATTATAGATCTACGTCCTGCCTGTCCTTACCAAAAATAAATACTTTAATTATTATATTTCGCTTTGCTTTCAAGATTTTAACGATATATATCTTTTTGTTACAGCGGAGGGCAGCCTGTCAGACTTTGCAGCTCGCAAAGTCCATTACACGGCAAGTCATCCCCTCAAAAAGGGCCTGTTCACACCCGATACCAGGTAAACCGCTAACTTTCTAATTTAATTATCACTAACGAACATTAATGTACGCTAATGAAGGAAACTATTCATATTGCATCTATTCTTTAGGGCAGGAGTTACCAAATTGTAACTTGTGCACGATTCCTTTCGAAACGATTGATTAGTGTGCATTCGTACCTTTATTACCAATTAGTACTGAAGCATTGAGTTTCGCAATTGCTAATAAAGTTTTACAATCCGTATCATTAACACAATAGTCACGTCTTTCGTCCCGATGGGTTAGGCAATTGGTTTACTAACTGTAACACCCACCATTCCCCGATGACCAGTGAGGTAGGTATTGGCCATCTGTGTAATAATGGTAGGTTTCGAACCAATCTGGGCTATAAGTAAGCTCCGAATGACGTATAGCCCGTCTTAAAGCCAGGGACAAATCTGAGCGGAAAAACGCGCATTTCCGAAGAGCGTTTTGCAACTCCATCGTAGCAAGTAAAGATGTTCCCAAACTGCTATCAGGCGAAAAAAAGGCCCGACTACGACATTGTCGTCAACAGCGGAATTACACGCGCGATTATAGCCGGATTTTTCCGCTCATATCGGTCTTTAGTCTTTAAGGCTCTGGTTTTTTATTATTTTCTTCTCTTCTCTCTCTTATATTATTTCTGAGCCTCTTTTATTAACCAAACTGAAATAACTGAGTTCATCTTTATTTCAGACCGTCAAGTATACGCAAGCTATATGAAAAGGCGACGACAGACCGTCTATCCGCATCGATTCTCGACCAACTACGGAAGGATTCTCAACACTCCCCATACCTACTGTGTACCCCAGTGCTTAGCACTAAACGAAGACGAGTCTACCAGAAGGTCGATGTGGAAATCGAAACCCACATTGTAAGTAAAGTACTCTAATTAACATAGACTTTGAGTCTTTGAATTACTTGGAGAAACTTATGTTAATATCGCGACTAACAAGAACTAAAGGTTAATTACTTCGGATTCCACTATAGAACTTTGATAAGCAAATTTTAATAATGAGAATATCCAACTTAATGCAAACAACATTTTTTTATTAACTGACAAACTTCATTTATTTGCTCAATAAATTGTAAATTGCTTGTCAGCGCGTCAAAATTGAACTCCAATGAAGTACAAAATCAGCATAATCTCGATACTCAGAATAATAACGGTGGAACATTTCCAACATTCGCTTTATTAAGCATTGAAACGCGACTCATTTCCAGCCGTCAGTCGTTGAGCAGCTTCGGAAATGGACGTCGAAAGAAGCAGTGGGTGACGTGACAGCCCTGCCGGACGCTTCCATGAGGATCGCAAGCAGCGTCACTTTGACGCCAGACGAACTTTCGGAATGCGGGTCCGGAGACGACGAACCCATTGACCACAGGCTGCCCAGCCCCGATGAACAACTTAGGATCATTGCTTCCAAGTAAAATTTTGTTTTGACAACCCTGATTTTTTATGTCTATTTTAAATGCAACGGCTGTCGATCCGCTTCAATGATTGATATCCAATTTATACAGCTTTATGATGTGATCTAACATTTTTAGTTTGATCATCATTTTGTTTGTCTGAAGTACCTGAAAGTACCGGCATTTATATGGAGTTGGTAACCATGGCCACAATTTTATGCAAAAATTGCTTAATTTTCATTTTTACTCCCACGAAAACAAGGCTGCGGACCACGAAAGATCATAATGCACCTTAAAAGCCAATTTCGCGGTTCACCGTCCAAATAAGTGCCTCGTTAATCCATTTTTATTGTTTATCGCTATTTAATGCAGCTGCTTCATAAAATAATGTTATAACGGCTTTATATATTTTTATGCAAAGTTATAATGTAGCGAAATGACGTTTTTATCGTGCAATACTTATTATCATTAAAATTAACTTCAAAACACTTAATATGTGCAAAGGAATGATCAATAAATAAGGTCACTAATTAATTATATTGCCAAAGATAACACACATATGTATAAAAGTGAAAATTTATGCATGTTTGACTTGTATGTTGACCTGCGATATAATCAGTCTGAGCTAGTTCTCAACTTTATGGACTGTAGCCTTTTACTTAATTTTTTTATTATTTTATTATCATAAAGAACTCGTGTAATAATAACTCGAAGGTATATTAATATAAGTAAAGGCTTTTTTTATTTATTAATAAGTATATTATTTTTCATGTAACAGATTTCCCCCGGAGGTCATAGCTATCGACACGTCTGGGAAATTCTTCGACAGAATGTGCAGCTCCCGAAAATCTCTCCACATAGAGAGTACGGCCGGTGAGACGGACACGGTGAAACGAAGGACCCGCACGAGGAAACCTCGCGGTAAAAGACGAAACACCATTTCGGGCACTGATCAAAAAGAGCTTAGAGAGGCTATAGCTGGGTAAGCTTCTAGTATGCACTGTATACACTCACACAGATTACATTATCTATTACTTGTAAACACTTTTATGTTTTTTGTTCATTGTTTTAATATATTTTTTCGTAGATAATGTAATCTCAAAGCGTCTCGATTAACGACAGTAACCATTCAGCACAATACATGTGGACAGCTTTGAAGATACGATTCAAATCTTGAGCACACATTCTTAATAACTCGTTGATAATAAATACTATCGTGCTTCTGTGAATACATTATGTTTAACATTGGGTGTCGTTGTTTGACTCAACGCTCTTATAACTCGGAAACAAAGACATCCAATCATTTGTGCACTTGATCACTAATAGTGCCATTTGTTCATTAGCTTCATTGATTAATTTCATCTCTAAAGTGTTCCGCTGTAACAAGACTAAGCGGCACTCTTTAAAGATTTTTCAACCATAGGTATGCATTTAGCGTGTGACTAATGCTTTGCTTGGTTTGTTCTATCGTAGCGATACATCAAACGCTGCAGCTTCTGAAGAAATCGAAGATAGCAATACAGTCATCAGGTCGAAGTCTAGTGATTTACTTAAGAAAAGTCCTATCGATCCGGTGACCAAGAAAGGACACTTCAACTCTCTAAAACAATGGGGCAAAAACAGATTAAAGTTAATCGGTAGATCTCCTAGTGCCAGTAGGGATAACTTTAAGGACACGTCCAAATGTGAGAAGCCCAAGGATTCAAAGTCGCCAACTAGACAAATAGAATTGGTCCAAGATTCTGTGACGATGCGCAAGAAACGAACGGGAGATGAAGACAGGAGGACACATCAAAGATGTGCATCGTATTCCTCTTCAGAGAAGAGCATAGGTGTCCCTACCACTGTTCAACCAAATATTGCGACTATTAATACCGGTGTCAAACTACGAGGAACATCAGTACAAAGAAGATTAAGACGATCAGGAACTGCCAAAGATGAACCTCATTCGTCAAGCGGCAACTGGTCGGCAAGTTCCGAGTCTGGTCGTACAAGCATAGGTTCTGAAATAACATCCACAACAGTACCTCCTAAAAGTACAACTTCAGCCGCAACGTCTATAAACTCCTTGAATGCACACCACGGACCACCAAGTTCTATAATTAGTAGAAGACGGTTCCTCAATACCTCTGGCTCGGGCAGTGTAACAAGTGAAGGCACGCTAACACCCGATATCATTAACGACTTGCATGAGGATTTGGAAACAAGTTCGGAATTCTCATGTGATACCGAAGGCTACTACACATCATTCCATATGGACTCTGGCCTGAAGACTTTGAAGGAAGAGGAAATTACTCCTAGCACACCAATGCACACAAGCAATGCTCTTTCAAACTCCTCCAACAGTCAAACAATGACTGCGGAGAACGAATACGAATTATTCGGTAAAGGTTCCACTAGTACTACTACAAGTTCCGCTGGAACAGTTTGTACGACACTAATGGCCGCCGGAAGTGATAGATCACTAGTAATCGGTCCAACCGTCCCGGAACGAAAGAGTTCGTTAGCTATACTGAGCAGAAATAGAAGTACCAATGCACATAGCGCAAATGCTAGTCTAGACAGGAGTATAAATTCCTCATTCTCAAAGTCTCCGTTCGGCAGCTTAAGGTATAATCCAGTTAGACCATATACTGATAAACAAGGATATAATCACTCGTCGCCAGAAATAAATGAAGCACCTCCTCCAACAATCACTATAACCAGAAATGTGGGTAATCATAAAGAGATAACAGCAGTTGCTGAAGTTCATACAGAGACGGAACTAGAAAGTGCAAAGAAGAGTACAGGTACAAGTTCTCCAGACTCGGGACATAACACATCTAGTTCACCTATCGAAGACTCCGTGTCAAGTGCACACGGGAAGCACAGCCTGTCTGAACAAGACTATTCAGAGTCATCTGATCTCGAAGGCACTGAAAGAATAGAGAGGATAAGATACAAGACAACAATTAACAGCTCCAGAATTCCTTCGATGTGCGTGATTACACCATCTAACTCTGATGACGAAAGCGAAATTAGTAATAAAGACTCTGAAATTGTCATCAAATCTCAGACTGAGTTATCTAAAGTAGCCAGTCGGCCTAAATTAGACCTACCAGTTGAAGAAAAGCCTAAGGAAGTAAAAACACCTACGGACTTAACGAAACCAAGTAATAAAACAAGTCAAATTAAATCTTCCTTACAGCCCTTTAATAGTCTTATGTGCAAATTAAAAGGAGTTCTCCCTCATAAACTGTCCAGTAAAAAATCTCCGGTAGCAAAAGAACCCGAATTAACTGAAAACTTTTACGACAGTGGTGATTACGTAACAATAGCTGATGTCAAGAATAATAATCAGAAATTAAGTCTTAATAGAGGCATTTATGGTAACAGTGATGTAGTTAAGAAAAACTTGCAAACTGTACTCTCAGGAAAACTGCCTGAAACAGAATACGTTTCACTTAATGAATTGCCAAACTGCCTTAGTGGAAGTAAAGACTATTTAGAGCACAGTTTAGAAGATAAGCCTTCACCAGCATTAGATGATATTCAAATAAAAGGTGCGAAAGTTACTCTTGACTCCCAAGGACAAGTTATTTACTCATCTGACACCCTAAAGCGAAGAAAAGGAGCACACACCACTTTCGAGCCAGGACCATTTGTTCAAGAAATCAAGCCTACGACAGCGGTCATCCAACGCGAAACTGCTGATGTTGTGCAAGTTATAGATGAAACTGATTTCTCTTATGAACCGCCACCGCCTTCAAGTAAGCCAACGTCGCCGCAACTAGGAAAAATGATTATCAAAGCACCGATCGCTCCAGATGGGCCTATGACCACAGAATTCATTACTTTACCGACACCTAAACCCAGTACAATTATTACTGCTACACCTATCACCGAAACACCTGTACTTAGCAACCAACAACACTCGAAAATAACTAAAAAACCACAAGACATACCGCGAGTAGTAGAAGCAATCACTAGGACCGGGGCTTATGTAAATATACACGACGCGGAGGGTGTCAGCTTATCTCCGACGAAAGATGATTTAGCAGGTAAGAATATTTGCTCAAAGTCCATCTCAAGACAACTGTTTGAAACAAAATTGCAAAATGTAGATGTCGTTGACCTAGCACCCCAAGTAAATGAACAAATAATTCCATTCGTTCCGAACTTCCAAACTCCCATAATGTTGCAAAATAAATTCGATAAACAAGAATTTAACAAATCGGGCAGTAAAGTAGCCGAAGTTTTAAGAATGTTTACTAATAGAAACAATGCTAATAGTAACGGAGAATTATTAAGTCCCACTAGCGACGAACTTTCCGATAAATCAAATCTCAATAAAATAAAACGAAGCGATAGCTATAAGTTGGCAAACTCTCCGTTGATGCCCATCAAAAAGCTACTGAAACTCGAAAGTTTTGGCACAAATACCAAAAAAGTAGACTCGTTAGAAATGATTCAGGCCGAAATAGCGGCAGATTTATTACGCGATCAGATTAACTACCCACCAACTGTGTCCCCTAAACTGAGTCATAGAACTGCTATTGACGAATTGGAAAAGTGTGAATGTATGAACAATAACACTTCCTTTAGTGACGATAAGTTTGAGAGTAAATTGTCTGCTTTGACGTTAAGTCCGTTTACCACTCCTATGCCCAAAAGGCACACAGTGGCCATCATTCCTGATAGAAGAGATACTTCTTTAGATATCTTATCAGCAATTTTAGATGCTGATCCAGACGATGTCTGTATTCTTCACTCGCCACCCGCTTGCCCCCTCACCCCCAGCAAAGTAACTGTACCTGTTGATGGATCTATGCACCGAGCTAGAATCTTATCAATTTCTGAATCCGAATATGGCACTGAAATCTGGTAACTTCTGAAGCACTTTTAAAACTTTTTCTTTAACTCAATTTCTTTCTTCAAAATACTTACTACGCATATTCCCTGTTACCGACCTAGAATAATGTTATTACGCTTAACTCTCGAAATGTTTAGGCAATGAATTAGTTTTATCGATTTTTTTAAGTTGTAGAATTAGAAATTATTATAGTTACTAAAAAATACTATTAGGAACTAATCCGTCCAACGTACAATTAGTACCAAAATCGGTCTTCCCTGAATTTTATAAAATTAATTGTGAATTCTGTGATAGTTTTTATTGTATGTAGGCGAATGTGAATTTTAATGATATTATTAATGAATTTTAAATTCTGTAGCTACATCGATGTATCAGTATTGTATTTTACATAATATAAAGTGTTAAGTGTTAATAATGCATGGTGGCTTTTTTCACCGCAGTGTGCACAGCTTACGAGTGGTTCATATTCTTCGTATGTAAGTGCATGGTGTGTTATTCTATGTCTTTGTGTTTTTATGTAAATAATATATAGAATTATTGTGAATTAACGCACTTATTTCATTTTATGTCACACCTTCAGCTATCACCCTCACTCTACTCATTATAGCACTGGGCTATGAAACTTTAACAAGTTCTGTTTATTCGGCTGTATCAATTACATTTTGAGCACCTGATTTTCTTTCTTAGTGAATACAAATCTGATGTTCATCAAATTCTAATCTGCATTTTCCTTTTGAATACTTAAATCACGATAAACAGAACTTGCTTTTTGACATACGTACCTATACAAAATGAGATTTTGTAAATAATCCACTGAATCTATTTTCACATCACACCTATGGGCGATAATAACTAATTGAACAGTACTAAATCCGAAACTTACTATAACATGACTAATTTGTGGATAAACACAACGTTAAAATGTTTAACAATGTTCGAAGATTAAAACATAGGTGTACAGTACTTTGCACTCATCTTACATCGCTTTGCACAGTGAAGGAGATTGCTTCCAATGTTTCGTCTTTAGCGACACCTCCTTAAAAGGTAAAGTTTCGTGTTGCTTATTTGGCATGATGCATGGGAGTATGGGGACTCAAAATTACTAACACAACTAAAAAACTAAACAAAAGCACTTAGTGGCCCACACTAAACAAAATTGTTATAATATACTAAACAAACATAAATTGGTCGAATGATTATAGGTTAAGAATAAAATACCATGCACTTTATATACCTACCTACCCATTATGGTAATATATATGTGAACGTCAAAATTTATTACTTTATACAGGGTGTTTGGGTAAACACCGTTATCCTTGCAACCGGTGGTTTGATTTCATTTATAAAACGTAAAATCAATGGAAAATTACAACTTGTTTTTTCTTTTTTTTTAAACTACATTTTTCTACAAAAGACGCAAGTTCGTTGCTCTATGCGCTAGGGCAACGAACTTCCGTCTCAACACTGGCGGGGGGTGCGGGACGCGACCTGGCCGGCCGCGAGCGCGACCCCTCCCTCAGTTAGTCAGCTGTTTCGCTAGCGAGCACGGTGTCGGATAGAAACTTTTTAAAATCTTTTAATGAAAATAACGTTTTTTTTTTGTTGTTTTCGGTCATTTATGTTTATATTTAAGTCAACTACCCATGGTTTGAATGACAAGACTGTTTACCCTTACAGCCTGTATATCCACCTACCCATTACGTTCGCATATATATTTATGTGAACGTAAAAAATATATTACTTATGTAATTATTGTTGAGCTATTTATGTATTAGTTAGGTTAACGTATTCTGATAAGTATTATTGTTTTTTTTTTGTAGCCCTAGTTTTGCTTTTGGGTTTGGACCTCTATTGTACCTACTGTTATGTAGAATAGTAAGTAATTTGTAAGTAGTTACGTTGATATTTTGCTCTTATGTTTATATTTACCCTTTTGTTGAATTAGCATGTTCTATGTATTTTGGGAATACGCTTTGTCCTATTTCGAGTTCCTCCTTTTATAATTTATTTATTTTCCCTTAGTTCTTAAGGTGTAGGTACAGGCTCGTTATACAGGGTGAGAAATTGGAACCCAAGCGGACACTTTTTAACAATGGAGGTTGATAAATAAGCGTAATACCTACGTATTACCCGCGTTCTTTGTGAAAATATAATTCCATTATTGACCATTATAAAGTAAGACTATCTACTGATGTGTTTGCTATGAATCGTGGAATAGTTTTAGGTCTTTAATCAGACATATTATGTAGGTACGTATAATATAGGGCTACCTAAGGTCTAACCTCCACTGCGGCTGCTCGTGGTCCTAATGATCACCTGGTATTAACTGTTATATATTTTTGTACTTAGTGGGTATTTATTCTCATGTATATTGATGTGTATTGTATGGAATGAATATGGGATGGTATCTCGAATGTTCTATAAAAGTAGAAATACGTCGCATAATATCAAACGCGCGTAGGTGTAGGGCAATGTCGACTATGTACCTACGTACCATCAAAAAAAGAAAGACACCAATATAGAAATTGCACGTTTGTTTAATAAAATGTATGTTATATTTTCAGACTATCGACATTCCAGTGCTGACAAGCCCTACTTGAACATACCGCCAAGTCTAGTCCAAGACAAGGGACCAACCGTAGATCTGAATGCGATAAACCCCACCTTACATCGATATCATACTGCTCATCTACGTGGTAAGCACGGCATCATCAACTACGAAAACACTTCAAATGCAGCACAGAGAGAGCAACCGAAATTCTGGACCCTTCCTAAAAGAAGCAACTTAGAATCAAACGCGCCTCCAAGATCTGCCTCTAATTATGCCATGAAAATTGCATCCGGAAATCAACCCGCGCCTGACCATAGGATACAGAGTCCTACAAATAAAAACGAATCGATCAGAATATCACCTATCGATCCCCGAACATCCGGACCCTTTAAATCCTCAACTCCATCTAATAAAGAAAATGTTGTTGACCTTAGCACCAAATTACTATCTCCCGTCAAATCGACCATGACAAACGAAGAACTTTATGCAGTTATACATAAAAGTAAGAAGAAACTCAATATTAAAGAAACCAACGAGAGATCGGAATCGCCCGCATTGTCAACTATTAGTTTATCTCCAGTTAGTTCAGAAACATCTTTATATACTAAGGGTTCACAACGTTACCCCGAAACAGGTTATTTAGGAGACCCACGAAATAGAATGAGCTGGTCACCCTCCGAGAAACAAATTATAATACCCAGTCCTGGTCCTATCTACGGACTACAGAAGCAAGAAACAAACTGTGCCGATAGACACGGTCCAATGTCGCAAACCTCTAGACTTGATTTCAAAAAACTTTTGTTACAACACAGTGTTAAATTGAATACCTTCCCGCAAAATAAATCCAATAAGTTGTCAGCAGTAGAACAATTAAAATTGTCCAGAGAAAAACCACAGACACTGCCCTCACAGGTTGCAAATAGATCACAAGTAAATATTCTTGATTTGAGTGGGTCTCCTAAAACCTATACGCATAGAAAAGTTATAAAACCGAATGCTCAGCCTGTTTCACCGGGGAGAACTGGAGCACTCATAAAAGAACACAAAAATACGCCTAAAATTTTACTATCACCTAAGTCACAGTGGCGATTTGCTAGTCCAAGATCCGATGTTTTATCTACTCCCATACCCGAAGCTTATAACGAAGATGAAAACTCCAATAGCTCTGGTGAAAAGCACGACCTACTGCCTGAAACCCCACCTTCGAAAACAGTTCCTATTGTAACAAACCAACACTTTGGAGCTCGAAGAAATTTAATTCCATTTAATGAAAACACTTTAGAAATCGAAAGAAACTTCCCTAAAGCCACTGATCAAGGAGTATTTCCGCTCAATACCGACTTCGTAAGGTCACAAGGTCTATCTAGAACAGAAATAATGCAAGCGAAGAGAGCAGAATTTTTCAATACTTGCCCTGAATCATCCCCTCCCAAATTAACCTCCTTCAAGAGTCCAACTGCGGCTGGTCCGACAGCTAGCTCTCGAAGCAAAACGTCTCCAGACCGAGGCAAAGTGTCGCCTACTACACTAGAAACGGCATTATGATAAAGCTGATATTGATGTGTCAAAGCGGTGCTTTAGAAATTCCAATCTCAAAGCTATGATAAGGCAATGAAATTCAAAGAAGCTTTAATCTAGTCTTTTCTTTCGCTTACGGTGCCATTTTTGCAGGCACTTTTATTTTCCTTAACCAGTGTTTGACTACTTCGTAATTCGAGCTCAAATTGATAATTTTATTTTAATGCTCTATGGGGCCAATTTTGTTTTTAAATGATATTTTCTACTCCACAATAGCTGGTTAAAAAACTTAGTACGTAAGTATTTATTGAGTACACATTGATAGGTACTATGTTAGTAGTGTTTTGAACTTTTTCAAAGTTTTTAAGTTATTCGGAATACAATTTTAAATAAAACGTGTTGAATTATGTTGTAGTATCATTTAACTTTCCCTTTAAAAAATAGGTAATAAACTTCAATAGGACTGAGCCAAGGAACACGGGCGATTTTTCTTTTTCCCGCGGCGATATTTTTGCGTGCACTGGATTTTCAACGCTCTGATTTTAAATTCCATTCAGTAGCTATCTGAACCAGCAACAGCTGAAAATACAGTAATAATGAATATTTTACACTGAGTACGATTAAGTAGATAGAAAGCTATAGATACAGAATGATTTCTTGTGGTGTTATCCTACATCAGGCAAAAATCTAAATACTAAAAAAAATATCCCTTTCCTTTTAGTCTATCTATCTAATGATGCAGTTTTAGTTTATACTCTAAACTCTAAGCCCCCTTTGAGGATTTTACGTTGAAGAATTTAATTCATTTTTCGCTTTTATTATTTCGAAATCAGCCAACCACGCACTGTTGAAAAATTCACCCTGTTTGAACATGACATCACGCCTTGTCTCTCCGAAGGGTTGGGCAATGGTTCACCTACAACCTATAGTATAAGTACCCACAAGTTCCATGTAATAAAGGTCGAGCCCAATTATCAACCGGGCACAAAACCAGACTCCAGGCTGCTAATAAGAAATTCCAGATATAGAAACCCAATAACACTATCCGACCTGGGAATCGAACCCTGGACCTCGTGCTCGGCAGTAGCGCTTCCGACCACTAGACCAACAAGACAGGATAATGCTCTTATTTTTCAGTAGGTACTGCTCAGTGGTTACTCTTGCCTTTACTCCAATACCTTTCTAGTCAAGCCATAGGTAGTCAGTAAACTCGTGAGACATAGATAGTGAATAAGATCAGGGTGTAAAGGTTGTCCTGGGTAAAAAATAAGCAACCAAGTTTGTATGCACAATATTGGGAGATTTATCATGTAAAGACCATAGACCTCTCCTCTTATGATATGCCACATGGTTATAGGGTGCAAAACTTTTTTTACATTTTCTAAGTCTTACAAAAGTGACCATAAAAAAAATCTTTTTTTTATGTAACACATCAGTGTTTGGGTCACAGAAATTGATATGTGTACCATATTTCAACAAAATCGGTGCATTATATTTGGAGCAAATTGGCTGTGACAAACGGACAGACAGACGTATGTGATCTTACGAGAGGTTCCGTTTTTTCAATCTGACATACCAAACCTTAAAAATGGTTGTTCTTTTAATGAAACAAAAAGTGACTTATAACTATTTATTTTATAAGAATTACAATAATATGCCACAAGCCAGGACATCAATAGACAGTAACACGCGCCTGCCATTGTAATATTTATAAAAAATCAATGTAAAAATATCCAGAACAGCTGGAATATTGTTTGTTATAGTTAAGTATTTACCTGCAATTTAAGTTGATTTTTTAATAATCTGTCAATATTCAAGAAGAAAATAATCTAACATGCAACCTTGCTGAACATTTTTCCAAGAGAACACTATGATGGTTGATTGATTAATAGCTTAATATGTACCGGCATAATTGAATACACAATAAAACAATAGGTACTGTAAAAAACCATGGTGAAATCTCTTTTCTCTCAATGTGCAATACAATGTTTGACAGGAAATTAATAGAGATTAAAACATGTTTTCATGCGACTGTTTCGCCAGTGCAAATGCACAGTAAGTAAGTAAAGTAAAGTCACTGATTATACAAAACTGTTTTATAACCTCAAAGTTTAATCACGAAATCACTTGATGGTAACACAGTTTGTGGCAACTATTTAATTATTCCCAGTCCTCATTAACTATTATAAACTGACACTATTTGTTCATAGGTGGTCCATTCATTAGTGGTGGACGCATTTGACCCATGGGTCCCATAGGGCCCATTGGCCCCATTATGGGACCCATCATAGGTGGCCTCATTCCCATCATCGGTGGCATAGGTCCGTGTGGTCCCATCATCATTGGCGGAGCCATTGGACCTCCAGGACCCATCGACGGAGGTGGCAGCATTCCCGGTGGTCCTCCTGGCGCAGGCACAGGTTGTCTAGGACCTCCAGGACCCATAACACTAGGATCCCAAGGAGGTGGAATTGCAGCACCCTTGTTGAATGGATTTTGTGCTATTTTACCCGCTTTGAATGCCGCTGTAGTAGCATCGATGAGATGTTGAGCTTGTTCCTCCATCCATTTTTGGTAGTAAAATTTTACGTTGTCTTTATGTTTCCTGCCCGTACAATGTGTTTTTCTGACGCTAGGTGAATCGTGCGTTAAATAAGTGTCGCAATAATCACAATAATACTTAGGCATATTCGTAAAAAGTGAAAAATTACTCACTATTTTCGTTCAACACAAAAATTGACAGCAGATAAAAACATGCCATGCAAAAACGAATGGCGTCAGCCCAGTTCTCGGTCTTTGGTTCAAATTTTCATTCTATTGCACAGACCATAAAACAGCAAAAAGTTTGTTCTTGTGTGTTAATATGTTAGTCGATTAGTGTAGTGTAGTCCTACTGGACCAACGGTATCGGATATGCCAGTAGAATAAATCCGAATGTTTGCAGTGTGTGTGAGTCCTATGCCTAAATATTGCAAAAATTGCAAATGGCGCGCAGCGTTTGCGGTTGAAGCACGTGTGATTGACGTTTCAAATAATTTGTTACATCGTGTCTAAATATTTTAATAAATACTGAATGTACTAGGACTATTTAAATACGATAGATAAACGTGCTTCGAAAAATCACTATGCCGGACATGAAATATATTTTAGTTACCGGTGGAGTTATAAGTGGTGTTGGAAAAGGTGTGATCGCAAGCTCATTTGGCACAATTTTAAAAAGCTGCGGCATCGATGTGACTTCAATAAAAATTGATCCGTACATAAATATAGACGCAGGAACTTTCTCTCCGTACGAGCATGGTAAGTGGAACAATTAATTTTGTGTCTTTAAACATAGATAACTGTTTGTCTCGCCGCGTGCTATCGTTGCATTTATTGCATGCGTCTATTTTTATTTTCTAGGTGAAGTTTACGTGCTCGATGACGGTGGCGAAGTTGACCTTGATCTTGGCAACTATGAGCGCTTCTTGGATATAACACTGCATCGAGACAATAATATCACAACTGGCAAGATATATCAGCAGGTTATTGAACGTGAGAGGCGAGGAGACTATCTAGGCAAAACTGTTCAGGGTAAATACAAAAAAAAATTGTGCTCGCTAAATTGGCAATTAAAATAATTTCCAATAAATGGTCGATTTTTACCATATAGTTCATGAATATGTCTTGGAAGGCTGTTGTTAAGCAGGTTAATTATATATGTGATTAAAAACATGTACCAATTTCATTCACCATGCTTGTAATCTTTTGCTTGGTATACATACTTAGTTTTATAAGGTAGTTATGTAGATGTACATATAAACATATCAAGTGTGTTTGACAACAAAAACACTATTTTGCTTTATTTACTTTTAGTCATTCCACACATTACGGATGCCATACAAGAATGGGTGCAAAGAGTGGCTCATATACCTGTGACACCAGACAACGCACCTCCCAGAGTCTGCATTATAGAACTTGGTGGGACTATAGGTGACATCGAAGGAATGTCATTTGTAGAAGCATTTAGACAGTTCCAGTTCAGAGTAAAGAGGGAAAACTTCATTTGTGCCCATGTGTCTTTAATTCCAATGGTAAGCTGAATTCAGGTATATTTTTACATTGTTGAAACACAGTAACACCACCTTAACAAAGTTAAAAGCAGAAAGAAGCTTCATTGAGAAGATACTAATGAAACCTAAATCAGAATAATTTGTGTTCAGAGCTAATATTTACTTGAACATTTTAGCCAAAATCTACTGGAGAGCCTAAGACAAAACCTACACAATCATCTGTCAGAGAGTTACGTGGGTTGGGCTTATCACCGGACTTGATATTATGCCGTTCAGAGAAACCAATCAATCAGCCAGTCAAAGAGAAGATTTCCAACTTCTGCCACGTTGGTCCAGAACAGGTAATATTTCTGTTTCATCTCAAAACAATAATTTTAATATGTATTTATCTGTGTATACTCTTAGCTCTGGGCTACTTGATGGATTTTGGTACAGTTTTACCTACATTTGTATTTTTTAAACTAAAGTGGGTTTATAGTTCGGTGAAACATTAAATTTTGATTTGATAATATTCTGTTCTTCAACACTCACACACTTCTAACATTTTGTTTCTATTCAAAAAGAAAATGTTTATAACCAAATCAATTGAAAGTCTAAGAAATTGTATCCTAATTTGATGCAAGGTACCTACTTGACAGTTTTATCAACAAAAATCTGCAAATTTAATAATATTATTCTTAATTCAAAAACAGTCACCATTCATTGTTCCATTCTCAACACACTAAGAAATAATCCTTAACATTGTTTATAAAAAATTAAGATTAAACTATTAACGGCTTATAACGTGCGAGTACCTATTATAAGAACAGGTCAATGCTTTGCGTGACTTCCGATTAAGGAAAGCAGGAATAAGGTGACGCACTGATAACAAATATATTGTTATCAGTTTGTTGGTATTATCAACTTTGTTTCTGAAAGTTTTAACTGTTTTAATCCCTGTTTAAAATTCTGTATTACTCACAACTTTTTCCCACGGGGTTCTGCTTAAAAAGACGTGTGATTATGTATGCATTGTTTATGCAGGTAGGGGCTGTATTATCAATGTAAGGCAAGCCCATCACAAAAACATATGCACGTGTGCTTATAAACAATGTAATGATACATTACTACATTGTTAATAACAGTCCTGAAACATTGTGCTCTGAACTGTAGGTATTATTAATCATTGCAGTGACATATCAATCAATGCATAGTAAAAGATTAATAAGAAATGATTATTATTTTGAATCCTAGAAAAACAAAAATGACTTGTATAGTCACTGTGCAATCGGATTAATAAAATGCATTACGCACGCCAGTATTATCTGAAGGGATAGACAGGAGTGTATTGACAGAAGTGTATATGTCGCAGCCTTATCGTATAACACGCCGTATTACAAATAGGCGCGCCCGATTGAAAAACTTCGCTGTTTTGAAATGCGGCTACCTTTCGTTCAGCCGGATTTCAATTCGGCTGAAATAAAGTACGCCGCATTGTATGAGCAATTCGCGTTCGTCAAAGCGGCTTAGTAACGTGGCGCCCACATACAAACGGGCGCATCTTCGATACGCCGCTTTGAAATCTGACACGCGCCGCATGATCATAACTACAAAAATGGCGTCGCAATCGACAACGGTGTCACAACAAAGTGAAAATAAAATTGAATTTAGAATTTTGTTTTGTTCCCATATTATTATGATAAAGATAAAAACATTCACATCCTATATTTGCTAGCATAGTATTAAATGACCAGTACATATTCTAACAAATTATTGCATGCTTGTAAGCATTTTAATATAAGAAATGCTAAAAAAAAAATATAAGAAAATTAAACTATAATACTACATTGCTCCTTGTTGACAATAAAGCTAAACGTTGAACGCCGCTTTGTAGAATGTATAGCCACCACGATCCGGCTGACCGAAAGGTAGCCGCATTTCAAAACAGCGACGTTTTTCAATCGGGCGCGCCTATTTGTAATACGGCGTGTTATACAATATGGCTGCGACATATACATATACTACACCAATATTTTACCGTTTATGTCTCACTCAAGAGGCTCAGCAGTAGCCCTTGTAATAGCAGATCTTACGGAATAAATGAGCACTGCATAAAATAAGAGAATAACATTCCTGGTTTATCATCTTTCTTCCCGAGGGTTTCGTTACATAAGTCTTAGGGGGTACAGTCTGAAGTGATATGGGTGATAATGATAATAATAATAACTCTTTTCTAGGTTAAATATACTCTGGTTATTTATGACATATTAGTAGTACATAAGAGATTTTTGTCTGGAACACAACGTTTTCGAGAAACACAAAGTGTGAGGACAAAAAGTACTTATATTTATTTCACCTAACGATCGGTTCAGTGGTTTTGCTAAGGTAACAGTCAAAGTCACTTTCGCATTTATAATATTACTAGCTCCGCCCCGCAGTTTCACCCGCATGTCTCGATTCCATGAGAATATCCGGATTTAATATCCTATGTCCTAACCCAGGCCATGGTCCCAAATCTTTTCTCTTTATAATATTAGTTTAGATTAATATTGTTGCAATTCTATTTATATCTGCCAGCTATATGTAGATTAAAATTGTACCTATAAAAATAGTGAAAGCACTGCTACCAATAAAACAAGTTTTCAAATGAGGCCATTAGAAACTTAAAGTTTAGACGTCTTAAAGATTTCTATGTTAGTGTTCCTGTTATTAATAGCTAGGCGAATACATTGAAGAGTAAATGTAAATTCAGTTAAAATGAGTGCCAAGTTCCATTAAATTTATACCGAAGTTCTTATCAGCTTGTTGACGTCCAATGCTAGCCACTGCTACCTTATAGCCTTACATTGAATCATCTGTAGATTGATGTTATCAGTAATTTTATTTACTTACTCCTACTTTAGCTGGATTTTAGACTTTCAGCCGTATTTTGATCATAAGCCCTTAAACCTTAAGGTGCTCACCGGCAGCATTCGCCTGTAATGTAACGTTAAAGACTCGAGCATTACATCAGTCAGGGAGGAGAACTGAGCATTACAGTGCGCAATGACTGTAATATTTTGATGCAACTTGTAACATCATTACAAGCGAATGTTCGTCAGTCAACGAGGCAGTATTGTAACGTAATGCTCAAAATCGAATCTGTAATATTACATTTCAAGCGAATGCCGCTGAGGGAGCACCTTTACAGGAAAAAAGCCAACAGTTTGTTAATTAATGCATTTTTATTTGTTTTCAGGTAATATGCATTCACGATTTGACCTCCGTATATCACGTACCGCTGCTGATGGAAGAACAAGGAGTCGTACAATATTTAAACGAAAGACTACAACTGAACATGTCAATGCCACGTCCAGGAAAGTAAGTATACATTATGTATTTCTGTGTTCTAAAACTCCGTAATGAATTTTATAATGCAGTATTGACTCAAATCACTTAGTGCGTTTAGGGCTAAACGTATTTAAAAAATCTTTTGTTTCTCTCAGTCGTTTGAAGATGAAAGAGACAGAACGATGATTTGAATTCGTTTGGCATTAAATGTGTTTAGTGATTTATGGTGCAAGAAGGTTTAAGAACCACCAAGTGTATCCCATTGAAAGACGTCAGATAAGGCGCCATCTCCACAGACGAGAGAATTGCGACGATAAGTCACGCTGTACCTTCAAATTATTGCCGCGATGATATCGCCTTGTGGAGATTGATTTATAGAGTTTCTATTGAATTCGCCCGTGGAGTGCGCTCCTAAAGGCAAAGGTCGCGAAATGAGCTGGACTCCCATTGAAAAAGAGATAGAAACCTTTGCGCTGCAGTGAAATAAAACAGGCAAGGTAGATTGACATCAGGAAACAAGATCCACTAGAAAAATAATAGCTTTAACATACATTGTTAATCTTTGATATTCTTAATTAGAAATCAAGTAGGTACAAGAGACGCTTATCGATTTGTCTAGAATAAAAAAATAATGATGTTTTCTTATCTATGTATGACAACTAAAATATCGGTCATGACCTGGTTTTAAAATATTGTTATACTTAAGGTATCTATTTAATTGACTTGATTACGGCTTCTATATCTTTTTGTCAATAATAAGAAGCAGGAAGTAAACACTAGACAGAATAAAGTTCTATAAAATGCGTAATGCTTTGTTTATCCTGTATAGGAATTAATTCAATAAATGGCGCCGTACATTCAAATATGTACTTACTACGTGTTTGTTTTATTCGCCGTTTATAATGGAATACCTAACTAAATCTATGATGTCATTTTGAGTTTGATGATTTTAATAATATTTGAAGTTAGACCACCATATTCAACGAGAATAATAAACTAATTCATCAATGTATTCAATTATTATAGATTTATGCGTAAGTGGCACAATCTAGCCAAACGGGTTGACAATCTACGCAAAGAAGTCAACATCGCGCTGGTTGGAAAATACACAAAATTGGAGGACAGCTACGCTAGCGTCACAAAAGCTTTGCAGCATGCGTGCATTGCTTCTGGCAGCAAACTCAACCTGACTTACATCGAAGCAGTGAACCTGGAGCGCCAGGCTAAGATAGATGATCCAGTCAGTTATCATAAAGCATGGCAGAATCTTTGCAAGAGCGAGTAAGTAATGGTTCCTTAAGATTTTAAAGATTTTGTATGCGTTTAGTTGTAGACCCCTGTAACATGGTTATCGTTTTAAGGCTGCAATCAATCTGCCTAGCCTTTTCCCAACTATGTTGGGGTCGGCTTCCAGTCTAACCGGATCCAGCTGAATACCAGTATTTTACATGGAGCGACTGCCTATCTGACCTCCACACGATACCCCTTGGTTAGACTGGTTGTCAGACTTGCTTTCTGACGACTCGTAACGACTGTCAAAGATCCACAAATGACAGCCGGGACCAACGGCTTAACGTGCTTTCCGAGGCACGGAGGAGTCTCGATATGGGAAAATGGTCACCCATCCACGGACCAACCTTGGCAAGCGTAGCTTAACCTGATGGATCGACCCGAGCGGCTGTTATTACTTAGCCACGAGCTCCTCCGATTATCGATTTAAAGCTGCAATCTTGTCTGAAAATAAAAAATAACATAGGTTAGTTAAATAACCTAACCTAAAATACGGGGTGGTTGACACACGGCACCGCGCACCGCCGCGGCGCGGTTGGGCGGTATACCAATGCGACATGAGACCGCCTACCGCGGCGGTGCGCGGTGCCGTGTGTTAATTCGCCATAACTTAGCAGTTCCGAACTTCGCGCAGTGGGCTGCGTAGTAACATTTTTTAGGAACAAAATGGTTACATGAGGCGAGTGTGAGTGAGAGAACATGCCCGAAAGTTCGCAGAGCCTATGTTCAGACCTGCCAAATTATATCGGCCGTATTGTAAGAAAGATAAAATCGAAATGTCTCAGTCTTTTAATTGATTGCTAAATCATATTGACTGTTCCATTAATTATATTCCATTTTTAATTCCAGTGGTGTCATAGTCCCCGGTGGGTTCGGTCAAAGAGGAATGGAAGGAAAAATCGAAGCTTGTCAATGGTGCCGTGAAACACAAAAACCAATGCTCGGAATATGTCTCGGTCTACAAGCGTCAGTCATAGAATTCGCTAGGAATGTGTTAGGACTAAAAGGTGCTAACACTACAGAGGTTGATCCCAACTGTGAAGATAAACTTGTGATAGATATGCCTGAACATCATCCTGGAAACCTCGGTGGGACCATGCGGTTAGGGAAGAGGAAGACTTATCTAGAGTCTAGCATAATAAGTAAGCATTTTCACTAATACTTTTATCATATAACTGTTACTCAATATCATCATAATGGGTATGGCTAATGAGATTAGTACCAGAATGTAATATGAAACAGTTCTTGGGAAATGTAATATTTTTTATTTTTTTACACTTATTACAATCGATTGATAACGGAAATTTTTGCCTTTGAAAAACTATAGGTTATAGCAATAGGTAAAGCAATGAAATGTAAGGGCATTATTCTCTACAGTTAACTGATAGCCAATCGATCACGTTATTTCCCAAGTTTTTGAACTGCCCCAGAATTGAAGGTTAAACAAATTTAGCTTAGTAGGTTGTGACGAAGTCCTTCTCATCCATGCTCATCCTATCATTTATTACTGGCAATCCTTTATGGCTGGCCACATCATCATTCCATTTTTAATTTGAATTCAGAACGCCACAAACTCCTGTGCAGTCTTTTTCAGTCTGCTGCACACTTCATCTTTGGACTTGACTGAGCGTGTTACTGTCTGTAATTTTTATATAACCATTATTCTTCTAAGTACTGTGATAATATTACTATATTTATATAATCATGTGTGTCGTGTTTAATAAGTAACCAGTAATAAACCGTTCCTCCTATCATCTACTGTGTTTACCTCAGTTATCAACATTGTCCGGTGAGACCCTCACTAAGCGAGCTAGTGGAGGGCAGAGGCACACGAGTCACTGCATCTTAAGAAATTTACATTATTAGCTAGTTAGTAGGTACACTCCTGAATGTACTAAGCAAAAATGGTGTTTGCATTTTAAGAGACAGATAAAAAAAAGTCTCTCTATTCCATAGACAATTAGACAGTAGGTTTAATCCTCGCGCGACTGGCTTCTGGTGGAGATTTAATATGGTTAGATCGAGATACGCGGCTGGCTTTATTTTGTAACCTCACGATTTTAAGAAGCTTGTTTTTTGTGGTATTTGTCAGCAAAATATGTATTTCCCAGTTAGGTCAAAATAAAACATTTTGACCTAACTGGGAAATACATATTTTGCTGACAGCGGCCTGAAATTGGATTCATTCGACATAATATTATAATTATTATCTTTGAAGAAACGAATGAGGTTTCTAGAGATGATTAGTCCAAAAAATGCAAAGGTCCTGTCAGATATCTTCCTGGGATAACTTACGTACTACCTAGTGAATTATGGAAGTATATTATTATGCTAAACCATAATTAATTTTATTATCATTTTACAGCCCAACTTTACAAGAAAGACGAAATAGAAGAGCGTCACAGGCATCGGTATGAAGTGAACCCAGAATACATAGAACGTCTAGAAGCGGCCGGTCTCCGCTTCGTGGGCAAAGACGAGTCTAGGACCAGGATGGAAGTCGCCGTAGTGGACAATCATCCTTACTACGTTACTGTGCAATTCCACCCGGAGTATTTATCACGACCACTGTCTCCTAGCCCACCTTTCTTAGGGTCAGTTAAGTTTGTCTTTTTTTCCTTTAACAAAATTACATAAGTGATTGATACTTGTCGGTATCAATCACTTGTACTTACTTATACTTAGGAGAAGCTCGTGACCAAGTAATAACAGCCGCACGGGTCGATCCATCAGGTTAAGCTACGCTTGCCGTTGCTCAGTGGATGGGTGACCATCTTTACATACCGAGACTCCTCCGTGCCTCGGAAAGCACGTTAAGCCGTTGGTCCCGGCTGTCATTCGTGGATCTTTGTCAGTCGTTATGGGTCGTCAGAAGCCCGAAAGTCTGACAACCAGTCTTACCAAGGAGTATTGTATTACCCAGTTACTGGGTTGTGGAGTGGAGATCTGAGGCAGTCGCTTCATGTAAAATACTGGTATTCAGCTGCATCCGGTTAGACTGGAAGCCAACCAACCCCAACATGGTTGCGAAAAGGCTAGGCAGATTGATACTTCGATTGATACTTGTCAGTGTAGCAATTTCAACTAAGTATGCGAGAATACAGGGTCAAAATTGATTTATAAATTAGCTAGCAAAACTTCGCAGATGATAAAACAAACATAATTTTTTCTATTTTTAACAGATAATTTTACACTACTTACCAAAATATATTTATGTTATAGTTATATTGATACCCATCGTGTGAAGTTTCGCCAATTAATTTAATTTACCAGGATGTATATGACATATTGTGGCAATCAGCTGCAGAGACAGTAATTGTGTCTAAAATATGTTGCTTCAAATCACACCTAATTATTCCTTTATTATTTCAGACTAATATTGGCTTCACTTGGAAAACTCAAGAACTACTTGTCAAAAGGCTGTCGGTTGAGTCCACGAAATCAGTCCGACGTCAGTTCTGGTTAGTATAATGATTTTCTTTGTATCTACGTAAGAAACCACAAAGTTTCATGAACATTTTATCGTAAATGTGCTTGTGATGACATCCATTATTATCCATCTACATTTAAATGTGGGAAAACTGCTGTAAACATCATACTATTATTTTGTTTTCAGATGAGGAAGATATATCTGTTTCATCTCTAAGTATAGCTGATGAAAAGACAGTCATTGAAAATGGCATCGCCGTTAACGGAGTAAGCAAAAAACAAAATAAGTAATATTCTGTTTTTGACTAATGTAATTCAATATTAATATTTTAAGTGATACTACATGTATTTAAAAAAATATATATAATCAAATAGAATTCTGATTGTCATTGCAAGTTTAAGTGAATAGAAAGTATTTTTGTAAAAGGAAGGTATATTAAAATGAAAAACTAAGTTTCAATTTCAAATATCATCGTTTTATACATAAGTTTATTATTTTCTTTTAGAATGTCTAGTGTCTTCATTATACCTTTCCACTAGTCTGTGAATTGTTAAAGCATAATACAAACTGTATCTATTTTAAATAGAAATAAAAATTATTATCTATAAAGGTGCGGAAAACAACAGTTGAATAAAAATTCAACATTAATATTGTTTCCTGAAACATACAAGTTATTACTGTTTTGATAAAAATCCATTTTTATTTACTCATCTCTTAGTACATAACATAATTTCAGTTTTCCTACATTTTAGTTGGTAAGTGTTGATAATGATAACCATAAGGATTGTTTGTTCAATTAATAGTTAAGTGTAATTTTTTTTATATGTTTTTTTCTGATATGATAACTTGTATGTTGAAGTTGTTTTGACTCGAATATTTAAAAAATACTGTATTTCAACATCTAAAAATTCAAATATATGAGTGAATACAATTAATAATTGTTAGGTATAATTCGACAGTGCATTTTGTACTATCACTCTGTCGAGTATTCGTCCGAAACTACGGCCAAAACGAATATAGACTTACGTTACTTAGCACATGCTATAACTGAGCATTATGTCTGTCACTGTCGCACAACTGTCAAACTTCCAGTGCAAGATTGAGACGGGAACATAGTCAGAGATACATCGCTCTGTGAATGTGGGTTGGATGAAGGTACTTTGGAGCACATCTTTTTTGACTGCTCCAATAACAACCCAGCTCATGACTTGTATAGCCATCTCCCTAAATTAAAGATCCCTGTCCCAACTAACTTTCCATCCCTACTAACACATTCTTCCCCAAAGCTCTTTCAGGCTTTGATGTTTTTTATCCGTGTCAATGACATCAAATTATGATGATTTTTGTGTAGTTTGTGTTCGTATACATATTTATTAATATCACTAACAAAATTATATCTATTTGTTTCAGTGAACTAATACCTGTCAACAAGTTTCACACTAAATCCAAGTAGTAGATGTTCCTTTTTTTTTTTTTTCTCTTTTATTTGTTTCCTTCCTTCGCACGTTTTCTCTTAACACATCTGACATTGGCAGAATTGTCGACATCGGCACCATTGCCATATATAAAAATAGAATAGAATAGAGACGGGAACATAACTAAGTCAAAGCACGTGCTAATTAACGATACCGACTGGATTAAAATGGAAGAAGTTATTAAAAAAAACAATACTTCCAAAAAAATATTGTTAAGACACTTTTTAAAATTGTGCCTCGAGCCTAGTGTGTCTCGAAAGATCCCGACTGTTTTTTATAAAAATAAAAACCAAACAACTAATTTATGTATTACAAATGAGTATATTATATTGTTTTAAAACCAGATATTAATTAAGTACCTATATAAGTACCAATGTATATGGTATACAATGATATTGTATGAATGATGTATTGATGGTCCTAAAGAGACATAATATTTGGATATTATCTCCCTAAGCCCCAAATATTATATATTGTGATGTTAATTAAAATAACATAGAGGTGATGACATGGCTGTTGTATAACAAGTAAATGTATATTTTATGATGGACAATTCATTAGGTTAAAAAGCCTATTTACTATGTAATCGTAAATGTAAATTATCTCTCAAATATTTTCAATAGATTTTCCGAGCATCTAGTCACAGCTTTTAATAAAAATATCCAGACAATGATAACCGTAATAATAATTGATGCATTCCATTATACTTTTCTTGCTGTTATAAACTTCTCTGCTCTAGTATTATTGTTATGATAAAAGCCAATAAAGTTTTCCCCTGTCTGAAGATAGACTTTTTATTCATCCCTAGTAATAAGCTGTATAATCTGCTTTCCCATATATCTGCTGTCGCCGTTGGTGAGTTTATGTTCATTGCTGCTGAATGCAGCTACCTCGGAACTGGATTTTAGGCGCCCCGCAGACGGCGGTCATTTTGCCCGCGAGAGACATCATCTGGCAAGCCTCGTTTGGTTTTCCGTGTGCGTTATTTCATAGATATCCATACGTTCCATCGTCGCAGACAAAGGGTGTACTATGCACAGAGCACTGGTGAGTAAATTATGCTCCTTACTACAGCGTAAGACGCAAAATTGTTCCTACGTGTGTCCTCATGACGAGTCCGAGGCTGTTAACTTGTAAGCCCACTTAGCTGTGATAGTTTTCCTTTCTTATAACTTCTTAACGACCCGCGCACGCGTTCTGTATGTTGACATCGATTATAATTCCTTGAATTACAATTTATTATGCCCGCCGTACTCCCGCACCCGACGCGCTCCCGTCCCGCGCTGTCTGTGATGGCGGGCGCACCAGTATTATATAGTGCTCTGTGCGGGCGTGGCTCCCGCTCTACGCCCGACCCGCGCACGCGTTCTATGTGTTGACATCCATATAACTCCTTGAATTACAATTTACTATGCCCGCCGTACTCCCGCGCCCAACCCGCATCCGCCTTGTGTGCGTTTTGAGCTTTAAGTACCTACTATCGTGAATACTTTTCTATTAGGTATCCAAAACAACGGTTTAGCTGATTTATTCACGGAATGCATTTTTATATAAAAAATCGATCAGTTATGTGAATATTTTTATATGTGTGGTAAAAATATCCGAACGGAAGCTGAAGACAAGGTGATTTTGACACCATTGACGTTTGATTGCGATGTTGCTAGCAGTTATTTTTCCCGTGGTTACGGTAATGCCTATTTCTGGAAAGTATTTTTTTAGAAGTTTTGCAAACAATGTCTACTAGTAACATCATCATTATTAAATTGTCTGTTTATATTTGCATAAGTACAATGAACTTAATCAGTTCAATATCGTCATAATTGTACACAGCGACCTGCTTATTTTTTTTTCATTAAACTGCATAAGTGGTAAGCGCCCGTTTAGTCTTGGCACACTGATATTTTGCGCTGCGGTCCGAGTTGAACTCTGAAAATACTTTTTAATTTTTCAAATCAGTTTATCGCGCGTAATGTTATCAAAATTTACTTTTATTTGAACGTTTCTATAAAATAATAAACACTGAAGTGTATTGGTTAAAATTAAAGCAAAAATGTGTTACGCCGGACCATGACATGAGTGACGAAAAAAATATTTTCGTTAGTAAATAAGAAATTCATAGTTCACGATGGTGTTCGAATCGATTGTGGTGGACGTGCTGAACAGGTTCCTTGGGAGCTATGTAGAGAACCTGAACAGGTCCCAGCTTAAGCTAGGAATATGGGGCGGTGAGTTTTTGCGCCAGGGTGATGTCATAGTTGCCGCACTGCTTTGAATGCGGTTATTTATGTCTTCGATTAATGTTTTGCAGGAGACGTCGTGCTGGAAAATCTCATACTCAAACAAAATGCCTTGGAGGAACTCAATATTCCTGTCCAGACAGTTTATGGACACTTGGGTGAGCAAAGTTCATAGCATTTTTAATGACCATAAAAATATAAACACTTGGTAAAACTGATTTAGATTACCTTCCGAAAAAAAGCTATAAACGAAGAGTTAGCTTTATTTAGCTGTAGAGTTCTTTGTAAATATCAGTTAACCTTGTGCAATATTTTTATTAATTTTAACTGATTACACATAGGTCAGGGACTCTTGGCATATATTGTGTGTATAATGTAGGTCATCAGTGTGAGACAAAACCATGAATTTAATTTTGCTGTTAGTGCATAATCATACAAGCAATGTTTACTGTTTGTAGGAGAAACCTCCTGTTTATGAAGAGAATAAACTGTGTATCTTCGTTCTTAAAGGTTAACTTTAAAAGCAAATCTTAAATGACTTTAATATTCTATTATTGACAATAGCTTCTGCCCGCTTCTTCATCCACAGGTTTTTTTTCTATTTTCTTGGCTCCTGAGGGTTGCAGGTATGATGTTAATAGCCTATTGAATGTATGAATTGGTCTATCAAATGCAAAAAGAATTTTTCAAATATGACTGGTAGTTGCAGAGACTAACTCATTCAAACAATAAAACAAACTCTTTAGTATAGATAGATAATATGTAATTGGAAGAAAATAGTAATAATCCATGTTACACTGTAAAATGCATAAAAATTGTTTGCAAAATGAGGGTATACAACTGTTAACTTTTCTGTTCATGTTAGTTAACAATCTAAATTAATCATAAAGTTTCCATTACAACAGAATACATAGTTATCTGTATGCCTGTTGCATTTATAAAATGTAATTTTAATGTTTTGTAATCTAATCTATATCTATAGACAATACCACCACTTCAATTTGATTAGTGTTTGTTTTTGCAGTTTAAAAATAAAGTACAACTATAGGTAGGTATTTAAAACGGCTAGTGGCTGCATGCCCTGAAGGGTTTGGCCTACAAGAGAGCCACATTGCTCAGATTACTTTTATGTCACACGTTACTGGGGGGTTATTGCTACTAACCAACAAGCTCCAGTCCAGACTCCAGGCTGTTACCGAAAAATGAATTTTATTACTTCCTAGATTTTTTTTCGTCACTTTTGTTTCAATGATAACTCTTTATTGTTGTTTGTTCCATATACAGAACAGCAATTATTTATGGAACACATATTTCATGATTTGACAGAAGGTGTATTTCTGTATTTCCTGTTAGACAGACGTGTACGTCCCTACGTGTAAGTCCCATGTAATACCGAGCGGGCGTATTGCAATCAACCAGGCCCCAATCCCAACTCCATGCTGCTATTGACAAATTCCTGATGAAAACACCCAATAACACTTTTACCCTTTGCCTGACCGGGGAATAGTACCAATGACCTCATGCCCAGCAGTAGTACTTTCCACCATTAGACCAATGAGGCTTATTAATATAAGAATACAGGCCAATATAAGAATGCCTGTCAGGGTTGCGGGAAAGTCCGAAAGGGATACCGGGACCTTAGCAATAGGCAACTGAAGGAACACGGGTGGGTTTTAGTAAGTAAAAGTCTGACACGCCCTTCCGCTCCGCCCAGAGCGAAGAAGTCATTGGATGATTTACCACACTCAAAAAAAAAAAGGCCAATATAAGAACACATTAGAAGGCCGATAACAATTAAAATTCTATTGTGTCTCGTTACTGCCAATTGGAGGTCTATTAGATAAAATGTGAGAACTTCTAAAATCAATTAAGTTTATGTAACTGACAAATAAATTATCCACAAAGCAAATACATAAACATTGAAATCTATTTATAGCTATACACAGCCTACCCAATTAGGCAAGGTTATCACATCAGTCAGTCACCACTTAGCATGCAACAAAGATACTGGCATCCCTGTTTGTAATTGTTAGACAGTCATAAACTTCTGTCTGGGTGACATCATCCCATGAAATCAGTACTATTCCATTTGCGAAACATTTCGTCTCAAGGCCAATATTGTGACCTTCAAATGTTATGTATGTGCTTAATTTCCCTTTGAGGAAAAATATTCTCAATGCGGATGATTATTATTAACAACATTGGTGAATATTGAACTGTATTTTCCTGGTCAATGAATAAGCATAGTTTTTAAATTTAGATTTTTTTTAAGTAAAACCCGTCAGGCTCTGCTCTCATGATCATTAGTTGCAGTGTGTTGAAAAAAGAGTAAGTAAGTAATTAAAATACAATAGGCTGTGATATCGCTATCGATATAATAAATAATATATGAGTGATCATAATAAATAACAATACAGGAAAACAAAGACTTATCAGACACTTTGTTATCTCACTTGTTAGGAACTTGATAATCGATTAAATTGTTATTTATGAGTAATCCCTAAAATAAACAAAACAATCGGTCATATATGGCGCCGCAAAATAATATCAAGGCGTCGGTCAACCTTGCTGTAAACACGGTTTAGTATGTGCCTTTTGTTTATTTTCAAACAAGGAACCATTTTTTTTAGATAAAAATTAAGACTGGCGTATCAATCTATGTCACAGTGTATAAGTTTCCTATTGCATGTATAAAACACTTTTTTATAGGTTTTTGTTCATGCTTATCTTTATTACTTTTAAATTGACTTTTAAAGTAAACAATTGTACCATAATCTTGGTGTAAAATGTGTATCGCATTATCATACCCTGTCCATTAAAGTAATATAAAAGTACCTACCATGTAACTTCTAGATCACATGTAAATCTGGTAAAAAACCCAGAAATCTGTAAAACAATGCTTTGTTGGCCTCAAAAACTGAACAATTAGCACATTTACTAGGCAATACGGGTGCTAACTAAGAAGTACCTACAATAACTACCTATCTAAAAAGCAAGTGTAGGAAACGATACCTTATACTGTTGTATTAAATAAGGTATTGTATGTAGGTTTTTAAAATAAAATATTAAGCTTTCTCATTGTGGTCTGTTAATAAGTTACCAAATGAGGTACATACATACTACTGATGAGATAAAATGAATGAATTGCATGATTTAATGTTATGACTGCGACTTATCAAAAAGCGTGGGTAGATATCGACATTACGAAATACTATTCGGCGCTCCTCAGTACTTAAAAAGCAGGTCACAAGGTCACAGGTCTGTGAAGGTATTTGACCTGATAAAAAGTTTACCACGTGTAGCAAAATGCTCCACTCCCTTAAAACTTATGAGGGAGTGTTTTCCATTTGTTCCCTAATTGTTTTCAGTTTGCTGTGCTGCAAACTTGATATCGGTATAAAAAAATATAATGGAAATATAATATTCGAAAAAGAACTTAAAATTAAATTAAATTACCGATAATAATAACAAGCTATTTTCTCGCTCTCCCGCTGTTTAGCATATCAGCAGATAATGTTCCGTGGGTTCGAACCCACCACCTACAAATCGTAAGTCGGGACCGTTATTACCACTGGGCCAACACAGCTCTCTCGCTTCTCCCACTGTTTGCCCAAATAATCGAGGCGCGGCGCCTTTGGCTTGGCTGATCAATAGTTCTACTGAAATTGCATGACTATGCTGGACGAAAATGGGCAAAACATGGCGTACAGTTATTTTAAGCACTTAGCTTTCAAGTAACTAGGTACTACCTAGAAATTAGAACCAAACAGCACAAATGACAAGTACAGTCACGAGCACCAATATGTATACACTTAGCAACTTTGAAAAGTGATTTTCTCCTGCTGTATTGATTGTAATTTTATGTTATAACGAACATAGTATTTTGGAACCCATATTATTATGAAATAGGTATCATCTCAAAGTTGCAATCGTTATTCCACGAAAAAATGGTTAATGAATTTTGCCAAGTGTATATATATTTTTGCTCGTGACTGTACATGTACTACATCGAAATCGAAGGCTCTAACTTTTTTTTTTTGAAAGCCGTCATGATACCGGTTCACGTGTTTTGACGTAATTCGATTCTATAATATTATGCAAATATTTTTAAGTTACGCCTCTTTCAAAAGGTGGTTGACATTTGAGTACATAATAATATATTTTAAAAGGTACCTATCAATTAAGTTATGTTTTCATTTGTAATTCTTACTTAATCTCTTTTCATACAGGAAAGCTTGTACTTAAAATTCCCTGGAAGAATCTCTATGGCGCGTCAGTGGAAGCTACAGTTGACCGTCTATTTCTGATCGTCAACCCTACTGCTGAAGTTAAATATGACCATGAAAAGGAGGAGAAGATGGCGCTGGCTGCCAAACAGGCAGAGCTGGCTAGGGTTGAAGAAGCCAAGAAGCAAGAGGCGCAAAAAGGTATGTTTTACATTTTTTTTTTTTGCAGTTTTATCACCATCCAGCCACAAGTACAATGCAACACGTTATCGTGTGTTATTATTGCAAAATGATTGCTGAATAAAAATAAAACGACCTAATAACTAGAAAATACAAGAAGTCAAATGGCTTCTATTTTATATTTAATAGGCTTTTAGATAGTTATTAAAAACAATAACTGCTCGACGAAACAGTTCTGTGTAGTTGTTTAAAAAAAGATTTTTATTACTAATTCAAAGAGATCTCAAATTTTAACTATCGGTCTGTTTTAGTGACCATGAATGCGTACACCTTGTTTTAAATGGAGTCTTATTGGTTTCACTAAATATTTTTATTGATTAGCCTAAAGTGAAGGTTAGCCGGTTTTATTGGCTTGAATGATGAGTAATCCACAGTCACAGTAATCAGAATTAGAATCAGAATCTTTATTTGTTAAACATAGGTACTTATTTGTTAAATCTAGGTATTTATTTGTTAAACATAGGTAGTAATCATATTCAAATGTTTTTAAATACGAACAAAATAATATGACAAACAAATGGTTATTTCTACATGCTCATAGTTTGTATCTTAAGAAGTTCCATATTTATTTCCCATAAAAAACATAACATTAATTCGAGCATTCGGCTTTTGCTTAGACACCTATTATGCAAGCAAAATGTTATGGATACACGGAAAAACAATCGTGAAACATGACTGTCAATGTTGTCTCATATTCATTGAGGTATTACTACGCTTGTAAAGCGAAATATGCAAGAAGCTGTGACTGTCTTAATGACTGAAATAAAACATCATAGCATAATCAAGCATAATCGGCAGGTCACGGGAACAATCTGCGACTCCCGCATTCCCCTTAAACTTAAGGGGAAGATATATAAAACAATAGTTAGACCTGCTGTCTTGTATGGATCAGAATGTTGGGCCACAAAAGGGATGAATGAAAGGCAATTGCATGCAGCTGAGATGAGAATGTTAAGAGGGATGTGTGGTGTTACACGAATGGATAGAATAAGAAATGAGTACATAAGAGGGAGTTTGAAAGTGGCACCGGTGACTGAAAAATTGTGCGGGAATCGGTTGTCATGGTATGGGCACGTGATGCGAAGGAATGAGGAAAATGTTGTGAGGAAAGTTTTGGGTATGAATGTCGATGGCTATAAGAGTAGGGGAAGACCAAAGAAACGATGGATGGACTGTGTGAAAGATGATATGGCTAGAAAGGGGGTGACTATCGAGATGACGGCTAATAGAGAAGTATGGAAGAAAGGGACATGTTGCGCCGACCCCAAATAAATTGGGATAAGGGCAGGAGAATGATGATGAGCATAATCAGCGTATAATGTATTCAATACTAGGACTCGGCGTTCTCTCTGTGAGAGGAAAAAATAAAACAGTCACAAATACGTCAAGAAACAAATAAATGCATTCACTTTCAAGCGCTTCTATTATAAAACTATAATTGCTGTGCAAAGCTATTTCAACAAGCGTAACAGAAACAAAACGTTAGATATGACCAGTCAGTATTATCTTCCATCTTATTTATAGATGCAAGCAAGCTCGACGAGACATTTGTCGAGAAGCTGGTGACTCAGATAATCAAGAATGTGCAGCTGAAGATCACAGATATACACATAAGATATGAGGATAGCATTACGAATCCTAAAGCGCCATTCTCCTTTGGTATCACCCTACACAACCTATCTGTCCAGACCACTGACGAAAACTGGCAGAAAGCAGTCATCACTGATGCAGTTAACAAGATTTTCAAGGTAATATTTGGTTTAAGAAAAAGATAATTACAGGGTGTAAGGGACAGCCCTCCGTAAATTAACAGGAGGCATTCAGCTCCTTATTTTGAATCATATTCCACCGGAAATTTTCTCAGGAAAATTTTAATTTTGTTTAAATAAATTTTTCAGTTACTATTTCCCCATATTTCAATGTAAAATTACATTCTCTGTACGCAACACCTTTTATATAAATAAAACAGCTAAACTCTAAAAATCAGCAATGGATATTGAAATACTGTAGCGAACGACGCGTGAAGCTCAAAATTTACATTATTACGTGGCGCGAACGCGCACCCGTGCAACGGGGAGCGCGGCTACGTGTGTTTTGCCACGGTAACGATACATTGCGTGTGAGGTAATAAAATAAATCAGGTTTATTGGATTCCCATATCGTTCCTGAAATAATTTCCCCGGTTCCGGTCGTCTTATTATGATATACTGAATTAATCCCATCAGTCTGCGGAGGGCTGTCCTTTACACCCTGTATAATACCGACTGCGTCCTTGGTCTAGTTCACAAGCGCTACTGCTGAGCATGAGGTCTTGGGTTCAATTCCTAGGCTTGGCAAAGTGTTATTGGGTTTTCTACATGGAATTTTTCAGTAGCAGCCCGGAGTCTGAATGTGTGCCCGGTTGATGGCAATAGGCTCGCCCCCTTTTGCATGGGGCTTGAACATAACTGGCGAAATGTGGGTGTACTATAGGTACACCTCTGCCCAACCCTTCCGGGAAACAAGGCGTGATGTTGTGTTAGTTAATACCTTTCGAGAAACTTTTATGTGTTTATTGAAGGATTTGACCTTTAGTAAAGGTCGTAGTGGCTTTATGGCGGGTATTTAGAAAGTTGTAAGAAAGAATCAAAAGGACGTAAGGTAGTTTTAATCTAAGTACATATTTATTTGGTTGTAGTTAATGATATCCTAAAATTATGTTCTCGGAAAAAATCTCATGTTTAGGGTTAGTAAAATAAGAAACCCTTGGCAAAAATTCAAAATCTTTTTCGTTCGAAATTTAAATTATTTTCTTAATGTTCGCAGATTCTAGATTTAGAAGGTTTAGCAATTTACTGGAACCCTACAACTGAAATGTATTCGAAGACAGGACCCATGCAGATAAAGGAGAGATTACAAGAAGAGATAGCAACGAAATCATCAAAACCATCATTTTACCAATATGGTAAGCTAAAGAAGTCTTAACAAAAAACTATTTATATCGTGGCTAAAATGGCGTCAATCCATATTTATCAACTTTGTTGGAAGTAGTAGACCAATTGGATAATTATTGTCGTAAAAGGCTCAGTCTGTTTATTTCATTGCTTACAAAATTATGTTTTCAACACAAAGACCTATAAATAATAATGTCGTGGTATACAAAAAAAGACAGTAACGACGAACAGAAAAAATAAAATGCATTTTGTTTTTTTTTTTAGCTCTGGGTCCAATTAACGCAACAGCTAAACTAAAATTGAACCCGAAACCGGAAGGCGACGTACCAAAGTTCAGTTCGCCAAAAGTGATACTAAGTCTACATATGGAGCAACTTACAGTTAGCCTCACAAAAGCCCAGTATCAGGACATGATGCTATTAGCAGACTCTATGGATAGAATGAGCAAACAGGCGCCGTACAGGTATCGATTGATGTTAATTGTTCATCCAATGCTCTATGACCCGTGAATCAGTTTTTTACAGCTCTGTATGTAGGTCCAGGTTTTGTTGGTATAACTTTGTTTGAAGATGCATATTGAAGACCAGCTTTACCATGTGTTTGTTGCGCCACTTGTTTCTTCTAAAGCACTAGGAAGTGGTGAAGAGCGAGCGTTTTGGGGAATTGTCTTATGCAATTTTGATTTGACGTTCAAAAAGTGTTGATTCTCAGCTTAATTTGAATAAATTACTTTTTATTTTGTTCGCGTGGTAGTCGAAAAACAGCACAACTTGCACCATATACCAGAAAACTGTGCACGACACCGTACGTATAATGAAAAAAAAAAACCAGACAACATTGTGTTGCGTGAAAAAACCAGACAACATTGTGTTGCGGTTGCGATCCTACAAAATGCGTACCAAATTACCAGAGCATTTTAACAAAATAAACTAATTTTAAAATAAGTATTAAATTACACCTTCACTATGCTTGCCAATATTGCTATGAATTAAAACTTATAATTCTGGTTACAGAAAATACCGTCCAGATCTTACTTCATACAAACGCCACTACAAACAATGGTGGCGGTTTGCCTATCGTTGCATATTAGAGGAAGAAGTGCGCAGGCGACGCAGGAACTGGGACTGGACGCATATGTTAGAACATAGGCAGCTTTGTAAAAACTATGCGACCGTGTATCAGTGTAAACTGAACAATAAGGGAAAAGTGAACTCGGAACAGTTATGTGTACTGGAAAAGGCTGAGAAAACACTCGACTTGTTGAATCTGGTCGTTATAAGACAAAGGATTGAAATGGAGGTGTGTACCTATTAAGCTTTAAGAATCTAGTAATATGTCAGAAGTTGAGGATTTTAAACCGTTTGATCGCTTGTGAAGGCTGGAATGTCATTCGCAACCCTACCAATAAGGTTTTATTGACATTAAACTAAGGTTTCGCGCCTGGGATTAGAATGATTGGATCAGCTAAGGTTGTCAATTGGTTTAGTCTTAAGTGCTTAAGTAAATAATGATTTATCTTAAATCCCAAAACCTCTTTTACGGTACTATCCACTTTAATCAATTTATATGTTGTTCAGGTTGAAAGGCTGGGAAAAATCCAAGAGGAAGCTAAGAAAACCCAGGGCTGGTTCAGTGGTTGGTGGTACGGTAGCTCGAAAGACGACGAATTGGCCGAAGGCACAGCTATTAGTAAGTAAGATTATTAAGAATAAGCCGTGTGCGATGGGATTTCCCATCGGCAAAAATGACGAACTTCCATACAAACTTTCATACCCTGTTTAACCCCTTTAGGGGATGAATTTTCAAAAGTCCTTTCTTAATGCTCACCTCCGTTACAAAATACAATAGACGTAGATATACTTAGTAGGTAACCTATTCCGCTTAACTTTTGCTCAAGAGTCATAAAAACCCTGTCAGAGATCGACACGTGTTTCGCCTCTCAGCGAGGCAGCCTCAGGATGACGATTGATCAGTCGTGAACGTATACGGAATATTTTGCTTCTAGACCCAGCAGTTTAAGCTATGCGTTGTCTGTCAATGAATGAACGAATGAATGAGTTTAAGATTTTTATTAAGTAGATTCAACAGCTTGAAATATGTTAATGAATACAGAATTATTGAAGTGCAAGATATTAGGCTGTATCAACAAATAACGGTCAATTTTATTTTTTCTAAACTCTTTTCAGTGAAACAATTCGAAATGGCAATGACGCCCGAGGAGAAAGAGAAGCTATTCCGTGCCATAGACTATCAAGAGAACTCAGCGCCTCTACACTTGCCCATAGAGTACGTGGCCATAGAGAGCTACTTCCAACTAGACCGACTTCAACTGAACGTGACTGATGAAGTCGAAGTATTGAGGGCTTGTGTTGATCATGTTGAGGTTGATATGAAGCAGCGACCTAGTGCTAATGCGTTACGGTAAGTTGAGCAGTAGTGCGCTCTAATTGAAAAATGGGCTCATATAATGCCAGTAAGAAAAGGCAGACCGCAGCGGGTCAATCAGAAGCGTGTCAGCGTGACGCACCGTAAACAAAAATATCGATCTTGTGTACGTTGAATACAGTCGAAAATAATAAATTAAAACTCGTGTCGAAGTGTGCTTTGGTCCTCGCGCGGTCGTGGTTTTCTTACTTTATTTTCGACTTTATTACTATGCACCAAAGGTGCTTTTTTATTGGTAGATAAAAGCTCACTGCGCTACGTCTGTTTTCATCGATGTTGCTGCTTTCCCGTGTATAATGTAATCTATTCTTGCTATTTTAGAGTGGACATCCAAATGAAGGCTTTTAGCGTAACTGGTGTGGAGCAAGGCGATCTTGAACCGCAACTGGTCACCTCCAAAGAAGTGACACAAGACGTCAATTTACTAAATGTTATCTTCGAGACCAATCCTTTAGGTAAGAGACATCCTAACTTTAATATTATAAATGCGAAAGTGAGTTTGTTTGTTACACTTTCACGCTAAAACAACTGAACGGATTCGGATGAAATTTGGCACAGGGGTAGACCATGACCTGGAATAGGACTTGGGATACTTTTTATCCCGATATTCCCACGGGATCGAGACTTATGCGGGTGAAACCGCGGGGCGCAGCTCGTATAATAATAACATAAAAACAAAATTCGCACTTCATTTTTCAGATGGCACTTGCGACCAACGAGTGAGAGTGCAAGCCCGTCCTCTACAAATTGTGTACGACGCACAAACTGTCATAGAAATAGTTAACGTATTCAAACCACCCACCGAATCTACTGCTTTATCTACGTAAGTTACTTATCATCTTTGCTTTTGCTGGACAATTTATTATAATTGCCGATAATGATACTTGTCAATTGCCATATTATGCCAATTTATTGCATGAAGTGTGTAAATAAAAAATATATTTGTAAACACTTGTTATTACCTATGAAAGTTAATAATCACGTTTTAAATTTCTAGTTTACAAGCAGTAGCAGAAAACAAACTGTCGGACCTTAAGGAGAAGTCTGCGTTAGGCATGCAGTACGCGGTGCATCATCACACCTTCATAGACCTCGACATTGACATCGCTGCCTCATACATTATAGTGCCGAAGGCTGGCGTCTATACGGAGTAAGTAGTTCTTTGTAACCCCTTGCAACGAACTTATCGGACCGGGTTTCGAAAGTGAAACTGGAAGTACTATGAAACGTACTACGAAAAAGAAAATAATTATACAACCATATTTTTTGTTTATGCTAAACCCGAAAAGGGGTCATTGTACTCATCATTGTGAAAAAAATCGCGAAAAAAAAATCTGCTGTTCCCTACATTTGTGTTCACTTAAATCGACAAAATGTATAGAACACCTGATTTTTTTTTCGCGATGTCAAAGTTGGTCCCATAGAAAAAGTTGTTCAAAATGATGAGTACAATGATCCCTTTCGGGGTTTAGCATAAACAAAAAATATGGTTGTATATGTATTATGTATTGTGTACAGTGTAGCTAATCAGGTTACATAACAAAATAAAAGAAAGAAAAAAAAATCTGTTTGTTTTCAAGGAACTAAAGGGAAACTTTAGTTTTATTTACCCTAGCTTCTAAACAATTAAACATTTACAGAAAAGAGGCATGCGTGGTAATAAAACTTGGTGCCATAAAGGTGAAATCGGAGCCTCGTTCTCAAGCGCTCAATGTTCACAAATTATATCTGGAAGGGCTCGCCGATGAGGATATAATGGCGGAGATAGCGCGCCATAGCTATGATAAGATGGCCCTCGAACTTACTGAGATGCAGGTATGTTGTACAGAGAAGAATGTTTTGTTATATTCAGGGTTGTGAAGCATTATAAGAAAAAGCGAATGCTCCCGGTGAGTACGTTCCTTTATGGCAATATTATATTGGACCTGTTATTGAGGGGCACAGTGTAATGTTTTTTTTTATGTGTAACATCTTTTCTCTCGCTTTCCTGCAATCTGTGGAGTGGAAATCAGTGGGAGTGATTTCAGGAAAAAGGGACGGAAGTGTATTACAGGAAGCCAGGGTAGAGCGCGCTATTTGATTTGACCAATGAGTTGGCCTTCTGAAACGACCTTGACGAGCCCTTGCCCCTTTAATGTTGCTTATTACCCATTAGATGAGATGTCAGATGTGATGATATGCGACTACTGTAAGACTCACTCGTTTTTTTTTAAATGTTAATTGTTTATTATTTCTAATGAAAACGGGACTTACATGACAGATCGATTTCATTTTGGGCGTTAGATGCATGCTTCAAACAGTCGCAGATTAATATTGAACACGGGAATTTTTTTTAAACACCCTTTTATTTGGTGAAAACATTCTAGACATACGATTGTGTCATTTGCTTCCATAAAGACATAACGTTCATTCATATGGCGTGGTTTCAAAATACAATTGATACATTATATTTCCTATGCAGATTGTAATCGCAAACCCCGATGAAGACTGGCATTCAGCAATAGCAACGACAAACGACGAAGCAACCCCGCTACATTTACTTCAACCCACCAACTTAGTTATACAGATACATAAGTGTTTGATCACGGATGATCCGCGCATGCCCAAGATTAGGGTTATAGGGAAACTGCAGAAGATTGCCATCAGCGCTTCAGAAGATAGGTAAGTTCAAACAATGTTTTAGTTATAGCTTATGAGCTAGAAAAATTAGCACCATAGAAAAATTCATTGAACTTACATTAGTTGGTTGTGTAGTTTCGGACGAATAAAAAATGTCTGACGGAAATTGTTCGTATAGGAGGTCCAAGGTCTTGGACAATCCAATGAAAATCGGATGATCATGAGTATATTTTTATCCGTGTAAGAGCTTATATATCTGGGCAAACATTATATACACAAGCGGCGCGCGTCAACGGCAGAGGCAACGGTCGACACCGTGCCACTCGTGTATGAGCACTAATACCTAATAGCGTGCTTCAAGTTCACAATAGCCGTCTCCGTTGATAACCCAGGCCGGAATCCAAACTGGGCATCACAGAGCTGCACGTACAGTCACGAGCAAAAATATGTATACACTCAGCAAAATTCAATAACGATTTTCTCGTGGAATTAAAATTGTAACTTTGAGATGATATTTTTTTCATAATAATAGGGGTTCCAAAATACTATATTCGTAATATCATAAAGTTACAATCAATACAGTAGGAGAAAATCACTTTTAAAAGTTGCTAAGTGTATACATATTATTGCTCGTGACTGTACTTAGATGTGAGTTAAGCAAGCTGTCAAGGACCTTGGTTATGATGATGTCAAGTGCGATAGGACCTGTAGTTTGACTTGTCAGATACGTCTCCTATCTTGCTTTTGGCCACCGGCACTACCAGAGCTCGCACTAGATCTGGCAGAACTGTTGTCAAAAATACTTTGAGCGCATGGTGCGACACCACACACTTGGTCTCCGCCAGCACCTCCAGCAGAATGTCGTGTCGCCAGCGTGCAGCTGCGCGTACAGTCTGTTGTCAGAAATACCTTTTTACAGAGTGCACCGACTTTGAAGATTCTTTTTTTTGCAGATTATTAACGCTGTGCGAAATATTAGTTAGCATGCCTCTTCCACAATCTGATGAATCAACCCAACTCAAGGTATGTATGATTAACGAGAAATTATTTAATTCTCTTGTTATGATTTTATTATTTGAATGATTAATTGTATCCTTATTTTTAATTTAAAGATATTTTGCTTGAAATTTGCATACGTTTTAACTGGTTATGTCCCAGAGAAAATTATTTCTCTTGAGAATACACAACAGCAACCTCAGGCTCTGATAGTGGTAACTTCTTTCGCAAACAGTAGATGTGATTAATTACACCTTACTTTTATACTTAGACTTCACTATACAATTGATAGTCATTAATCAAACATAGAGTAAACCATGCGTAGTTGATAAGAAGATAGTAATATTTCACAATGCTTAGGCATCTTATATTCAAATTATGGTAAGCAACTTATTATTTTATGGACCAATATTGGTTAAAATTAACACTCTTGTATCTATACTAATTAATGACATCATAGCTTTGCATAGTAGACTCCCGTATGGAAGTAGCTATCACAGGTAAAATTAGCTTACGAATCTATTTATATGCCCAGTTTGACAATAAAAAAAAATTCCATTGGCACAAAATACTACAGAAGATCAACTCCGAAAAATAATTTAAATAAAAAGAGACTCTTGCTACGACACAATAAAGTACAATTCAGATCGCACAGCGCTAATTACCTACAGAAGATATATTCACTTAGAAGTTGTCTCTCTTTCTATTGCGTAACTCTTATATCTTCTGACTACGTTACGCTCACTTAATTGGCCCGACAAGAAGAAGCCACCGCGTACTTGCAGCTTCATACCTACAATGCGGAGTACGCCTTTTGTACTATTGTATGCCTATGGTGGGCAAAACGATTCGTTTCTGGTTATAGGAACCGAGCATTAGATAATTGTTCTAGTACGAATGTTCATTCAGTCTAGTTCTATAAAACTGTGACGTGTTTATTTTAAGTTTACTTATTATTCTAGCCAAGTGAATCAAGGGCATCGAGTTTGTCGTTACTAAAATATTTGGATCCCATGGAAAAGCAAAGGCGTGAGACTGCACGTGCTAAAGAGAGCAAAAAAGATGAGCACACTGTACAGTTGACTGAAGTTGAAGCTTTCTTCATTATGAAAGGTAAGCACAAGATTTTCATATTAATTTACTTGTCACTAATGAGACACAATAGAATGTTTATTGTTATCGACTTAACTGTCGATTCATATTCGGCCGCGAATCATATATTATTTAGATCAACATACATCCTTATACTGACCTGCAAATTGCAATAAAAGTAAGAAAATTTAATTTTCGCGCGATACACTGACACTTTCGCCTTAAAAATAAATTATGTATTTTCAAATAGACGGTTAACCATACTACTTTCTTCAACAGAACTTGTCCTCAGCATCAACCGTAAAACAAAGGACTCAACAAAAAGCTACGACAGATTCCTTGTCTTCTCTCTATCACTGTTAGAGATTAAGGCTACACAAAAGACGTTCACACTAGAAGCAACCACTCGTTTGGGAGCGGTGAAACTACAGCATCATAGGGTGGGACATAGAATGATGGCCCTGGATATAATTGAGACACCTGATATCATAGTTGATGACGATCAACCTTCTGATCAAACTATCAGTACACACGGTCCAAATAATAAGTACCTGTTTACTGTAACTTATAGGAATGTAAGTAGATATTTTGGTGCTGTTCATACAACCTATCCGTTCCGTGAGGATCCTGTTATGGATCGTACTGAGATTACTATCTATGTGATAATTTTCAAGAAAAAAAATTCGCCACATTTTTTTTCAATGGGTAATTTTACTAGGTTGTTATGGGGCGCGGGTGGCTGTCGCTTAGTTATGACTTGTAGAAAATTTGCTAATTTTTAACGAATTAGCTGGGGTAATTTGTTTAAAAAAATGAGAGTTTTAAGTAGCGATATATATATATATTTTTTTTAATTATAGTAAAAAGCAGACAAACTTGTGTCATATTAGCAGTGATCGTTTTTATCTCCCGAAGCGACGCGTGGTTTACTTGTGGTTAACAAGTGTACAAACACGCTGTGAATGTGTGTGTAAACGCAGTAGCTCTCGGTACCGTCCGAGACAATGGTGAAGTCGACAGTGTGTGTGTGTTTTATGCTGATGCTACTCGTCTTTACGCACACGTTCACGGCGTGTTTGTACATTTGTATACCACAAGTAAAGCACGCGTCGCTTTGTGCGATAAAAATACTATACTTAAATTAAATTGGCACACGGATTAAATTATAATGCATAACGCACGCTCTCATTTAATACAATAACTTTATTTTGACATTTGCAGGTTGATAAGAAATGTCCAGATTTCCGAGGCGTGTTTGGTTCTGTCGAACAGATGATTGAGTTGGATTTCACTGATTTGAAGGTTCTACTGCATCTTCAAGGATTGCGGGAGATTCTTGTTATCGTTAATGAGTATCAGGTATGTAGATTATGGCTGATCGTGTGTTTGTGGCATAATTAACGGTTACATTGTTTATTATAAACAGTACCGGCTAGTGTTAGAAATCGAACACATAACATTTATATTTTTTGAAGTAAAATAAAGAAAGAAAGAAAATTTGTTTATTCTAAACAAACAAAACGCACATTACAAAAAAGACATAATAAAATACACACATACAAGGTAGCCAAAACCTTCGAGTTCAACCAATAAAAGTTTGACAATTTTCATTGCTTGATGTCAAGTCCAGCGACTAAAGACTTATTGCGTAAAGTGATTGCAATTACATGTTAGGCTATTCATAGCTCAGGGCCCTCCAGGCTCTGTGCCCTAAGTGTTGGAACCCAGTCTTCTCTCCCTCGCACACTCTCTGCGCTCAACGCTCTCCGGTGCTAAAGCCCAAAACACACACAGAGCGGGTGCGGGGCGGGAGCGGGTCGGGTCGTTTTCATCGCGTGAGTCGCGCGGTTCATCGTGTTCACACAGAGCGCGGGCGCGGGGCGGCAGCGGGTCGGGCGCGGTTGTACTTTGACAAGCGGCAGCGGTTGCAGTGTGAAAATGTCGGGTGATTCTGACACGGACGAAGAATTATTATTTTTACCCGCGCTGTTGTGTCAGCGGGCGCGGCTCCCGCTCCGCTCCCGACCCGCGCCCGCGTTCTGTGTGTTGACATCCATATAATTCCTTGAATTACAAATTATTATACCCGCCGTACTCCCGCGCCCGACCCGCTCCCGCCCCGCACCCGCTCTGTGTGTGTTTTGGGCTTAATGGTAGGGGAGTCCAAGCGGGGATTTCGGGAGTTACTCGAGCGCGGCAGAATAACATACGGGGGGCAACCTTGTACCTTGTGAAGTACTCCCACCATACCTGAGCCCTGCACATAGGGGCAAACGTGTAGGGCAGCCGATTAGATTAGTAAAAAAAATCGATCGTTAGAAAAACTCGAGCGCGTTAGATTAAGGTAGGGTAAGTTAGTTACATGCAGAAAAGTGTGCATTTCAATAATCTGACAATTTAAGCGTGACATAAGGAAATGGGAGAGTCACAAAGTTGCAAAAAAAAACGTCACCTGGTTATTTTTTTGAATAAAATTAGTCACGAATCACGGAAATAATATAATCTGCCGATTTGCACAAGCCGAAGTAGCTAAATCATTAAAACGGTAGTTTCAAATTGAAACCTAAATTATTACCTAAAGGTAAAAAAATACAACATGGTAAACATTCAACCCCATGTATATTTTGTAAAACAAACAATATAAAAACATCAAAGTTAAATTATTACATTTAAAACCTTAACAGATTTGCAATTTTACGGTTATAAAGTGTATCCAAACGTTTTATTGTTTGTTTCTTTTTTGGGCCTAACTGTTATGGAATTTCAAATCGAACTTCGAATCGACTTCGATCGCTTTTTTCCTATCGAAGTAAAAGTGACAGAAAAAAGTGAAATTCAAATCTTTCGAATTTTGTGAGTAGACCCATGAAAGGTTCTCGGCATTTAGAAAAATAATAATTTAAAAGTTACTTTGTGTCACGCTCGAATTAAAACCAAATTTTGCTCTGCCTGACAGCAAAACCTGCTTGTTTGAGGTGCTGTAATATCCAATAGAGCACACTCGTATCACAATGTACTATTTTCTTATTATACTATTTTTTTCTAAATACTGGATATAATTTTAACTGTAGACATATATATTTTGTATTGTATTTATAAAATTCAATAAAAAAATATATGATCTTCGAAATATGAAGATGATTCCACAGACGATAAAGATTGAAAATATTCATTAATAAAAAAAACATCTCATGATACTATTTTTTTTCTAAATACAGGTTATAATTTTACCTGTAGACATATATATTTTGTGTTGTATTTATTACATTCAATAAAATAAAAAATATGAGCTTCGAATATGAAGATGATTCCACTGACGATGAATATTGAAAACAATTCATTAAAAAAAATACACTCGTTATACAATTTTTTTCTAAATACAGATTATTATAATTTACCTGTAGACATAATATATATTTTGTATTGTATTTATTACTTTAAATAAAAATATGAAATAAAGAACAAACCGTCAGATTAAGGAAATTCCTCCACATAATTGTCAGATTCAGGTCAGTACGACAAGGACATCAAGATGAAACTGCTGTATAATAATCTGACGCGCTCGAGTATTTCAAGGTCACGATTTCTTTTTGCATTTTTAAACATCGCTCATGACTTTTGGTCGCGTCCAAATCGTCAGTCTTTTGAATAGGAGCTACTGGAGGGTTCACTTAACATCAAGGGTTCACTTAATATCAATGACTGACACGCTCGAAAAAAAATTTTTTTTTTCCCTATTTTCTTCCCCCTTCGTACGGCTACCCCCACCATGCAAACCGGCAGATTAATATTTTTCCTCTATCAGAGAGACGTGGGGCGTATACGCTTTTAATATCTGACGCGCTCGAGTATGTCCGTGTGACTTTTTTTTTTTTTACATTTTTGAGAATCTGTACACGCTCCCCCCACCAGTGAAAGGTTATGCTTCACATAAACTTTCTTTCTTTTTAGCATCTAATCTTCACAATCCAATAGGTCCCCACGACGCTCGAGTAAATCCCCATTTAGCATCATGGCCTCCCCTACTATAAATCTGTGATGTATTCGCGGACGCAGGGTTTTTTTTCTGTGGGGTTCATGGTAAACGTTTTCGTTACGATGTTTCCACCGTGTATTTGACTGTGTATATTTGTAAATTATTTGGTCGAATTTATGTTTAACATTCTCAGACACGATTACAAGCCATCCAGAGTACAGTAGACCGGACAGCCAATGCTGGTCCCTTGGAAACTATTGTAGAAGAAGAAGAGTTCGTCACAGCTAAGTCCAAATGTAAGTTAAAGTAACAAATCGAAATATGTATACCCGCAGAACATAGAATCATTTCAATTGTGTTCACATGTGCCACATTAGTCATGCATAATGTTTATGAGACGTCTCTGAGTTCGGCGGCAAAACAGTGTATTTTAAAAGTTAATTAAATGCCCAAATTCACAGCGAGTGTATCGAAGCCGTCTCATCGGAAGCAAGTGGAGAGCATACAAATGAAAGTGAACTGTAAGATTGGGGCAATAGGGATAGTTTTCGCGACTGAAGACCGTCCGCTGTCGATGGTGCAGGTAGAGGGTGCCACCGCCGGCCTCGTGCTTAAAAGCTCCTATACTCAAGTCGACTGCACCATTGCGTCTATCAAAGTGGAAGATTTAAACCCTCATACTATTCATAAAGAGGTCAGTTGCCGAAAATATTTGTTGTGCAATCTATTTGAACCCTAAGGTGAACGTCCACTGGTCCGCATCGGCCGCAACCCACATACGACACGCAACGTGTTGAACAGATATGCTGATGGCATGCGACCACTGTATCTCGTCTTTGCAAATTTTTAATATTTAAAAGTTTAATTAAAAGTTTGTTAACCTTTTTACAATGTTTTTTGACGGTTCTCACCTCAATTATAAACAAAACAACGTGCGGCAGTGAGCGATGCTCGCGCTGTACTAATCCATGTGACTTCACCGGCACGCAACGCATTTTGCGGTGTTGGCGGTACCGATAGTGGAAGCAGTGCTATATGAATGCATACGAAACAAACCAAAATCCGTTGCGTTCCGTGCGGGCGTTGCGGCCGGTGCGGACCAGAGGACGTACAACTTTATCAGCAGTTCTTATAACACTTTGGAGTATGTCTTCTTTTGTTTTTTCACACTAGATTCACAAATTTATCTTCTTCAGATACTGAAAGTGCTCGGCGGCGACGTGATGAATGTACAAATAGTGATGTACAACTTGGATCAATTCCCGACTGTTAGTGATGTAGACATGTCAATAGATTGTCAAGTTAGTTGCCTGCGTATTATATTCCTCAACTGGTTCGTCTCTTCAATGTTGGTAAGTAATTTAATTTTTATGACGATTAGAAGTGCTGAGGTTCATATTTACTTCTCTGAGTAATTTTAAAAAAGTTTTTCCCCCGGTTTTTGCCATGTCCCTCAACTTTGTTCATTTATATTTTTATGATAAATGACTTCTAGCAGAATATATTAATTTAAGTGAAAAAAACATACTTTTAAATATAATATATTATAAATTGTCGTTTTGTTGTTACTTTACTAAATATAAAACTTATGAAGATTTTAAAATATTGAAGCCCATTGAATTACTGGTCCCCTTCACAACAGGCGTCAGAAAACCTTTGATTTCCAAAAAAAATCGCTTTGTCGAGTGGTTTAGTAAATATAATTTGAATTCTTAAAACTCGAATTTATCATTTAAAAGTAGCAATAATATATTTTAATTATATTTCGATCCGATAGATTTTCGTTATATTGCCAATAAATTAGTTTGTAGATGGTTACTGGAACTATACAATAGCGCTATTACGTAACGTTATCGTAACGCTATTTTGAGTAACGTTTCCAGTCCCTGATACAAATTCATACTCAAAAGTAGTTTATTATTATTATCCAGGTAATACAGTGACTGGGGATGTAGGTAAAACACAGGATGAGACAAAATTAGTAACTCAAAATATAACCTACAGCTAGGTTACAAAGTATTATTTAAGTAAAGCATCAGTGAGCCCCAATCTAGACCGTTAATATAATATAGAACCAATTATTTACAGGATTTCTTGAACAACTTCCAAACAGCTCAACAAGCAATCATAGACGCGTCATCTCAAGCCGCAGACGCTGCCCGCGCGAATGTACAGAACGCGTACACTAACTCAACCAAGTTGTCACTAAAATTGCGACTAAAGGCACCTATTATCATTATACCGGAGAACTCCAAAAGTCACAACGCTATGCTCGTGGATTTGGGTCACATAACCTTGAATAATAAGTTTGTGGATCTGCAAGTTCTTGTAAGTATAGAATCTCGAAATATCTTGTTTATTGTAAGATGAAAGCAGAAAAAATGAGGTCGGTTTTATATGTAGCGTTCGCATGGCACAATCCAACCTCTCCGGGCTTCAGATAGAAACAAATCATTGTCTTATTCCCTATTTCAACTCCTCCCTTCAACTCAAGGTTTATATGTATTTATATTACCCGGCCGTAAATGTGTCGTATCTGTCACTCATTTATTTATTTATTTATTAAACTTTATGCACAAGTAAAAACTACTGTACAAAGGCGGACTTAATGCCTGAGGCATTTTCTACCAGTCAACCTTAGGGTGGTGCAGAGACAGACATGGCAGGTGCAACATAAGACAATACATGTAACCTGAATAAAAATGAATACTAATTAATACATACATATATACATACATAAATATAAACAAACATAAATATAAACAACAAAAAAACTTAGTCAGGAGAAATAACGACAGGTAGAGGAGAAAACGAATCCAGCGAATTAGCGCTGGGATGATTCTGCCAACATCTTATGAATATGTTCACGTGCCTTGACTTTAAACGATAAGCGACTAGCTGCCGTTCACTCATGTCTTTCTGACATATTATTGTAGACTGTATTTTTTCCATTCAATATTCTGCAGGATGAGAGCAACAAGGTGTCAGTTGACGAGTTGACCCTCGGGCTAGAAAACATGAAAGTGTCGTGTGTTAAGCTCGAAGATGACTACAATGAAGGTATCCACGAGAGGAAGTTGTTACGTCCGACCAGCTTCAAACTGTTCGTTAAACGAAGCCTCTCGCTTTGGTATGAATCGTTACCCGACTTGGATATATCTGGGAGAATGAACACTATTGCTGTGAGTATGCGCACTGTTTGAAATGAATACGTCTTTAAATTTGCTTCCATAGAGGCAGGCAATTCAAAAAACTGATGATAACAAATCGGGTGATACAGTTTGATGCTGCAGCTAAATAACTATCATCTACATCCACCATTTAATTACACCATTCGATAGCTAAAGGATCAAAGAATTAGTTTCATAGAAAATCTGACTCGTGCCACTCCCCGTTTTTATACATTACTTACTGCCTCTAGCGGCTTCGCCCGCGTGTCATCTTTATAAATTATATATGTTGTTGCCTATGTTACTCAGGGTGAATGTAGCTTTCTAATGGTGAAAGAATTTTTGAAATCGGCGCAGTAGTTTTTGATTTTATTCATTACAAACATACACACAAAAATACAAATCTTTCCTCTTTATAATATTAGTGTAGACAGATAAAAGCCGATTTTTATTTCGACGTGTACTGTTCAAATAATTTCTAGCCGAAGTCTAAATAAAACACTTTAGGGTAATTATCTACTGCTAATGACGTGTCACTTTAAATAATATAATTACTATATTTCAGATCACAATAGGCCATAGTGACTATAAGAGTATCATGAAAATTCTCAATCAGAATTTACAAGAAGGTCAAAAAGTTGAAGAGAAAGCAAGTGCCATGCCTAAAACCACTTCGAAAGGAGGTCTTAAAGGTCAACAAAGCAGCAAGATTCAGACCATTAAGTCGTCGGCCGCAGTAGCACCATCCATCACGGCTGTAAAGAGACCTAGAACTTCTATAAAGTTCTCTTTCACAATGGAAAGCCTTGTCATTGATCTCCTGAATACTGTTTCGACTGTAAGTATATAGCTCCTTTTCAAGTGTAATATAATTTATATCTAACTAGCTTCCGCCCGCGGCTTCGCCCGCGTAGTAGGTCGATAAAAAGTAGCCTATGTCCTTCCCCGGAATGCCATCTATCTCCTTGCCAAATTTTATCGAAATCCGTTCAGTGGTTTAGGCGTGAAAAGGTAACATAAAGACAGACAGACAGACAAAGTTACTTTCGAATTTATAATATTAAGTATGGATAACAATTATTGGTCTTATTTATACCCTTGGTTATTGCTAAAGGGTTGTCACACTCGACGTGTCTTGTCGCGTGCCATGCTGCGTTGCGACTTTGAGACTCCGCAATGCCTTCTTGAGTCACACGCGAATTCACAGAACTACTGGGAATAGATATCTCATCGTGATACGTCTCACGTCTGTGTGTGGAAGAAACCTTACAAATTAGTTACTCCAAACAAAATTCAGGATTATGTTTGAGTAATATTTTTTTTGTATTATAGTTGAAGGCAGCGGAATACTCGATGTTTACGCAAGACATAGACATGGCGCGGTTTTGTATGGCGCTGCTGTCTGTAAAGGGCAGGATGCTCTCAGACGGCTCCATGCAAATGTCGTTGTTACTTGTAGACTGCACACTCGACGACACTCGGCCCGGCAGAGGCACTAAGATGACAAGGTCAGTGGAAAGGCAAAAAAAATAAAAATAACTAGTTGTTTATTACCAGTGATCGGAATAGGTAGAGCTAATCTACCTAAAGTTCGAAATAGAACAGAGACAAGAGACGCCTTACGACAAAATATTTTTCGGGACTGATGTCCCGGGTTTCGGAACGTTACTTCGTTACGTACAACCAAAATTAATAAAGTAAAACAATTATCGAATTCATTTCTTGTTTCTGTTAAAAAAAAAAGAGAATGCACGACTTTTATTGTTTAAAAAAAATAAAGGTAATCTCCTAATCTTCGTTTAAAGTATGTAAGTAAGCGCGGCAGCTAATGTTATTTACATAACAGTATTAATATTTTTATAACTAACAAGGCAAAGGTAAAAAATATTGAACATACATAAATTGTTGAACAAATTGTTTGAATTTGAAAAATTAATCAAGACTAGTTTAATGTTTAGAATGTCTTATAAGTCATGTAAAATTCAGAAACTTACCAAGCAGTTTGATTACCAGAGCAAATGCCACTGGTGCCGATTCTCTTGTACTTACACCGAACTAAACTAACAAAACTATAACTAAATGTTCATTGATCGGCCAACGCCATCTAGAGAAGGAGACCGGACCTCACCCGGTTCCGACCGACCGGAATAGCGGTGATGGTGGCGCCCTCCTCGGCGGACGGACCACCGGGAAGTGTGTGCGGAGTGAAGTGCGTTAGGTTTCGAACAACGTAGTTTTTGAGCTAGCTTCAATATTACGTATTTTTCCCACAGTCTATGTAGACGATATAATTATTAGACACCTTCACTGTTATTTACATAGCAGGTAGTAACTTGTGTGGGGTAGGTACCACCACTAAAAAGTGAAAAATAAAAACTTTTTACTAAAAAATACACTAAAAAACTGAAAAATAACTTTAATTTCGGAAGTCGGTGGCAAAAAACGAAAATTAAAAAGCAAAGACACCGACTTCCGAAATTAAAGTTATTTTTCACTTTATTAGTGTTTTTTTTTGAAGTCGGTTGTTTTTTTTTTAGTAAAAAGTTTTTTTACTATGAGGATCTTAAAACTCGCCAAAAAAATCTCTAAATTTAATAACTATTTTGACACAACTAAAATTGAATTTGACAATCGCGCCTCCACTTGGTACAGTCACGGACTTTAATTGATGAGCCACCTGGCTTGTTCGTATTTTAGCCGTTAATGAAAATCGGGTGTATTCGGTTCCCGACACTCAAAGTCATATGTCTTCGTATTAGAAGAAGAAAATTATATTTCATATCTTTACCGGTTGGCTAACCTGAGAGCCAGAACTACAAACTTGACAGCAGAGTGACTGCCCAAAGTCAACCAATTGCAGGTCTAGCAACAGTAACCTAGCAACGATAAACAATCGTTGCTTGTTGCGATAGTAACGTTAGCGTACGGAGAAATATTAATAGTCATTTCGACAAGTTCGAAAGTAACGTCTCTGACATTGATATTTCAACTGTCACTGTCTTCAGTTAAGTTTTCAGAAATAACGAGTTAATGAGCTATGATTCAAAGGAGGTCGGTATCAAATTGATTTGACAATCTTAATGCAACATTGTATTTATTTTTAATTTTTTATCATTGAGAACTTATTAGTCAACCTCTATGGATAAGAATATTTCTGATTAAAAGTAATTTATTTGTCATCTTGTTTACGAGCGTGCGATTTGAGTTCGTGTTTTAATCGTTTAATCTCGTGAATGTATGAAACTGCAAAATTGAAAAGTTTAAGGTGGCTCATCAATTAAAGTCCGTGACTGTACCTACTTGTTTGCCCTACCCTGTGAATTTTTTTTGAGCTGAATGCGCTCAGGGTTTTTTTGAGCTAAATGCGCTCAAAATTAAAAAAAAAACATATAAAACACGTCGACGCGGCCGTCGACGTGTTTTATATGTTTTTTTTTTAATTTTTGTATGAAAATATGAAAACAAATTCACCTACATGTTAAGTATTAGGCATTTATATTAAACTAGCTGACCCGACAAACGTTCTCCTGTCATTTATTTCTTTCATAAGAACCCTCTCCTGACAATAACAAACCACAATAGAAAATGAATTAGCGAAATCGGTCTAGCCGTTCACGCGTGATGGCGTGACCAAGGGAAATGTCCCGAAATCCCGGCATTAGTCCCGAAAAAATATTTTAGTCGAAAGGAAGTCTCCACTTTATTTGTCTCTGTTCTTTGAACTTTAGGCACATTAGCTCTACTACGATCACTGTTAATTACGTAAGCGAAAATTATAATAACAAAAACAAATTTAACTTTAAAATCGAAAATTCTTCTTTAAGTCTTCTACGTATTGATAAAGGGAATCACGGAAAGTGCAGGTTTTCAAATACCAAAGATGTACACAACAATAGCCGCTCGAAATTGTCTATGGTTTAGTGATGCAGTATTGTGAATTAGTTCTGGTGCTATCGATGTTACAAATAATTTCCGCGCATAGAATAGATTGCAGCATTTGAATTTCGATAGTTTTCGTCTGCTTTTTATTCTTTTATTTTAGTATGAACTTTACTTCAAATGAGTAATATTGATTTTTGTCGTCGCCAATTGCATCGTATGATATATGACAAGGCTCTATGGTTAATAACTCAACTGTACGAAAGTAGACCGTGATTTTATTTAATTAAATGCTATTAGATACCTGGAGAGACGACGCAGTTATAAAACTGATAGCGACGTAGCCGACCCTGACATAATGGAGTCAAAGGATAAGTTACGAAGCATGATCGATGTTACATATACCGTGAAGAATTCTGACACATTCAGTAAGTTTTAATTTGCATTAATTTCAAGTTTTGATTGATTTTTGGTGTGATGTTTAAAAAAATCTAGGTATTACCCAGTTACTGGGTTGTCCACAACCTAATAACTGGGTAATACCTAGATTTTTTCCTCTAGGTCAGATAGGCAGTCGTTCCATGTAAAATACTGGTATTCAGCTGCATCAAACTGCCTAGATTTTTTAAACTCATCTGCCTAGCTTTTTCCCAAGACTGATGGGGTCGACTTCCAGTCTAACCAGAACCATAGCCAGCCATAGACAAAGTGACATTCTATCAGCGATAACGATGATGGAAAAGGCAAAAATGTATAGGACTGACATAGGCTATCGATAAGCTTATGTCAATCCTGTTGAAAGTCGTTGTAGAAATAAGAAAAGCTTTTGAAGCGATTGTCACTTGTCTAGGCCCTCAGATGCAGCTCTATTTTACATGGAGCGACTACCTTTCTGACCTCCACAACCCAGTGACTCGGTAATACGGATACCCTTTGGTAAGACTAGTTGTCAGACTTTTGGGCTTCTGACGACCTGTAACGACTGTCAAAGATGAGCACGAATGAAAGCCGGGACCAACGGCTTAACGTGATTTCTGAGGTACTGAGGAGTCTCGGTATGTAAAGATGGTCACCCATCCACTGACCGTCTCTGGCAAGCGTAGCTTAACCTAATGGATCGACTGTTATTACTTAGCCAAGAGCTCCTCACTTTGTACATACATACATAGATATTATAACATTTTTTATCAAACTTGCAGTCGACATGAGGATATTCAGCTTCGACCTAATCCTGGCGATGGATTTCCTCAATAAAATCGCTGAGTTTATGACCATTGGATTAGCAGAAGATGTCAAAGTGAAAGAAGAAGTATCGATGATGAAGGAAAGATCTATTGACGCAATAGTGGTAAGCAAGCTGTGCCCCCCGACATGTAAGAAAACCGTCAAAAATAGAACAATCTTGTAGTGTTTGAGTGAAAACTGATCAAGCTGATATGCATAGAGTTAAATATAGCACATCGCGTTTTAGAGAAAAAACGGCTTTGAAGGGCGCCGTCTCGTATCACTAAAGCTATGGTTTTCTACGCGAGCAGTAGCCGCACATATCTCTCGTCGTGGCGGTTGTTAGAAAATGATGGCAGCAAAGATTTAAATCGTTAAATTCGCCTTACCGCGTCAATAGATAGTCACGTTTCTGTTTCATTTTCAAACCTCTGACACACAATGACGCTTTGACTTGACTTGATTGTCATGGAAAGTTATTTAATAATGTGTGAGCTCACCCTTCTTAGTATAGACACTTTCTCGCGTGACTAAGTACGGTGAGGGCAAATCTAGCGATTTAATCTTTTGTCAGCGGGGTTGGACTTTACGGTGTCAAAAATGCTCTCAAGGAAAACACAGCAACTTACTTTCATAAAGAACGTTTTAGTAACGCCATTAGTCCGTAAATTGCTGACACAGTGTGGCGGCTACCGCTCTTCTAAAAAACGGTAGCTTCATACATCTGTGGCGGTCTCTTTCAAAAACAACGATGTGTCATAAGTTATTCATATATATACGTTAAGTTACAGAGTGATAAACAACTAACAGTACCATTGCTGCAATTTGTTTATATCACTCAGTAACTCCTTACTAAAACTTAAAAATTCAATTATTTTAATCTCAGAAAACTGTTTGTGTTTAACAGAAGAGAAGATCAACAGCGGTGCCGACTGCTGTCAATATAGAAGCACCCAAACTCGCGATGATGACGGTCAACATTAAGATTGAGCAGCCAGATATTATCCTCGTGGAGTCCCTTGAAACGAAGGAGTGCGATGCTTTGGTGTTGAACGTACGTGTGTACTCGTTAATGCAGATTTTTGTTCTGTACAGTCACATAAAAACATATTCGCTACCTTAAGAGGAAATAGGGTCAGCCTTTTTCTCCATACAAAAAGTCATAATTCGAGGTTCGGCTCTCGTCTATTTCTTTCTCCAATATTGGACCAATTTGAAAGATATTTTATAAATTGAATAAGAAGGATATTATCTGTGCCCCTATGTTTTCCGTTTTTATGATACATTTTCTGTAGAAGCAGATATTATGGAGTATGTATTCTATCTGTGCCCCTATGTTTTCCGTTTTTATGATACATTTTCTGTAGAAGCAGATATTATGGAGTATGTATTCTATGCTATGGTGTACTATAAAGACAAGGCATAACATTGACAACAACATACTCGAAGTTGCAAGTTCTTTTTCTCGTAGTCATGGTATAAATTATAGTATGCAACTCTTGAATAAAACGGATTTATATCGAGAGCCATGAATCACTCGCGTCGTTCAGGATTCTAACACTTGAATCACTCGCTATGCTCCTGATTCAATCATCATGAAACTCTTTTTTTCTTTTTTGAGTTTGGGAAATCATCAAATGACTTCTCCCGCTCTGGGCGGAGCGGGAGGGCGTGTCAGACTTGAACTGACTAAAACCCACCCGTGTTCCTTCAGTTGCCTGTAGCCAAGGGTCCCGGTATTCCTTTCGGACTTTCCCGTAACATGAATCACTCCCTACGGTCGTGATTCAGCCGTTAGAATCCTTCACTTGTTCGCGATTCATCTATTGCGGCGCCGCAACGCGGTTATGTGTTTAGGCCCTAAATCCGTCCTTTATTCACTAATTGCATAATATACTAATGTAGATGGAGGCACGCTTCAAGCTGCGGCGCAGTGCGGAGCGCATGGTGGCGGACGGCGGCATCTCGGGCCTGCAGGTGGTGGTGCGCACGCTCCAGGGCGCGGGCCGGGCGCGCGACGCGCAGGCCAAGCCGCGCTACCTGCTGGCGCCCACGCACCTGTCGCTGGCGCTGTCGCAGCCGCCCCTCAGCGGCATGCACATAGACCTCGCTATCACGGACGTCGACATCACCGTTTCACCTGGTTAGTATATCCTCGGCACGCTCCCGGGCGCGGGCCGGGCGCGCGACGCGCAGGCCAAGCCGCGCTACCTGCTGGCGCCCACGCACCTGTCGCTGGCGCTGTCGCAGCCGCCCCTCAGCGGCATGCACATAGACCTCGCTATCACGGACGTCGACATCACCGTTTCACCTGGTTAGTATATCCTCGGCACGCTCCCGGGCGCGGGCCGGGCGCGCGACGCGCAGGCCAAGCCGCGCTACCTGCTGGCGCCCACGCACCTGTCGCTGGCGCTGTCGCAGCCGCCCCTCAGCGGCATGCACATAGACCTCGCTATCACGGACGTCGACATCACCGTTTCACCTGGTTAGTATATCCTCGGCACGCTCCCGGGCGCGGGCCGGGCGCGCGACGCGCAGGCCAAGCCGCGCTACCTGCTGGCGCCCACGCACCTGTCGCTGGCGCTGTCGCAGCCGCCCCTCAGCGGCATGCACATAGACCTCGCTATCACGGACGTCGACATCACCGTTTCACCTGGTTAGTATATCCTCGGCACGCTCCCGGGCGCGGGCCGGGCGCGCGACGCGCAGGCCAAGCCGCGCTACCTGCTGGCGCCCACGCACCTGTCGCTGGCGCTGTCGCAGCCGCCCCTCAGCGGCATGCACATAGACCTCGCTATCACGGACGTCGACATCACCGTTTCACCTGGTTAGTATATCCTCGGCACGCTCCCGGGCGCGGGCCGGGCGCGCGACGCGCAGGCCAAGCCGCGCTACCTGCTGGCGCCCACGCACCTGTCGCTGGCGCTGTCGCAGCCGCCCCTCAGCGGCATGCACATAGACCTCGCTATCACGGACGTCGACATCACCGTTTCACCTGGTTAGTATATCCTCGGCACGCTCCCGGGCGCGGGCCGGGCGCGCGACGCGCAGGCCAAGCCGCGCTACCTGCTGGCGCCCACGCACCTGTCGCTGGCGCTGTCGCAGCCGCCCCTCAGCGGCATGCACATAGACCTCGCTATCACGGACGTCGACATCACCGTTTCACCTGGTTAGTATATCCTCGGCACGCTCCCGGGCGCGGGCCGGGCGCGCGACGCGCAGGCCAAGCCGCGCTACCTGCTGGCGCCCACGCACCTGTCGCTGGCGCTGTCGCAGCCGCCCCTCAGCGGCATGCACATAGACCTCGCTATCACGGACGTCGACATCACCGTTTCACCTGGTTAGTATATCCTCGGCACGCTCCCGGGCGCGAGCCGGGCGCGCGACGCGCAGGCCAAGCCGCGCTACCTGCTGGCGCCCACGCACCTGTCGCTGGCGCTGTCGCAGCCGCCCCTCAGCGGCATGCACATAGACCTCGCTATCACGGACGTCGACATCACCGTTTCACCTGGTTAGTATATCCTCGGCACGCTCCCGGGCGCGAGCCGGGCGCGCGACGCGCAGGCCAAGCCGCGCTACCTGCTGGCGCCCACGCACCTGTCGCTGGCGCTGTCGCAGCCGCCCCTCAGCGGCATGCACATAGACCTCGCTATCACGGACGTCGACATCACCGTTTCACCTGGTTAGTATATCCTCGGCACGCTCCCGGGCGCGGGCCGGGCGCGCGACGCGCAGGCCAAGCCGCGCTACCTGCTGGCGCCCACGCACCTGTCGCTGGCGCTGTCGCAGCCGCCCCTCAGCGGCATGCACATAGACCTCGCTATCACGGACGTCGACATCACCGTTTCACCTGGTTAGTATATCCTCGGCACGCTCCCGGGCGCGGGCCGGGCGCGCGACGCGCAGGCCAAGCCGCGCTACCTGCTGGCGCCCACGCACCTGTCGCTGGCGCTGTCGCAGCCGCCCCTCAGCGGCATGCACATAGACCTCGCTATCACGGACGTCGACATCACCGTTTCACCTGGTTAGTATATCCTCGGCACGCTCCCGGGCGCGGGCCGGGCGCGCGACGCGCAGGCCAAGCCGCGCTACCTGCTGGCGCCCACGCACCTGTCGCTGGCGCTGTCGCAGCCGCCCCTCAGCGGCATGCACATAGACCTCGCTATCACGGACGTCGACATCACCGTTTCACCTGGTTAGTATATCCTCGGCACGCTCCCGGGCGCGGGCCGGGCGCGCGACGCGCAGGCCAAGCCGCGCTACCTGCTGGCGCCCACGCACCTGTCGCTGGCGCTGTCGCAGCCGCCCCTCAGCGGCATGCACATAGACCTCGCTATCACGGACGTCGACATCACCGTTTCACCTGGTTAGTATATCCTCGGCACGCTCCCGGGCGCGGGCCGGGCGCGCGACGCGCAGGCCAAGCCGCGCTACCTGCTGGCGCCCACGCACCTGTCGCTGGCGCTGTCGCAGCCGCCCCTCAGCGGCATGCACATAGACCTCGCTATCACGGACGTCGACATCACCGTTTCACCTGGTTAGTATATCCTCGGCACGCTCCCGGGCGCGGGCCGGGCGCGCGACGCGCAGGCCAAGCCGCGCTACCTGCTGGCGCCCACGCACCTGTCGCTGGCGCTGTCGCAGCCGCCCCTCAGCGGCATGCACATAGACCTCGCTATCACGGACGTCGACATCACCGTTTCACCTGGTTAGTATATCCTCGGCACGCTCCCGGGCGCGGGCCGGGCGCGCGACGCGCAGGCCAAGCCGCGCTACCTGCTGGCGCCCACGCACCTGTCGCTGGCGCTGTCGCAGCCGCCCCTCAGCGGCATGCACATAGACCTCGCTATCACGGACGTCGACATCACCGTTTCACCTGGTTAGTATATCCTCGGCACGCTCCCGGGCGCGGGCCGGGCGCGCGACGCACAGGCCAAGCCGCGCTACCTGCTGGCGCCCACGCACCTGTCGCTGGCGCTGTCGCAGCCGCCCCTCAGCGGCATGCACATAGACCTCGCTATCACGGACGTCGACATCACCGTTTCACCTGGTTAGTATATCCTCGGCACGCTCCCGGGCGCGGGCCGGGCGCGCGACGCGCAGGCCAAGCCGCGCTACCTGCTGGCGCCCACGCACCTGTCGCTGGCGCTGTCGCAGCCGCCCCTCAGCGGCATGCACATAGACCTCGCTATCACGGACGTCGACATCACCGTTTCACCTGGTTAGTATATCCTCGGCACGCTCCCGGGCGCGGGCCGGGCGCGCGACGCGCAGGCCAAGCCGCGCTACCTGCTGGCGCCCACGCACCTGTCGCTGGCGCTGTCGCAGCCGCCCCTCAGCGGCATGCACATAGACCTCGCTATCACGGACGTCGACATCACCGTTTCACCTGGTTAGTATATCCTCGGCACGCTCCCGGGCGCGGGCCGGGCGCGCGACGCGCAGGCCAAGCCGCGCTACCTGCTGGCGCCCACGCACCTGTCGCTGGCGCTGTCGCAGCCGCCCCTCAGCGGCATGCACATAGACCTCGCTATCACGGACGTCGACATCACCGTTTCACCTGGTTAGTATATCCTCGGCACGCTCCCGGGCGCGGGCCGGGCCGCGTACTACAAAAAAAAAAGGGCGGAAAATAGATAATATGGTCATCGAGTTCACGGGATTTTGTTTTCAAAGTAGTTAGATATGTAATAATTATGTATTCTTTTGTTAAAGATATCATATCTCTACTGAATCGGGTGTTAGCCACGATGACAAGCAGCGACGAGGATAACTTAGTAGAAGAAGACAAGGCTGTGTTCTATGATGACCTGTGGGCGATTCAACCGTTCACCCCGAATGCTTATTGGTTCTTAAAAACTGGTAAGTGCAAGTCTCTTTGAATGAAATCTGTTTTGTTTGTTTTTAGGGTTCCGTACCCAAAGGGTAAAACGGGACCCTATTACTAAGGCTCCGCTGTCTATCTGTATGTCTGTCTGTCCGTCTGTCACCAGGCTGTATCTCATGAACCGTGATAGTTAGACAGTTGATATTTTCACAGATGATGTATTTCTGTTTCTGCCATAACAACAAATACTAAAAAACAGAATAAAATAAATATTTAAGGGAGCTCCCATACAACAAACTTGATTTTTTTGCTCGTCTTTGCTCGATATTGATAACGGCAGTAGGTAGACGCTTGAAATATTCACAGAATATTTAGTTACATAGTCACTTTAAAAATAAATAATTAAATTAAAATAAAACAAATATTTAATGCAACAAACTTGATATTTTTGCCGTTTTTTATAGGAAACGGTTTGGAACCCTTCGTGCGCGAGTCCGACTTGCACTTGGCAGGTTTTTTTTTATTGCATTTGTTTTACCTAATAGAAAACATTACCATCCATGCAAATCATGACATTTTAAATACTTACCTTAAAAATGTCTTGTATATGGTATTTTTATAACTCACACAATATTCTTAGAAACTATTTCACCAACAGAGGAGGCCGAAGAGGCGATTGACGCCGAAGACGAAGATGAACAGATGCAAGCAAATCCTCCAGTCGGAGAGATTTGTTTGTTGTCATGTCCGTCGATCGTCATGTCTTTTGAAATGGAGATCGGTAACGAGACTATACCTGTGCTGGTCATGCAAGCGTCGCTAACTGGTCAAGTTAAAGATTGGAGCTCGTACGTAAGTATTGCATGAACTAAAGGAACAGTGAAATCTTTTAGTTATTGCACTAGATATCAACGCACACAATGTTTGTTTATCATTTAGAGCACTTTTACATAGCGTTGAAAAAGTATCATGGACACCATGCCACTATTTGATTGTTTTAAAAGGAGGTTTCATTTGCAAAAATAAAATAACCGTTTATTGCCAAGTGTGAAATAAATAATTCCGGCTTTTCTTTTTAGTTCTACGCCGAATCAACGTGGGCGATGCAAGTGTCGTACTATAACATAGAGCGCGCTATTTGGGAGCCGCTCATAGAACCAGTGGAAGTACTTAAAGACTACCAGTACAAACATGAGCCATGGGAACTCAAGATGGAGGTAATATGTGCATCGTCATTTAATTTTAAATATTTTTTCTGATCAGTTAAGAAAAAGTCAAAGTCAAATAATTTATTTCAATAAGGAGAAGAATGGGCAAGAAACTCCACCATTACTTTTTTTTAAATGTTTAACAATATTTTGTATACATCATTATATGTGTAAACGATGCACCTAGAATAAGATTACCGTACCACAATTGGTAAAAATAATTAAAAATGGAGCAATTACAAGTAAATTAATTGTGTGTAACATACATGGTGCTCACATACTTATAAACATTGCAAAAGTATATGATATAACAATATTCCTAACATTTTTACAAGTATACTAGAAGTTAGTGCGTGAGTTTAAGTAATCACAGAGTGTAAAAATCTATGACATACAAATAAATAACTAAATAAGCAACCAGTTTGATTTTGTCCAGACAACTGCTTGAAAAAGAACGACTGCTTATTGTTAAGTGGACTTTAAGCACGCTTGCGATTAAATATTCATAATTAAAGAAGGATGTGTTCTACCTAAATAACTACTTTCAATATTTCCATAACCAGAAGGTTCCCAGGTACGATTTGGTAAAAAATTAATACCACAATGACGGGGAGTATAAGTGACTGGGCTTCGTTAAGCATCTTTTTAAACCCGTTATATAAATTAATAATTAACATCAAGTCTTTTGTAACAAACAGGTAGTGATGCACGCACAAGAGGCGCACACAGCGATCGACACAACGGACGAAGCTGCTAACTTACAGGCCGTCGCACAACGACAAGCCAGTAAGACCATCACAGTGTCCAGCAGTGAACTACTCGAGATCACCATCACTAGGACTGGCATGGAGGTGAGATCACACATACGGGGCCGTTCTACCCGACTGCGCGACAGCAAAGTCATGGTTATGTTTTCACGCGTAACTTTGTATGTGGGATTCTGAATACCCCATCCGAAGCTTTCTTACGGCTGATGTATGTATGTCTATCGACTCGTCTAAGTCGCGCGGTGGTTATAGGATAAGTATTGTTTTTATGAAATCAAAATTTAAAAGTGACAGAAAAGTTGAACGGTAATCGTTTGGCCTGGTATGGGCATGAGATGAGGAGGGACGAAACGCATGTGACTAAAAAAGTGATGAATATAAATGTTGATGGATGGAGCGGGAGAGGAAGGTCAAAGAAAAGATGGATGGATTGTGTGAGGAATGATATAAAAGAGAAGGGAGTAAATGATGGCGTGACGGTTGACAGGGAAGAGTGGAAAAAGAAAACGTTTTGCGGCGACCCCAAGTGACATGGGATAAGGGCAGGAAGATGATGAATAAGTAAGGTCTGGAAAAAACATTGTACAGTGAATGGCTTGATTTAGGAGTCCGGGAGTGTATTCCGGCCTCCTAAATGGAGCCCCCGTGTGTTGTTAAGATTACCACTTCATCGAGAAGTCTACGCAATCATTAGAAGGCTTAATTTGTTAAAAAGTTAATAACGATCCTTCTATTTTAGGTGCTCACTCTACTAGGAAACTCGTTTTCATCTGCTATCGCCGAGGGTGGGACTATGATTTCGTCCAAATCTAAAGATGATGTGAGTTACAGTTAGTCAGAATGTAAAATTAAAGAATTTTGGCCTATTTCAGCACCTCTGAATAGGCAATATCTGTCAGATAAATCAAACAAAAATTTAAAATAATCTGCCAAGTAAGTGAAGCGGAAGTTTTACAGAGGTAGTGAAACAGCCCATTATTCTTTTGGTTTTTTAACACATTGTTCAAACAAAGTCAGCGGAGTCCAGATTGATAGTAACTGTGCCATCTGATATTTATGTCAGATAGTACAATTACTTTTAAACTGTCCGCCACCGTCTCTGTCTGAACAACACATAAAATAGGTTTGATATGTTTTTATTTAAACTTATTATTTTTTTTATAGCAATCACAGAATTTCCACGGCGCGGCTTATGTTCTTCATAACTGTACCGGTCTGACTGCTAAGTTGATGTTGGCTGATAACCATGACTTTTCCGTTATGCTCGCTGAAGAATATGTTTCTTCTGACTACAGGTAAAGTATTTCTAGGGGGAAATGAGTTATTAGAGAAGAAAAAAAAAATGTGCAAGATAAAGCGGTTAATACATAAAGTAACAAACATAGTAATATTGTGAAATGTTGAATTGATAAGAAATTATTTCAAGTTTAAATAATTCGATTTTAATATTGATAATAAATTATATAAATCTCATAAAGAGATCTCTAAGAAAGTTATTTATTTTGTTCTAGGGAAGTGGTTTTAGAACCGGGCGCGTCTGTTCCACTGCAAGTGAAACATGGTGGAATGTACATGATGAAACTAAATGAAGCACCCCCACCGCTCAAATTAAATGTCAAGGTAAAGCATATTACTAATAGAAACTTTACGGTTAATAGCATAGATAGTCGAATATTTTGATTTTTCTAAAACGTTTTTAATAGTTCAGGAGAACGATTATACGATACCTCGAAACCAAAGTCTTTTCTCAGTTAAATCTACTCTCATTTTCTATAATATTCATAAACCTCAGCACAAACCAGTTTTTACGCCTTGACAAAACATCAAGATTTTTTAATTATTTGTAAGTTTAATGCTGGGGCTACACTGTCGCGATATCGCGAATTAAACTGCCGCTATCTCTCGCACACCGCTCGACGTCTCACCGAGCAACAGAGAGCGCGCGAAGTATAGTTAGCGATAACGAGACAATGTAGCCCCAGCATTATACTAATTTATTTTACACATAAACCTTTCGGAATTTATTCTCTAAACAATAGTGAAAAACCACATCAAAATCCGTTGCGTCGCGGTCACACAGACACACGAAAACCGACTTTAATTTATAATATGTATAGATGTCATAAAATTCCTCGGCTCTGCACTTCTTGGCTCTAAGCTGACTCCAAAGATCTGTTTAAATACCAAATAAATATTTCAGATAGTAGAAATAGACGATGAGGTTCAAATCCCGGTGGACCGCGCAGACAAGCGATACTTCCCTCTCGGGCGCACGATAGCGGGCGCGACGGCGAAGAATGTCCCGCTCGTGGCGTCCGTGGAACCGCGCGGGCTCATCTCCGACGTCGTCATGCAGGACGCCGCGCTGCACATATACCTGCGGAGTGTAGTACAGGTATGATACGTGATTGTACATCCGGTAAACAGAAAGAAGGGTGAAAGTCGATCTTACTTCGTATCTTCGACTACCATACCCATCTTGAAACAACACTAATGCTACCTAGACTAAGTTTTATGCACGCATAAGTCTCGATCCCGTGGGAATATCGGGATAAAAAGTACCCTATGTCCTTTCCAGACCATTGTCTACCCAGTGATGCAAAATTACATCCAAATCCGTTGAGCCGTTTTACCGTGAAAGCGTAACAAACAAACTTACTTTCGTATTTATAATATTAAATTAGGATAAATGATTACTAAGCTTAATATTTACGTTGTCAGGTAACAAACACGTTATCAGTGAACGTGTCGGTGTACTACATGACCGTCAGCGGCAACGAGGTGCGCTTATTGGGCGACGTGAAACCCGGTGACATACTGCGACTGCCACTACAGGCCGTGCACACTCCCACTGCTGAACTGTTCTTCTCAGTTGAAGGTTTGTTGCAAGTACACTGCTATGCCTGCCGCCAGATAACTGTGCAATAAAAGTCATTGATCCTACTTATACAAGGATCTTTTGGCGCTCAAATGACATTTACAGAGGGGCGTTGTTAGTAAAGCCCAAAACACACACAGAGCGGGTGCGGGGCGGGAGCGGGTCGGGTCATTTTCATCGCGTGAGTCGCGCGGTTCATCGTGTTCGGGCGCGGGAAGGCAGCGGGTCGGGCGCGGGAAGGCAGCGGGTCGGGCGCGGGACGGTAGCGGGTCGGGCGCGGGACGGCAGCGGGTCGGAAGCGGGACGACAGCGGGTCGGGCGCGGTTGTACTTTGACAGGCGGCAGCGGTTGCAGTGTGAAAATGTCGGGTGATTCTGACACGGACGAAGAATGATTATTTTTTACTTATTTTAAAGAGAAGAACGCGAAAATGGAAAAAGTTGTAGGTTCATGACATTAATTTAAAAAAACATCAATATGGAGAATATCATCGATACGTCTATTGCAACGAATGTAACGCCGCTACACCCACATTGCTATTCTGTAACCATCTTACCTTGAAAACTTAGGTGAAGTGAGCGTGGAGTGAGTCATTGTCATCGATACCTACTGATGCTAAGGCAGTGACAGTTCACTCCAAGCTCACTTTGATATTTACTACACTTAGTTTTCACGAAGATATTTTTACAGAATAGCACAACCGCTCCCGACCCGCTCCCGTCCCGCGCTGTTGTGTCAGCGGGCGCGGTCCCCACGCCCGCGTTCTGTGTGTTGACATCCATATAATTCCTTGAATTACAATTTATGACACCCGCCGTACTCCCGCGCCCGACCCGCTCCCGTCCCGCGCTGTTGTGTCGGCAGTCGGCGGGCGTGGCTCCCGCTCCGCGCCCGACCCGCGCCCGCGTTCTGTGTGTTGACATCCATATAATTCCTTGAATTACAATTTATGACACCCGTCGTACTCCCGCGCCCGACCCGCTCCCGTCCCACGCTGTTGTGTCGGCAGGCGGCGGGCGCGGCTCCCGCTCCGCGCCCGACCCGCGCCCGCGTTCTGTGTGTTGACATCTATATAATTCCTTGAATTACAATTTATGACACCCGCCGTACTCCCGCGCCCGACCCGCTCCCGTCCCGCGCTGTTGTGTCGGCAGGCGGCGGGCGCGGCTCCCGCTCTGCGCCCGCGTTCTGTGTGTTGACATCCATATAATTCCTTGAATTACAAATTATTATACCCGCCGTACTCCCAAGCCCGACCCGCTCCCGCCCCGCACCCGCTCTGTGTGTGTTTTGGGCTTATACATTTGTGAAATTGTGTTGAAGAAACGAGATGGTGGCATCAGCTCCGATTTCGGTCACGCGCCAAAAGATCCTTGGACTACTATATTTTGTACTGTGTCAACCACACGTCAATAGTAATACAAACTACGAAAACAGGCCTTACTGCTACGAAATATAAATATACTCTATCAATGCCAAACTGTTACCACCTATTATTTATGTATCCATATAATAATTTAAGTATTCGCACTACTTTACAAACTTAATTTTATTTTCAATGCTCTTTTCTATTTAAAACGGTTTTGTGGGGCATTGGTTTAAGTATAAGGCTGTTGCATACTTTTATAAATAAAGAAACAACAAAAGATGGACAAATATTTGACTGTAAATGTCCTTGTGTAGCTAACCCCAATCGCAAACAATCTGCAATGTTAGATATGCCATCCACGAAGACGCGCCCCACTCCGCTCCGCTCCTTACTAAAGTACAGCTTACAGTACAGTAATCGCGGAGTGGGGCTACAACAAATACAGATAGTGCCATCCATGAAGACGCTCATGGATGGCACTATCTGTATTTGCTGCAATGACTCTAAAAGGCTGTGAGCGGTCGATAAATGTGCTTGCTATTTATTGTTCCTGACTTTTCAAGCGCGTCAATCGAATAAACTGATAATGTAAGCAAAACCTTTTATATCTTTCTTATAATTTTAATGTTTGTCCAGGTTTCACAGTATCTGTATCACCGTTCATTTGGCGAGAGCTTCAACAACAGGTGCACATAACCAAACTGTTGCAGTGCGACTCTAAAGATAAAAACACCGGAGAGAAGTTCTACCTAAGGGTATGATTGCCTACAAATAGTTCTGTTCTACTATAATAATAATCATTTTATTTACTCAGATAACTATAGATCCATTACATAGAATTGTTAGTAGGAACTTAAAGTTATGTTCATCTATATCTATTAATAAAAATGCCGTTCGTTGTAAGTGCATTGCTTCAGAGCGGTTGACCGATTTGGCAAATTTTTGTTTTAAAATGTTCCTAATAGTCCGAATCAGGTTCTTACGGAAATGAAAATTGGGGAAAACTGAAAGTGCATTTTCTAAGGCAATTTTGTATAAATTATTGAAATTTTGCCGGAACTAGGCATTGATGGACTCACATGTCAATCAATGCCCCTGTTGCAGGCCGTGACAGTAATGTACTATATCAATTTAAATACAGGCCGTCGGCACAATGGAGCAAGTATTCTACGAGCATACAACCCGCCACACGTTTGCGTCGTCTTGCTACGACATTGTACTGAAACCGGCCGTCAAGCTACAGAACTGCTTGCCAGTCGACATCGTGGTCTCTCAATTAGGACTGAAGAGAACACAAGTGTTTAAGTCGGGAGAGATGTTCCATCTTTCGCATCTGTCCCCTAATAGAGCGTCTATTGTTATTATGGTGAGTAAAAATATATATTAGTATGTCTTGTGGTGGACATAAAGTTATGATAAGTTAGCGTTACAAAATAGTAGTTTCACCATCACGAATGTCGATATCAGACGCTTCAGTCGAGTGGAGGTTCATTTTTGTTTCACTTCACATTCACACGACACCGACAACATTATCTAGGAACGGCTTATCTGGTCCAATCATTTTATTTTACGATTATTCGGTAGGCGAGTAAAAGATGCCGAGTGTCAAAATCCAATTGATTCACTAATCAAATTATTTTTAATTTTTGATTCATTTTGTGTTCAGACTTTTCACTTCGAGTGAAAGATCAATGTGAGGCAAAAATGAAAGAAAAGTGAAGCGTCTGGTTTGATGAAGACACACAGCTCTTGAACGACTACCGCCGGTCATTAGTATTGCCCACTAAAATGATCGCAAAGGGATTAAGCCATAATCACTCAAATGAGCAAACTGATAATTATATCATCGCAGTATACTGTTATAAGTAGGACTCAGGATCACGGGGTGTGATCTTGAGATCCTGCTTGGAAAAGATTAGCTGAAGCGCTTGATGTCGTTTGCCTTCCCTTACTGCGGAAAACGATAGCTTAAATAAAAACTAAAACATTCAAACAACATTTCAGATTCAAAACTATCTCGAAAAATGTTGGGTTTGTACGAAGAACCTGCCGGAGAGCGAGACAGAACTGTCAGTATGGTCCTTCGAATCACACGACAGCCCTTCAGTGATGACATTAGACTTGGGTATGCATAGCGTGGACTCAGAAGGCACACAAGTCTTGTCCCTCTATTGTCCTTTCTGGATGCTCAACAAAACCGGCTTCACTCTTTGCTACAGGGTAAGTCTACAATTTTATATTGTTATTTTTGTTTTTCTTAAAGTGTTCTGATACTTATGTGTGCGGTGGCTTTGGTATTGAAATCTGGTTGTGAACTATATAACGTGAAGAACATTCTAAATGTTAAGACATCATCGCTGCAGAACACTTATTTTTGGCATCTGTGTTGAGCGCAAAAACTTTATTCTAATCATTTCTGTTGAATTTTTTGGACTCAACATCAATATTTTACTCAAACATAGGCCAGATGTTTCATTTAATAAGTAATATTACGGGTAATATTGACGTTTGAAAGCTAGACAGTAATGGTTTAACCACCTTAGTATCTTCTATCACCATTTCATCGAAGCTATCAAGTATGTGCGGTACAGTAAGTAGATACTCACATAGGCTATACTAACTGTGATTGTCTTTCATTTTTACTAAGTTATTGAAATACTTTGTGAAGTGGACTTCATTTACTTCTTGGAGTAGACCTTTGTTTATATCAGATTAGCCATAAATACATTGCGTGGTTACAGAAATCAAAGAAACCAGAAAAAGATTCCAGCACACCCAACAAGGTATCTTTGAGATGATCTAACTGTGAATATTTTTTTATAGTTTTTTTATCCTTTATCATTTTCCTTAATCCTCGATTCGGTCGGTTACTGCTTCCTGAGCTAACAAGCTTCATCTCAAAGCGATAGTTTTAGGATTTTTTAGCTTCGGTACTTATGATCATTGCCTTGTAATAATTGTTGTTTATAGCATGCGTTTTTCAGTGGGGTCATAGCCTAATCCGAAAGTATACGTATATTAGTTTGTTTACCACCTATCTCTCTCTCACGATAGATTTGGTGTGGTGTATTAGATATGTTTATTTATAATTTATTATGTAATGTCATAGACTAATAAAACGAATATTGTATGGGTTATCCATTTTATGTAAATTACAGATTAAGCATTCACCTTGCAGTAAATTTATTAGACGCCATACTTCTTGTTTGCCGGTAAGTGCAAACATTATTTCAGCACTTCTAAGAAATACATGGTTATATTATTTTGCTACTTACATTGAGCACCCTAAAGAGGTTTTGGTTATAACTGTAATCAGTTTTAAGTTCTGTGTGGTGGGGTTTGCGGGTAAACAAAAAATGATGATAATTAAATTGATACTGAATTTTTTGAAACAGATCAGTCAGCGAAGATTTGAAGGTTGGGTTCAGTTTATCGTTTGAAATGTTGATGTTTTAAATATATGCACACATCGTAGCTTTAATTTTGTGGATTACCATGACCCTACTGTATTTATTTTTGCTTTTTAGCAGCATGAAATTTATATAAGTATCCAATTGTTAACACTAGTTAAACCAGTGTCGAAATAATTCGTCGTAATTACAATACTTAGCATGATCGATTATGTATTGCATGATCACACAATAATATGAGTTCCATCATCACCCAATTTAAGACACTATTTGAATACTGGCACTACACAAGGCATTATTTCGCTAATACAAAATTAAGGGCCCACCCAATCACAAATTGCTTAGCATGATCCTCTGTTATGCCGAAAATACTGCAGCATTCATTTTGAAATAAATATATGTTAAAGTTGAGGATTGATGCTAGGTCTTATGTGAGGCGAAAACTCGATTACATAAAATTTTCTCTATAGAAAAAAAAACCAAAGTTACCTCTGCACAAAATTATAAACCGCTGGTATTAAAAAAATACTTCAAATTAGATCATGAAACTTTGCATGATAACTGAAATAACTATAAAGCACCCCACTCCGTCTCGTTCTCACTCAGGTCGCGAGTAGTATGGTGCGAGCGGGATAAAATCTGAGGTAGGGTGCGCCCTTAACTTGATGAAACTAATCCTAAGATTTTGTATTGACAAATACGCCAAGTGCGGTGCCAGTTTCACATTCTTTTTAATTAGCTTCGCGGGTACGGTAAGCAAGCTTAAGGTACAGGATAATGCGAAATGACACTGGACGCAGCATTCGCAACTCACAAAGAAAAAAATGAAGACAATCGAATAGTTATTCGGTATTTTGTTTTTTTTAGAATGTGGATGAAACTGGCAACGTGATATTCCATCCTAAAGACTATAAGGAACCGATACTTTTTTCGTTCCGTGCTAAGAACTTCTTCGGAAAGAAGAAGGCGGCTATAAGGCTGGAGTTCAGCGAATGGTCTGATAAGTTCTCGTTGGATGTTCCCGGCAGTTCTGGAGTTATACAGTGCAAACATGAGGGGAGGACTTATGAGGTACGTTTACTAAATGATTATAATAAGTGACTGAATCACTTCGATGTAAACAAAAGGGATAGAAAAAAAAACTGACAGAGGCGATCAAATTATGAAATTCACCTTAATTTTATGTCACGTTGTAAAAATAATTACTTTTTATAGGTGGCAGTTACCAACCAGCTGACATTCAACAGTTTAACCAAGATGGTGATATTTACGCCATACTTCCTGATCATCAACGAAGCGCCTTTTGACATCCAATACCAGGAGCTGCACAGATCTGGCGATCCTTGGACCATGGTAAGTAATTCATAAACTTGAAGTAACTTCCTTTTTCTCTAAAATGTAATTTTAATCTACTTATCAAAATCTTAAATGCATTCGCTCACTATCAGACAACGCACAACCTAAACTGTCGGGTCTAGAAGCATGAAATTTTGCAAAAAAATTCCTTAGTTAACGAAGGTGAGCACTAAGTATGGATTTTTGTAAATCTATCCCATTACAGGGTTAAATTATTGAGGATGAAAGATGAAAGTATGTATGGAAGTTTTCATTTTTGCCGATGGGATTTCCAATCGGGCACATTGCTATGTTGTAATAAATTATTTTAGTTTACTTTACTATGATAAAGCTAAGGCACAGTTATAATTTGGTCATCATCTGCCTAGCCTTTTCCCAACTATGTTGGGGTCGGCTTCCAGTCTAACCGGATGCAGCTGAATAACAGTAATTTACATGGAGCGACTGCCTATCTGACCTCCACAACCCAGTAACTGGGTAATACCATACCCCTTGGTAAGACTGGTTGTCAGACTTTCGGGCTTCGGAGTTTCGGGATTCTGACGACCCGTAACGACTGTCAAAGATCTTCGAATGACAGTCATTTTGATATTTATGGAATTGGACGACGGCGACGTAGGTGAACGAACTTTTTGGAGACGTGCATGCTTGATATCGTTCATTCACCGTCGGTTAACACATTCGCTAGCCCAATTGGCGCAACCTTTTTTTTTTCAGATGTCACTCTATCATTCACTCCTTTTTCTTTTAAATTATCCCCCACACAATCCGTCCAATTTTTCTTTGATTTTCCTCTCAACAGTTTCCATATGTATCTGAATTCGGGCACACGAGTAAGTGCAAGTGTCCAAAAGTTGGTCACGAAAAATGACTCTTTCAATAACATTAGATTGATTGTTTCCCAGGTGCCACAAAACTCTAGCGCGCCTCTATGGCCCGTCATAGAGAGAGAAGATAAGTTACTGTTACTGCGCGTCGCTTGCTCCACCAAATACTCCGCACCGTTCTTATACACCGAACACCATTCCGTTTGCTTGAAGCTCGACAATGAGGTAAGATAGTATTAGAATTATTTGTTTTCAATGCAAAGAAATGTTAGGAAGTAAACCAAGAAAAGAACATTTTTTGTTGTTTATTTTTATCAAACCGTAGTTTGATAAAAAATAAATAAGTCATAATCAGAAATCATTTAATCAATAAAAGTTAACAAACAGCAGTTTTCAGCATCATGCAAAAATAACAAAAGGCAGCCTCCTACATTACTCTGCACATCTGCCTTTTACCGCTTTCTTGTGTTATAACCTTATAACTGTGGATGATTGTGCCTCCCTCGTGTAAAGCCTGCACTGTTCGCTTGGACGGCACGGTTAAGGCCAGTGTAGATCGGGCGAAGCGCTTTTGATTTTTCTACTTCTGCAATGTTCATATTTGTATCGCAGGGAAGTCTGCTTTAGAGTGTATTCATCATGTTTTCCTCAGTTTGGCGGTTTATTCGTAGAAGTGCAACTGACGGAAGGAGGCACTTATATCACAATACGACAGTACCGCGACGGCCACGCGCCCGCGTTGCTCGTCAACTACACGCCGAGAAGCAGCATCACCATCTATGAAAAGGAGAACGTTAATACTAGGTAAGGTATTCCATATGCTGATGTTGTAAGCAATGATCGGAATAAATTGTGCAATTTCGCGGAATTTTATGACGATTTCTTAATATTGGCATGCCTTTAAAGTACCAATTAATATTCCGGGAGTACAATACGTTAAGAACTCGTGTCATATTCGAATTAAACATTTTTTAGATGATCATTGTTTACTTTTAGATTTACTGTTATTTATGTTTTTCCAGGGTCTTAAAATCAATGCACAGGATGTTGTATACGTGGGATAACCCTGCAGGACCGCGCGTTCTAATATTCGAAGGTCACAAGAGAAGAGAGGTCGAAAATGACCTAAGGAAGGATGGGATCGGAGAATTTATGTAAGTATCCATGTTCAAGTGTATTCAAATCCTTGTTTCAAATTGACATCATTCCCATTTAAACAAATATCATCTTAACACCATTGTAAATTAAGTTGATTTCTGTAACCTTCGTTGTTACATCAAAACATCTTTAATAAAAGAATAATCAGAGAGACAATTCCGGTATTTTAAGAACGTTCGCATTCTAATCTCAATATATTTGTAAAAAATACCTCAAATTTTCAGAAAAGTTGTGAAATATTTGACATAGATAGGAGCTGAGATGAGATTGTGACTACATTTTGATCGTTTTTATTTTCGGAAATCCGAAAATAAAATTAAAATTATCTTGTGTAAATGTTTTTATACTCTGTTTTGTTTGACAGCGAGTGTATCCATCCATATACGGCAAAATCTAATCATAACATTACTTGCAGGATCAGTGAAACTGAAAAAATATATTGGGTATCCTTCCTCGACGGGTTGCAGCGAGTGATATTATTCACCGACGATCCGATCCTAGCGAGCGGAGCGCACACTATAGGTAATAATAATCTATATCTGTTTTTTATATTTTTAAATTATAATATTTAAAAATATAATTTATGTATTTGGAAAATGAAATAAAGAAAAATCTATATCTGTATCTATAAGTAAATATATATCTATACATATTATAAATTCAAGTCGCTTTTCGTGTCTATCTGTGTGACCACGTTGTTCTTCCAAACTTCGCAACGGTATTTGATACGGTTTTCACCATCATTTTTAGAATATATTCCGGAAGGTTTATATGCCTAATAAATTAATATTTATTAAACTTATATAATTAAAAAAACTCGATGTTTTCTCAAGTCGTAAAAACGTGTAGCGGCGGTTAGCGACCCGCCGCTTCTCCGCATGGTTTTTACTTGTTATATATTACAATAATCTTTTTTTTTTTTACTTTTTGCCACAGCAGAAATATTTCCCATACAATGGTTTATTAGTCCCTAGAAATAAACTATACCTAAAATATGTTTTACAGGTGAAGCGGAATTAGTTGATACGGAAATAGTATTGTCGATGCAGGGCATTGGACTGTCACTCGTCAACGATCCGGAACATCTAGAGATAGTTTACATCAGTATATCCAAGTAGGTTATAGAAATATTCATTTTATTTATTTATTTAGAAAACCGAATTGATTTACTCTCAGTGCGCAGCTAATAATATGGCACTTCGAGTTTTAGGCCCGCTTGGAACACAAATGACTAAATACTTTTAGTAAAACAACGTTCTGTTTCTTTCAATCGTTTGCAGATGACAGAGACAGAATAAGGTTTTAAATATGTTTACCGTTACACGGAATTATTGATTTGTGGCGCAAGCGGGCCTTGGATTCCACTCTATATAAACTTTGTCGAAATGATGCCATAGTTATATTTACAAAAAAAAAAAGTGGGCTGTGTCCTTGTTGCCTTTGAGCCGCATTGAACTTTTTTGGTTTACAGCGCTGCACAGTCTAGGAAAACATTGAGCGCGGGACACAATCTAATCGTATCTCTTTACAAGCATAAAAGTTTCAGTTTTCATAAATTCAAATCTGTCAACTGTCATCTTTGATAGTTGTATGAAATGTACACACCGTTAACTCTAACTTGTCCCTTGCCGTTATATTGGCACCATTGCTTGTCAAGCTGTTTTCAATACTAATAGACTTCAACTACCGATCAAATGACTTAAATTCAGTGCTACAAATCTCGTCACGGGACAAGTATAATAAACGCACAATATAACTCGGCAAATTGTCGTAGGGTGTCATTTCGCTTAACAATTAATTGCCCTGACTCTAAATTATCGACTAAACTCATTTTACTTTTAGCTCCGGTATAATATGGGAACAGTGCAAAGCGGGATCCCGACGCTACAAAAAGATTGATGGACCGAAACTGCTGCAATTAGAAGAATGCTACCAACGTTATTTGTCTGAAAAAATTGTCAGCGACGAGCCAGTGTCGCCTAGAGTCATAATAGACGACAAAATCGAGGTATACTATATAGTAGGGGAGGCAATGATGCTAAATGGCCCTACCAATAATTTTTTACGAATTTATTTTTCGGTTTGAGTCGATCGGGAAATTGTTATTATAATACCAGTAGCTTATAGGTATGTCCTTCCCCGGGATGCCATCTATCTCCTTGCCAAATTTTATCGAAATCCGTTCAGTGGTTTAGGCGTGAAAAGGTAACATACAGACAGACAGACAAAGTTACTTTAAGTTTTTGGTTAAAAAGTTTGGAAATGACCTTGCCCACGCCCGTATTCGATTTGATCCATACTTCCAGGGACATCCTGACCATCCTGTATAAGGTGTATCTATTCATACACGAAATATTTTAAAGAAACATCGATAGGTGGTAACTGAGCAACTTTTAGTATACCTATAACATGGGAGTTAAAATAACTGGCAAAATGTGCCTTCGGAAAATATAAGCATGATGTTATGTCGCAGATTGACTTCGAAGAGATGCGTCAACTCAAGCCCGCCGTCCGGTTCCTGCGGCGCACGCTGCAGCCCGGCCTGTGGGCGTCGTACGGCCTGACGCCGCACTCGCGCCGCCTGCACGCGCGCCTGCACCGCCTGCAGCTCGACCAGCAGCTGCCGCTGCCGACCTTCCCCGTGGTGTTGGCGCCTGTCCCGCCGCCCAGGTCCATTGCTAGTGAAGATCCCAGTGGTGAGTGGAGATTGTGATAATAGGTTCATTCATAATAATGGATTTTATTCTTCTTTCCTATTCTCTGTGCTTTTTTGTGTGATGGGTATATTCTTCTTTTTAGTGAGTTCAAATTAAACTTCAGGTCAATATTCTCGTATTTTAAAAACGTTGAAAATCTACTCTCAATCTCATCTCAGCAACATTTAACGTTAAAATTGTAGGTAATTTAGTGGTTTTTTTGGCAGATTAAGTCTGAGATTATAATGCGAACGTTCTTAAACATACGATTATTGCCTTCTTGGGTACTTATTTACATAAATGTTTGTAGAATAGATAGAGACATGATACCTTATACTTATTTCTGAAATCATATCTGCATTCACTAGCTTGGCATTTCAAATTATATATGATTCTAAAATATCTCTTGCATTAATGTAGAAACAAAATTATTACATAATTTACACACACACTAACCTCCTTATTAAAACCAAACTAAACCTCGAAAAATGTATGGTTATTCTGAAATTTATATTATTTGTAATTTAGTCCGCTTTTATTAATAAGGGGATGGTCATGTTGTAGTGAGGGGCTTGTGGCTAAGAAATAACAGCCGCACGGGTCGATCAATCAGGTTAAGCAAAGCTTGCCGCGGTTGGTCCGTGGATGGGTGACCATCTTTACATACCAAGTCCCCTCCGTGCCTCGGAAAGCACGTTAAACCGTTGGTTCTGGCTGTCATTTGTAGATATTTGACAGTTGTTACGGGTCGTCAGAAGCCCGAAAGTCTGACAACCGGTCTTACCAAGGGGCATAGTTTCTGGATAATATCTCATCGCTCCATGTAAACCACTGGTGTTCAGCTGCATCCGGTTTGACTGGAAGCCGACCCCAACATAGTTGGGAAAAGGCTAGGTAGATGATAATGATGGTCATGTTGTATAGTGACTTGACAATGTCATAATGACACTGCACAAAGTCACAAGTCAATCATTGGCACATAAAAAGCACTTTTGAACAACAGAACAACAAAAAAATAGTTTTAATTCTATTCGCCCCTTCCAAAAGGTAGTTCTCGTATGGAGAAGACTGGGCAAGAAACTCAACCATTATTCTTTTAAAATGTTTTACAATATTTTTTATACATCAATTATAAGTATATGTGAAGACGATGGCACCTAGATTAAGATTACTATACCACACCACACCTAGAACACATCAATACCTGTATAAGATTTCTTCATAAATCAGAAATCTAATGTAATACCGATCTTGTAGGAATAAGTAGGACTTTTTCTAAATTATACCTAATCTTTTTTGCATGACTGTGGATTCAATCATAGTGCCTCGAGGTACGGAAATGCTTGCTATGGCTAAACGAACTAGGCTATTTTGCTTGCTCAGTAACGCTACTCTCTTAGTCGATAGAAAATGTCGATATTCATTATTTTCGTTTATTTTAGGTATGAAGCCGTTCATCGAAGTGTCGATAGTAGAGCGTATAATGGAGCACAGTAAGGTTCGCCAGTACAAGTATTTCAAGGTGTTGATACAGGAATTCCACGTGAAAGTGGACATGGGACTGATCAACGCACTCCTGGGCATGTTCCCGCAACGACTACTCAATGAACAGGAAGCGGTAAATATCATGATTTTGTTATTACATACATACATAACAACACGCCTGTATTTTCTAATAGGGAATATGCATGTGATTCAAATATGGGTCAAATATATTTTTTTATAAACTATATTACTTCAGAATTATGCCTCCATCAATTTTTTTGAATAAAATTTCTTTTTGAGCGAGAAATTAATTTTTTTAAAGTCCCAAATAACGGTGGGTAATTCAAATACTTGAAAAGCTAAGAGCGGATGTGACGTAAGAATCCGGGATAACAATCAAAATGTCAATGTCAAGTCAATCAACAAGTGTCAAGTCAATGTCAAACGCTCCTACAAAAAGGAGTGTTTGACGTTGACTTGACAGTTGCTTGTTTGTTTTCACGGACTGTGACGTCACCACACCAAGCGCGCCAAATGGAGGGCGTTTAAATAGCCCGGATCGGTTGGATATTTAAAAAAAAAAATTAAGTGTTTTAAATTGCTTTTTTGTCGTCGAATTTTTTTTTACTATTATTTGACGATGTATACTATCCAATAAAATATTTAAAAATACATGCATATTCCCTATTATCCGGGTTTTCGCGAAAAGTCGAATTAGATCGATCAGAAACTAACAGGTTTCGGAGTTGGATATAGACACAGTTATAGTGCAAACCATTATTATAGTTGTAATATTAAATTATAGATGTATTATTTTTTTAAAGTGCTGATATAAAATTTTATAGCTGCTTTCATCAAATTTAAAGTGCTATTAAATACATCCCATTAATTTTCTATTCATCAAAATTGTTCAAATAATATATATATATTTTTTAATAATTATTATGTATTACCCGTCTATGACCAGTCATAGAGGGTAATATCAATTTGTACAGAAATAAATAAACAATGTATATTTCAGCTGGACGCATTCCAACTAGATTTAAAAAATGCAGGACAGCCATTAGAAGCTTTAGCTGCTATGGGGGCGGCGTCAGATCTCAAGAATTTCTACGACAATCTGCATTTGTCACCGCTAAAGGTAAATTGATAACAAAATAAATATTTTAACTACATTTCATTTATTGGAATTCAAATAACAACCTTATTTTCTTTTTCTTTAGGTGCATGTTTCGTTCTCCCTCGGTGGGGCGACTCAACTGCCTTCATTCATAGGCACCGTACTCCAAAGCATAGGTGTTACGTTGACAGACATGAACGACGTTGTATTCAAGTAAGATTGTTTGGTTAATTATTGTATAATCAGTTGTCTTATTATGAAATACATAATGGATGATAATATTTGTAATGAATAGAAGACTGTGTCGATCTTCAGATCACAAATCGTAGAATAAACAAATAAAATTTTCTTTAATAAGTTTTCTCAGTTGTAGAGATGAAAGCAATCACTATTTTCTTGTCGAAATCTAATACATTATGGAATGTAAAAGGTCTATTTTGTTACCAACTAATGAAGAATAATCAGTAAAAAAAAAAACTTTTGAAGCGAAGGATTTCCGCCTGTAAAAAGAAAAACCTTTTCAATTTCTACAATCCCAAATTCCAATTAGTTAATCTATATTTAACACTGAATAAAATTACTAATGTCTCCCACTCATCCCCAGATTATCCTACTACGAAAGGAACTACGAGTTCTTATCTCAGAAGGAGTTAATCAGTCAAGTGCAGAATCACTACACAGGGCAGGCGTTGAAACAGCTGTATGTGCTCGTGTTAGGACTTGATGTCATAGGCAACCCGTATGGATTGGTCATTGGACTGAAGAAGGGCGTGGAAGATCTGTTCTACGAGCCGTTCCAGGTCAGTAATTCAACTTAATCTGCAACCCAATCGCGTAAAGCTGCGTCCGTTATTATGTTTCCCAACAAAACGTCCAACATGTGAAATACGAGTAGTAAAATGTAACGTCACACAGCTTTAAATTCGAAACTCTCATAGAAAATCAGAACGTTTTGCCGAACATACGCTTTACAACTTTGTTGCAAAATTTGTTCGGATGAAATGTGTGTGTGTTCTGGTGAAATGTGTGTGTACTATAGGTACACCTCTGCCCAAACCTTCAGGGAAACAAGACGTGATGATATGTTACGTTGTTTGGATAAACCCCAGATCGCCATGTTTGAGCCGATCCGCCGGTTGACGATTTTATCAAAAGATTTCCGAGAACTCCGTGTACGTCGCGTCAGTGTGTGTGTTTGAGAATGTGCGTCGGTGTGCAACTAAACTAACAGCAATTAAACTTTCCATGAATTTACATAAATTTCTTACAACACTGTACAACACCTTATGTTACAGAACTATTTATAGAGGATTCATAATATCATGGGTGTAGATAAAGTTTTGTATGCAACTATACATAATTAGGTATTAAAACACTCATGTGATACTATTATGCTATAAACGCACGTTCGTATTTTTAATATACAACAGTTGCGTTTATAACTATTTCAATAATTTGTTTTTATTCTTCGTAAAAGGCTTAGTAAAACGTTGTATGATACACATGCGTAAGATGATACTCGACGAGAGGCATGATTCACAAGCGAGCGAAGCGAACGATTGTATAAGCCGACACGAGTCGGAAATCTACTTTCCACACTTATATAATAAATAACCATTGTCGCAGGGCGCTATCCAAGGTCCGGGCGAGTTTGCGGAAGGTCTGTTCCTGGGCGTGCGCTCGCTGGTGGGCCACACCGTGGGCGGCGCGGCCGGCGCCGTGTCGCGCATCACGGGCGCCATGGGGCACGGGCTGGCCGCGCTGTCGCTGGACAAGGTCAGCATATAGACACTAATAGGTCAACCTGAAAAGGTATGCGCTTCAGATACGAGGGCACTACGGCACGGCGCCGTCGCCGTTTGCGTCGTCCCGTGGTTTGCCGTGTCATATATCCATTTAAAGTGGATTGTGATTGCATCCATAAACCTGTTGCGTTATTATTCTGCAGAAACTCCTCAGAAATTAATAAGCTGTATTGTTTGTAATAAAATATAATTCCAATATATGAATGCGCAGGAAGGAGGAGGACAAAGAGGTAGTTATTCAAAAGGATGTTTTGTGTTCTTTAAAACGTTTTGTTTCTAGAAATATCTGTTTTCTTTTCTAAGGACTACCAGCGACGTCGTCGTGACAACATTAATAAACCGCCTGCAAATCTGCAAGAAGGTCTTGCGAGAAGCGGCAAAGGACTGGTCATGGTATGTAAATCCTCTGTTCTACTTATGTTAGCAGTAGTATTTCAAATACAGTCGTCATGTGAGGCATTTTTTCTGTTGCATACAAAATGTCATCGATGAAATTGAATGAAATCAGTTTTAAAAAATGTTGATGTAAAAAAATCGATCGAACGATTTTTGAATTGTTGTTAGCTAATCAAAACATAGTTTTGTTAAGATTTGACCAATCGTACTATGTTGGTGATAAAGGATGAGCGCATACGATAATACTTATCTATAGTATAGCAGTGCAAATATTCCAAACGAACAGGGCGTGGTAGATGGCGTGACAGGTGTATTCACGAAGCCTATAGAGGGCGCGCGGGAGCAAGGCGTCGAAGGTTTCTTCAGAGGCCTGGGCAAGGGCGCCGTGGGGCTGGTCGCGCGACCTACTGCCGGCGTCGTAGACTTCGCATCCGGCTCACTTGATGCCGTCAAGAGGTGATGCATGGGATTGGTGCTAGCCTTGCATGCTTGTGTGTTGCATATTTGTTCAACGTGCTATGCGGTTTTTGTTTTTTTACAGAACGCATTTTTTATTCGTTCTTCTGTTCTCTTGTGATAAATCCTGCAAAAAGTTTGATCACAATATTGCATGAAAAATGTTGGTAATTATTTGGTTTACTTTTTGTAACGATACAATAAAGCTAGGAACTTTTATTTTAATTTAACTGCCATCATCAGCTCGATACAATACAGCCGCTGTAACATGGCAGTTCTGAACATAGGTACTACGAACTTTCGCGCATGTTCTCTCATTCACACTCGACTCATGTCACCATTTGGTTCCCAAAAAATGATACTGCATAGCCCTCTGCGTGAAGTTCGGAACTGCCAAGTTATAACGGCCGCATTGTACATTCGTATAGCTGTTGATACACTACACAACACTATACCTTGTTTAAAGACAAATAGACATTCTGTCTGACATACGGTAAACAATAGCAAAATGGCTTAATTATTTACAAAATGCATTTATTTTCACTTTCATCTGGGCACACATTTTTTTGTGAAATTTTATTATTAATCACCCAAACGATCGATATGCTTCCGGTTTACTATAAAAAGAAAATATAATTATTGGACACAGAAACAAGTGCAATTGAATAAAAAAAAAATAACAAAACAGATTTATAGGTTCTCACGAGCACAGAACATAAATAAATAGTGGGCACCTGCACGTCGTGACTGTGACAGGAAGGCTTCCACTCAGCATGATGCTGTGCTATGGGGGTCCCACAGCACTGCGGTGATTTTCACTGCTCACCCGAAAGCGACGTACGGAAACCAAAGTCTATGTGTATTTACTCAACATCAGGGCGTAGTGGACGGTGTCTGCGGCGTAGTGATCCGTCCGCTGCAGGGGGCGCACGAGGGGGGCGCGGGGGGGTTCGTGAAGGGGCTGGGCCGCGGGGCCGTAGGGCTCGTGGTGCGGCCCGTCGGCGGCGTCGTGGACTTCACCTCCGGACTACTCACGTCTGTTTGGAGGTGGTGAGGTTACCGGACTCTGTAGATTACATAGACGTAGGTTTAACGGGAGTAGAGCGGCGTTACCCCGCGTCCTAACCAAAAAGATCGCTCGCGTGAATACGCGATTGTCGCTCATTTGTTCGGAAAACCGAAAGCGGCTCTGTCGACGAGACAACGCGTACGTGTTTGGCAAAAAAAAAATTGGTTAGGACGCGGTTAGAATGTAGTGGCCGACTGGCCGTGTCTTAAATAGATTAGTTTTTTTTCTTTTCGTGTCAACGGTACTTTGTTTAAATATTAATAAATTGTTTGAGCCCAGTAATTGGCCATGTTCCGATAGTACTTCTACATGTTCTTATTATTATAGATTAGTTGAGATTTAGTTAGTGAAATGTAAGCGCGGGAGTCGAAATCATTTCATATTTCATTCTTCATATGCTTGTTTATTTCTTGGTTTTTTGTATCATACTTTTAGTATATTTTTGTTACTAATGCTTTTTTGGCTTGTATGGTTTGTTTTGTCTTTGCTTCTTTCATAATGTTATGTATTGTGGTAACTAATTGGTGGTCGATAGTAAAATTATAACATGTATGTACCTTACAAATGTGTAGTAAATTAAATAATACCGTCACCAATTTTATCCCCTTTACCATGAAATTTTTGATCATGTCAATCATGGTATTATCAAAATAAATGATGAAAATAAAATTTCACGATCCAAACAATCTTTGCAGCTACTATTCTATTTGGTCTCTTTTATTCAAATACCACTAAACTAATATTTTATTTCGGCGTATGTCAATATAGAGCTGCGGATATGTCTGAAGAAGTGACTAAAAGACGTCCGGCGCGATTCATGTCTCCCGATACCGGCGTCAAGCCGTACTCGAGGTTACACGCAGAGGGGTACAAGATGCTCTTCGAGTTGGAGAAGGTTTGTGGTGACATTATACCCTCCCACCTACTCTCTCCCCTAATTATTGTAAAAATAAAAACATTTAAAATTATGGATCCACTAATGTCGGGAGCAGAGTCCAGAGACAGCAACCTCCTCATAATGCCAGCCGAATCGAAAGTCTTGAGAGATGTTATTATCATTGTTTGTTTATTTATAAACAAATTACAACAGTCTTATATTTAGAACTATGCGCTCAAAACAGTTTTCACGGTTTGTCTATGGGAACAGACCATACAAAAAAGAGTTAAGCTTATAATGTTATAACGTGCACACACGAATGGACACATGTTAACAAAAAACCGATAACGAACAAATAATGTAGCGATTCCGACCATAACTGACCATAAGTCGGTGCCATTTGAGGAACGAATGGGTCGCGGGAACGTTTTTCCACGCAATTGATTGATATATCCTGTTATTCTTATTACATATGCTAATTTTTGATTTACGCAATTATTTTTATTTTATTTATTTATCCATCTTACGTCTATCATTACAGGGTTTTTTAACCTAATGTGATATTAATTGCGATCTATCTGTTTTAAGTTATTCTCATCTGATTTATTCGTAAAACAGGGCAAGTACGTCAGCACGGACAGGTACGAGGCCCACGTATGGGTGATCCCCGGCAAAGAAGTGGTCATGTGCACCGACAAACGAATGTTATACATTGAGAAGAATAATGTATTCGGTGGATGGCAGGTATGAAACTTATTAGTATATTTTGTTTAGCTTTGTGATCGTTACAGCCATAAGGTGAAGAAATTAATAGATGTGTGCAAATTGTAGTTGACAAACGATCAATTAAGTTGTGGCAAATTAAAATACACAGCAGCAGCAGTCGATAACTTTTACAAGTACATTCAGTTTTATAATGAACCTCGAGTGTAGTAAATTATTTTAATGTTTTGGTGATAGTAATAAAAAAAATAGGCAGTCATGGGGACTGCCCACTGAAGTGAAAACTTACAACTTGTATTAGCGCCATCTATATTCTATAGTACAGAACTACAGCGCGACCATGACGGTGACGCGAATTTGTATGTTTATCCCTTACCAAAAATCGCGCTCAACGCGCCTAAAGAAGTTTTCACTTAATTAAAATATTACGTAATCTTTTACACAGAAGTTGTTTATCAGAAGCCGGGGTTCTTGTATATAATTTATAGGAAACTATGGTCTGTCATTCCGTCCGTCGTTCCTTTATCTAGTAAATACACGGCTACGTACTTTTGAAAACATATGTTCGCGTAAAAATCGGTAGAGCAACAATAAGATCACGCGAATTGAGTTTGATCTCTCTAAAATTCTAAATATGCGATCAATCAAATTTTTTAAATATTTTTCCTTCTTTGCTTTATTAGGCATTCGACACATTCAAATCCAATACCCCAATTTTTTTTTGCAAGTGTAAATAAAAAAATAAAATAAAATGGAGCAGGATATCTGTTTTAGTATTCCGTTGTTTAGATGATTAGGTTCCATGTGTAACTGTAAAGATTTTCTCAACCAACCGTTGATACCACCAGATCTTATGGACATACCTGTGGACGGAGCTGCCCGACGTGCCGACGGCCGTCAACAAGGGCGTGTACGTGCCCACGGCCAAGAGGAAGGTGCTCGGGATGTTCCCAACGTCGGGCTCCGGCAAGGTCATATTCCTGTATGACGAGCAGCAGAAGAAGTATCTGCTCGCGCAGTGCCAGCGACTCATGCAAGCGCGTTGACATGAGGCAGTAGAAAGAATGAAGCCCACCGAGTGGTTGGCACAATTCTTTCTACTTATATTTGATTTTCGCACCGCAATGCTTACTGTCGCCTATCACTTTAACATGCACCACCTCTCCCCGAAAGGCTTCCGCTGAACTCTTCTTCGCAGTGCTTTATATGGACTACTTATGTATTATATTATATTTAGTGTATCGATGTTTATTGTTTTGAGAACCGTGTGCTTGTTATATTTTTATAAAACCTTTTTACGTGCTGTTGTCAATGCATTGGGTATGCTGAGTACAATTATGGAATTGAATATCGTGGTTATGACATTTGTGTATGTAGCTAGAGTTTTGATTGATTTTAAATATTTTTACCATTGTGAACTGATTTTTCAATAGTCATATAACTTATCTGAGGAATAAATATTGCGGTTTGAAAGCTTTTCAATAACTTTCTCGGAACTGTCCTATTTATTGTTCAGATAAAATGTATCGGACTTTTGAAAATGTTGTCCTTATATAACATCCTTATAAAATGTGAGAGACCTTGTGAATTACCCTAAAATATCGTTGAAAAACAATGTTACTCTTACGATGGCCGACTTTCTGGCATTTATGAGTATTTATTTACCTACGTAGATGGACATAGCCTTATTAGAGTACAAATGACGTGTATGAGGATGAAAATCGGTATCAACTATGCTACACAACAGTTTTCCCATTTTTCTGTAACTTCAATAAATAACTTTGACCGTTTTTTCAAGTATATTAACATATATCGCTATGCATTTACCTATTTAAGATTAATATTCTGTAAGTTGTTACAAGATTTCAGTCTTCCTTTACGTACTACTTATTTGTCGACTTGTGTCGTTGAGTTTATTAAGCCGTTGGTATTATATGATATTTAAAGTTCATCAAGAAATAAAATTAACATGTAGTCAACTCGAATAACTAACATCTTTATGAAATACTCAGTTCAACAGTCTCTTGGTGAAGACTTAAATAATCGAATATTTATTCGTTATGTTATGTATTTATAGACTATGTAACGTTATTCACAATATGTTGTTATTGTAAGTTTAATATTACGGAGACAAAATCAGTGCAGTAAGTCTATTAATTCCGTATCATGTTTTCTTACAGAAGCCTGATAGTACAAACATTACGTTCAAAGAGTTGTTCTTTTATACATTACATTATTGGTTAAATGATAGCAAAGCAAGGCCGGGACGGCTTACATGGCGGAGGCTTTCCATATCAGTGCCTTATGATCGATTTTTAGAAAGCTGATGTTTCCTTTGCTCTTTATTTGTTTAACTTTTTATTAATGATTGTTTTAAGTTTTTAGTTACACTGAAAATAGTGTTTTTACGGAAACTAAGTTATCTTAGGTTGAGTGCACAGTCAAAATATTTATATTTGCTTCGCCGTTGTGCGCTAGCCTCACGAGTGGCTTCAAGATGTAAAATTTTCTTAATTTTTATATTATGTTTATTTGTTGAAACATTTATGCGTAACTACGTTTAATTAGATCTAAAGTCAAGTTTGTTAATATGGCCTTTTGCACAATTTACTTATTTCGACTTTGTTTTGTCTTGTTCAAGCTTGTGTAAGAACATTTTCAATATAAAATATATACAGAATCAAAGTGTTTTCTTTTACTAACAGTTATCCCTAGTCTCTAAAACTTTCCTTACCGGGTTTATAGAATACTACAGCAGCGCTATTTCCTAAAAACAACATCTTCCAAATGCCAAATGCCGTCATATTTCTATAACCGTCAATAGTTACGGTTATTGGGAAGCCCAGATAGGCACCTACCAACGTGGTTTGATGAATAGCCTGCGATATAGCCCAAAAATTACAAATTCATCAAAGTTTGAAGTGCTATAACAAATGTACGGGCAATATTTGAGTCACAAATCAAAACACGTAGGGACGCACTGAAAAGGCTCCAATGAAATAATTTTCTATGTATATGGTACAAAAAGCGTGCTTGCACACAAGAAGCTATCGACCAATAAATCTTTGTTTTCGCAGCAGTTATTTAATAAAAAGAACTGGCGATGGCGTTCCTCTCGCTTGAGCGCCTACACCTACAATGCCCCATTGAAAATATGGTTGCACTAGAGTAAGTCACATTAAGGACGTAGCTAGGTTTTTGGCCAATCTCTTACAAAATAAGTTTGCATATAGTAGGTACGATTCTGTTGAATACAATCTGCCTAATCTTTTCCCAACTACGTTGGGGTCGGCGGGTTCCAGTCTAACCGGATGCAGCTGAATACCTGCTGCATCTTACTGCGGTGGCTACTAGGCCACCTACTGCTACTATTTTCGTAACTTCATCTCGTGTTGATAAGATAAAATAAGAAGTGTATGGTTCTGCCATATTAGCGTAGGTCTAACCAAAGTCGTAGCAACCATACTCTTCTGAAATCTGAGCTAAATTTATTATTAGAAGCAGAATAGACAGTATTGTACCTATTTGCTCGACCCCTGTGACCTTATAATTTTGTAATTATCCTAATGAGTATGAGTATTTCAGTAATAACATACCTACACACAGTCGACGTAGCGTAGGTATCTATGTGATTAATGAACCAGTTCAAAACACCGCTAAATAAATTTTATCTCTTTGATTAATATGTAAAATTTCATCATAAACTCGATTCAAACGTGTTACAATCAAACAGAGTAATAATAAAGGGCTTTATATTCAAACAATAAAACGGATATTCGAAGTGATGCTTCTTATGTCTTCAGTGTAATGACATCTTCACTTTACGAACGCTAAAATTTAGGAGATACTCGTTTAACTTATATTACTGTTTGAATCGAACGTTCGGATGAAGGGTTTGGGCGTAAGTAGACTTAAACGTTTTATTGTATGACGTCATAGGAGTTACAGCCTTTGATGTCTTGTTTACAATAAAAAGTAGATATCTTTATTTTACTTCCCACAGTCCTGGAACTGTAGGTAACTCACCTTTCTTTCTCAAAGTTGTAAGTAGGCAGAGTACATACAGTAGGTAGATAGATATTATACCTACAATGTGAATTGTAGGTAGGTATTTGAAATTACTTGGAGGGCCGTTTTACTCATCATAATATCCATCATAACATCATATATATCATAATACCCTTATAAATAACTTCTGGGTACAATGGGAACAACACAGCGGATACATACCTACAATAATGTACGCTAAACTCGACAAATTGTAAGGATCAACTGATTTCTTTTTAGCGATTTCAGTTAGTTCAATCACCTCTTGGTATTTTGTATTTACCGCTATACAAAACAAAATAAAGGTACCTACTTGTCTATTAGTTTATAATAAGAACTATTGTGGCCTTCAACAATTCCAGGAAACCCAGTGAAAACTTCTTACTGAAAAGGTCACATCTGCTTAATTCAATTGAATCCTCAAAAGACATAGGTATTCCCAAATAAAGATATTCCGACTACCACTGCCGTTCGTAAGTTACATTATTTCGTAGTGTAGTAGGTAGGTAAACTAGGTAGGTGTAAGTGAGAAGTCTATCAATTAAAGGGGAGTAGGTACGTCTTAACAATGTCTGGGATAGCAGCTGAGTCTTTCCTAATAATACGGATTTCTTTATCTCGTCACCTTTGAGAACTCGTTAGAAAATGTATGTGAGATGGCGACGTGGGATTTAAGAAATGGTAGGTGCGAATGCGCAATCTCTTCAGTTCAGTTCAAGTTCAGTGCCTATTAAGGTAGGCACACCTAAGTACGAAGCCCTCTCAACCAACTTGTGTTTCGATAGCTCCTGTCTTAAACTTGGGCTAGTTTTTATCATCATCATCTGCCTATGATGCAGCTGACGACCAGTATTTTACATGGAGTGACTGCCTGTCTGACCTCCACAACCCAGTTACTGGTTAGTTCTTATATTGCATCTAAAAATGGGTAAAAACTTTCAGAATGAAAATAGTTGAAAACTGTAAAACTAAAAAAAAACAAAGAGAAAATTCCTCGTAGCCGGGTGCATTTTCTTCGACTTTCTTTAATAATAAACAGCAAAAAATATAGAGATTCTTTGCAAAACTAGTTACGACTAATGAAAAATTATTCTTTCACTGACACATAAAATTTCAGAATCTTAACTAATATAGCGGGCTTAGAGCGTAGAAAGAAAATGCAATCCGAAACATTTCCATTAGAATGCGTTGGTATAGAGGTCTGGGAACTAGCGAAGTTAGCGCGGGAATAACCTGGAATAACAGTAAAATCGAAGGTAATCCCGTGCATCCCCCTCAGAGAACCGACTATGTTGGGTCTAAAAAAAAGCTCCCAGCGGGCCACCAACTGCCATGACTCAACTGGACATCTCTAAACCGATTATGAAGCTACCTACAGCGGCCCTTAGATACACATGCCACAAAGTCACATTATATCAAGGGATGCTACAACTCTTGTTTCTACCTATTATCGAAAAATCGTTGCAAGGCCATCAATGTTTACGCTGTCGCCGTGTCTGAATTCTGCCTACGAAAATTTAATCATCGATACTCACGCACGAAGAAGAAGTTCTCGTGCATTCCTGTACAGTTAGAGTACCATTTTGAAATTTAAAAACTGCTGACAAAAAGCCGGACATTAACAAAGAATCTGGCCAATATTTAAAATTTTACTTTTCATTTAATTTGATGAAAATTTTCTCCTGACGTGGAAAAGCCCTGCGTTAGGTCAAAACGCCGGACATGTCCGTAAAGTTCCGGTTGGATGGTAACCCTAGTACAGGGAACACTTGCATGCAAACTCTAATCTTAATTTAATCCGGATGTCTTACCTATGCACGAACATTCATAGGCTTTATACAAATATGAGTTTGTTTTAATTGGAGTTGAAAGGCTGCTCGTGTTAGTTTCATGTCGATTACTTTGCGCTACTAAACGTAACTTTAATATAGCATTTTGTTAAGTCATCACCATCAAGGTTGATTCAGATTTAGTGAGATTGAGGTAATATTACTAATACTAGTAATAGTAGTAATAATATTTTGAGAATCCTGAGCTGGCTTGGCTTCGCAGTTACTTTACGAATAATTGGGAGGTCTACTTCAATTTCTAAAATCGCAGCTACAGTTGCTGCAAATCATGAGTGCGCAGTACGTGACTTTATGAATGTTGATGCGTGTAACATAACAGTACCTACATCACGCATGTGAATGCAAGCCTTTGGTACCGAATGGAGGTGTTATTGTACATTTTGCGAGTTAGCCCACTCATGATATTGGACTATTGGCAATGATCGGGCACAACTCCAAACTGGCCGTGAAAAAACTTAATAACACTTTTTCTGACCGGGGAGTCGAACCTACGCTATGCAGTAGTAGTGCTAGTGAGCATTAGAACAACAAGAAAAGAAGGTAAACGAGAAAGGAAACTAGGTACTTTAACATAAAACACAGTTCCAAGGAATTTTCATTCATTATATCTTCAGGTGACTGGGATACAAGGGTAGGTATCCAACAAAGAAAAAATGAAGCATTTCATTAATTACGTCGTTGCAGAAAAGAAACGGAGAGAAACTTGGTCATAACTACTTACACAAAGAATTTTAATATCGCCCTGCACTTTTTCGTTGGAACTTGAAACGACCATGGGAAAATACGTCCCCACCCACCAACACGCTTGAGACTAGTGTCATTCGAAGCGTCTGGTGGGTTAGATACTTTTTTACTATGGCGACATTCTTCAAAAATGTGGGGTTTTCCTGGAATATTACTTTTTTTATTCAATATTAGCATTATTTTACATTTATACATTTTCTTAGTTTGCACTTAAGAGGCATAGAATATAGCGACCTAAATATGGTTCATTCATGACGACCTTTCTTTTATCAGGGACCATTTTTTTTTCTCTGATACTTTTATTAGGTTAGGTTCGGTTAGGTTATGTTTGGTAAGGATAGGTAATTATAGCTTAGGTTAGGTGAGCTAACCGAAAAGTTTAGGTTAGGTTAGGTTAGCTTCTGTGTAGCATAAACAGGGAGCCGGACGCCTGGTGTCACCACTGCGTCATATGCGGCGCGGCATACGCTGGCAGAGTGTGCCGCTTGGGAGGAGCCGCACCGTGCCTTCATCTCAGAAGTAGGCAGTGACCTTACGCTGCCGGCCGTCGTCGAGTCAATGGTCGGCGGCGAGGAGTCCTGAGGACCTAGACAAGTGACAATCGCTTCGAAAGCTTTTCGTATTTCTACAACGACTTTCAACGGGATCGACATAAGTTTTTCGATAGTGTCAGTCCTATACATTTTTGCCTTTTCCGTCATCGTTATTGCTGATAGAATGTCACTTTGTCTAGGGCCTCTGGGACGCGGTGGTTTATCGCATGATCTCCTACGAGGCGGCTTGTGCACTGGCCGGATCCCCGCCCTGGGACCTCGAGGCAAAAGTACTCGCGTCATTGTATCGGTGGCGCGAGGAAGCGAGAGCGGGACAGGCTTTCACGCCCTACCGCCGGCCTCGACATCATCAAGGCGGTCCGGCCGGTGCTCGAGCGATGGCTCGGGAGGAGGCACGGCTCCCTGTCGTTTCGGGTGACGCAGGTGCTCTCGGGGCATGGTTGCTTCGGGAAGTACCTGTGTCGCATAAACAGGGAGCCGGACGCCCAGTGTCACCACTGCGTCGACTGCCGGGAGGACACGGCGCGGCATACGCTGGCAGAGTGTGCCGCTTGGGAGGGGCCGCGCCGTGCCCTCATCTCACAAGTAGGCAGTGACTTGTCGCTGCCGGCCGTCGTTGAGTCGATGGTCGACAGCGAGGAGTCCTGGGACGCGGTGGTTTCCTACTGCGAGACAGTCGTCTCGCAGAAGGAGGCTGCGGAAAGGGAGAGGGAGATCTCGTCCACTCACCCGGCCCGCAGCAGGCGCACCGGGCGTCGGCGGAGGGCGGATAACGCCCTCTTCCAGCCCCCCTAAATGGGTCCAGGGGCGACGGACTCGGGGACGTCCGTCGCCCCCCATACATCAGGACCCGAGGTGACGGCGCGTAGTGTTCCGCGCGCGCCCCTCTTAGACGTCACGGGGGGAGTCAAACACCTCACTCCCCCCCCTGACCCGAGGAGGCCCGCGATGGCGGGCCGGCACCAGTCGGGGGTTGCGGAAGATTTTTACGTTCCCGCGACCCCCGGCGTAGGTGTGAGTCGGAACACCGGGGTGGTTTTTAGTCAGTAAGAGTCTGACAGACCCCTCCGCTCGCCCCAGGGCGGAGGACATCCATAAGGATTTTCCACCCCGGAAAAAAAAAAAAAAAAAAAAATGTTATGTTTGGCAAGGATAGGCAATTATAGCTTAGGTTAGGTTAGCTAACAGAAAAGTTTTTTGTTATTACAAAAAACCCCATTGAGTTTGCAATGGAGCAAGACAGTAAGTCTTTCTCTGGATCCATAAAAACATATTGACACATATCCTATGACTGTTGGAGGGTGGGGACGGAGTCCATACAAAATCCCCCATGGTTCTTTAGATAACTCTAGAAAACATAAATATTTTCTTGTTTTATTTTTAGTTAACATAATTATAACATAGTAGGTAGGTACCTACCTGATGTTATCTAGAACGTGGAACTACACTGGCCTTCAAAACTTAGTACAGTTCGATTCAAACTTAATGGCGGCTCGGAACATGAGGCGAGTCGCTGCGCAGTAACCATTTCATGTGACAGCGGGGGTAAGGGGTGGGGTACTGCGCAGCTAAAACCTAACTTCTGAGCCGCCATTATATTGGAATCGATCTGTACTACACTTTTAAAATTGCAATTTCTCCTAAACTGTAGAAGCTAGAGTTATGAAATAAAAAGCGTTTCATAGCAAATTTCATCAGCTTTCTTGGAAATTATAGTTCATTATACATAAATAACGTTTTTAACTTAAACCAAAAATAGCCGTTTTTAACTTACTGGCAAAAAACTCAAACCACATTTATAACTACAGTTTTACGCCTTATTTCCTTTTTTTTTTGACACCTTGGCTTTTGAATCAAAATTCAGAAAACAAAAACAGAAACAATAGAGTCAAAAGTTGCAACAATTTGAAAAAGAGTGTTTTTGTTTATAATGTTTTTTTAGCCATTCCAAGTTTTTATATATTTTTTTTTTCCAATCCTTTTCATTTCGAAAATATCTAAAATATCTTGTGTAATTTAAAAGTTATGACAATTTTTAAAGTGTGATTTTTAATTTTGACGGCCAGAGTATTTAAAACTCTTTCATTTCGTTGGTTACTCAACGGACTTTTACATAGCTCATTGCTATTTACCTACTTTTACTACCCGTTTAAAAATTCTTTATTATTTTGAAGAAGTAATTTTTATTTAATTGGCATTTTTTGGTACCGTTCGCTTCGTTCGCTTCCTTACTTACCTATTTAATTTTCTAGCATAATAGGTACTTTACTTCTAAATAGTAAACAATCTCCAATGATAAAAAGGGCGTGCAAAGATAACCATGTAACCATATGGTTATCTTTCCTATTATGGAAAAAATTGCGGTATTCCTATATTGTGGTACCTACTGGGCTACTACCCTAAATGGAGAGAGAGAAAGAGGAATCAAGCTTTCGAGTACGTGCAACACGACAAACAAGGTATAAGTACCTACGACAATTTGTGGTCACCATGTCATGTGTGATTTGTGTGCTACCTCAACTCGGTCTTCGATCCTTCGCCAGTCGTCCGCACCATGCCTGCCCTAACATAATATGCAATGTCTTAATATGTATGCAGACACCTACATTATATAAAATATGTCGCAGGGAAATGAGGAAACCAGGGATTTCACGAAATCCCTAGGGATACCACGAAATCACGATAGATGTCGAATATTATTAGGTATTTATTACGTCTTCTCACTAAAAATGTTTAGTGTTTAGTATATAAACACTGTATCACAAGCACTGTATAATATACCTTAACTTACGATTTAATACCTAGGTACGTATAATTTAATAGAGGTTCAAAGTTTTTCGGTCTTCGTTTTATTCACCCCCCCGAGGCCACAAGAGATTAGATAGCTACTGCTTTCAGTGTTAATTTATTTTGGTGTTGAAGACAGACGTTTCTCTCTGGTCCAACTGGATTGTTTGCAATGAAATTTACTTTATCTAATTAAAATCATTGTTTTAATTAGAAAGCTTCTATAACAAGCGGTGGCTGTGCAAATTAATAGAAACGGAATATTTAAATCTTTCATTTGAGAATTACACCTTCTGATTGTGTCGAATTCCGCTAAGGAGATGCTGCGGGAATTTGTGAGGGGGAAAATCTGCTTCAGTGTAATTAACTACATAAACCATTAATGTACGTAGATAATACAATTCCATGTCTTAGTAAGGAAAGCTCTGACAAAAAGTTGTTCATAGAAATCAAATCAATCATGCTCATTTATTTGCTTTTAAAACTGGAGCTAAATTCTACAGTCCATTGAACGGAACGCACGGCACGGAAGCCATTAAAAAAACCGGCCAAGTGCGAGTCGGACTCGCGCACGAAGGGTTCCGGACCATTATCTAAAAAAATGGCAAAAAAATCACATTTGCTGTATGGGAGCCCCCTTAAATATTTATTTTATTCTGGTTTTTAGTATTTGTTGTTATAGCGGCAACAGACATACATCATCTGTGAAAATTTCAACTGTCTGTCTAGCTATCACGGTTCATGGGATACAGCCTGGTGACAGACGGACGGACAGACAGACAAACAGACAGCGGAGTCTTAGTAATAGGGTCCCGTTTTACCCTTTGGGTACGAAACCCTAAAAACAAGGTATACATATCATAAAACACACCGGTTAATGTTTCCTAAGATGTTATGTATTTCTTTAAATATCGAGGGCGAAAATTGGAGAAGCGAGAGCAAAAATTACCTACATATCATAAAGTGAATCCTGTTAGCGAGTAGGACGCTCTCATTTTTCTGTAACGCGTTTTTATATTAAAGACGAATATAATTCTGACGTCGCTAACGCTAATGCTATGGCGTGTACACATTGAATGTAGATAAGTATGTGTCGATTTTCGACATTCATATCGCAGTGCACGTGTGTACAATTTGTTCCCATATATTTTATGAAGTTATCTACTACTATGAAGCTGTATGTGGGACTTAGAAATACGTTATACCATAGTTTTGTAATACCCTATTCATCTGTACAAAATAAACACATTTATAGGTATCCTTCTCGGTCAATGATTTTATATTAACAGATATGTTATACACTCACAAAACAACCGAAAAAAGTGTTCCGCGCAGCAGCGGCACACATCCCCACGTTTTACGTTTCATTCATTTTACATTTCACTACAAGTAAAAACGTTACAATTGGAATGTTTTCGAGTCTTCACGATTGCGCGCTTATAACATATCTGTTAATATAATATCATTGTCCTCGGTATAATAAAAACGCAAAAATAATTAAAAAGTTTAATAATCTTTCGCACGTTTTGGTTATGGCAAATTACATAATATATTATTTCAGTGAGTACTATTGTACTTATCTGGATCTGCACCTATACTACGACGTATTAATGCCATCATTTTTCCAGTGTTAGTGAGAGACGGAGCTATACAAGGCCGCTAGCACCATCCTTTTTTCGCAGTGGAATAATGATGGCATTAATACTTCATAGTCAGTTCTGTTCTACAAATGATTGAAATCATTGTTTTGATATCGTTCGTTAGATTTGCACGATCAATGATCTAAGACAATTTAAAGTGAAAACTATGTGAGTTTTCGTAGTTATTTCATAGTTACGACGAGTCTTGCGGTGGCAATGCAACGCGTAGTTATGATAGTGGTAACATTTGGCGGGCATCGTATTTAACGCTGTACACGTTCCAGGATGTTTATTGTCTATTTTGAGTTCAATAAGTTACGTAAATAACATAACATTACCAGCTGGTAAATAAATCTTACATAGCAATGTACTAATTATAATAACAGACCACGTATAATTTGGCGATTAACTATTTAAAAGTAGGTATATCTAATATCTAATATTAGGTAAATGATGACTTACCATCATCGCCCTCACCCGTCGTAACCTGCCTTTTGAGCAGTGTGAACTTACTTTTATTCACTTTTTTGTTAATTCTCGTCACCACTGTTAAGTATGCACACGCGGTAGGTAACAACCCATACATCTCACGACTAGAAACAGCTTTACAAGGTATTTTTTCTAAACCAATTACATCACTTAATCTGAATACTTAATACCTGAATTCATACGGGAATTCATAAAGAGAATTTCTTCAAAAAGAGAATTTCTTCATAAAGGATTTCTTTCAATAAGTTTTTCTTTAAATCAAATTACTTACTTACAGTGTCGTTAAGTACTCGGATTAAATAAAATCAGCGATATGGAGCAGGTGTTGAACAAATTGATCTAGGAAGCATCGGTCGGATGCATCGCGGCTAGGGTCGCCAAATTCGCAGATTTCGTCGCAGCTAAATTTAATTACTTCCGCACATTGCGTATCGTCTTAACTTTTAACGGGTTGTTCAAATGAAGGCTTTCTCTAATGAGCATTTACACTACTAAAACCGTTAGACTAAAAAGCCACAGTACCTACCCACCTACCAAGTTCTCAGCAGCATTTCACACCTATAACGTCTCCTTCGGCTTCGGTTTTTATAAGGCTTAGGTATAAGTCTTGTCTTGGCATCTCTTATTTTATTAATCAATCATCATCATTCTCCTGTCCCAATTTATTGAGAGGGCCTAGACAAGTGACAATCGCTTCGAAAGCGTTTCGTATTTCTACAACGACTTTCAACAGGATTGACATGCCCTTTTGCCTTTTGCCCCTGGCTTTTCGATAGCCCATGTTATTCCTATACATTTTTGCCTTTTTCATCATCGTTATCGCTGATAGAATGTCACTTTGTTTAGGGCCTCTGGTTATGCGCAGCATGTCTTTTTCTTCCATATTATTATTACCTCTTGCAACCACCATCTCAGTATTCATCTCCTTTCTAGCCGTATAATCATCATCGGCCAGGGAAGTTAAGGACTACTCGATACGAATACTCTCAGACAGTATGGCTGTTCTGCAAGCGCTAAACAGCCACACTGTTGACTCTGGGCTGATATACGAGTGTCACCAGCGCCTTCACCAGGTGGGTAACCTCAATAATATAACCATTCAATGGATCAAAGGACACAGCGGCTCACTGGGCAATGATGCAGCCGACGAACTTGCCCGTAGGGGGTCGAGCATAGCACCGGTGGGGCCTGAACCCATTGCGCCACTCCCCTTCGGGTACCTACGCTCTCTAGTAAGGAAACGCATTAGGGATCAACACTACAAACTATGGTTGGACCAAGGTGACTGCAGGCAGGCTAAGGAGGCACTCCCTGCCATCGATTGCCGCCTCACGAAGCGGGTGCTCCGACTAACGAAACAACAGCTGCGAACTGTTACAGCAGCTATAACTGGCCATGGGTCTTTTAATAAACACCTCTTTGTCATAGGAGTCACAGACAGTCCGCTGTGCAGGGCCTGCATGGAGGACGACGAGACAGCAGCTCATGTGCTACTACACTGCCCGGTGGTTGCCACATACAGGGCAAAGTACTTCGGTAACCCAGGTACCCTACGTGAGATGGTCAATGACACCAAGGCGTTGCTGGACTTCTTGGAGGAGCTGGGGTGGATCGAATAAGTGATTTCCCATCCGTACGCAAAATACGCGCTTTGACGTGGAGTTGCGGATACCAGCCCGTATTACCTATTACCTATATTAGCCGTATAATCTTTTACTCAATCCGTACATCGTTTCTTTTGTCCTCCCCAACTCTTTTAGCCGCCCACATCTATGCTCAATACTGCTTAAGCGGTCAAGGACTGTCTTATTAAAACGGTAATTTTTGGTCCGCGCGCGCTCATACCTCGCACGGCTTATACGGCTTGACAAAACATCGACATTTCTTTAATATAATAAATATGTATGTTAAATGTATAACTTAGTACACAGAAATGTTCCGGAATCAATTCTCAAAATTATGGTGAAAATCGCATCGAAATCTGTTGCGTAGTTTAGAAGAACAACACGGTCGTGCGACGTGAGACAAACATGAAAAGTGACTTTAATTTATATATTATGTTTATATAGCATCAGTTCTACCTAATCTTTCTAATGTCTGATGCAGCAGCCCTAAGCAGGCCTATTAATAGAAGACCTTTGTCCGCTTAGTATTCTCCATCGATCCCGTCCGTCGGCTCCGGAGTTTACCTATAACCTATTGGGTGACGTGCAACTTTTGTGGCTGATCACTGCATCAGTGTACTGAGCTTTGTATGAACTCAATATAATAAATGGTATTCATGTCCCATTACTTATTAGGTATAAGATTATTAGGTATACTCCAAAATATTTTTATTAAATAGCTTTCATTTGAGTCCAAAATATTGTGTGACCAATAGGACTGCCCGACTGGCAATTTCAAACCATCTGGGCCACTTAAAATAAGTTAAATAGGTATATAAAGTTACCTATGTCCTATCCTATTCCAGGTCATGGTCTACCCCTGTGCCAAATTTCATCCAAATCCGTTCAGCCGTTTCAGCATGAAAGCGTAACAAACAAAAAAACTCACTTTCGCATTTATAATGTTAAGTTAGAATAACGATTGCGTATTTATAATGTTAAGTTAGAATAACGTAGGTACCTAATAGGTAGGAAAATTTGTTAAAGCTCATTAGTAAGTTGACCAAATATTTGTTTTAATGTACAAACTGCAGACAGACACATTAACCTCCCATGTGAGATATTAATGTTTAATATTTAATGCCCAAAATGTTACCCACTGACTCACATTTCATTACACCATCTTTTCTAAGTCCATTGACGGCTTTGATCAAGTTCCAATCCTTATATTGTTTAGGGAAAGAGTAATGGACTGCTGCAATAATTTTGGCACGTTGGAATCAGTAAGGTATAACTTTAATGTGTCCCCTTTTATGGCTTCAGGGGAAGTGCCCATTAAGAGCGTTGTTTTATGATCCGACTGATTTGTAGGTAAGTAAAATAGTTTAGTATGGATAATATGTCATGGTCATATGGACACGATTATTAGTGTTTATGTTAGTACTTGTTTCAACCCGCAGGTTTGTCTAGTATCTATTATGCTACGGCTACACTTCGCGTTATCGCGAACCTTTCTTCGTGCGCTCTCTCTCGCACACGCCCTTGATTACTCGCTGAGCAACAGAGAGCGCACGACGAAAAGTTCGCGATAACGCGAAGTGTAGCCGTAGCTTTAGAAGTTGGTGTTGTTTAGAATTATAGCATAATCAGCCTAATGTTCACACTGTTGGAAAAGCCTCCTCCCAGCCGTAATCCACCACGAGGGCCCAGTGCAGGTTGGTAGATGTCACATGTCTTCGGTATTTTGGCTCTAGGATATGCCGGTTTCCTCACGATGTTTTCCTTCACCGTTTAGAGAGCAGTGGTGATGTAATAAATTACACAAAGTAAAGCGCCTGTCAGGGTTCGAATCACGAACTACAAGTCACGGCCGTTACTACTGGGCCACCACTGCAGTGCTCTAGAATTCTGGAGTAGGAGGTGCTAATTTCAACTTGGTATACGAAACGTTGAGTTGATTGGCTGAAGTATTGAATGATTTTTATTATTGAAGTTCTTTGGAAACTTAGTTCCAAAACTACAAACTTCCAATGAAAACATTTATTTTTCTTTATTACCACCACATTAGTTTGAAAAATATGAACCAACACAATATTCCATAGAATTATGGAATTACAAAGAACTCAACATAAACGAGTGGGTTTACCCCAAATTTCCATGATTATTCAACAAACTGGCCCACGCAATTTACTCGAGAATTATATGGAATCTAAAAGGATCAAAGAAAGACCAACTCTTGAATTTTTTGTATTCGGGAGAATGGTATGCGATTCTATAAATATTACGTCTGTCATAAGCAATGTCCTTAGCTATTGTTATATTTTTGTTAAAAGGTATACAATATGTCTTGCTCTTCTGGTTGAAAACGCTAATACTAAGCATGAGGTCCATGGTTTCGATTCCCAGGTCGGGTAAAGCGGGTTTTTATCAGGAATTTCTCAATAGCAGCCATGAGAAAAGATTTGGGCCCCGGTATGGCAATAGGCTTGTCCCTTATTACATGGCTCTTTAATATAATTCGCGAAAATCAAAATCAAAATATTTTATTTTACATAAACCTAAACATCAGAAGCTGCACGGCTGCAGCTGAAGGTGCACGGTTCCAATTGTTCGTTTCCTATGGAGAAGAGCCGACAAGAAGCTCCACGAAGGAACCGGGGTGTAGGTACTACAGGTAGATACGCACACCTCTTCCTAACCCTTGGAAACAGGCATGATGTTATGTTTATATAAGAACTATTTTAAATGAACATGTTCGACAATTTGAATATAAGTTGGTAAGTACGTAAACTAGATATCTATGTCGATTGCATCTCATACTGAAAAACTGTTTTGTCGTGATAACAGAATTGATACAAACAAGACGCTACAATTTGCACTTAAACCAACTTTATTGAAAGAGTCCATAGATAGGCTACTTATACAATTTACAGGCAATATTCCTGAGAGGAGCTGTATAAGTTATAAATGTTTCATGACATGTTAAAATAAAACATCTCTAAGATTTTATAATGTGGAAAACATCGTTGGCAAACAATATCAGTAGATAGGAGTTTACTCCAAGAACCGACTGAGAATAGGAAAATTTTACATATTCTTCTACTGCGTGAGGGTTCATTCATCTGTTAAGAAAGATAAACTACGTAAGATAGGCTTCCGTCTTAAAAAGAACCTTATTCTTTTCAAAATAAAGTTAACTTTCAGAAAGTGTATCTTAAGTTTAGCTTTATCAAAAAAACCTTTGCAAAGTTTTCGTGTTTTATTTTCATTGGCAATTCTATCGTCACTTACGAGTGTCCCAAAGTACCTTTTATGTAGGTCACACGATACTCCTGATTGGATGGCTCATGGCTAAGTATGAAATCGACGCGAGGTAAGAAACAAAAGGACTTTCCCTCCGAGATTTTAGGAATCGTTTCACTGGAGAATGGACGTTGATCTAGAAAGACAACATGAATAGGAAAACGTAAATTAGGATGCCAACACAAAGTAACATTCTTAGTAGGTATTAGCCTTCATCTTTTCTTTTGCTTGAATTTTTAATGAAACAGGGTTGCGTGCTTACCGAATATACTTTACAGATTACAAATTGAAGATAAAGCCACTTACGTCATTTAAATGTATGTATACTTATTTTGATACCAGGAGATCTCCCGCCCGACTTCGGCCAGTCGTGGTCGTGTTCCGGTCTGCGGGTAGTTAGCCGCTGCGAATTGCGACCAAGTGCGCGATTCGGATCAGTTTCTATAGTTTACCTGGTCGCTGCAACCAGTGGTCGTGGTCGTGGCCGTCTAGGGCGCGAGATCCCTTGTACCGAAATCCCACTATTCGCGATTTTGCGGACGGACACCGATGAGCCCGGACTACGGACCGTGGGAAGGTGTACGTGCAGGGTATCGCAGACATCGGAAGTTCCTCGGTGCGCGGTGCGTGGCGGTCTGTGGTCGTCTGCCGTGCGTGTCTGTCTGCTCCTTATCAAAATAAGCTAATAATAAACACTTACATTGGATAAAACAAAAACTTCTAACTTATAATTCAATAGACGTAGATATATTTAGTAACCTCCACTTAACTATTCTTCAAGAGTCATAAAAAACCCTGTAAGAAATCGACACGTGTTTCACCTGTCAATGAGGCATCCTCGGAATGACGATTGACCAGTCGCAAACAAGAACACGACGTGTTGCCACACCGTTGCGTCCAACGTTCGGTGTGAATAGTTTGACTCTTGAAAAATAGGTTACTAAATATATCTACGTCTATAGTATTTTATAATGGATTTCCGGAAAGTCACGCCTGAATCAATTAGGTATCTAACTTATAAGAACCTTTGAAAGTTTACAAATTTATATTAATTTTACCACCCACATATAACACTTTAGTTAAACAGTACAAGGTACTCACTGGGTTACTGGGTAGTTACCCGAAAGTTTGTTACGAACAAACCGCCTCTAAACAATAGATTCTATGAGTTCATTCACTTTAACCGCTGAACACATATCCATAATGGGCATCGTATATTTGTGAAATTGGAGTACGTCAAACAAAAATCGTTTTTAATTGCTTTTAATGTAAACACAATGTGTAATTATTGATTTCAAGTGGTTCATAAATGATCGATGGCTGTATGAGTGTCATGACGTAATATGTCGGGGAAAAATTATTCCCAATTCCCAATAGCTTTTCATCGACGTGTGGGATGTTTGTGTATACAGCCTTTTATTGTAAACAATTATACAATTTATGTAAGTATTAAAATTTGAAATGTCAAATGAGAATAAAACCCATCCTTTTGAGGACAACAAAGAGTAATGCCGTAGAACCCTTGCGTGGAACTTAAGTATTTTATTTCTACATAGTAAAATTAACAATTTTCATAACGGCACTATTCTATAATCTTTTAAAACATATCGTTTTCAAATCAGCAAGAATATACCAGTACCTTAGTTAGGTAATATACCGTAGCAAAGATGATAATGTATGCAATCGCGACGTACCGTACCACAAAGTGTTACGTGTCGGGAACATGTGAAGCCCTCCTCGGCTTGAACCGACACCTGTAGATTAAGTTCCTTAGCTCAAATGAATGTGAACATGCGTGGAAGAGCTAAATTCACTGATAAACTGGGTTCTGTTATGGAAATATGACGATGATAGGAATATATAGAATTTCTTCCTGGACTAGGTCTAGCAAGTGGAGGTAAAGCCAGGAAAATTAATTGTTCATCAAAATGGCTATAAACTTAAATTGTTCTCAAATCACATCTGTCATTCTTTGACAGTTGTATGAAATGGCTCAATCAAAACACGGCAAATTTCACGTATTGTGGAAATCTTGTAAACTATTAATTTTCATGAGATGTAGGTACAATATTTATAGCATATATGTACTAGCTGACCCAACAGACGTTGACCTATCTAAAAAATAATTCATACAAAATTTCCATATAAAATGCATTGTTTTACCCGATAACTTTTTTTTTAATGGACGTATATATACTTATATATACTTTTTATTTATTTTTATATTCACATAAGGGAAAACACAAGCGACAACAAATGAGAGAAAATATATATCATATGCCAGTTAATTCTTTGGCATGGTCTCATTAATACCCTAGAGTTACGGGATATCGAATTGGTTACTAGTGTAACGTCCGCAGCTCTCATTTTGCTGTGCAGCTGTGTGTGTAGCTAATCTTCTTACCAAAGATTTTACGAAGAGGGAGAAGAATGAAACGGTTTTTATTAACTAACTCTGGTGAATTTCAATATTACGAACCTACTAAAAGGCGGACGTGTAAACATTTTCCTCACAAGTTACATAATGTAACAAATTCTTCTGCAAATTAATGTACAACAATGTAAGGCGTCGTCACTTTCTATGATGGGGTACTAAACTATGCGGTCTATGCATTTATTATTTTTTATGTTTTGCATTATCATATGGAATATTGTGTTAAGTAAATGACATAAGACAACTTTGTAAGATAGGTCTGTACCATAAAATAAGTATAAAAATGTTCAGACTTAAAAAACAGTTTCACACTAGGTTATATCTGAATACTGGCTGTATTGATATGGTTGTATGACGAGTTGTAAGGTACTCTCAGTACTTCAGGAAGTACCCTCTGTACTTCCACGAGGAGTACCTTAAAACACATTATAAACTCACACGACTTGAAACTCACTTCTGAATTTTCAATGTCGAAAGAACCGGCTTTTAGTTTTAGATACCTATTTGCAGTATTATTATGATTGTTGTTTCTGCTAACCCCACGCGAAATCAGAGAAGAAAAGTAGTCAAACACTACGCTCAAAAAATCTTCTATAAAATTGATTACTTATAATAACATGGATCCCTTTCGGAAGAGTACAAATATGGCAACAAATAGCCAATTAAAACATATTTTATTGGATAAGGATTAATAATAATTATACCGGTCGAAATAACAATGAAAGTATCAAATTCTGAAAGATAGAAATGGTACTTTAGATTATCCTTAGAGATAGATAAAGCATATGTCTATCGTAGACATATGCTTTTTAAGATTTAAAACCCTGTAAAAAAATAATTTTATTTATCTCTTACGGTTTACGCGGCGAACGCCAGTAAAGCGAGTCGGCATGATTTTTTCCGACACATTCAAAAATTATCGTCATATTTCAGCCAATTTACACAAAATTTAAAGATTTTACAAAAACCTTCCTCTCGAATCACTCCGTCTATTGGTGAAAACTGTATGAAATCCGTTCGGCAGTTTTTAAGTTCGTTGCGTTCTTTTTTATAATATATATGTCGTGATAGTGATGTAGTGACAGTGATTATGCTGATTATTATTAAATCTCTAAACTACCACCTAGTATGTTGTTATTACTCTTCCAAATATAATATTACGGGTTTTATTCAAACGTGTGGTAAGTAAAGTATAGTAAATATATTTATATATATATATTATAAAAATAATATAGCTGGTATGAAAGAGATTTTGTGGTAAATCCGCTGGTTCTGAACTGTTTTTTCTATTACAATTACGATTAGGTAAGGCCTTTTAACTCCGTCGGGGAATTGATGTTTTTATTGAAAAGGAAACTCCATTTAGTTTGGTATTTTTCCCTCAACATCTCTATTTTATTCAACTTAATCAAAATGTACCTTGCTAAGAATCTTTTTTTCTTCCATTTATTACTTTATGGTTATTAAAAAATAAAACTTTGATGTAGGTACTAAATCAAGAAATGGAAGGGTTACGAGTAACTGAAGCATTTCTTAGTATTCCATAAAATAAATAAGTTACTGCCTTTATATGTATTAACACTCAATAATATTCTCAGAAACTACGTTCAAACGATAGGCTTTGAAAAACTAAATTAATCTTAAATTACATACCTTATTACCAAAAAACCGTGTTTATCAGTTTTTTAGCCTTAACACCTTTTATACATGACATTTCTGTATAGTCATTAAACACGCGTTGAACAAGTATCTAAGTTTTTGTGGTAAGGCCCATAATGTCTAGGAAAAAAGTTTGTAATAACACGCACGTTCGGCAGTACGTTTTGCAAAAATCCTTTCACGCCGAAATTTTCAGGCGTTTAAAAGTTAACAAAAAGTTGGTTGCGTCAAGTGAAAAGCTTGAAGGCTGTAGTGCGCGGTCGTCCCGCCCGAAGGCGGCGCGGTGGGCGGGGCGGACAGCTATATAAGCTCTGCATGCCTGAAACTTTGTTATTGAATGCGCGCCATCATTTCGAAAACGTGATTCGAAGTATTCACTAGTGACGATCCGACGTTCCCGGTCCCGATACAGCTCAGGTGAGTGCCGCCACATTGCTCCATCGTGCAGAAAAATATTCATGGAATTGTATGAGTTAAATATCACGTACTTTTTAGGTGACGAGTTAGATGCAATATGAATGTTAATATTTCCGATTATTTCTGAATTGATTTCGAACTTTTGTGTGCACTCGTAAATATTTATGTGAACTAAGATTGTTTTTGTAAGCAGTTGTAAATAATTTGGACACAAGAAATAATAATTCAGGGGCAAAAAAATAGTGTTTGTTAAATATTTTCTATAGATTTTAGTAAAACATAAACTTGAAATAATCACTCGTTAAAGAAAAAATAATTACAGTAGGTACTAATAATAGACAAACTAAACACAAACTTTTCAAAAGTTTTTTAACGTTAGAAAGTTGATATACAGAACACAATTATTAATATTATTTGTTATATATTATATTATCACGGTAGAAAAGTTTTAATTAATGTTTTACTTCCTGAAACTTATGAATTTTTCGTGAATTGAAATATAAATAAAAAAACATTATCGCACAAGTGACTTATTAAATCGAACACAGGAGAAGAGGGCGTTCAATAATTTCCTTATTAAATTAAATGTATAACTAACAAATGCAGTTATTAAGAAACTGCTCACTGTGATGTTGTGAACAAGTGAAGGTTGCCAAAAATACACCGTTTTATGCACAAAATTTTAGTTCTGTATTAAAGTTGCTCTCGTACAGACAAGGTTTTTCAAAGCCTAGAGTAATAGCTCTGCATGGCCACCATAATCTTGTAATCTTGTTAAAATTTGTGACTCGTGCAGTGTCCAGACTGTCCGGTGTGATTAGCAACCGAGTTATACCACCTAAGTACACATTATGGTAAAGCAATAAAGATATTGAGTATTGAGTATTGATCGGGACAGGCATTCTTTTACAATGTTATTGGTTAAAATCTCATTTAGGTATTTACCACCGGCTTAAGCATTCCGCGTAACATCCTCATTTTCTAGAATGAAAATACGCACCTACTTTAATCTTTTCCCGATTTTTATCAAAATTGCCAAGACGTGACAGTGGAAGCGGAGAAGGACAGCGAAATAACCTTTAGTAGGTAAAGCTTGTCACCTTTTTCTCGTGAAAAACATATTATTTTGAGACACGACGATGATTTTCAACAAAGACTCTAATATTACATTACATTATTACACTCTATTATATCATTGTAACGGTTACGGACTAAGACGAAATCCCCAAAAACGTAAATTCTTTTCACGCAATTTAATCCCTGGACTATCACAAAACGCGACTCCCCACTGGATGAATCGTAAATCGTATTAGTCACCTGTTCTTCCAAATAAACCTTGACGAATGCTTCTATCCTGATCCCCACTGGTGCTAGTATAACCCTAATGTAATGTACCTACATTTAACAGGTACCTACTTAATAATTAGGTGGAAATTCAAAAGTTTCGAATAACCGAGTAATAAGTATGTAATACTTATTTGTCAAATATTTTGCGTGTCAGAGTATTTAATGTCTGATGGCTGATGTTTTAAAAAAGTCGAGTTCTAACTTTAATGGCTGTTATAACCGTGACCGTGACCGAGGCTCTTTCCACATGGTTCTCTTTACGACACCTCCAGGAAGCTTTTTGTTAGAAAGATTTCAAATAATTTTTTGAAGGTTTCTCCGAAACTGAAGCAAAAATAAAGAAAGACGTTGGCACGTGTATCATCACTATGTATATCATTTACTTTCACACTATGTATAGGATTTACGTAAGAAATAAAGAAATAAAATATTTCTAATTATTTTTTTGGCAGGCTAGAATTAATGTTGTAATGTTTGTGGCTTTCTTGTATATTTTAAGAAGATGTTATAAAAATGTTAATTAAATAATTTCTAATGAGCATTCCCCGCACAATGGGCTTCAAATCAAATGAGGCCGTACAATAGAATATTGTCCGCTTGTATCTTTCAATACAATGAAACATATAACGAAAGCCGACTATTCCCAGAAAAACAACAATTATACGAACTAAATTGGAAGAATTGACATCGAAGAATCGTAATTTTTTGGTGTTTTGTGATGATAAAATTGTACTCAAAATAGTAAAATAATATAAAAAGGACAATTATTAAACTTTTGTGTAATTCCGTAACGTAACACGAAACTATAAAATCGTGTCAATCTTTTAATTCGTGCACGTAGTTGATTCGTGTAGTGTTATGATTTAATTGTAATGACTATATAAACAGATTACTTTAGGTATTATTATTATTATAAACGATTTAGTAATACTAGAGATTGGGAGTTCCTACATTCAAGCCTTCAAAGTCATTGTTCCCCGAAATATCCATACATAATAATAATATGTATATTTAACTCTCCTTTTATATTTCAGTGGGATCTAATAACGTTATATGCAAAATATACTCGTAGGTTAGTACCTACAAGTATATTTAATATGAGAGACATAAAATGCCGTATTTTTTCAATAAACATAATCCCATTAATATAAATCCAAATACGAAGAACGTGCATTGATGCTTAAGGAGAAATCGTACGTCGCAAACACAATCAAAAGCAAAGAGGTATAATATGTCCGTTCATTTTTAAACGAATGAATTTTCCAAGCATGTGTTGTTTTTTGAATTTATCAAATAATGAGATATAATAAATAAACCTTGCGAACGAAATTTTATTCAGAACATTCAATTAACAAGTCACACTGATTGATTGTGTTTTCTCAGTAACAGGGACAACAGTATAACATTTATTAGAGATTTTTTTCTGAATTGAAAGCCCGGATATTGCCTTACATAAAATGAATATTAGTGTGGGAATTTTATGGCAAATAAAATTCAGCATAAGTATAACTTGATAAAACTATATTATTTAAAATACATAAAAGTAAAGAAAAAAATACAACTGTCTGTGTCTTGCGTCATTTTCGATCTGCCTAAAATAAAAACAAATGACTAATTCTCAAACTATTTCAAAATAAAATTAGTAAAGAATCCCACTCGCTACTGTTTGGACACACAACAGAAAAAAAAAGCGTCCTACTCATTTCCTACATTAATATTTATTCTCTTTATTTCATTTCCATACTTATAAATTATATTTTTAAATATTAGAATAAAAAAATTATATAAAACATTTAAAAATATAAAAAATAGTAGCCCACCGGTATCGGGAACAGGGTCCAAGCTACCGGCGGTCAGGGCTCCAGAGAGAGGAACCTCCTAACGATGCGAGCCGTGTCCAGGAGTACAGCTTTCTGAATCAAGCCCTTAATCCAGCTGCCCAACGAGAGCCTCCTTAGGTGTTGGTCGAGGCTCTTGGCAATTAAGCCATTGGCTGATACGACTATCGGCACAATGATCGCAGAGTCCACATCCCACATGTCGACAACCTCGTGAGCCAAGTCAAGATACTTGATTTGTTTATCTTTCTCGGCCTTCACGAGGTTCCCGTCATGCGGGACTGTTATGTCAATGATCATTGCGCGCCGCTCTGTTCGATCCACCACCACTATATCAGGCTTATTGGCAACAATAGTCCTGTCAGTGATGATGGATCGATCCCAGTACAATGTGATATTTCCATTTTCGAGAACTTTGTCGGGCACGTACCTGTAGTACGGCACTTCCGATTCCACTAGGCTGTATTTCAGAGCAAGTTGCTGATGGATAATCCTGGCTACAAGGTTGTGTCTATGCAAGTACTCTCCGTTAGCTAGATGAGAACATCCGGAGATAATGTGACGGATCGATTCTCCCGGTCGGTGGCATGCCCGACAGATGTCAACCGTGCCGTCCTTCACAATAAATCTCCGGTAATTGTTCGTCATGATAACTTCGTCCATAATTGCACAGACCAAAACCTTCGGTTTCCCCAAAGAGGTCACCGAAACGCAGCCAGGCTACGGACGCTAGTAAATCTACATCGGGTCCATGCAGGGCCCGGAAAAAGCGTCCGTGAAGCTCCTTACTCTGCCATACCTCCTTGCGATCGTTAGTGTCAAGCACTACAGGCTTGCGCCAGTTCTCTTTCGCCAAGGAGAGCGGGGTGAGGCCCTTGTCCACCGCGACCACATCTCGATGCATTCCCACGTCGGCTTCTAGGAAATATTCCCTGAGACTGCATATCTCCCGATTGTGGAGGGTCTTAGCGTTTAAAAAGCCTCGACCTCCACACTTTCGCGGGATATACAGTCTCATTACCGATGACCGTGGGTGATGCATTCGGTATGCAGTCAGCAGCGTACGGACTCTCCTATCCAGGGCGTCAAGTTCGGTCTGAGTCCATTTGAGTATGCCGAAGGAGTACATCAAAACCGGCATGACCCAACCGTTGAAGGCGCGCACCTTGTTCCCGCCTGATAAAAGACTATTAAATACTTTCTTCAGGCGGCCAAAGAAGCGCTCCTTCAACGATTGCTTCATGTCAGTAACATTGATGCCTAACGCTTCCGACATACCCAAATACTTATAGGTTTCGGATGCGGAGAGGGCTCTTAGGTATATGGAATTAATATGATTATTTAGGTACCTAATAATTTAAAATAAGGATGACGTAGTACAATGAAATGGAATAAAAAGTTTTAGAAAGAGATCTGTGTTTTGGTATAATTGCCAGAATTAAACAAAATAAAAACCCACCTGAATGTCAGGGATAAAAATAATTATGAAACCGTAATCCGACTGTTTTCCATTTCAGTATAATTATTATTTGTTTAGTCGTCTTCAACATGCTGACTTTAGCATGAATTCATATTTAAACCCTCTTGCAAATTGTTAGATGATAACGCAAAGTGTCCGTCTCGGCAGAATCACCCACTACTTTGTGGTTATGGAACGTCTTAGGCTTGTTAAGTTTCTCTTAAGTTTCCTTGAAAATACCGAAAATATAATGATCTTCTTCCAGGTGCATTTTTTTTTCTCAAAAACGCTTAAAAATGACGAAGTAGTTTTGTAAATAATCGAACCTAAACTTTTATAAAAATGTCACAAAATTTTTACCCAAATAAAGCTTTCGGTTTCTGGGTTACAAATACTTCCTACACATCATTAGCTCCAAACCCATTGTAAACATAACTCTATGGGATTCTATAATGGGTTAGAATCTGCTAACCAATCCAATTAAAATCAAAACAAAACGTAAGTAACATATATGAAACATAATCTATAATGGGTGTAATAATAATGGGTTGTATCTTTATAAAAGCAATATTAATGCGGAAGTGAGTGGTTTCATTTTCACATATACACACTAAATATTCGCAAAAATTTAGTTGAACATGATTTGGGAAACATTCCGGTAAATTAGGTGAAGACGCGACACCAAGTATTTTTTTAATTCCATTTTCCTTAAACTCATATTCTGAATGTCATTACTCTATAACATACAAAATATCCGTATTGTGTAATCGTTTTCTGAGTGTTCCTTACGTGTGACTGTATTGGTACTTGGTTTAAATTTTCAGTCGAGCTCACGACTTCAAGATGAGACAGCAAGGTCACTGGTAATGTAGGCAGTATTTAAACGTCCGGATTAAGGTTTAAAGGGTTGCAAAAAATACCTGACGCTACTAATTATTTTCTCTAAAATAAATTAAGCTTATTTGTTTTTCTTTTTCTCGCAACTGTTAATGAATATTAATTTTGTTTCCGCGGAATTTTAAAGCACCTTGCTGATAGATGTCGTGCACTGTATTTTAATACAAAGCAGTAAAGAAATAGTGTCAATTTATCCATGGAATATATTTTAATCAGCGAGAAGAGTGGTCCATAACAATTGGTTTGACCTGTCTTATAAATGTTTTTTTTAAGGTTTTTTATTTGCTCTAGAGTAGGTATGTTTTAAGTAGAAAAACAGTGAATGTCTTATAGAATCTAATGGTCTTAAAAATGAAAAAGATTTGAAGCCATCAACAAAACTTTCGGCTCTTGTCATAAGCACATCATTTATCAAACTAAACCTGAATTTGACTAAACATTTTTATCTAATAAGCTTTCTTCCGATTAAATTTTGAATTTTTGACAGTTTCTCCATACTAGAACTGTCAGTAGTCAATTTCATTACGCTTATAAAAGATATCTGAATTTGCTAAATTAAGCCAAAGTATTAGCTAAAATAAGCCATTTATTTTTTTATCACTGACAAGTTAAATTGCTTCAGTAGTTTGTAAAACCTTATTCATCACAATCTTTTCGTTAAACAGTTCCAAACAAAAACACTTAGGAAATCATTACGAGTAGGGTCTCACAGTTTCAATTGGTAAGGGGTTCTAATACGGAAACTTGTACTAACAGTATAATAGAAATAGGGGAAACTTTACTAGGTAATCGAATCAAATTAATGTCACGCACGTACTTGTGAAACTTCTATAAGTTTTTTGATTGAAATTATGATGCAAAATATTTATTTAATACTTTAGGCACACAAATGTACAGAGGTGGACATAATGCTATAGGCATTTCCTATCAGTCAACCTTTGGGTGATGCAGAGACAAACTGTAGTAGAGGTGCACTAACGAAAAATTAGTACTAAATATTTATTTAATTATAAAATAAATCCTCAAAATTTATACACTTATTACTGAATGGTATACATATTATTCATGATTTGGAGGTGGCCCTTGGTATTTCAACAAGATGGGCAGGCTTGATACAAATTTCGGTCACCGTGTGAAAGTTTTCAAGACGTAATTATAATCACCCTTTCGTGTAATCGGTACTCGGGAAGTGTAACAAAACTTTTTCTTTACCTAGTAAATGTTTGGACATTGTTCATCCAATATTTTGTCGTGCTCGTTCGACCGACCCATTTTCCCAGGACAACAGAATAGCTGTAAGTTCATTCTTAAAATGTTTAAAAGTTTAGATATGAAACAGTCACACAATCGATGCAGCAGTTTCCGAGATAAGCCCAATAAACAGACAGACAACTCTTTAATTTATTTTTATTAAACGATAAACCATGTCAATAAACCTAAACTTTTATTAAATCCTAGAATACTAATCCCGAGTAGTCTAGACATATGTGGCTAAAAGACTAGATTTTTAGGGGAAGTCATTAAAATGCTGTAACTTAAATGATGAGAAAATACGCGCCTTTAAAAGGGTCCTAATACCTCGCTTGAGATGTCACTGGATAAATCTTTAACTGTAATACGATTCAGAATAAATTAATACGTCTCTAATTACAGAACGTTAATGTTCTGTAATTTAAAATAAGCACACCGCAATAGACACAAAATATTCGAATTCAAGCTAATCTGTAACGTAATTTTCCGCCGTTTACTTTTACATGTTTATTTCGTAAGATATCTAATTACTTAGATAAATATATAATTAGACAATTATCTTAATTACTTCAGTCACTGACGCGAAGTTAAAGTTCAAGTCTCGGTTAGAAAGCAGTCTTATAGAATGTAATCGCATGGATCTTAAAAGACTATGTTCCAACTTTGAAATTGTTGGATTATTTTTCCAATTCCAATGGATTAATGCTGGAATGCAACACAAATCTCTGCGACATCAAAACAAAAGGGAATATTTATTTCTTTCTCTACATGCATCTGTCGTAAATGTAAAGCTCCCTTATTTTGCGGATGGAATACGAGTCAATAACGGGTGTAAAACAGGTGGGTGTTTTTTTTTTGTGTTCTTGGCCATATCTGGGAACCTTCTGGTTACGGAGATATTGAAGGTCAGAGTTCCAACTTTTTCAGACGTTTTTTAGAGAAAGCAAGTTTTAAATGCTATTTATTAATTTTAAATACCCCTGAACCGTTGCATGCACCCATAAATCTAATGTTTTGCGTGTGTTACGTTGCGCACTACTGAAAACAGCGATATTTCACACCAAAAATAAAAGTCGTTTCCCAGCAATTATTTTTGTGTAATGTTACTTAATTTGCTGTACAGAATGCGAAGTTGACGGGTATGTGATGGGTCTTTTTACACCCTGTATTGTCGTCTGGTAAATATTCTACCCAAATTATGTTAGTGGGTAATCTGTGCAATAGCCACTTAACGTCCCAAGGTGTTCCACCTCTCATTAGTTACGGTTGACTAATTTTATTAGTCACCTTGTGGCCTTTATCTGAGCCTATAAACAAGAACCTATAGAGCGTATGTATCTACCTAAGAGTACGGTTTTTTAGATGAAATCTGTGTTCAGGTAGCAAATTCCTCATATATATAAATAACATCACGTCTGTATTCCCCGAGGGTCTGGGCAGAGGTGTACATATAGTACCCCCACATTTCGCCAGTTATATTCGAATCCCCATGTAATAGGGGGTCAGTCTATTGCCATCAACCGGGCACAAATCCAGACTCCGGGCTGCGACTGAGAAAGTCCAGATGGAAAAACTCAATAACACTTTGCCCGACCCGAGAATCGAACCCGGGACCTCATGGTCCTGCCAGGGTTGCGGGTTAGTCTGAAAGGGATACCGGGATCTTGGCAACAGGCAACTGAAGGAACACGGGTGGGTTTTAGTAAGTAAAAGTCTGACACGCCCTTCCGGTCCGCCCAGAGCGAGAGAAGTCATTGGATGAATTCCCAGTCTCAAAAAAAATTTAAAAAAAAATGACCTCATGGTCAGCAATAGCGCTTGTTGCTACCGCTAGACCAACGAGCTAGCAGTATCTTTGCTGTTTGCAAATGTTTTAGATCAACGTCTAATTCAATGCTGCTAACTTTACTTGTACTGCTAAATATTTTTCTTAAGTCGTCATGTGCGCTTATAAACACCAATCTAACACACAGATTTCTACGAAACTTGCGACTACAGTGACTAGGACAGCCACCTGTTCCAACTGCTATCTATATCTAATTAGTCCTCATAATAATATGTTGCCTGTAAGGTTTTATTAAGGTAGTTTGTGCCTTCGTTTTCAGTGATCAATTAGGTTAATGTAATACGAAGTAGTTAGTGATTGGTATGAGCTCGCATTGTTTCGTAACTATTTTAATTCAGGAAAGTAGATTAGTTTGCACTCACAGGTTGTAACTTCCTGGTTTTACGGGGATGTCTTATACAATGATGGACTTAAACTTTTGGGAAGTCCTGAATGGCTTTAACTTTTTTTAACTGAAAAGATCATCTAATCCATTTCTATAATTTGATGGGCATTATAACTGAAAGTACACAGCAACTTAAGATTCTGTTAAACTTATTTTTTTTTGAAAAATTGCGAATAATTAACGTAATTTTAATCATACAGTAGAAGCAACTTTAAATTCTTTCTCACTTATGTTTTGTTTAAATAACGAATAATTAACTTAATTTTAATTCTACGTGTACCATTATTGTGAAAGTATTTAAAGGTACCTGACCTTTAAATACTTTCACAATAATGGTATAACGTGGAAAGTATAGAGTTGCCGACTTTCAAGTTCTATTCAACTATCAGTATCAATAAATAGTGTTTTCAACAATAATGTTGCAGTATAATCCAGCGCTCATTTGTAGTTTATTTACTCGTACCAACACATAAAGCGAATCATTCTGTATTCATAAGTTGGCGGCCCGACAAACATTGTGAAGTGTAGATAAAAATGATTACTTCTTTTACGATTAAACCAAGTTATGACATAAATCTCAATACGGTTCCAACGATAACCAACGACAATCAAAATGAATGTTTTCACACAAATCGTTTACTATTAACAATTGACAGGTTAAAACCCCAATTAATTATCTAAAACAGATCGACATAAATCTCAGGAGTCGGGCGAACAGCGATTAATTTGACATCCATTTCATTAGATTTATTGGGTTTCAAATTATTCTGTAGTCCAATGTGTTCTAATCAATATCCGATACAAAGGTAATTCCGTAACTGACTGTCTCAAGAACAGCTCAAAGCAATCCACTGAAGAACAAAAAACAAAATCTTAGTGGTTGTGCGTAATTTGAATGTTTGCGTAGCAGCTCTACGCACGGATTCTTGCGTAGCACTTCTACGTATTTCCGCGTAGCGCTTCTACTAAAATGTGCGTAGCACCACTACATACACATTCTAAGTACGTACTTTCACTAAGAATGGATTTTTCGAAATATAAGCTCTTAGGCATAGACAAAATCCCTTTTCTGTAAGCGTTAACGCCAACGGAAAGAAACAAATTGTATGGAGTTGACATTAGCTTTAGAGATGTCACGTGACTGCTGCTGTCAACTCCATACAATTTGATCTTTCCGTTGGCGTTAACGCTTACAGAAAAGGGATTTTGTCTAGGCCCCCTGAGCGGGTCTAACTTACTAAAGTTTATATGCGAACAAGTTGCGATCGAGTACATAGTTATTAAATAAGTAGGCTGCGGTCACACTTCACTTCGTCCGAGTTAATCAACTCTGTGGTACACTGATGAACGTTATGCGATTCTCACTCATCCAAATATGATTTTGCAATGGACATACTAACGCTTATTAAGTACTTGATGAGTACGCTACTCGTGTTCGGGAGTTTAGGTATTGTTTCCAATGGTTTTAGTGCTCTGTGGTTAGTTTATAACTCGCTATTCAAATAAATTCAAATACATGTGAATCTTGATTTACTTTTTACATAAAAAAAGAAAAGCCCGCCGTTTTTTTTATTCAAAATCTAAAGGACGGATAGATTCTGGTAATATGGTAGAAAAATGTTATTAAATTAAAATAAGATGAACTAGATTTCTCAAACTACAAGAGGCAAGGAGATACTTACAGTACAAAAAATAACCCTGTTATTTGCCAAACTGTAGAATTTAATGCTCGACTGAGTCGCGTGTAATAATGGCAAGAGCTTCTCCATCAATGCCAAGACTCTTTGCTTTGAGCTTTCATTTAATGCTTTGTTTGCCCACTAGTTGACTCCACTGTCCAATGCGGGCCACTCGGTTTGCCAACCAAGTCTACGAGGCTACGCCGTAGCGCCTCGTAGCACATTTTTAGATCCAGCTACGAGGATCTAAAAACGTGCTACGAGGCGTTACGGCGTAGCAAGCGCCTAACTAACTTATTAAGCTAACTAAGTTAGCTTGTTGTTGCGTGAAGGTGGTTTAATAACCTGTAACGTACGTGAACGTTATTTTAAAGTGAATATCACGTTGGAACGTAAAATGGATAGCAGCTTTTTAACTTTTTAATGTGAATGTTGCAAACAAGTTTAGGTTTAATGTGTCAGTATTGCGTTGAGTTTTAATACAATTTTTTTTTAATGATAATAATAATGTTTATTGCCTAGTGCAGACATTTTTCTGAAATCTTTTGGTGTTCTGATCTGAAGAACAGACGCGTGCAATAATATTTGAAGAAATAATTTGTCTACGGCCTTTCCTATCCCAATGAAAATCTTATAATTGAAAAAAAATCTACTTGAATGTCGTAAATACACATAATACAACCCTTTTCTATTTCTCGTAAAAATTATGAAAACAAGATTTACCTTCTGGCCCAGTTCCTAAGATTCCCAATATTTCAAAAGTATTCCGAGCTAGGGGCGAAAATTAAATTCCTTTGAGTGAAGATTCAAGGTGAAACACGTTAATATACTTTGTGACATGACACGGTGACGGTGACATGAATCGAATAAAAACTATTCAGTATCTAACGATTCCGTGACATTCCCCATGCAAATTGATGCGGAGTGACAAACTCGATTGAATTCTATTTAGGCAGTAGTTACAGGAATATTATGCGTATAGAGTTGTTTAACTTTTGGGTTGTAAACAATCTGGAACAGCTGAGGGTTAAGGTCCATCAAGGTTGTATCCTACTTTCCAAATAAACGTTTACTCTTAGATTAGTTGCGACGTATTGCGCACATGGCGTCTCTAATAAATAGATATTAGAGCGCTGTTATTGCAGAACTTTTTATATCCATGTAAAACGATGGCGATATAAAATATGAAGATTCCACTCGTCTGCAGGCGTTACGTCCGCAGTTTAGTAAACTGTAAAGAGTTGTGCCTTGTTGCTGACAATAAAACTCAGTTTTATGGTGAAATTATGCGTTCCTGTGCCCCACCGGACGGCAGTAAACTTATTTTACAGTTTCATTGACGCTCAGATATTTCATCTCACTCTTGTATGCATTCTGATATGCACTTAAAAAAGCTTTTACACGAATCACACTATTTCATTCATTATCATAAAATTCTAATGATATTTCATGCTCATGTGCGTTTGATTACTTAATGGAATCTTCGGTTTACGGCCCCGGAAAATGTTAGAAAATGAGGTGTATAAACGTAGCGTCGCCGTATACATCATTTTTTACCCGACTGCACTAGAAGGGGATACTGTTTTTCGAGAGTATTCAACTTAATGTTCTCTTATTTACCTAGTGATTGGGATCTTTGTAATAACATTAATTATTCTTTTATCTGAGTATCTGTAAAAAGTTCTCTTACAAGAATTACTGTACTTTTCCAACACTGTAAATATTATCTGTAATTTCTAAAAACACATCATTATATCAAAGTTTGAATTCCAACATGAATGATGTAAACAACATATTGTAACAATATTCTGATTTAAAAGAGTGTCCGTGGAGCTTCTTGCCCGTTCTTCTCCATAGGAACCTACTACGCTTTGGAATGGGCAACTAGCTTCATATTTTCTGACTGACCGACCCTTTGACAATTCAAAAGTGCCTGTATTTGGATTATTTGAAATAAATGCTTTGAGTTTGAGTTTGAGTTTGATTATGATTTGCTTTATCTTTTTTACATTTTGGTGAAATAGGTTAAGTTAGAGGGACTTTTTCTTGAAATTCAAACTACCCAATGCGCATTACACAAAACTATTTATAGCTGGCTTCAAAATATCAACTACCTTTTACCAAGAAGTTCAACAGAAATATTAGCAGGAAAGCAAGTTCTTACGAATTAGCCAAAATAGAAACCTTACTTCATATTCTACGAACGCTTTAACTATTCATTGCTCGACAAAACGGCTGCCACTAGACTTTAGGCAATAAAAGAGGCACGACGCAATCAGTACCTATACGTCCAAAGATAAACGTATATTAGAACGAATTCCATTGTTCGATGACACAGTTCCTCTTTCAATGTACATTGAGACTTTAAGAGGTCCTATGGAGGCTTTAACAAAAGAGGCTGGCCTACACTCGACCGCTAGTAGGAGGATAATGAGAGACCGTGTTCTGCAAACAGCGTTGTAGTTGGAGAGACTAGAAACTAGCCATGCCTACGGGTGCGTTCGTGAATCGTGACGCCGAATTGTTTGCCTGGAATCTTTGAGATAGTTTTATATAGTACTACCTGATGCCCGCGGCTTCACCCGCGTGGATGTCGGTTATTATATACTTCAAACCTTCCTCGAGAACCACTCTATACATTGGTGAAAACAGCATGAAAATCGGTGCAGTAGTTTTTGAGTTTATCGCGAACAGGGCGACAGTCAGACGCGGCGAAGGACTTTGTTTTAAAATATGTAAGGATATAGTGGTTATTAAAGTTTATAGAAGATGCTTACAGATTTGCATCGTTTATGTGAGTCACGGACTCATATGAATAATTTAAAAAATATCCTCAAAAGTTTTTTCTTGTCATTCGTTCGTTGCATTACCGACCTCATCCATCGCTTTCCATAAGGCGAGATCAAGGTCAAGAGCAGGCCCATTCTGCAATAAAAAAGGCCTTGTCTCTATTTGTTGTATTTTATTCTAGTATTATTTGGCGATGCCTCAGCTTCACCTAGTTTGTTAATATCATGAGTTTTCGCACATTCGGATTTCTTACTATGTCAAAAATAGTTTAAATAGTTCAAACCCATAAAAGTTTTTATTAACAACCGTGGCATACATATTTGAGCTAGACAATACATGTTGTACGATTCATAGCTAGTTTTGCGAACGCACTGTGGTAAAATATTCGTAAATGAGCTACAAAATAAGGACAACTTTGTGGAATTTGTTTGTTTCTTCATTCTATGTCATACTTCGTCAAATGAAGGACACGATGAAATGTTGTGGACATTTCATAAAAAAGTATACATATTTATTGCCAAACAGTATGGTGATCCATCATTTGGGGAATGTAAACGCTTATTGTACGTGCTATTCCTTTGTCCGCGCACCTACTTTTTTTTTCCTTCAGCGTTGGCTGTGGTCAACATGTTCGCTACATACGGCTTCTATTATGCAAGTTTACACTAAACGTCGTCGTGTCAACACGTCCAGTTTCGTATCTTTGTTTGCGACAGTCATTGTGTGACGTCCTTCTGATCGATTTGCGGCGTGCCTCAATAGGCTGTCGGTTGTGGTCACCGTCCACGGCCGCGTCCGTCGTTGCCACATGTCCGACGCACTGTCACGGAAATCTATGCGCCGCCATTTGTTATGACTCCATCTTTTTTTTTGCTGCGTCACCATTGGCTGTTAAATATAATGGGTTATTATAACTACATCGTTTCGACATTTTAAGCTTTATAGTGCTCGATTGTTTTTATTTAGTACACGTTGATGTAATTAAGTGGAGATCAACTAAATGTGAAGCGATTAGCACAATGACTCACTTAGATACGAATTATTTTTGGCACTGTGCACTGATAACTTAAACCGATAATGTATAAAATATAATGGTATGGGTAAAGTGCACTATGAATTTCTCATTTGTTTTCCTCAAAATATTTTCACATGGATTGTCTACTTTGTGTAAATAAAATTACCATAATTTCTATGTTCTGTCGAAAACTGTTTACATTATACTTATGTAGACCCCATGATCGTGCCAATGTCGGATCGTACAACGTGCCGCCCACGAGCCAAGGTGGCTGCGTTTGACGTTCCTAACGCTAAGTTATTTACAATAATAATTTGAAAAGGAACAACATGTTATGTAATTTCCAATATTTAAGAAATGCTTTGATGTACTTATAGCTAAGATCGGAATATCTGAATAATTTGAGAATCGTTTTTTCATATTGTTATTCCTATTTTACCTAAAATCTAGTCAGTATCTAGGTAGTTAGTACGTCGAACGAACTTAAAATATCGTCTCGGGGAGGCTGTTTAAAGTTTGGAAAGCAACACAACGTTCCACTTCTATCGATGATCTCTTTACGAAATTTATTTTGTCTCCATGTTTAAACTTGTCCTAATAAAACAACAGCACTTGTTTGCACACGCAGAGTATTTCTCTAAGAGCCCGTGACGTGCCTACGCGCAAATTTAACGGCCTACTGACATTCGCGAAGATTCTCGATACTCCAACAGTCAAAATATTTCTAGTTATTAACAATTAATCCTCATTCCTACGACTTGACATCTCGTTATTGATTGCCATTTTGAAGTTTGAAACGTAATGAATAATTAAAATATATTCGTATAAGACTTTGAATTTTTTATTATAATCGTTACGTTTAGACTTTCATTAGACTCATTTCTCGAGGGCTCTCAATCTGTAACAAACCTTTCGACAATAATAAAGACAAATCAATGACTGTCTTCCGTCATTGATAATCGACTTGGATTATCGCTTTTATTTCCGACATCTCTCAACGATCTTAAGGATAGATACTCGTAAGTACCTAGGTACCTACTTCACTGTGTTAATAATAAACACGAATGGAATATACATTTTATTTTTAGTAGTTTTTTGCTTTATCCATTTCTTACACGAATGCTTTATATTCGTTTATATACGGATTTGTGTTCCTTCTTGAGAACGGGAAACGTCCGCACTTATAGCTTGGACAACGTAAATACAAAACAATGTAAAGAGGTGACTCATTAGTGTTCATGAATAATCTACGTTATTGTGAGCCTAGATGCGATGGAGCATGAAGAACATGAAGTATTATATGTATAGGATACACTTTTTTAAGTCAGCTATAAAGTAAAATGTTCAGGTCACCTTGTGCGCTAAGACGACCTATTATGTATACATTTTTACTACTGAAGTAGTCCATATGTAGGTGTTTTATCCGGTGTATATACAATAAATAGTATACAAATAAATAAGTAAACACAAAACTTTATTTTTCATGTGGGTATAATTTTTTTCAAAGAACGGAAAGCAAAAGGTTGTTTCCTTATTCCTATTTCCGAACCAATTGTCATAGATTGATATTATTTGTGAAGTTTTTATTCAATACCGACGATTTACGATCAATACCAATAATGGAGAACTTATTTCAGTTATAAACAGCAAAAGTACGATAGATGAAACGAGTATTTTTAAACTGCATATTTATTTTGATTTCCACGGAATATCTTGCCCATTTTTCTCTATAGGAAATATAATATATGCTTCGATAGGGCTTCAACTTTTTGAACCTAGTCAGAAAGTAATAATAAGTAGTAAGTAATTATACAATATGATAATTTTGGTCACTTATGACCTATTGGATAATTCGCTTTAGTAAATAAACGAATTTACTAGATTGCCCATTTCAATTCGTCTTCTATATGTATACATATTATAAATTAAAGTCGCTTTTCGTGTTTGACTGTATGTCCGCGTTGTGCTTCTAAACCACGCAACAGATTTTGATGAGATTTTCACCATCGTTAAAGGTTTCTATATGTTGATATTAAAGTTACATATAATTAAGAAATCTCGTTGTATTGTCAAGTCGTAAAAACCTTGCGAAACAGGAGCGGGTCGCTTGTATTTTATATTTGCCCGGAACTTAGAAATTGCTTGTTAACCATGCCCGAGAGTTTTCAAGAATGCGCTCATTAATCACTTGTTTCACGGCATTTACGTTGATTGTATAACAATATAGCACGAGTATCGTTACCGACGCGTGTCTACCGTGTAATATCAAAGGTCACATATTTTCCGGAAAAAAAATCGCTGCTTCATTGCTCAAGTGGTCCACAATCGATACTGCTACGCCTGGGTTCGATTCCCAGGTCGGACAAAGTTTTATTAGGTTTTTCTATCTGGACTTTCGCAGTAGCATCTCGGAATCTGGATGTGTGTCCCGTTGATGGCAATAGGCTCGCCCCCTGGGACTTAAAAATAACTGGTGAGTGTAGGTAAGGTACTGTAGGTGCACCTCTGCCCAACCCTTCGGGGAATACAGGCGTGATGTTATGTTATGTTAAAAAAAGCTCTCTTTCACTGTTGTGGAAGGTAAATAGAAGGTAATTCGAATTTACATAGTGATCAGAGCTTGTTGGCTCATTGTTGGCTGTCATCCGGTGCGACCACTTGTTACGTCCTGTAACGTATTCAAAGGAAATTTCATTTCATAGCTTCCACTCAATTTTTACCTTATAAGCCTTTGAGATATTTTGGGTACAATCAGTTGGAATTATACTGATTTTAAAACAATCAAATATGTAGCTTCATACGACACAAATATGGTGTTTGAAAATCCTTAATTTGCAAGTGACTTAGAGATTTCAAAATATAAAATTTGTATCTACTAACAAACAACTACATTGTTTATATAAACGATTTTCATAACAAGAAAACATAAAAAAGGGACCAGTTACATAGAAATATTTTTTAGTACCTAACTTATTAATGTTTTATAGTAATAGTTAGAACCAGTTGGAATGGTAACAAACTTTATTTTGCACAGAAATCACTTCGTTAAAAGTTTGTCCACAGCTTTCCGGCAATCATCTGGGTTTATTTATTACTAAAGCCTTTGGTACATTTTTAATTTATGCCATGGTAGTACCTACTCTGTGAAAAAATGTTAGGAACTTTATCTACGGGACAAAAACAGGTTGCTCCGTAATTGAATTTATATTCATAACCGGCACGCCTCTAAAGTCGGCGTCTAACAGAAAAAATATGCTTTTCCTGCCCCGAAGTATTTCAGAATTTACTGCCGTACTTAGGTCCATTATATCAAAAGTGAAACAATAAATTCTATTAATAGCAAAATAAAGGAACAAAAAGAATTTCCAACATATTTAACACCTAGGTACGTATAACCTTATTTTATGGCAAACAAAACATCGGCAACAAATAGAGCCTGTCGTACCTAAATGAGGTCGGAACAGCCTTACAATCGGAAAAACAAACAGGTCTTCAGCAAATTAAATTTAAGATTAGTCACGTTTGATTTACACAAATTAGTCGCTGACCCAGCGTATTCACTTAATACTTATGAATATTCAACTTGTAGATTGAATTCGAGCAAACATTTTCAATGGTGACCTACGTGACGACATTACTTACTTTGCTCGACACATGAAAATATATTGCGGTTATATTTAAATTTATTCAACTTCTTATTTTTCTGAAAGTTTTATGCATTGTTTGTTCTATCTACTTGGAATTAGATAGTTGGATATCGTTTTATTAAAAAAAGAGAAAAGGGAACTTAGGACGGTAGCGTATGTTTGGTTACAATTAACTTAAGTTTATCATAGTATCCGTAAACGGAAAACCATATTACTTAAACGCAAAATATCCAGTTACTTCTAAAGGGTTAAAGGGTTTGGCGAATTTAAATTAATTTGTAATCCATAAAAGGCACGAGTATCCGTATGGTAGATTCGTTTTTCACTCAATAAAAACATAAAACAAAACATGTTTTGCTTTATAACACCTACATGTAATCCTAATGTAAGTTTTACACGAAATTGCTCTGAAACGGTCTTGAATTTAGACTAGAAATTTACTGCGCACCGCAAACTGCAGAAATTTCATATATTCTTACGCATAAAATTAGCAATTAGAAGGTGAAGTTACCTAGATACGCAAAGGGTTAATTTTGATGAAACTTCGGCGATAACTGTAGATGAATTGTGCGAGGTATCATCGAGTACTCTTCTATTTCGAGCGAATGCAAACTAGAAATTAGTGAATGTGGGATCCGTCTGTTAGATACGGATAAATCTCCGCGTTCAGCGCACAGCTTGATTAAAACTGAGAGATCTACCTATACAAGAAACACATAGCATAGCGTGAAGTAGCGGTCGACTGGGGATTAAAGTCAAAATAATCCTACTACTCGTAATACCAGTTTGATGGATGATTTTTAGTAAGATATATTTTCAAACAATTTATTTACTGGTTTGTTATTTTGCAGCCAAAGCATTTTTAAAATTTTTGATTTGTAACATCTTTCCTCTCGCTTTCTCGGGAGTGATTTCGTGAAAAGCGACGGAAGTATGTAACAGGACGCCCGGGAAGCGCGCGCTATTTGATTTGACTGATGAGCACGCACGGTGCTAGAGTTAGTCATCAGAAACGACCTTGACGAGGCGGCTCCTTTAATGTTGCTAATTATCTTAATGTTGCTTATTACTAAGGTGAGATGTCAGATGTTACACAATGTATGTGACTATTGTAAGATCGTTTTTTTGTTTGTCAAGTAACTCCTTGTCAATTGAAATAGGCACATTTTAATAAATGCTACTTACCAACAACACATGCATACAATATGTACGTCAAAAACTTAAGCTAGTTGAAAAATTATGAAATCAGTTGTAAAACATATGTTAGGCAAACAAAATAAAAAGGGGTGGCTTTAACAGTAGATTATTACACGAACATTGAAGCATTCTTGACCTTTACCCACGTGAGGTCAAACAATCGGGGTAAAGGTAATCAAAACTGAGCGTTTTCTACTACGTAAACAATATTAGAAACTAAAAACACAACAAGAAGTAAGTCTTCAGGCATTTCTGCGAAACTATTTCTCTCTACTTCCATAATGTAGGTATGTAGTAGATTTACGATCACTGTGGGAAGTAAATCTTAAGTTATTAATATTATAAATGCGAAAATTAGTTTTTGTTACGCTTTCACGATAAAACGGCTGAACGGATTTGGATGAAATTTGGCACATAGGTACTATGAACTGGTTTAGGTTAGGCTGGGACTTTTTATACCGGTTACATACGTTTCCGTGGGATAATTTCCAACTTCCACGCGGGCGATGCCGCAGGCAAAAAAGCTAGTAATAGATATTTTCTTAATTCTTACTAAGACACCCGTAAAAATATTTTTCTTCACCCAACTTCACCTACAGGTATAATGTCATAAATAGGTACCTAATTATTCTAAAGATCAAGTGGCAAAATGTAATAGTCATGAAGTTTGGAATTTTATGAAGGCCATCGGAAACGTGTTGCCGCCTACGAGGCGGCGACGCACACATTCAGCGGATTATGATACTTTCACTTTGCATATTTTCATTTATATGAAGCCTTTATCATTTCACTGTTTACATCAACTCTAAACACTTACATACGTACATAACATCACGCCTTGTTTCCCCAAAGTCCAGTACACCCATATTTCGCCATAAGTCCCATTTATTATGGGGCGAGCCTATTTCCATCAACCGGGCACAAATCCAGACTCCGGGCTATTATTGAAAAAATTCAGATAGAAAAACCCAATAACAATATGCCCGGCTCAGGATCGAACCCAGGACCTCATACTTAACAGGTGCGCTTGCAACCACTACACCATCAAGGCAGTCTAAACATTACGATGATAATAGAATAACTTCATTATTCTACTGAAATATTATAAAGGACAATGTTACTCTTCGATGGTTACCGAATTTTCTTGAATTTGATTAAGATGATTTTACAATTGTGGCTCGCAAAGGTAACTTAAATAGCTCGAATTACGGTCAGAGAGTTCCGCTTCTAAGTTATCGTTCCCAAACATTTTATTAAGTTAAATAAATATTCTTAAGTTACCGAAGAATATTTATTTCTAATTTGATATATCCGTTACGTAGATTCTAACTATACTACTACTAATAGAATTGCTTGGTAATTTAGAAAATTTCATGAATAATTAAAACTCCAGCTTTTTATGAATCAGCATTTAAAGTCACCTAAAATTAAAACAAAGTAGTACTTAATTCAGTTAAGGCTTTTTAGAAATGGGTTAATTCTCATAAAACGTAATAAGGTGTTGTACCTACATATTTATTTTAATAGAAGAATTTATACCTGATTTAGCAAAAGCTTTTTAAGGTTCAAGAAACGGCCTGTTTACTGTTTACGTAACTACGACTTCTTTAATTATGCACAATGTGAAAGTTTTTTTAAATTTAGCAGATCAATTTGTACCTACATATTTATTTTAATAGAAGAATTTATACCTGATTTAGCAAAACCTTTTTAAGGTTCAAGAAACGGCCTGTTTACTGTTTACGTAACTACGACTTCTTTAATTATGCACAATGTGAAAGTTTTTTAAATTTAGCAGATCAATTACCTAACTGGTTTAAACTTAGATATTTAGCATTAGTGCAAAATCCCAATGTCAATTACCATAAAATTACCACGTCCACCTTAAAGATCTTGATACAATAAACAGTATATCTGGGGTTTACATAGGATTTTCCATTTAGAATATGTGCACAAGTTGCTTAACACCTTGAATCATAATTAGTTTCCCATTACCGGTCCGGGACTTGATTTTATTAGAGCTGAATCTCGTTAAAGATCATGTTAGCTTACGGTGGAATATAACACGAAGATAGACCAGATTTGAAGTGGAATTTTAACGTGTAGGAAATTTACGATATTTTTTCTAATAATTGCTATTTTTTCAATTTTGACTTCAAGTTTAGATGTATTTTTGTGGTCAAAACTAACTTCTTCGTTGGTAGGGGGTAAATTTATGGAATCGTGTAGAGGGTGCATTCTGGAAGTTGATAATAATCAATATTGTAAAATACTACAGAGTAATATTTCATAATTTCATTTGGTGATTTTAACAAATTAATAAAAAACAGCGAAATATGTATTTGACAGCTATCTGCGCCGTTGCCAACTTTCAGTATGCACCGTCTGAGAAGTTAAAAACAATCTAAAAAAATACATGGGTATTTTGCAACAACAATGGTGTTGATGTTGCCTTCATATTTATTTCCGTAAAAATGGTGAGAGAAAATTAAATTTACGTAGGTAATGAAGTGCTAACACTGTTATTGCCCTTGCCCTAAATATGGCAAAATAATGGGGGCCATGAAAGGGAGGACAGTTAATATGAATGAAAAATATATACCTAAATACCCTTTCGGCTTAACAGGAACTTAAGTAGGATTGTTCGTACTTACGCTGTAGGTAATGATAAATCAAGATAAGTATTATATTTGGAGTGCTAGCATTTGGAATTTATGTTGCATTTATAACATCACGCCTGTATTCCCAGAAGGGTTGGTCAGAGGTGCACCAACGGTACACCCACATTTCGCCAGTTATGTTTAAGTCCCATATAATAGGGGGCGAGCCTATTGCCATCAACCAGGAACAAATCCAGACTGCCACTAAGAAATTCCAATATCACTTTACCCGACCCGGGAATCGAACCCAAGATCTCATGCTTGGCAGTAGCGCTTGCGACCTTAAACCATGAGACAGTCGAGGAATTATGTTAATATTTTGAAATTATCAACCGACTGGTTTATGTTTACGTTTGTAAAAGCTGTTGTTCACCTATTAAAGTAACTGAAAAACAGGTACCTGAACCTACCTGACCTACTGTCAAGCAGAACACATTTAGGTTAAGAAGGATTTATTATTAACTAGCTGACCCGACAGACGTTGTCCTGTCTTACATATATCACATAATCAGCCTATAATGTTCCCACTGCTGGGACACAGGCCTCCTCTCTATGAGAGGGACTGGGCCGTAGTCCCTGTCCTGTCTTAATTTTATAATTTTCCGCGCAATTTTCTTAATTTTTTCTTTCATAAGAACCTTCTCCTGACAATAACAAACACAACAGAAAAAGAATTAGCGAAATCGGTCTAGCCGTTCACGCGTGATGGCGTGACCAAGGGAAATAGGGATTCACTTATATATATATAGACTATTATAAAATACTTAGTGGAGCAAAACCACAAATACTATATGTAGTTGATAATTGATAACACAGTACCCAGTGAAACATAACATTGAATAATACCAATTGTTCCCACATTTGTAGTTAATTGTTAATTACGACAACCATTGTCAAAGCTGATTGTGTGTTTCCGTAAGAAGATATTATCTGTCATGCTACGAAATAGTCTTTAAGAATAATTTAGTCTAGAAACATAGCTTTAACATGTGTTTTATACGTAACAAGGTATTACCTCGCATCCTAGGAAAATTACTACAAGTACCCTATATTTGAATCCAGTTCCTTATCCACTTGTGTGCCAAATTTTATTTAAATCTCTTCAGCCGTTTAAGCGTCATTGAGTAACAAACATCCAAGCTTTTATATAATATTCAGTAGGTAAAATATGAAACACTTCAGACACGTTTTCATAAAATGTATTTTTGTGTCAAGACTTCAATAATTCTAATTTGATATTTCTTTATTACAGATTGCCTACCAGCAGCAAAAGTACTAAGGTACGTCCATAATGTTAATTAGCACCATTTCATGTTAAAATCACATCTGTTATGGTACAAATGCGTGCTGTCCCTCTATTAGGGAGGTAGGGCCGCGGGATATATTCGTTGGTACATTCTTACGGCACTCGTGCTCACTGATTTTACCTAATTTATTTCGTAAACAGTAATTTAGTTTAGTTTACTTCGCTTTGGTATCAAAATCAAAGTCCAAATTCGGCTGTAAAATCAGCAAAAGTTACAAAAAAATAGGTCCCAAAAGACAGGAGGGCCCTGTCTTTTGGGACCTATTTTTTTTTTTTTCTTTTTTCTTTCACCATTTCCTATTAATATAATGCCAATATGGTTTAATGCCCAATTATATACTTCCTAGTAATATAATGCCAATATGGTTGAATCAATGTTATCATTTAGGTCCGTTAATTTCCAATGACGTAACTTCATTATACGCCTGTCGGAGAGGTATTGTAGTAACCCTCACGTTTGACGGACATATTATTTGGAACTGTAATACATTGTGACACCATGATCCTTTTTTTCACTTCAGCCGGATTTACATTACGTAACTAGTTTCGCAAGCTTATTCATTCATTGATAGTTTCACGTGTGAGTAGATAATTATTTACGTGAAACGATGATAATTGAAAATAATCGATTTTCGTTATTCTAAATTAATTGATTTACGTGATAATTATTTTCACGTGGTGATCAGTTTCGTAATGTAAATTCAGCTTTAATGTAAAACAGAAAACAACAGACACGCCGCGCCAGGGGAAGGAATGTTATTAACTGTCGGACCATAAGAAAAGTATATCAAAATCATATTCCCTTTTCCCTTATAATGTTAGGCTCAAATTCAGTTACAATATCTGCCTGTATGTCTATATGTTTAGCGCTAGTATATCGACTGGTAGAACAATAGGCGTTTAGGAGGGCGCTCTAATGGCTGGTGAAGTAGAGCCCTTTTAGTATGAAGAAGCGATCAGAGAGGGGAAACGTTGACAAAATCTAGTTGCGCAGAAGGAAATATGTGGGTAGGTAAATAGGTTCTGGTTCGACAAATAAAATTAAGAAGCTTTTCATCTTTTAAAGTTGTTTAAAAATCTTTTAGGTGGTTATACCGTGACTGTTTCAATAACACAGTAGGTACTAACACCCAGTTGCCCAAAAACAAACGTTAATGCCCCATTACGTAATGCATTAACGCTAATTATTTCATTAATTTCATCAAAGAACCATTGAATCTATGTTGGTTTCTGCAACAAGTTAATGGAAGATTAGTATTTAATGACAGCTTTAAAAGTTAAAGTTAGTTTCTGCAACTCGCTGTAAGTTAAAAAGATTTCATTTACTTTTGTGCATTAAACGACTATGGAATAATAATAGTCGAAGTCTAGTAACTATTATCTTTGTCCATTAAAAATAAGACAATTTCAAGATAATCTTTAGAGGGTCTAAAACGACTATTGAAAAACAAGGGTAGGCGTTTTATCACCAGGACTAACGTTAACACTGAACTGTTTATCTAAATAAAAAAACTATAATAAGGTAAAAGTTCAGTTCAGTTTTTAAAAAACCCTACTGCGCGGCTTCGCTTAGGTATTCATTGTCTCGAAGCCTCCAAGGCGATCGTCACCCCTGTCATTTAGATAAATGATATCAAGATAGCATCAATTTTTAAAGCGAAACAGAACTTTCAGCGGTTCTAAATAGCTAAACGGCTACTGAATAATAATCATGGGCGCTTTATCCAGCGCTGCAGCGGGACGAGCGCCTTTTGTGTCCTGACGACTGTATGCACCTTTGCATAGAAAGGCTTGCCAGTATGAACGTACATGTACATCATTAAGTCGACTTGGGATAGTCGGAATATAACAATCCCACGCTAAGGATCTCATATTTTAAAGAATTCTTGTGTAATATAAATGAGTTGTCTTTTAAAATTCCTAGTTGATCCTTTGCAAAGGTTTTGGAGGTTTATTACCTTTCCATAATTGCCTATGTTATGAAAACTTTTCCTTTTGGCTATATTTAAACATTCTAATTTGTTACTTTTAAGACTAAAAGGATCGTCGCAGGTGGCGTTCTGTAGTTTCTGCCTACCCCGATGAGAAAAAGGTGTGAGTTTATGTATATAAGTGTTTTAGAACGATCATTGTTAAGAATTGGAGGTCTGCAGTCTGATCAGTTATACATGACCCTACCGAGCGATCAATGACCGATGCTACTCCTGGTTTTAGTTCACAAGCAGCTTGCACATTATAATTCAATCATAAACTCACCACCATGCTCACGGTTATGTATTTAGTAAGGATTAACGACTTCTCCCGTTAATTTATCTCGGCTTAGAGACTTCCAATATTAATTATTTCAGAGTGGGTGTGATTCATGGCAGAGAAAGACTAAGTCAGCCTATATTTTAAAATAACGCTCGTATGATTAAAAGATTATGGCAAATGGGGACTATCGATTTGAACTTTGATTAAGCGGCTTTTACAAAAGATACGCTACATTTTAGTTACCTAATCTAAAAATGAACTGTCGATAATAAGCATGAACCATGTTCATACAATCGTAAAATCGTAAAATACAGATAAATTTTTAACACGTTCGTGAAGTAAATTGCCTTGCTCTATACCTTCCCTTTGCTATTGTGTACCGATATAAATCGAAAGTGCTTATCAGTGCTGTATTAATATATGCGCCCTCGATAGAGAGGCAAGGCACTCGGTATCACTCACGTGAAGGAGCTCATGTTTGCCGGTCCCGGCTTATGTAAACGATCTTAATAGCGCACTTCAGTTTTTTTTTCCGCCTCATTGCTCACATATGTTCCATTATTTCTATCTCAGAGAATCGATACTGTAGACCTGAGAGGATCACTCCAAGAAACCGTATAAACTAAATTATGATAATCTGAAGTTCGATTCCATTGAATACCAATTTTATGAAATTAAATAAGTTAACTTTATTGGATTTGAATGTCGAATTAGTTAACATTGAAGAAAATAAGGTGAATTGACGTTAAAATTAGACGTCGACTTAGAAATAAAATCAAATCTATAACACAAACAAGCCTAATATGATGCTATAAACATGTGACATCATTTATTTTGTTAGAGCATGAAATAGGTTTCAATTTTTCACTTTGAGTTTAAAGTCAACATTTATGTCTGGATAGAATTTGTCCAGTAAACAGGCTTGCTGCGACTTTTCAATGTATGTGCGCGTATCTTCCTGCGCTAAACTTTCTTGGAAGTTTGCCAAATAAAATGCCTATAACGTTCGGGAATGAGTTCCTAGCTTCTATGAGAAAGCTTTTATAATGCATTGGGATCACAAAAGAAACAAACGAAATGAAGAACTGAATTGTACATTCAAAGACCAAGAACTTAAGAAATATCTAGCAAATGTGTGAATGATGGCGTATCCAAGTTTCTTCCATTAGATCATGTTACGAAAGTGTGTCACTAACTATGTCAATGTCACACACTGATCAATAAAACGATATATGATTAGAAGCACATGTGTATAATTCGTACATTTTCATTAATACACCGTTGTATCCGAAGCCGTTCAATTAGTAGGCGGCGGCGGTTGATCGTTCATTGACCGACGTGTTTGTTGAACGACGCGGTTTACGGCTCCGTGCGTTATATCGTCGCCGATGTTATTTTTATTTCTGTCTTTACATCGGTCGCTTAGCTGGATCATATAAAGTGAGGGTTTGATGAAGTGGCTATACAGTCTTATTAATGGATATTTGGTAGAGTATCAGTATGATAGCCCAAAAATAGGGGTTCAAGACAAATAATTGCAAGTTGCAATGATACAAGTCTGATTATAGATGATGCGTTTTTGCTTTTGCTTACCAAGTGTAAACCACAAAATTACTACCACTTCGTTTTTTTTAAATTGTACTGACTTGGAAACTAAAAAGTTAAGTTAAAGCACTTATTTATTTATTTATTTATTTATTGGCCTATCTACAATTGTTACACTGTTTATCTTAATAATACAAGCCATAGGATACAAGCATAGTGTACAATATGATGTGTATTTCGAGATTTGTGAATGTGAGAACATAAATATGGTTTCGGTATAACGAATAGGTATGTAGATTTGTAGATATAAGACATGTTTATCTTTCATTTCATCAGGTGCTTACCAAAGACGAAAGTAAAAGAGTTCTCCGTTGGAGTACCAGAGACGTAATTTGAAATTTAACTAAACGCCTAGATAACATTAAAAAAGTGTATTTATTTCGCCTAATCAGATATTTGAAGCTTCAAAAGAACAGTATTTTTATGTGAACATTGTTCAAAGAATAAAAAGGAAGTTCGGTACTCTTTGATACCTTATTCCATTTAACCGGTTACTTAATTTTTTTTAAACAAATTCAACAACCCTACGCTTTGACATTGTATAATTTAATTATTATCCTTTTTATAAATAGCTTCACTAAAGAAAATGATCAAAGGTTCCTTTTATCTTCTGAATTTTTTAAACAACAGTGAGCCCAGTATTTACTTTGACGGTTTCTTAGATATCGCGAAATAATAACTTTGTCTTTTATTTTTCTCGGAAAATTGAAAGCAACTGAACTGTCTGATATAGGTGTCCTCTTCAGTAATAGCCTATTTGTGACTTGCGTCGTTACCTACAGCCTACTCTTATATTAAAGCTAAATAAGTACTGAGCAGGGTTTGAACAAAACAATTTGTAGTCTACCTATGAAGGAACAGAAAATCGAAAACTTTATTGTAAAACAAAACATATCTACGCTCTATTTATACAAACATGAACTATGAAGTACTACACTATTTTAGTTATAGATGTGTAGCTGTAGAATTTTAAGAATATCGAGACCTAGGCACTGTGTTGGAAACTGGCAACTAAAGCCTGCCTGCCTGCCTGCCTGCTTGCCTGTTAGCTGGTATGTGAAAGCTGATGATAGGTAGGTACCTATCATCCGTATCAGCTATGTAGGTACATATGTTCGGATAACATACATTCATAAAATCGGCGCGACGTTTCGATGTTGACGCCAAAATGCAAATTTATCTGTAACGAAGCTGAAAATTATATTAAGGAAACCCTCATACTTGTAACATTTCGTAGAACTACCGTGTCACTTGTAATTTTACAAGTATGTAGAATCTGCAAATTCTGCAATAGTTTAATCAGTTCAGGTTGGGAGCGAACTTCGGGGGAGAAATAGTGATACCAAAGAAGATTTTTGACAAGATACCTCACTACAACATATCACTTATTTTTCAATGGTGTGAAATATCTTGGAATCATTAAATTTTCACGTTCATTTACGTAAGTTGTCAAAATCTTATTTAGTAGGTACTTAGGTACATCTATTTGATAGAGATTTTATTTTAAGCATTATTTGTAAGGAATTAATTACGTTGTTTTTGCACAAACGAGTACTTAACAAGTCTTGTCAATGTCTATTTAACTAGACGTCAAGGAGCAAACAGGAGCCTTCAATGTGAAGAAACGAAATATTCCCGTGTAATATCTTGTATTTTAGAATCGAGATCTTTACCAACCCTAGTAAATTGTTCACCTTCTTATGATGATCAATTACTCCGTCGACTTTTTACAAATAGCCCGAGGGTCCGTCTGGCAGCCCTACCCGGTGAATCCCTGTTATTGCTACGCATACACATCAACGCCGCTCGTCTCCCTAACTCTGTTAGGAAAATTTAATCCCGACGGCCGCAGTATTGTGGCTTCTTGGAACTCTGGGCTCTAAGACAGAATTACAGCCGCCCGATGAGAATTAAAACGTCAACGTTTATCATTTTGTAATGTATGGTGCACTGTATCTTATTTGTTAGTGGGTTGGTTGGTAATAAACAAGGATTGCGAAGTAGTTAGTAGACTAACGAAGTGGCTGTGTTTTGTAGTTTTGATTCGGTTCCGTTTTTGCCATTTAGCTACGAAAACCTAAAAATGAATTTTTTTTAGAGATTTTCAGTGACGTACTCTTGTTGACTTTTATTTTTTATTTCTGTCAATAAACCAGGATTAAATATTATACATATATGATGCTCCTACGTTTAATATGCCATTTACAAACGACGATTGCATTAGCAATGGAATCGCAATGTTAAAATGTTATACCACTATTTATTTAACATATTATGTTTATGTACTTACGTTATTTAGTAGTTATTCGTTAGTCACCGTCAGCGAAGCCAGCCGCGTTGAGTCCGAGTTGCCCATGTGAAAAGTGAAACAATTTATTTCAGACCACAATTTAATATTTTACACATCGCAATGAAAATGGCATGGCACCTAACTACTTTGTTTATGTCATCTCAAAAATACCATTTAAGAAATAAAATAGGTTCGTGGTACTTCAAGTAATCCAAAAGCGGTTAAAGCGTATTTTTTTACTTAATAGACGATAAACTGGTAAGTAGGAATTTTATTATATTTTACCCTTTTGTGATATTAATACTAAGCCGCATTCGGTAATATTTCATATAAAAGCTTGCATGTAATTCTGTGGCAGAATAGTCGCATGCAAATCAGATTTCAGCGGAAAATGGAAGACGAAAGTATTATTCGGTCGTCTGTCCGGCAAAAGAGGTTCATTACGACCACAAGTAGATCCTTAAACAGTCCTAACTGCAAGAGAACGGCACAAATAATCCAATCTCTATTCCCTTTTCAATCTTTGAGCCAATCATGACCGCTAACATGATAGACTTATAGACAAAGAGAAGTAACTTTTCAATATTTCGCATCAAAGCACATTCACTTTTTCGAAGTAACTTTCTCTCTTCTTTTGTATGTGAAAAAAGTATGGCCCATACTTTTCCCTGGTCAATTATTGGTCCTGAAAACAGTGGTGGAGAGCCCTTACTCCCCTTTTCTGAGGCACTATGTGGGGGGGAATGGTCAGATAGCATATTCCTTGCTGTATCGTTCTCTGGTGACTGCGGCAAGATGTGCTTGCCGCAGTCACCAGCTTTTCTTGTCCATGTGTACTACTAACACTAGTGATAAGGTATTTTACTTACAAATTGGACCATATTGTTGTCCGAACTGAATAAATAAATAAATGAAGGCTAAAAAGAAAACATCTTCAAGATCAAGAATCCCGCATTAAGGCAGAAGCACTGAAAAAAATATTATGTAACTACCATGCCAGCTGTTCATGGTCATTTTATGAAAGCCCGTTTTATTAAGGTCCCTTGTAAGCTGATATTGACAATGTCAGATTTAATACTGCTTCGTGCACTGACGATCAAATTTCGGTCAATTTGTGTGCAATTTGCGTCGACACTTAATGAATGCATGTCACTATCGCACCATGAAAGGGTTAAAATGAAGGATTATCGTTCAGTTTACCTATTTCAGTATACGAATTGGCAATAACCCTGCTGAACGCTCTCGGAACGTTTGCATGTTGTTTTTAGTTCTCTTTTTGCGCCTTCCTTCATGAAAGAGGTTCGTTACAGTATGTTTTCCGGAACCGTGATTGGCGCGCTACTCATTCTAGGTTCACTCGTCAATTTTGGAAGCCGAAGCTAAAACAATTTTAATTACAAAATGTGTTCATCTCCTAGCTTTGGAAAGATTATTGGAAGTAGGAAACTTATGAAGTTCTTCTAAGCTCACTTTTATAAGAGGATTTGCGAAATAAATACGTTTCCGATTTGACCTTTGTTAAATTTTGTAACTTTATAATTAAGAGAAATAGGTAAAATAGGGATTTAGTTAATTGTGTCTCCGAAGATCCAATCAATATTTATGATTAATTAAAAGTTTTATTATTCTATGAATTCGGCTTAAAGCTATAATAGTCTCGACACGTAAGAATTTTACCTGCTACTAAATAGGTTTTTGCTATTAGTGGTGGGCCGTCGGAAGCAGTGAGTGCAGAACCAATTAAACTTAACCGGTAGAGCCGAAACCCCGTCCGTCTTACAATACTATACTTTGAAATTTGATTTCGGCCGACCGAAGACATTTAACAATCAAATTAATTGGGTTTCAAACACCTTTATACTCATTATACGATGTAAATTAATTAGAGAAAGTAAGCTTTCGAAAAATTACTTTGTTTTAAGAACACTTTCCTAAGAATAAGAGTAGGTACCTACTAATCTTATAAAAGTAATTATTTTAATCACTCTACGACATGTTATCATTTAAACTGCCACTAAGTATCGCACCAATATTTCTTAGAAATCGTATGAAACTTAATAAAGAAATGAAAACAATTTAAAACTGATTACAAGTTTCTCTCTTGATTGAACTAATAACAAAGTTTATCGTTCGATATCCGACGAAGTGTCATGGAAAGATAAACGATTATACGCAGGTGTTTTCAAGTATTTTAATCAGAGGATGGTGTTGATCCCACGGTGATTGCAGACTTCCAGTCGAACTGACGGATAATATCGTACAATACAGATGGCATTTGTTGTGAAATAGTGGAACATTTTTTCCCTAAATGTCAGACGCACCATATAGACAGTGACACTAACAAAATATGCGGGAAATGCAAAATTTTCGTTGCATTTTTGTGAAAGATAGCCAGCTTTGCATTTGATATTTAGCCCCGCTAACCGACGACGATGATGTTGGATATTACAAGAAAAGGACCACCAGTGCTTGACAAATACGTAAAGCGTAACGTAATACAACAACGTTACAAAAAGTGTAAAATCATATTGGACGCGAGTTTTCGCCACTGAATAGGGTGTAAGCGAATATAGTGTTAGGTTAGTGCACACCTGTAGCTTCGTGTTGAGTTCCAATTTAACGCTCGGATGATCAAAGACAGCCACGTATGGCTAATACCGTACGCGTACAGCCGTACACCGCTCGTTAAATAACGTCAGTCGCCGGTACCGAATCACGCGTTCGATGTTGTGTTACAGGTTTTTCTTTTTTTATATTTATGGATCGCCAATACTTTGACGAATTTTATTGAAGTATCGAACTGGATTTATCAAGTTTTGATAGCATTGCATTTTTTCAAAGAATTTCAAAAAACTTAATTTACAAATAAGCTTGTACCTTACCTTTTAACAGTGAGTATTCACTAATTAATGTTTTTATGATGAAAACTGTAGTTCAGTAGAAAGAAATCCTAGAAACATAATTCTAATTAGCATCTTTCTTCATCGAAAATTATAGTACTTAGTGTATGAACGGTGACATGAAAGACAAAGTTTGTCCATATCGTCACAGAGGTTTGTCGGACTGTAGCCGTATTTTATACACTTCAATATAATATTTATCACTCTTGGCATTTAAATAAAGTAGGTATATTAAATTAAACAGTCGGGTTGAAGACAAAGATTTATTATTATCAGCCAATCTATATAAGTCTGAATTAATTAAAGCATTCTGTCTGAGGTTTCAGATATATTTTGATAAATGTATCAATCAAATTCTGTCTATAAATACACATATTTTTACACTTTCAGCCAAAATAAATGGGAAGACTCCAATAAAAGTAAATCAATAATACTTGCAGACAGTATTGTATTCCGAACACCTACGAACATTAACACAAGCATTGTCAGTTCATTTTTTTTAAATCAAAATAGCTACAAAGACGATAACTGACAAAAGCGGTAAGTTATAAGTAGGTACTTCCAGGAAACCAAGAATAAGAATGTGTTAAGAAAATGTAAATGTAAGGATATGAATTGTACATATTCATGCGTAGTGGTACTGAGTTTTGCAGTCATCAAAGTTGATGCAAAACGATTAAATTATATCTTTGTGATCATCCAATTGGACATAAACCGTCTTCAAAAGATATCTGAGTTAGAGGGTTGTTAAGGGATTGAGCTACCATATCTGTATCTATTTATTCTATCTAGTTATGTGAAGCGGAGAAATGAGGAAAATATCGTGAGGAAAGTTTGGATTCTGAATGGCTATAAGACTAGGGGAAGACCAAAGAAACAATGGATGAACTGTGTGAAAGATGGTGTGGCTGCAAGGCTACCGAGATGACGACTAATAGAGAAGTATGGAAGAAAAGGACATGTTGCGCCGACCCCAAGTAATTTGGGATAAGGGCAGGAGAATGATGAACTGTATCTATTTATCCAGAGTCCACACTGTATTCATAAATATGAAATATTTGTACATCCTCAATAGACCCTAACTATGGCGAATTATTGGACAGGATAACGAGAACTCGAAAGTTGTGGAAGCTTATAAATATTTTCGGCATATTTACGAGATGGTGTATGAAACATTTTAATAAAAAGTCTGAGTTGTTTATTAATAATATGTACTGCTTGTAATATATATAGCGGATTTTTAGAACATGTTTACCATACCTACATCGATTTTGTGTCTTCTCACCAATAACAAAGCAATTTGATAATACCTAAACGCCAGATAAATGATACTTACACAGACAGAGCGCTGTCAACAGTGACATGAAGCCGGTTTTGTAAATATGTGTGCACTTAGTGAGTGTTGCCGCGCAGTAAAAACTCATTACCTTAATATTTTGTCTTAAAGTACTAGCAGGGGGACTGGACGAGTAAATAGATAGGTTAGCGTTATATATTTTTTAAATTATTTAAAGGTACCTCGCTTTATTCCGACAAGATAGGGTAAAATATAAAACAATAGTTAAAAGTAACTACATTCATAATCGAAGCAAAGGTTTTAATGGCCCTTTTGTTGGGTATTTTTTTTTCAACATTGCCTCTTACTATCCACTATTTTGGAAATTGTTTCCAATTTAATATTACCAATATTAAAACTTATTAAACAAATATAAATAATTTCGTATCACATGAATTACTTACCCAATAAACGGGGATAATTGTGATACATACTTCTGGCAACACTTGTTAAGGTTTTGTTTTCCAAGCTGTCATAATTTGATTTAAAATAATTATGGATTTTTATCTAGTTGATAAGTTTACTTACGTATGAAACGCGATTCTACCTTGCTTTTTATTTTTTGAGGAATGGTTTTTGCACCCTTTCACCGCACAAGTCGGCATTTTTGCGATAAAATAATTTAATTTGTTTCAACGTGTCGCTTCATTGACAAACTAGCTGTAACTAATGGGTTTGGTGTAGTTTGGTTGTAAATGTGTGCGTGTGACCGTGTATGCACAGAGTTTGGTGTAGTTTTGCATGCTTCACTTTATTGTTCACAGCGCTCTGTCTAGGTTTTTTATTTGGTCTGAGACTTACACAAATATTCTTGTTTTAAAAAAATGATAATGTTTTTCCACGTTAGTCTTTGATAAAATATAATAGATAAGTTGTTGTTGTTGTGGGTTGTTCGCTCTCAATTTAAATCCTAAATAGAAGCTACGCGAAAGATGAAACATAACTAAACGTAGCACATATTGTGGAAATGGATGCACCATTTCTGCACATAATTCCCTCATGTATATTAAAAAAATCTGAATTGTTCATCAGTGACCTTTAACACAATAATTTCAAAAGTTTGTGTATGAAATACACGTATAATAAAATTTAATTATTACTTTTACGTCGCTTACGAGTGAAAATATTTTTATAACATTTCAATGTCCCATGTTGACAGACAGGTATTTCTGTTTGAAACAACGAAGTTTGATGAAAAAGGGTTTGTTGCATAAGTTGAATGTTGCGATATATTGTCCGAACTTTACTAGTTTTACCAAACTACTTACCAACGATCCAATCAATCCTTTGGCACCTGGCCCTTTGCTGATGAGGAAGCGAGTAGCTATCAACGCTGTGAAGCGACTAGCTATTAAATTTTCTCGCTCAAGAAACGTACAAAAGATTGTAGGTCCCGTATAAGTAGGTAATACAGACTACACAGAGACATAATATATTACCTCTCTACCCTACCTCAAACTTAGCATGATCCTCCGTTATGTAGAAAATACTGCAGCATTAATTTTGAAATAAATATAACATCATTATGTTAAAGTTGGGGATTGATGCTAGGTCCTATGTTTGGCGAAAACACGATTACATAAAATTTTCTGTATGGAAAAAAATCCAAGAAAAAAATTATAAATCGTTGGTATTCAAAAAATACTTCAAATTAGATCATTAAACTTTGCATAATAACTGAACCAACTATATCTTATGTTTTTTTTTTTTAATTACCATTATTTCCACCGTAAAAATCAATTACCTAAACTATTCGGGGCTTGAGAGCCGCCAGCACCCCACTACGTCTCGCTCTCACTTCGGCCGCGAGCCACCGACCGAGATAAAATCTGAGGTAAGGTAGAATCACTGACTTCTCACACCGCCGCCCAGCGAGTACTCGTTTGTCGCAGTGACAAGAGCTGTCAAAGAGAGTACTCACGTTCGCTTGGCCGGAACTCCCGCTGAGAGACTCGCGCTTGGTACGCTTATCAACGCTCGTGGCCGTCGCGCACTAATTTCTTATTGCTCACCGACTCATTTTTTATTGCTAGCTCTACTCGCTTATCGTTAATCGCCGGCGGTGGAACAGGTGCCTTAAGTAGACGACAGTTTTTATGACTTGGTAGTACCGAAAGCCACCGCCTGATGCCATTTTGAATTTACAATCGTACTTTCGGCCGAAATGGAGTGTCATTCAAATCTATTTCAAATCCGTTTTTAAAGCTATGGGAACAAATGTACACAGGGAGAGGAAAATTATGCACTCTCTGTGTAGAAAATGTACTTACAGTAACAGATCCTTAGGGACTGAATACACTGATTTAGGCAACAATCTAATTAACAGTTAAAACAGCTTCCTTTTGGACATTCGCGTATATCATCCCCGAAGTATGAAGAGTAATTAAGACTTGTTGGTTTGTTGTTCGATTCTCTTTACTGCCCCTTAAGGGGGATGCGCTAAGGTAGCCCGCGAAATTTAAATTTTCTTACGTTTTTTTGCAATTTGCAGGTCAGTCTCAGGTTGTATCTTGATTTAAATTATGATTCGAGATCGTAAAAAATATGGCTTTATAGAATTATAATCATTGGAATCTGCAATTAATACAATACCTTGTAGGTACTACTACTAGTTAACAGGATTATATGAATTTACAGAGTTCTATTGATGATTTTTATGATTATAATTCTATAAATAAATATTTGATACGGCTGTGAATCATATTTAGATCAACATACAACCAGATAATGACCTGCAAAAACGAAAAAATAAATAAAAAACGCGGCATACCCTGACTCTTTCGCCTTAAATAAATGCCACACAGAGCAACGTGAAGAGTTCCATTAATTGCAGTTGGCTTACTTTGTACCTTTTATAATGACTTGTTTAATGTCCCATTACCTACACCTTTGAATAATTAACTTGAGATTTCAAACAGGCATTTTTAATTTGATATGTCACCAAGCTGTGAGTCGTGTTGTCTCATTTGACCTTTCCGAGGGATCATAACATAACGATGGCATTAGGGATGGTCTGGGAAAAAGATGGCAGAGTCCGACGGATTGCGAAATCACAGCTTGCTTAAAATGTGTTTTTCTATCGTTCAAGAATAAGTGATGGTAATTATAAAGATGCATGCGTCACATAGACCAAGACCACTTTTTTCATGTGAAGGCTCCGAAGGCGTCTGGACGTGACAGCACAACGCGACTCTAGTAGAACAATTTCAATGAAAACATCATGAAAATTGTTCTACCGCCTGCCTTGAAAGCTAGCATATTTAAAGTTTAAGTAAAGAAAATGAATGAAACAAAAAGTCGATAACTATTAACTTCAATAGCTATTAGTTTTTTGATGAAAAAACACTTGCTTTACTTGGGTGTACCAAAAAGGTGAGGGAAAAACAGTTGATTGATGAGCCGACATTATTTTATGATGACGTCACAACATGAGATAACAAATATTACAGAATGGAGGGTGACCAGTGACCGCTTTATGAAAGAGACTTCGCTACAAAAAGGGATACCTCAGCTTATAGGATTGGACCTTTTAATAAAATCGCTTATGAACATTATACCTCTGTAGCTATTGTCATAATTTAATCATAATGTTTTTCTTCAATAAGTTTATCCTTTTATCCAACTTTCATGTTAAGATATTTATTAAGGTCGGCCATTTATTATTGTTAATAATTTATTTAATTAATATAATAACACATAGGTATAACTATCATTACAGTTTTCCACTATTATTATTATTCCATACTGTAGTTACTAAAAATAATAATAGGATGTAATGAAACATTTACAAATAATTAAAAATACATAGTTTACCTGCAAATAACAAAAGTACAACATGACATGATTGATAAATGAGAACTTTATTAAAATCAGTTGTAGTTGGTCGAAATTTTCCACGTTCTGATATTATTGTGTAGCTAGATGAAATCGTTCCGGTTCACTTTTTGTTTACCTATGCAAAACTTCAAAGAGATAAGGCCCTACCCTACCTCAATTTTTTATTTATTTATAACAGCTTAAACTATCATTACAGGGTTAACCCTAATGCGACAACGAAGAACTTAAACTAATAAACTAAACTATATACTTACAACCAAATTAGAAAAAAAAAAACATAGCATTACATAATTACTAACAAATCATAGTACTCTTTTATCTCGCTCTCACCATACTACTCACGGCCTGAGTGAGAGCGAAACGGAGGGGGGTGTAATTTTGGGCAGCTAGACGAAATCGTTTCGGTTCACTTTTTGTTTACCTACCTATGCAAAAGTTCAAAGAGTTAATATCAGAGGCGGATGCCACTGTTGTTTAAAGTAAAGAGCCAAGAAAATATCTGAACTAGTGACTCCACAGTGGAACTAACGAAACTCCTATGAAAAATGGTCGGTTTTAAGCCCCGGGATAGATATTAAACCAGCCTATTATTGTCCCACTACATGGCACAGGCCTCTTCTCATACAGAGAAGGCACGAGCAATCGAGCATTGATCACCACACTCGCTCAAGACGGGTTTGCGATTTCAGACTTACATTAACTTAAAGTCCAGAAGCCCTAGACAAAGTGAAATTCTATCAGCGATAACGATGATGGAAAAGGCAAAAATGTATAGTAATGACATATGCTTTCGAAAAGCTTATGTAAATCTTGTTGAAAGTCGTTGTAGAAAGAAATACGAAACGCTTTCGAAGCGATTGTCACTTGTCTAGGCCCTCAGAAGCTCTAGATAAAGTGACATTCTATCAGCGATAACGATGATGGAAAAGGCAAAAATGTTTAGGACTGACATATGCTTTCGAAAAGCTTATATAAATCTTGTTGAAAGTCGTTGTAGAAATACGAAACGCTTTCGAAGCGATTGTCACTTGTCTAGGCCCTGGTTCTTCACGATATTTTTCCTCCACCGATGTCAGTAATTTCCAAGATCAACTCAGAATTGAAAATATATACAATTGAAAATATCTCATTGGTACCTACTTGCCAGGATTGGAACGCACAATCTCGTGCATGGGAGGCGAAACATTAATCTCTGGGCCATCACGACCGTAGGTAATGGTTGGTTATTAAAATATGATTGCATCTCAAAATGATAGTGTTACTGAATTCCTTAATCAAAAGGCATTTGACTTGGTATAACTAACTAGATTCATTTGGACCTACTTAAATAATAATGTTGATTTACTCTATCATTTTAATAACCCACTATTATTTAAGTATGACAACTTCTAATATTTAGTTTTTTTTTTTTTTGTTAATTCTATTATTTTGCGAGTCACGTAGTGGCAAACATGTTTGCACTTAATTAACTTTATCATGTTGTATGCACTTTCTCTGTATGTAGGTACACACACATGTTTAAGCAAATAACAATCTTATCTAAAAGATACCTACCTATTCATACGGTACCTATGTACGCTTATTCAGTTATACAAAAACCCCTAAAATATCATAAAGAATTTGAGAGCCTTTGAAGTTATTCCACTATTTGTATAATATACGTGTCTGTAATATGCTTTTATGATCCTCTTTTGATCTGCCCTCCTTTAGAAGCAAAATAGATTCTATTATGGAATTAGCGAGTTTCATGTTTTTACCCTTTTTTTAGGTCTATTCCTACTATTTACTCACGATAGTAAATAATCTAAGGAGGTAATGTTGGTAGGACTTAGTTATGTTAATTATTTTACAGTTGTAAGGGTTGTGGACACTTTCGTTGATCTTTACGAGTCTGTGAAGTGGATACGACCCTAACGTACGGCTCACTGATCTAGCGAATATTATGTCTTTTGATGTATAAACAAATTTTCTTAAATTAATTCGGAATACTCGTATACGAGTATTCTTCTCACGAGTATTCGGCTCTACAGTATTCTTCTATACAGTACACGAGTATTTTAGTAGTAAGAAAATTTAATCACGTCTAGAAACCACTTTCACTTTGAATCATGTCTAGAAAAAATATAAATGTTTACAGTGCAATGCCTACAGTTTTTTGTTGGTTTGCGTACCTAAAATCAGTTGGAAAGTTTTTTATATTTAATTTATTAACCTCTGATGTCCCGGTGCAGTGACATATTGAACTCAGGAACATTAGATATATATTTAAATGTGTCTCATCGTCATCAGTCGGTCATCTATCAGTCGCCTAGTAGATGACATTTGCGATTTATTTCTGTTAAAATAAAGGAATAATAATACCAGCCTATTATTGTCCCACTTCAGGGCTAAGGCCTCTTCTCATTTGCGGGAAAGTCCGAAAGGGATACCGGGGCCCTTGGCAACAGGCAACTGAAGGAACATACGGGTGGGTTTTAGTCAGTAAAAGTTTGACACGCCTTCCCGCTCCGCCCAGAGCGAGAGAAGTCATTTGATGACTTCTCAACCTCAAAAAAAGGCTTTCTCATACAGAGAAGGCACGAGCATTGAGTCACCTCGAGTTGCCTTGAGCCACGCTTGCTCAAGCCAACTCGAGGTACTTTCAAATTCGTGCAACTACTACTGTGACATTTTCAAATTCATATCCTACCTACTTTCTGAGTTTATCTTAGACATCGGTGAAGGAAAAACATCTTGAAGGAAACCTGGACTTTTCGATAATACAAGTCTATGTGGATGGGTGACCATTTTCACATATCGAGACTCCCGGCTGTCATTTGTGGATCTTTGACAGTCGTTACGAGTCGTCAGAAGCACGAAAGTCTGACAACCAGTCTAACCAAGGGGTATCGTATTACCCAGTTACTGGGTTGTGGAGGTCAGACAGGCAGTCGCTCCATGTAAAATACTGGTATTCAGCTGCATCCGGTTAGACTGGAAGCCGACCCCAACATAGTTGGGAAAAGGCTAGGCAGATGATGAAGTCTAGGAATAATGTAAAGAAAAACAAACTTAGGTGAGATATTGAACTAAACATAAATCCTAGAGATGTCTAGGGCTTTAATTCCGGTGTTCATAATTGCTCTGGGCTAACTTTGTATACACACACACAAGTACACAGTCAGGTATATAAGGAGGAACATCTCGATTGCAGCCTAACTCCTAATTGCGTTACCATCAATTAAAAGTTGCTTAACATTTACAAATTGCATTTCTGTGAAGTGAGGTCTGTAACTGAATACAGTTTTATATAAAGTTCTTGCTTACTCTTAAAATGGAAGTTTAGATATATGTAAACATTATATCGAACTGCTTAGCTATTTTGTTTTAAGGCAACGGTGCCTGTTTGAGTGAATTTTATGTTTAACTACCTTACTTTTTCTGTAAACTATTTATTCTAGTTAGAAGAATGAAAGTCTTAAAGTCGATAACACCACTACCATACTACAATCCATCTGACTACCCTTTTCAAAACTGTATTGGGGTCGGCTTTCAGTCTAACCGGATGCAGCTGAATACCAGTGTTTTACATGGAGCGACTGCCTATCTGACCTCCACAACCCAGTTACTGGGTAATACGATACCCCTTGGTAAGACTGTTTGCCAGACTTTCGGGCTTCTGACGATCCGTAACAACCTGAGGCACGGAGGGGTCTTAGTATGTAAAGATGGTCACCCATCCATGGACCAACCGCGGCAAGCGGCAACATGATCGATCGACCCGTATGGCTGTTATTACTTAGCCACAAGCCCCTCCTTTAATCTTCCTCCACTAATACTACAATGCCAAAATTAAATGTCAAAAAAAATCTCTGTGATTCTAAAGTAATTTGTGAAATTCGAAATTCAACAAAATTCATTCCCACATCCTCATTAACAAGAAATACATGAACTTTCTCTCTGTCTCTACTCTCATTATACATGCGATAAACACTTAACACTTAGTGAGAGTAGTGGTGTATCATTAATTGGTGGCGATCATTAATAATATGCAGTGTAAGGTGACAGAAATAATGAGAGTCATCTCTTCATACACACGAGAGCAGAGGGCAGCTTAGTTAGTGTTGCCTTGCTATAACAACTCGATTATTTCAATTATGTTTTTGCTCAAGACGGGTTGGCGATTTCAAACTTATATTAATGACTAGCTGTTGCCCGCGACTTCGTCTGTGATCCAGGATGAAAAGTAGCTTATACCCATGTCCAGGTCATTGTCTACCTATGTGCCAAATTTCATCCAATCTGTTCAGTGGTTTTAGCGTGAAAGCGTAACAGACAAGAACAAGTACGACTTAAAAGGTATAAACAAGACACCACAGACAGACAAATTAACAATCCGGAGTCACACGTACTCTGTTCGATTTATGCCCTAGCACGTGTGACTCCGGATTTTTAATTTGTCTGTCTGTGGTGTCTTGTTTATACCTTTTAAGTCGTAGTTGGGTTTTAGTTTTTATTACTTTTTTTTTTATAAATTCTTTTGGGGTTATAATATATATATTTTTGAAATGTGCTCATTAAGGCCTTTCATTTGATACCCAACATGGTACGATTAAACCATATTTTTTTTTAAGTTCCTCACTTTATGTCCTCTAGAGGGCGCCATTTTTAATTTAATGTGACTTCACATAGCCTGTAACCAGCGGACAGTCACGACGCTTCTAACGATACCTCATTTGTCAAATTGTGATAAGTGGTTTGGAAGATAGGAGGGAACAGATGAACATACATACATACATACATACCGGTCAAAATCATAACCCTCCTTTTTTCTTCGCCGTAGTCGGGTAAAAAGACAAACTCACTTTCGCATTTATAATATTAGTTAGGATAAGTCCTGGTTTCCTCATGATGTTTTCCTTTACCGTTTTTGTTAATGCAATACCGTAATTAGTCACATTATTTGTCACTTTCCGTACCGCTTAGATAGGGTCAATATGGTACAATGTGGACTTATGAACCAAGGAGGTAATTATTATGTGAATAAAAGAGTAGATAACCATTCCGGTTAGAAAACGAAGTTTTACCTAAATAAGTGCATTTTATGACTACTTATACAGTTCAAACGGGTTTTCATATTTAACTTGTAAATGAGTAATTAACATTTTTCGAAAAAGCAATTCCAGTTGCATACCTAGGTACTGAAAATAAGCGGACCCAAGTACTTGTTATGAAGCGCGTTTTATTCGGTAAGTATGTTCTAGTAAAATGTACCTACTTTTAATTACTTACAGATGTTTTTGTTGAGGTGACAAAATCTTCTGTCACAAAATGTAAAAAGAACTTTGCATTACCCTTGATATAAGTATTTTATTAATTTAGGTTGTTCTCAATATTATTTCGTATAACACCAGAATAATATTTTTTTATCACCTTGTAATTGCTTTCAAATGTGCTAAAAATACAAAATGTAGGTACTCAAGTTTTATTCGTAGCAATTTCGTAGCAGTGGAGCTACGCCGTAGCAAGTAGTAACAAAAATGTTCTTAGTATTCGCGTGTAAACGTCGTGTTAGTAGCAGTTGTGGTGCGTGTGACGCGTCAGCACGTCACGTCGCATCGTAGTGATAAGCGTGATTGATGACGTCACCGCGTCATTCGTCCGCGGGGGGTCGTCGACACGCGCATTACCCTACTTGTTGAGCCTCCCATCAGCCTATAACGACGATTTAAGGGCCGTACATCTATATCCATGGCGTCAGCTCGTCAGCTCTATTGACTGACAGCTCATATATCCACGTACTCATTCTCACGCTCATGATATTCGGTAAATGTCAGCCTTAATGTCATGAATAATGATAATTTCACGAAAATTGGTAACATATTTAAGGTTCGGTTTCACATAATGTAGGTGTAATGTACAAAAAATGTTTGCTTCGAGTGTTGAAGACCATGGAAATAAATAAATTCACATTGACATAAAATGTTTTACTGAAAGGAAATTCAAATAAGAAGATGCACTTAATATATTTTGTGGTAAGTTTGAAACCCAGCATTTTCTGTGCATGTTCTAAAGGTAACTTTATACTACATACTTCAAAGTACACTACTTAAACAAACACCCAAAAACCAATTCATTCTAATACAGAATAATAACTGAATCATACTAGAACACGTGTTAGAAAAGGTTGTACATTTTGGACCCGACAGCCCTCTAGCAAAAGGGGTTAATGCTACCAGTCACATAACATCTGGTTATGCTTGGCAGAATGTGTGCAAATGGCGGATATGCCGCGGATAATTCGGACAAATGAATGCTCCCCTCTAGTGGAATAAAAAGGCTAAATATGAATGTGATAAATGGGTCCCGTACCTGCTTTGTGTCGTGGTACAACCCCAGATTTTAATATGACATCTCTTAACATAAGTAGGATTCCTACAAATACGAAATGTGTGTAGAACGTTAAACAGAACATAATTATGGTTCATTCTTGGTTCAAAACTATTAAGCGATTCAAATATTCTGCACAAATTAATTAAATATTATATACCAGATATAGTATACCTAACGTAATCCATACTAATATTATAAATTCGAAAGTAAATTTGTCTGTCTGCTTGTCTGTATGTTACCTTTTCACGCCTAAACCACTGAACGGATTTCGACAAAATTTGGCAAGGAGATAGATGGCACCCTGGGGATGGACATAGGCTATTTTTTATCGAAATACTAGGCTAGTTACTTATATACGATAAAGTAAAAACTCAAGTCAAGATATACATTGTTTAGCATAATTTTTTTCTATTTAACAATTACATTAACGTTACCAGATTAGTAGTACCCACAGGTATTCAATATTTGATTGGTTGCAACAATCATTCAGTCATTCGGTCTCAAATGGAGGACACAGTTCACTTCGCAAACAATATATTTTAAAAAATCTTGATATTTTTGAATGTAGTGGAGCGGCAACTTCATTTATTTTGCTACACACTCGGTATTTATTGAGAGGTCCGCTCCACGGAGTATATTCTCATTTCTATTTGCTCATAGTTCTAGACAAATGGTTATTGGAACAAAATAAAGGTTTCTTAAACTCAAGAAAAGATTGACTTCTATCGATAACAGAGGTGCGATTCCTGTATTTTTAATAACGTTCGTAATCTTAGTCTCAATCCGTCAAATCAATGAATTTAAAAAAAAAAAATGACAAGTTTTTGACATTGATTGTCGCTGAGTTATGGTTGTGACTTGAATTACGAAATGCTGTTTTGAACGTTTTTAATTACGGGAATTGGACTTCTGCTAAATTATTGATTGATAATTTCGCCATAAAATATGTAGGTACTCTAAGGGCCTTACTACAAAAACTTAGACACTTCTATTCTATTTTTGTTTATGGCAATGGTGCCAATGTCGACAATTCTGCCAATGTCAAATGTGTTAGGAGAAAAAGAGCGAAATAGGAAAAAAAAAAATTTGTTCAGTTCTCTACTTCTCTTGTTCAACGCATGTTTAATGTCAGTTTTATGTCAAACTCCATACACAAATGTCATGTTTAAAAGGTGTTTAGGCTAAACAACTGACAAACACGGTTTTGTGGTAATAGGGTTAGTATTTTAATAAAGGGTGTCGTTTGAGTTACATTTAGATAGGTAGGTCGACTCTTCACGTGACCAGAGGGCTGGTCAATTTCTAGGTCAAAGAATCAGCATTGCCATCCAACGTGGCAATGCTGCCAGCCTTTTGGGCACTTTTCCCACTGACAGCGATGCGGAAGAATTTTTTGACGCCCTATGAGCCCTACTTTCTATAATACTTTTTATTTCGTTTTGTATATAATTTTAGTGTTAGATTGTATATAAAAATATAGCATCATACTGTACCTTAACGAAATGAAATAAAGGAAATGATAGGTAGGTACATTCATCGTTTTAGAGTTCTCTAAGAATTAGGTTTGATTGTTACACACTAACTTTACGCATATTATGTAATTTAAATCTCAAGTATCTTGACCCCTACGCTATGTCATACTTACTAAATGCTTCACCTTGTATGATCCCATTCCGTACCTTATTGTTCCATTGCACTATGGATCACACAGAGATCCATGGCCCAGACGAACCTCGTCTAATTATTAGTTATTCATCAAATGGCTAAAAGCAGAGCCTACCTTCGTGTACCTTCTTGGGTCTAATCTACTTCATAATCAATGCGGCCCTATCTAATATAAGACTGAATTTAATCCTAAATAATATAAATGCGAAAATGAGTTTGTTTGTTTCTTACGCTTTCAGGCTAAAACGGCTGAACGGATTTGAATGAGCTAAGTTTCATTCAAATCCGTTCCGCCGGGCACATGGGTATGACCTGGCTTAGGACATAATATACTTTTTATCCCGATATTCCCACGGGATCGAGACTTACGCAATTAAAACCCCGGGGGACTAACTAATTACTTATAAACATTATGTACGGATTAAGTAAAAACTTTTGCAAATAAAGATTAAAATTGTTTAAAAGTTTTGGTCATTCCTTAATGTGAGTGAGTGAGTGACTTTCATTCTGAAGCTAGATTAAAATAAGTAAGTTAAATTGTAACATTTTTATGTCGTGTGGTTTTGGCCGCGGCTCAGATTTGGGAAGAAAATTACTTTTTTGAACCCCGTGCCCCACGCCCCGTGCTTGGACTGATAATCCAATTTAATCGTGACTGTTCCGAGATTGGTTCACTATAGTTTCGTTCTTGAACAGAACCTTATTTATGGGCTCAGCTTCTGAGTTAAACACTAGAGACCCGCCCCTGCACGCTATGCAATCTACTGATGCGGCAACATGTTATTTCATCGAGATTTCTGAGCTATACCTAAATTAAATATGAATGTATTATTATTATAGTATATTTATTCAGACAACCATTGATCCATTACATTAACATTTATATTGTTAGTATGAACTTAAAAAATATGTTAGTACCAAATAAGTAAGAAAGACTTAAGGCCTCTGGGTGAGGCTCCACACCAGTGGGCTGTCTAACTTATTGCCTATTACATTCAGCATGCTTACTGCTCCCACGCAATCTGCTTAGCAGTGAGGCTGTCTTAGAATAAATTCTCTAAATGATGGTGAATACCACGTTTAGTTTAGGTATATGTATATAGAAAAAAAAATAGATAATTATTATTAATGTGCCATTTTCTATTGTTTCAGTCATGTCTCCGAGTTTCGTGTTTGCGCTGGCGGTGTGCGGATTCGCGGCGATCTGCTCCTTGCCCGTTGCCAATGCGCAGGCGCTCGTCTCTCCATATGAATGTAAGTAGATCGCTAAGAAGTAAAACTATTCAAAAATATATAGTAAAAGAAATCAGACGAAATGTGACGAGAAACAGATACCGAAGTGTCACCAAAAATGTTTCGTTTGAGGTTTTATTTTCTAGATCTTTTAAGACACTTTTACACGTCAATTTGGTCAACATGTTTAGTAGCTGACTGATCTCAAAGAAAAAATGCCGAATCATAACAACCATAATACACTGCAATTAAAGTAAAACATGTGCTTAATAATTCTAATGGGAGTAAGAAACAAACTTCATACATATATTACTTAATGTAGTAACATGCTTATGCTTAGTAACTCAGTTGCCCTATTGCGTGTAACTTTAATCCAAAAACTGTGGCAGTAAGAAAATACACTTCACCTAACCTTCCAAGTATCACTTGCGTAACAATTGTTGCGTAACTTAACACTAACTTAATACCGATTCATATAAAAGATGTGTTAAGTATCAACTTACTTACTTAGAATTTAGGTAGGTATTTTTACACGTAACATAACATCACGCTTGTTTCTCCGAAGGGTTTAGGCAGAGGTATCTAGGTATAGTACATCCGCATTTCGCCGGATATGTAGGTATTAGAGCAGTGGCCCAGTACAGCATTCGATGCCCAGTGGTGGCGCAGGAGAGCAGTGTTTGCCACAGTCGCTTAACTTTGTGTAAATTATTTCTCAAAATGGTGCAGGAAAACATCATGAGGAACCCGGCATGTCATAGAACCAAAAATTTTGCATTTGACATCTGCCTCGAATGCCTGCATCGAAGCCATTGATATCTGCCAACCCGCACTGGGCCCGCGTGGTGGATTACGGCCCACTCCCTCTCACAGAGAGCAGGCCCGTGTCCCAGCAGTGGGAAAATCATAGGTTGATCATGCTATTGTATCGAAGATATCAGGCCTTCTAAGACGATAGCTGCGCAGATAAGAAAATAGATATCATTTTAATACCCGACGATTTCTCAAAGCTTTTCTACGTGCCCCAACATATCTTTAACGTTACAAGCGAATAATTTAGAGGATTTATTAAGAATCCTTGTTCCATGTACTCGTGTTACATCTTAGGCATTTTCCGGGACTTTAGGTACCTACTTACTTTCTGCGTCGCTTAAATGAACGCGTATCAACAACAACGTATGAACATTTCGTTTATTTTTCTCTTCTCTGATATTATAAATGGGAATGTTTAGATGTCTGTTACTTGATTAGAACATTACAGTTGAACGCATTTGAATGATTTTGGTTTAGGTAGAGTGTAGAAGTGGACAGACAGGATTAGCACTTGACTTAAATTACATTTCGTTGTATAAAACGTGACAAGTGTCTTTGTGAGTCAGGCTTGCTTTTACTCGTCTGGTTCAGATGTTTTTAGAACATATGTTTAATTTTAAGATTCCATGTGGCAAGACATTTGAATGATTTAATCTAACGAATAAACAAAATAATGAATTGACAAAGCCCATTGACCCTGAGATTCCTGTTTAAGTTCAGAACAATAAATTTTAATTCAAGTGTTGCCAAAAGATTTCATAATTATTTGGGCTATAAATAAAATGTTATAGCAAATTAATGGACAATTTGATTTGATCAAGGCTGTATTTTTTCATGATTTTAGCTTCGTCCTCTTAACAACATAATAAGACAATTTATATTTTTAGCAACAAACTAATTTTTCCTGTGAAGTAAAGCGTTTTATACAAAGAATTTTTTTGTTTTTTACACTGAGGAAGTTCAAAAATAAATAGAATACCTACCTACTGACTACACTGGACCCAACTCCTCCACTACACAGACTCACAGCCGTAATTTAAAGTCCGTTGGGGATATCGGTTCACTAATTTTATAAATTTTGTAGTGACAAACTAATGTGGGAAAAGCGTAGGTAATACAATTTTTTATCAACATAGGTGATAAGGTACAAAACAAAAACGAGCTAGGCTTACAGTAGTCGCATATGATGTGTAACATCTGACATCTCACCACACGGCCAACAACAGCACCGCCCGCGCTCATTGGTCAAATCAAATAGCGCTCGCTTCCCCAACTTCCTGTTACACACTTCCGTCCCTTTTCACGAAATCACTCCCACAGATTGCAGGAAAGCGAGAGGAAAGATGTTACACATCAAAAATTCCATCTCATCTCATATCCTCATCCTAACTTATCTCACATTTAGGTGGTTACGTTCAGAAAGCCGAAACCACAAATGTAATAAATAGTTCAGTGTATTTCAAAATAATTTTCTTCAATAAAATGGGTCCAGTCAAAAATTGATATTATCTTACATGGACTTCATGTTTAATATAATAATCAATTTATTTTAACAGAATGTCAAGAAAACACTTCCTTCCAAATTGCTTACTTGTTTTCGAATAGTTCAGCACCAACTTAAGTTATTTACACCAAAATTGAAATATTCGATAATTCTCGTAAAACAAGAGGCGATATGTCAAGCTTTAATAACATTATGTTCTTGACAAGAGCTTAAGTAAACAACTCGAGTGGTGCGCTTAAATCTGTAGTGTGCGTCCATGTCACGTAACCTATTAACTATCACACCACTATTACAGTCATTTGGGATCACTTAATAAGGGGGAACAACGGTTGGCATATCTAGAAGACGAATTAAAAAAATAATTTACAAATTAATTATCTAAAAATCATATTTTAGCAAAAGAAAACCATACTTAAAATCTTGATTTTAAGTATGATTCATGCCCAAATCTTTGAATTCAAATTGAGCATGAAAACACTAAAAATAGTGAGGTATATAATTTTTTCATCCAGTTTCAGAAAAACTTAAAATAGTAGTTTGTTTATAGGTAAAATAAGTAAAAAAAATAGGTTAAATAGGTATTCTCCATTTTATATTTACAGTCGTACATTTTATTTCCAAATAATGTGCCGTAAATTCAATCAAGCTAACTCAGAAAATTAATCAAACCGCCCGTAGGGATAACAGAGGGATTTGCATAATTTTAGCTCCTATTGTATGTAAAACACAATTAACGAGCTAGATAATAAAAACATTTCATTTTATTAAAAGCAGCTTGAATGTAGTATTAGGTACTCATAAAGGTAAATAGGTAGGTATATCCACACAATATCGGCCAATTGGAAATGCCTTAAACAAATAACGAATTAATCGAAAACGAATAGGCTCTCAATTTTATTATTTCTTTTTTATTTATGCTAAATTATTGATATCGATGCCCAATCTGACAAACAATGGAGTCACGTAACACGAAAAATTTAACAATACAGCTGATTGACATTCAAATAAATCTCCCACAACTCATCAAACAAAAATAACACGTATTCATATATCGAACGTTTCATAATTAAAAACGTTACTCGATCTAAATAAAAATATGTATACCTAACAAAGACGCATTGAATACTGATGTCAAATAAAACGGATGAAACTCATTAGCTTCAGTTCAGCGGACGCGAGTATTAGATACGTTTTTATAACTCCGCATGACTTTTAATAAAGAATAGGACTTTCCCATCCATCCATCCCACTTGTGTACCGTGGCAACTACATACTGGCATACTTTGAAGTATTCTACCTACCTAGCGTCTGCTTGTGTTTACCTAGAAAACTCTATCGAACAACAAACAGAACATTGCTTGCTTCCCCGAAGGGTTAGGCAGAGGTGTACCTGTAGTACATTTCGTCAGTTATGTAGTCCGTTGTATAGTCCTTCAGAACGCATTTCGGCCACAGCGGCCAATCTTAACGGAGACTAGCCTTCGGCGCGGGAGATATTATAGTGCACAAGTGTGTGCGCGGACACAGGCGAACTTTCTCCCTTGTTGCAAGCAAGTTTTTTCAAATATTCAGTATATTTGAAGACTTGTTTGTTTGAGAATTCATTAATTCATTAATAGTTTAGCGTACCTATAGGTGGAAAAGTGTTAAGTATGTCTAAATTTATTAAAAAGGAGCTGCGTCTGCCAACAAACTGCTGTGCAGTTTGGCAGAGGTAATATTTAGGTGATATGGAATTATTTCTGCGAATAAACGCTTTTTCATTTTTTTTAATTTTTGTGTTAAGGGGCGAGCCTATTGCCATTAACCCGTGCCCGATTGATGGCAATGGGCTCGCCCCTTATCCTAATCTAGACTCATGGCTGCTACCGAGAAATTCCATATAGAAAAGCCCAATAACACTGCCCAACCTGGGAATCGACCCCACTAGACTAACGAGGCAATCAAGTTCTTAATAATAAGAATATTATTATAATAACAGCCTTTTAGTGTCCCACAGCTGGGCAAATGCCTCTTCTCATGCAGAGAAGGGACGAGTATTGATCACCACGCTTGCTCAAGACGGTTTGGCGATTTCAGACTTATATTACCTAAGCTAATACCTAAGAAATTGGCGTTTTTTTTCTCACAAATAGAGAACCTCGTCACTTTTATGATTTAAAATATTCATCAATTGCTTGGTATTTTAGAGAATAATGACCATCATAGACACAATACCAATAGTAAAAAAACCTTATTACTTATAGTTTTCTAAACAAAAAAAAATACCTTAAAAATGACTCATTTTGTTAGCAGAAATTACCACTATTTTTTTATTTATTTAGCCAAATTTATTTTTTTCGCTTAATCTAAGTGGCATAATACGTTATCTTAGTTTTTATACATTAGCGTATAAAAGTTTTAAAACATTAGTGTTCATGGTTGTTATAAATTAAGAAAATGTTAGTATGTAAAATTCAACTTCTTCAAAATTCATACAAAACGCTGATTTCATAGGTGGGGACCTAATATTAACTATAAGTTCAGGTTTCCTCACGAGGATTTTTCTTCACTGATGATAGTAATGTCTAAAATAAACTCAAAAAGTACCTATATAATGAATTGAAAAGTTAAGGCCCATTAAAAAAGTCAGTATTCTCGTGCCTTATTCTATCCAGTCATATCCAATGAATGGCGATGTAAACCTCCACATTCCCTTGGCATGATCAATCCGAGCCGCCTTTCAAATTTGTTAATCAAAATTGAAATGCAAGGTGTGCACCTAGAATATTAACTAAGTTGTGAAGCCTTGTTAGCGCTTCAAATCAATTTCTTATCCTGGCTTATAAATTAATTACTCTCAAGCTTCGTTCTCTGAATTAGCAATAACACACTCATAGTTTACTTGTAGACTCGCCATTTAAATAGAACTGGTGGCGTACAATTTGCTCATTTTACTAATAAGTAGTACGAAACAATTGTGAAAATGGTGCGAACCGCGTAAAATTATGGTTTATGCCGATTATATGACGTTCTTCTGATAATATAGTTGCGGACGCATCAACATCGTTATTTTGCTTTAACAGATCCCACCTCTTAAAACAAAATAACGCAATACTTGCGGTGCTTGTATTGACTTGTTTGCGAGCAGATTAAATCATTAATGAGATGTCTATATTTCTTGGCATACCCTGACGCTTGTAAGAAACGTATTCACTATATTATGAACTAATTATTACTTTAAAACGCGTAACGTTACGCGTTTCTATCAATTTCGGTTATTCGAAACCATACCGAGTTGTAACATCGCAGACTTTGAGCAAATGGGTAAAAAGCATGTTACAAAGCAGGCTTTTATATCTCGATACCTCCAGTCAAAGTCGTGAAATAACAAACAGCTCCGCAATCGTCCAAACTTAATGAGTTGGCTAGGTGCGAATGTCATATTCACGAACAAAAGTTTTTAACTTACGTTGGATTAATAATAATATTTTTTAATAATTTATTTATCTCCAAATTCAATGCGAAATGGCAAGTCTACATGTGTGTTATTGCTACTATCTTCGAACGAAATTGTTCAGCTATCAAATTTTTGTAAACGATTTTGACAGTTCAAGAACATTCATTGCGTTATTTACGTTGTTGAGCAATTTTTTTTGGAACTTATGAAGCAATGGATTAGACATTTGTTTCAAACCGATTCCATTTCTGATTGATCGTGTATTACGCATTTAGGGTGCAGGTAATTGTGATTGAACTGTGTACAGGTAAATTCATTTTATCATCAATTATTTAAAGGAGAAAGTTAAATTGTTCTTTAATATGATTTTCAACACACTTGCTCGTAAAGAGGCTCTTATTGAACCGCTTTTAAGTTCATAATGCAGTGTATTATGGAAGCGTGCCTTTTACTTTACATTACCGCACTAGGCGGTGATGTGCGCCACAGATAACTATTTACTAGTCGGTGTAATGACATGGCAGTATGGAATTAGTAAGTACTGTCATGGCAGCATGGAATTTGTATCCAATAGAAATTGGTTTTGGTGAAGCTTTTTACCAAAGACAAGCTCTCAAAAGCAAGTTTTTATTATTATTAAAAAGAACCATAACTAAACGTCAGTGAGATACTTACTATACATTAATTAGTATAAACTATCCTACTAATAAATGAGCATTATCTGTTTACACCCGAGCAGAGACTTGCGCTTTTTTCCGGTAAGACCGCGGGTGGCATGCGCGAAGGCCTCTTGACCCGCCTAGACGAATTGCGCTGGCCTGCCCGTGTACCACCGCGTTCGCGCGGAATAAAACTCTATCTGTACTATTAAATAAGGGTTTATATCGTCTGTGGCAATTTCAGTCTATATTGTTCACTACCCTAACCCCATTTGCGTATTATTAACATTATTATATTTTTATATAGGCTGTTCAGCAGTATTACCAGTGCCTTTATTTACACCCGCGCGCGCATCTAGCGGAAAAACAAAACCAGCCGCCAAATATTAATAAATTATAATAAATATTTGTTAACATTTTTGTAATCATTATTAAAAATGTCGATTTCACGTAGGGGAGAAGAGCGTAAATAATAAAAAATAGATTTGACTCCGCCATGGTACGTTTAGTGATAATAATTTTTTTTTTCTTAATCAAATTTTTTTTTTATGTATAGGCTGTCTAACGGTTTTGCCATTGCCTTTATTTACACCTATGGAAAAACAAAACCAGCCAGCGGTCTGCGCGCCATTTTCCATAAATATTTAGTATAGTTTTCGTTGTGTGGTTTATTTTACCTATCAAAAATACAAAATCGAAAGTATTGCCACCAACCGACATAGAAGTTTTTAAAAGAAACTCCGGATAGTCAGTACCTGGCAACAAAGGTCAGTTAAAATTTATAAATCTATCAACTCTATAGTTAGGTACGTTATTGTAGCATAAGTTCTTACAACAAGACTGTTTTTTTCCTCGCAAGTGTGTTGAAAAACGTCGTATGAAACGCGTGTGCATTGATTATTACACTCTCGGCTACCTTATGGAAAACATCGCCTCGACTGTAATATTCAAAAGAGCACACTCGTATCACAATGTACTATTGTTGTCACTTTTAGAAAACGGGATGAATTTTTACAAAATTGTGTTAAAAGCTTTCTCAAATTGTTTTCTTTTTCTTTTCGAGAGCATTTCTAAATCATTAGAATTAGAGGCAAATAAACAAAGAATTCTCAGTCAAAGATTTTATTGTAAGACCTCTAATCTTCAAAAACATCCATCAAAAAGATGTTGTTGTCTTTTATTGATTCTGACAAAATCAAATTGCCACGCTCCAGCCTAACAAACGCCCTCCGAAACAACTAAAGTAACGTTGAGGAGACAACCACCACAATTCCCTCGAGTAATTACTTTTCGAGCCACGAAGGAATCCTTCTTTTTCAATGCAAACGCAATTTCAGTTGCGTGAAACATTGAGGTAATTACGTTAAACTTCGGATTTATATCTCGGAGGAACAAACTTCAAGTGACAAGGATGCACAAATTATTGGCACAGCAACGTCCCTAATTAATACGGCTGTAGCAAACTAACTTGTGAACTAATGTTTCAGTGTCAAAACCTGTGAACATTCCCGGGTTGACACGGATTAGAAACTTGGAAGTTGTGTATCGCAAACGCAATTAGGAATATCGGACTTCCCCTTTGATGCTCAGCGATATGTTACAGTTGATAACTTTGTTACGATACAAGACACATTTAAATTCATACGTGTTTGGTATAACAAGGGGTAGTGTGAGTGTCATTCATTATTATGATGATTAGATGGGTAGGTACCTGTATTGGACCCAAGTTGTACGTCGTACATACTGTATTTTTTTTGCTAGCCTATATTTTGTCCCACTGCTGGGCAAAGCCACCTTTTTCCTAACCTCTCTGTCTTGTGCGATCTCTGGCCATGTTGACCCTGCAAACATGATCAGATCGTCACACCACCTTCGTCGCGGTCTACCTCAACTCTTAAATAAATACTTTTAAAGGAAACTAGTCGTAAACTCAACAATAGCTAATGCACCTGCCTGTTAGGATACCTAAATAAATGGTAGCAGGTCTATTTCCTGACACCTGATCGTAAAGTACGCCAGAAGAACACCTCTGGCGTACTTTACGATCGGTTTTTAACCGAAGATATCGAAAAACAGCATCCATAATGTAATGACACAAAATCTAGAATACTGAGACCGAAATATTCACGAGAACTTGAAATAGGTAGATATAGTTCAGTCCATTGGTTAACAACCTTTTTATCATGCAATACCGAATCACGCCTGTAATCCCAAAAGAGTTAGGCAGAGGTGTACCTATAGTATACCCACATTTTGCCAGTTATGTTTAAGTCCCATGTAATAGGGCGAGCTGTTGCCATCGACCAGGCATAAATCCATGCCTCCTGGACCCTTCGACCGTCAGCTGTCAAAATAGTCTAGAAAATTGACTGACTTTCGGCCTATTTCGGCCTCACGGCGCCAATCAGACTCAGTCAACGCTCCGTAATTATTGTAAGAATGTCAAAATTACCTAGCTTGAGTCATTTTGCAAGTTCATTTGATTATTGACGTATTACTCCCAAGTCACATTATTTACGTAACTTCAGTACAAAAGGTTAAGGTTATGTTGACTGTAACATTGTCTATCGAAGTTTCCAGTATCATTTCCTAGAAATACGCACCGACACAGTTTTGCAGACATAAGTAATGAAGCCATAGGAAAGCAGTCAAGGACGAGCGTTTGTAAGAAATGTAGCTGATATTTCCTCTCGTCAGAGGTTTCTATGTCATTCATAGACACCAGGCTTTTAAGATTAAAATAAATAAAATACGAATGCATTTGCTAATGCACATTACGCATAAATGATGTTACAGTATATTATGATAATCATGTTTGAATAATAAAATAAACTAATAAAATCTTTATTGTTCAAGAGAGCAGTACAAATTCAAATACAACTTGCCTTCACTCTAGGATTCCCTGTGTCGTGGTGTCTGTGTCCCTGTTCTCCTTCGTCTTTTAACTTTATAACATCGTAGGTAGTATCATTCGGTAAGATTTGTGAGGCGACAATAATCAAAAGTTAATCCAAAACAAATTCACCTCATATTCTCAACATATGTGTATTAAATTTAAACGTCTATAGTTGTATACCTGTGTGGTGTGAAGTGTGATGAATGAGTGAGGACCAAAACGAAACGTTTATTATGAAGTGATTAATAAAATGCACAAGTAGTTTGTTTTACCCAACGTTTACCTTTTTTAAAAGATGATTAGGGTAACTACCAACTAGGCCGAAGATTGGTTTACTTCGAAAAACAATTTTCAAAGGTCAGGCGATAGTCGCCCGTCTAACTAAACAATAAAGATATCTCATGAATGAGGTGAGGTGTCAATTTAGTCAATTTGACACTCAGTCAACTTTTAAAGGTAGACCGTTCCCGAAATAAGATGAGGATATTGAGAAAAACTCACGTATCATTTATCATGTCCTTTCAAGAATATTGTCGGGAAAATTAAGGGAAATATATGTCGACAGCCTGACCCTATGTCGTACGATGACAAATCGATGATAAGGTTTGTGACAAACTAGTAATTTATAAAAGAGCGGGAACTGCTAATCAGTATCATCTATTGATATTATCTGGTAATAACTATTATTTTTCAGCTGAAAAGTACAATTTTGTCATATGATAATTCTAGTTTGAACATATAACTATATTTAAACATCTAATTATATCCTCTATTTTTGCTGGTACATTGTATGGCTGTAAGTAATTCTACGCTGTAATCGTGGGTGTACACTCATAGATAAACCCACGCCTTCTCCCCATGGTGGTAGGTAAAAACTACAGCACGCCACTTGCTACGATCCTTGCATACTCCTTTTACCTCGTTACCTTACCTTACGTTCATACATCTGGTCATACACGCACGCCGGTTGCGAGTACTACGCACCTGACGTTTCTGAAGAACATCACCAATAAGGTCACTATATGTCCTCCTATGACGTCCTCTCCTTGCGATTCCACTCACATCCGCCTTGTAAATACCTTTTGTTAGTCGCCTTTCATTTCTTCTAAACTTGACCAAACCATCGAACCATAATCGTGGGTGTAATGGAAGTTAAAAATCAAAATCTAAGAGCGGGTAACCTTTAACAAAATGTAGGTGAATTAACTATAGGCAATGTTAGTGAGCAGCCCGACTCTTTTATAATAGTTAGTTATAATAAATGAAGACGTGTCCGTGTAAATGTCACATCGATGTCGGGGACACAGCCATGGCTGACTGCCCACCGACCCTTAGACTGACCCTCCTCGCTAAATCTTACGGAGGATCTAATTTTATAATACATTGCGCTCATGTTTACCGGAACGCGTGCTATGAAGTGTAATAGGATAGTGTATATTTGGTTATGTGAAAGAATATAGTTTTAGAAATAGATCGTGAGTCGTATAAAGAGACGGTGAAGGAAAACATCGTGAGGAAACCGGCATGTCTTAGAACCAAAAATTCGAAGACATGTGACATCTACTAACCCGCATTAGGCCCGCATGGTGGATTACGGCCCACTCTCTCTCATAGAGAGGAGGCCTGTGTCCCAGCAGCGGGAGCATTATAGGCTGATTATGTTATGTTATAGAGAGACCAAACTAACCTTATATAGGTACCTAAAACGTGGAAATGAGAAAATATTTTTGGAATGCAATCTACATTGAAGTAGAGTTATGGTTTCCCAATGGTAACGGCCGGTTCGAACCCAAGCAGGCGCTTCACTTTGTGTTAATAATTTCATCACCACTGCTCTCAAACGGTGGAGGAAAACATAGTGAGGAAACTGGAATGTCCTAGAACCAAGAATTCTAAGATATGTGACATCTACCAACCCGTACTGGCCCGCGTGGTAGATTACAGCCCACTCCCTCTCAAGAGACCTGAGACCTGTGCCCCGACAGTGGGAATATTAAAGGCTGATTATGCTTAGGTATGCAATATTGAAGAAATGATTTTAGTATAAAAGTGATAATTTCACTGTTCAAATGACTAAATTAAATAATGAGGAGATCCAGCAGAAGACTGTGCTGGAAAAAAACAGTTTGCATTTAAATCTAAGTAAACAAACGCATACTAACAGGTATAAGAGCTTTGTATGACCTCTAAGACTAAGAACTACTTGAGACCAATTTAAAAATAAACGGATGGAAGAAAAATATAGAGCATTTAGAGCAGTCTTCTAGGAAAGGTAGACGGCACATTGTATATTTTTCTTTGACATTGCTGATCAAAAAACTGTGAGGGAGCAATAAGAAAGTCTTAAAATAAACCATTACACCTACTCTGAACGGTCAGGCAAAGGCGAGGTACTGGTGAAAGTTACCACGGAGAATATTATGTTTGTGAACAAAAATCAGTGAAAACGGTAGCTCAAAGCCCTTGTAAAATTACTGGGAAGCCTACGTTTTTATCATTTTCCGAGCATAGTCTTTGGCCAAGCTAATATTTTCAATCTACTGTCAACTTCTTTAAGAAGTAGTGCCAGGGAGATATTTTTTTATAGTAAAATGCAAAACTTTTGCCTCCATTGAAAATCAAACATAAAAGACGGACCAATCGCACGCAACTAGAACTATAACCAAGGCGTTATAGAAAAAAAGTTTTGTTCCACATTCAACAGATTAGTTATTCTTCACACATGAACCGATGATAAATCTTTTTAAACAAGTTAACCACTATGTACCGCAGTTGGGCTGTAAAAACTTTTGTTTGTCCTCCCAGAAGGCTTGTCTCAATAAAACTTGCTTACAACTTATATTACTTGATTAATAAGAAAAGTTGTCTGGGTGACAACCTCCTTTAGTCATATATGTTGTAATGTAAGTGGGATATTAAATAAATAAATTATAATAATAATAGAATAATAATTACTTATACGAGTAGTCTCGCTAGTCGGAGTGAATAGTCAAAGCAAGTTTTTTTTTAATATTGTTCATGAGGTATAGCTTACCGTATGAGTTACTCCTGAAAACGATCTACTGCTGCTTAGTCCTGAGCTAGCCGGGCATACCCTAATTCTAATGAGGAAAACACTAAATATCTTCATATTTTACATACATAATATCACGCCTATCCCCGAAGGCTTAGGCAGAGGTGTACCTATAGTTCACCCACATTTCGCCAGTTATGCTTAAGTCCCATGTAATAGGGGGCGAGCGTATTGCCATCCAGACTCCTGGCTGCTGCTGAGAAATTCCTGACGAAAAACCCAATAACACTTTGCCTGACCTGGGAATCGAACCCCGTACTCAGCACTACGTAGCGCTTGCGACCACTAGACTAACGAGGTAGTAACTATTTTACTTACTATTTACAGAAACATTAAATTGTTCCAATAAGTACAAACAGTGTTTGTATGGATGTTTACGCGATCGACACAGTTCCAAGTTATGAATAGGACCGCAGATGAATCAATTCTATGCCAAGTACTAGTATTCAAATGGGTGCTCAAGGGTATAATTTTACTGTAAACAACATAGTGGTCAGGACTGTCTACCATACTCCATAAAGCGACCTACACATCATACGACTTATTTCTGTAGCGATAATAAAGGCTTCCTCCGGTATTTTGCCACAAAACATCTTTTGTATAGATAAAATAAACGTTCCAACTGTATAAGGTGTACTATCTATTCATACAGGAAATATTTTAAGAGGTCATTGTACTCATCATAATGAACAACTTTTACTATGGGACCAAACCTGAAGTCGCAAAGAAAAATCAGCTGTTCCCTACATTTCAACGATTTATGCGAACATAAATGTTGAATGAACATGACTATTATGATTGGATACTAACATAATTCTTAAGTATACCTACTAACAAAAATATGGATCAATGTATCTGATTAAATGAATAAATAAATAAAATAAAATGTAGGGAACAGCTGATTTTTTTCACGATTTCGGTTTTGTATGTTTTATCCAACCAGAATCGTTGATTTATTGATAGCGACACGTTTTAACAAAAATGTTCATGAGTATTGAGATTGAGATCCTTGTTCTGTACTCGTGTTCACATTATTTTGTGCTGTGGGAGTTTCTTTTATTGCAATAAGTAATAATTATGTAGCTTGAAGTCTCCTAAGGGATGGGGTAAAGGCAAGGCAAGGTAAAAGGCCTCCAGATGTCTTTGTCGAATGCTGCCTAAGTTTATGGCCCAAGGGGTCTACACAACGACAATAAAGCAGATCCTGGTGGTTTCCAGAAAACATCGACTTCTTCCCAAAAATACTGACTTTTTCAATAGGATCTCGCATTTTAAAACAAAGATGGTGCACGATTGACCATCCTTAGCCTGTGTTTTCTTTTATAGAGAATGTTCATTGGTAACGTTTTTGGCCTCGTAATTTTCATATGTAGGAAACCTACAGTTTTTTTTTTTAATATGAGTTTGTCATTCTGTTTAGTTTGTGTTCTTCCTATGCGAGTCCCAATAAATACTTTCTTTCTTTTTCTTTATTAAAATTGTACTAAAAACAGCATTCATCTTTTGTTTAGCATCAGCGGCAGCGGACAGTCAAAACGGCTGGGGTGCGCTAGGCGGGCTGTATGCGTTACTGGCCCAGCACGACGCGCTCGGCGGTCACGCTCTGGCGCGCAAGTCAGTGCGCTCACCCTCCCGCCGCCTGCGCTTCGGCCGCCGTTCCGACCCCGACATGCCTCCTCAAGCTCCTGTAAGTAACAGACAAAAGAGCATCAGCAACAACAGTATCCGGAAAATAGGGCACATCAAGTTATACAAGGAAATTAACTGTCACACAGCGTATTGAGAGACAAAGAGGTGCTCTACGAAGATCAAAAAATCCGGGCCTTTTTTTTAAATTGGATGTACGCCATATCATGCTCAAATGTTTCCTAAGTTTTCGGAACTCATGTGTTTACGATTCATTAAGCTGTTCTTTTGCAAGGTAATGGATAAAATGGAAACTTGAACGGACAACCTTCAGAAATTCATTGATTGAACTTGGCTCTAACAGCCAAATTAATTAAGAATCCAATAATGGAACTGGTTGAACTTTGCCTGAAAACCTTTTCTGAACTTAAATCTAAAGACAAGCTACAATCGCCATTCTAGCACTTGGGTACAAATAGACCTCATCCAAAATCAGGCTCAGGTCAAGGTCGGTAGACAGAGCAATCCGTTTGAATAACTCGTATTTAGCAATTGTATTAATTTGAATACATCAGTAATCTGTCGGTTAACGTTCTGTCGAGCATTCGGCGCCAATCCAATAAAGTCACATCTCCGGGAACCCCGTTCGCGAATTATCTCTATCAGATTCTCATATTTCAATACTTGATATTAAGTTACCGTGCCAACGCGACGTTTGCGGTAGGATTTGTGGCATTACATAGTTACATGAAAAGGTTTAAACATGAATGTTTAAACATTTGTACTACCGACTTGATAAATTTAACATTTCGCTAGTTATGTTTATTATGTTTAAGTCCCATTAGGGGCGAGCCTATTGCTATCAACCGGGCACAAGTCCAGACTCCAGGCTGTTACTGAAAAATTCCAGCTAGAAAAACCCAAATAACACTTTATCCGACCTGGGACTCAAACCCAGGGAATTTATATTACATCCATGTAAATGCTAAAATGAAGTCGAAATCAACTTTACATACTAGAAGATACAGCTACTGCAGTACAGTGCAAATAGTCGCATTCAAATGCTATCCTGATAATGAAAGACGTGTTAATAGTGCACATAGATGCAAACACCTTTGTTTGCATTGCAAAACGAGTGCGACTTATAAAAATACTTCTGGTAAAAGCTAATCATAAGGATAATTATTAAATACTTTTTTCTCGTGCACCAAGCCCAATGACCCCATTCCAAGTCTACTTCTATATTTTGTTTATCGGTTAGCCAAAAGCAGTAATCCCCAAGAGCAACTAAACAAATTTTCAAATCAAAAGATTTGGTACATTATTATATCCCATAGAGATGCTATGTATTACTCCCGTTCCACAAATAGACTTTTAACGAACCCTTATTTTCCAATGAAAATGGAACCAGGGAAGGAAATGGAAATTTAAAGCACAATAAAGTCCCGTAGTACGCGCAGGCCTCCCACAACCGCAACAGTTTTCTGACGGAGGCCCTAAGTGTTTCTCGAGTGGATAATGCATTATAATGTTCACCGACGACAAGATAATGTTACACACAGCTACCTACACTACGTAAAAGCTATCTCACCATCCCTTTCACTCCAATTATCAACGTTTTTAAACCAGAAAGTCCCTTAACTTCATTAAATTCACTCTATTCGTCTTTTACAAACCTATTATTATACCTTCTATGTTATCTTTTGCAAAGATCTTAATTGTTGAGTTGTCCGTAACATACGTCAGAGGCATACCTTTCTTCTTTTTGGTAAATTATAATCTTAATTTCCTAAACCAGTGAATGCGCCAGGTAATTTGATTTGTCATCTGACTTGTTCTGTATTACCTGTACCCTGCGCCTTTAGAATTATTATGTGAAGATATTTACTGATATCTGATTACATTTAATGTTTATAGCATTAACGTTCAAGTAGAATCTTTATGTAAGGAACCGAGTGCCAGACAAAGGCTTTCAACGAAACAATAAAACGATAACAGGCAAGAAAAAATTGTATGTATTATACCTATTTATTTATTTGTTAACATAAGAAATAAAGATCTTACGTTTGATAAACAGAGCGGTATGCTATGCCAGGAGGTGTACAAATAGGTATGATAAATCTAGCTGAGTAGGTATTACAAATTAATTAAAATTTACTAAAAATATTTGAAAATCATGCATAATGATGGTATTAGATTAGAAAATAAATTGAATAATTACATATTATTAGATACATCGATTAAGTCAGGAATTATTAAAATGTCAAAAATCTAAATATGTCAAAACTATTAAAATGTCAAGTACTAACTACCTACAAATTGCGTTTTATAGGATCCTTTACTGATTATGATTACTTATGAAGATTGATTTCTAAAGACAATTATAAAGAGTTCTATGCAATTGAAGATGCGATTGAATTGAATCGTAAACCGCTCCTCTACGCTTTGTTATTCTTGCAGGGTTAGGTAAAATGTACCTACTATAAAAAGTCTGTGGGTGCATTCTAAGAGAAAATAAAGCAGTCTATCCTAGCTTGCAATTTAACGAGCAGACATTTTATAATCTCTTCATTAGACTTAGTTCAGATAACAAGCACTGGCGCTCACTTTGCCTTAATAAAACACGTGTAGAGCCATAAACCTCTTACAAGCAGTAGTTATTAGTTATTAATCAATATCGCTTGTTCATAAAAGCATTTTAGTAAATGAGCATAAAGCGCTTTTCAGTTAATGGGGCTTAGCGCTGAATTAACTAATTTTGTGAAAGGTAAAATATGTAATATTGAGTAACTACACTCTGCGTTTGGCGGGCTGAGAATGAAAATATTACGTTGATGCTTATTTGGTAATTAAAATGTTAAATAAACGTATAGAAAAAGCGGATTTTTGCTAATTGCAGTCGCTTTTAAATAAACACATCGTTAGGAAACCTGCGGGGTAATTGCGTAACACACTCACCAAAGCCATTGATTTTGACAATTCAACAACATTAATTAAATTTTCATCATTTACTTTGTCGGGCATAGGAGTTCAAAAGTTCAAACATTGGCATAAAGGGATGAATTAGGAATTTCTCCTAAAATCCTTGAAAATGTGTTATGCAATTAGGGTGTTGGATAATGTCTGAAACCGACAGCACACAGTAGGTGTGGTGATCAACGCTGGTTGCTTCTCTGAAGAGGCTATCGAAGGCGTCGCACAGAGGGTTTTGGATCGGTCTTTTGAGAGGTAACGGTGCCCCTTACATGTGATGGTGACCACCGTTTTAGGGAGTTAAAAATTTCACAATCCCTCCCCTCCTCCTCCCTCTTATCCCCTTAGCCCGCCATTTCAAGTTTTCCCCAGAAAACAAAAAAAAAACAAAGGCCCCGCAGTTTCCTCCAATCATAGACCAATTTAATAAAATAATATGCCCTCTGCTGGACAAGCGAAAATCTTTTAAATAAATAACCACATTTACGTCACACATCATCCTGCGCGTCGTTTCAACCCCAACGCATTTGTATAACTCAATTTTGTTAACTTATACACCCTTTCATCCCTAATTTTATGAAGCCCCGTCTTATCCTTCGCTCCATTAGATCCTCATATAGTGCGTATAACCAGGTACCAGTTAATAGTTTTGCCCTTTAATATTAAGACAACTATAATATTAACGTTAAATTTTACGTCGCTTTAAAATAATATTTTTTATAGCTATTATGTCGTTAGTGACCACCAAAATGTAGGTACCTAAGCTGGAAATGGTAATAAAGGTGTTCATGTAATGGTAAAAGCTATGCCTCCCACCTGTGTTCTTTAAATATATTTAGGCAGTTTCCAAAATAGGTCCAAAACTCTTCCATTTTCCTTTTACGTTGAAGATTTCAGACGGCGGGAAAGTTTTTAGTTTGAGATGATGAAACTAAATTATCATGAAGAGTACTTTATAAAAGCAGAAAATGTATGAAACGACATTGTTGAATTGTCAGATTGTCACCTGTTGGCTGTCGGTTTTATTAAATAGGCCGTAGGATTTCCATGGTTCATTGCCAATATTATTTTGTGGTGACTTCCGCGTTTTTTTGTTCCCTTTTCAAATATCGATAGTTCTAAAGGTGTAATCACTGGCGTCATACTAAACCCTCAATTGTTTCAGCTGGACGAGATGAACGAGCTGCTTTCCCTTCGCGAGGTGCGTACCCCCGTGCGTCTGCGCTTCGGACGCCGCTCTGAAGAACGTGCCGTGCCCCATATCTTCCCCCAGGAGGTATATATAACATGTCTACTAAATCTATACAGTTTCAAAAGTCTTCTAAAGGCGACTTTAACCAAACTCAGTATCATTTATATCCTGCGAATAAAGGAGAATGACCTGAGGGCCTAGACAAGTGACAATCGCTTCGAAAGCGTTTCGTATTTCTACAACAACTTTCAACAGAATTGACATAAGCTTTTCGATAGCTTATGTCAATCCTATACATTTTTGCCTTTTCCATCATCGTTATCGCTGATAGAATGTCACTTTGTCTAGGGCCTCTGGATTATAGGGCACCCTGTACCAAGCGAAAAGTCACAACCAAACCTAGTGTATTTGGAGGAGAATTCAATGCTCTTCTTATATTGTTAACTATTTATTACATGGATTTCCGCAAACTTATTTATTAACCATTTATCTACTTCATATTTTGAGGTTAAGTTTGAGAAAGTGATAGACTGGAAATGGTGAAGTTGGTGACAAATGAGGCGTTACCTAATATCGGTTGCTTTTTATTCTTGATTTGGCGCTTGTTTCCTGATGGATGATTATACAATACATAACTGATAGTCAATAATAATTCTTGGTGTCAGTTTTTATATATAATGATAATGGATATCAATAATCATGTAGGTAGGTACTCATAGTATGTGCAGCTGGTACTCTGAATAAGTAAACAATTTAGTACTGCGTTTACTGATTCCTAATATCTTGAAATCTTAACATAACAGTAGGCCTGTTTTCCTAGAAGAGTTAGGCAGAGTTGTATTTACTACTTATATAGTACACCCACTTCTCAAACTTCACATGTTAGTAAATAATAATAAGGTGATATGATAATGTTGTTAGTACCTAATAATGGACTTATATAAAAAATGAAAAACGCAGTTAAGATATATTCATATTTACATAACGTATATGACCTCGACCGCTACGAGGACAGAGAAAAGAAATGTACAAATAAAACAATAGGTAGGACAATTGGGTGGCACTCGGGAACGCCTTGCAACTGTTGCAACACGTAGCATGGACTGCCACATCCAAAGCACACATCACTCCACATTGTGACCAAGTGTTAGTTTAGGTATCAGTTCGGAATCTCAGGGAGTTTTTCTTGTATGCGAAACATTTTTAACATTATGAATAGGAACTACCAGGATTGATCTGAAAGCATAAAAACTGTTTTTTAATCCTTAAATTGAATGAATAGTCCCGGAAGTAGGTAGGTACTTTAGAAGCTAACTTTAATATACATGCTTCTACTAGGTGAGGTAATACTTACAGGCGTCGCGTCGGTACAATCTATGATGTTAAAACACGATCATATCCACGGATGTATTTCCTATGTAATATTATATTCTAAATTGTTCTAACAATACTAGTGAACAGTTTAGGATACATCGGCTACGATGACTTGCTGGCCGATGTCTTACTCTAGATGGGGGCATCGCTAAGGATTATCACACAAAGACTACGTTATGAAAAAGCACCTGAACCCCCGTTTTTGTTAATAAGTATTATAAATTATTATTCAAATAGTTCAGATAAAACCAATATTGAAAGTAACGTCATCCATGACGGCGCCACAGAATAATTATTGCAATACGTCACAGTACAAATGACATTTTACTTTTTTGAATAGGTCCTCTTTTCATTTAATAAAAATGTATTCCAAAAAAAAAAATATTACGATGTAACGCGTGACCTAAAGATATTTTTTGACACACATAAAAATATATTTTATCCTAATATTAAATGATTAAATGGCAAATTGGTACAATTGTCTTCTTCATTTTAATGTTCGTTGACAGGTACCTATATTTTTAGCGTAGTAGCAACATTCGGAATTGAAATGCAATGTCAGTGACATAAGCGGAAAATACGTACCACAAAAGTAAAAAAAGACTTTTATTGTTGGTGTCCGAAAGCCGGGAATCGTTTTCATAACAAAATCGTATATCTGATTTAAAAAATAGGAGTAATTTTATGAACTACATTTGGTTGTGACACTAGCTCCTTTGTTGGTACGAAAGTGTGCATTGTCCTTTTGAATATTCGACGAATAAAAGATATTATCATCTGCCTAGCCTTTTCTCAACTATGTTGGGGTCGGCTTCCAGTCTAACCGGATGCAGCTGAATACCAGTATTTTATACCTCCACAACCCAGTAACTGGGTAATACGATACCCCTTGGTAAGACTGGTTGTCAGACTTTCGAGCTTCTGACTACCCGTAACGACTGTCAAAGATCCACAAATGACAGCCGGGACCAACGGCTTAACGTGCTTTCCGAAGCACGGAGGAGTCTCGGTATGTAAAGATGGTCACCCATCCACGGACCAACCCCGGCAATCGTAGCTTAACCTGATAGATCGACCCATGCGGCTGTTATTACTTAGCCACGAGCTCCTTCTGAATAAAAGATATCTGAATTTGATTAAATAAATCCTAAGTTCTTGTTGAATGTCTGCGTCACTTGCTGCGTCGTTATAAAAACAAAATTACTTTGGTCAATTATTGGTTCATGTTCATGAACCAATTCATGATTTGAGCCTTCGAATGTCGTACAGTGTGAATGTCGAATGATATAAATATAAAGGAAGTGTAAAGTTCATTTTCAATACAGCATAAATATTTCAGTACCCGAATGACCCATAACATAAGACACGTAACCCCACAAATAAAAAAAAGCTACAAAATTTAATACGAACTCATAGCACCCTATATAAAGCCTCGTAAAACTATAAATATCTTGTGAGAAGAGGTATCTACTCCAAGATACTATTGATTCGAACATCGTAAACCCTTGATGCCGTGTAAACCCGTGTAATGAAGTTATTTCCCCTAACAAGCCACTATAAGATCTTTTACGACGATTGACCAACTTTATGTCCGACCTTTTTTGTAAAACAATCAGACGATACCATTATGTGGAAAGCTTTTATTTTGATCTTAAAAATAACCAGATTACGAATTATATTTTAAACAATATAACATTATTTTTTTTTAAATAAATATTTAATTGCTTGCTTTCAAAAGAAAGACAAGCTGTAGGTATAGCGTTGGATAAAACCATCCAGGGTAATAGCCAATTTTATTTCTAAGGGTGACTCTTAGAAATAAAACCTTTATTGAGTCATACACGTCATGTCAATAAACAGTTCTAAATTCGCAAAAGCGTAATGTGGCAAAAAGTATACTAGTAATATTTTATTCGACAGGTAATAATGTAAACAATGATCTAATTCAATCAATCAAACGTTGTCTCAAAGGGTGAGGCAAATGGTGTTAATATTTGTGCACCGCAGTCCTCCGGGCATTTCCGAGCTGTCAATAATTATGTTGTTATTTGTTCAATACTGTGGCTAATAATATTGAACTATATGTCAGCAATGACGCAGTGAAAGTTTGGCTCCCGGAGTAATTAACCCGACATAGAGTAAAGTTCATACAAACGCGCAATGATCGGTAACAAAAACTAGAAGCAATTACATGCATCATTTTGTGGCACAACATTCGTGCTAATTTTCGAAGTGCATACTTTTCTTTGGAAAGCTGTAGGTTATTGTGATTTTGATTCGAATGTTTTCCATGGTTTTCCACCTATGTGTATAATAAATGAAGTATAGTTTTTAACACAGGAACAAGACCGTGCCGTACGTGCCCCGTCCATCCGCCTCCGGTTCGGCCGCCGGTCAGACAACAACATGTTCTTACTCCCCTACGAAGTACGTACTTTCATTTGTTAATTAACAAGTTAATACTTACAATGAGTTGTTAAAAGTTCATAAGTTTACAGTATTTAAGTAATTACAATTGCAAAATTATTGTGGCCCACAGAGTTTGAAGTTTTATGTTAACACAAAGTATCCAAGTTATTGTAGATGTCTAATTACACGAAAGCCAATTTATAGTCATGTTTTAATTTGGTAAAGTGATAAAAGATTTCACAAGAAGTCAGACTATTTTCTTAATGAATTTTCTACGCCCCTAGAGTTGTAGTGTTTCAAATAAAACATTACTACATTTTTTGCAACTCAACAAAGTTACACAAACATTTCTCTAGACGGACGTAAACTTCCGCGAAGTGTTCAGACACCCTGCATTACTAATGCTGTATAAATTGTGTTTCAGTCGGCTCTGCCCCAGGAAGTGAAAGCCAACGGCTCCGTGGAAGACGACAGACAACAGGAATAAACACGCAACATATCCGTAAACCAACATCTACATAGAATACTACCCGCCCCCGTCAAACTTTTATTAACAACTCTTTATTAAGGACAATACGTCCTACCGTACATAATGTGTCATATAAAACAAAATACAATCGATTTTTAGATGTTATTCAACTTAATTATAAGCTATGTGTACATAATAATCAGTTAGTACCTTGTATGTTGTTAACCAAAATGTTATTCGTGGATATATATAATTATCATCACTCCTACTCAGTCCTTCTCGAAATAGTGTTAAAATAAATAAATTATTGAACTGTCAAATGCTTCCCATATGATCATCAGCAAGAGTGTTATAAATGTTATAGATGTCGATGATATGCTAGTCAATACTGAAGAAAGACTGTCTCTTTTAATTTGATCTCCATTTCCAGTTAGATATATTATAAATATATAAACTAGCCGCGAAGAGTTGTACATTTTTAGAGCTGGGCAAATGTAAAACTACTTCGCTTCTTGTAGGTACTACTTGATTTAATCTCTTAGTAACTATCAGAACAGTAAAACCGTAGTTCAATTTAGATCAATATGCAAGAACATTATTTATTATATTAAGTGTAGTGAAACTATGTTTAGTTTTGTATGGATATTATAGTGCAATTGATGAGTTGAAAAATAAAAATATTTCCAAGGGATATATTGTTGTTTTATTGTCTTTGTATTGTGGCGGTATCTACATCGCCACATGCGAACTACGCATCGAAGACCTGACGTCACATAAATCCTGCATCGCGCAATTAGAGTTTACCGTGCAGTGAACATATATACAAAAACCCAATATCAATCATTGGGCAGTTGCCCGCCAGACACAACACCCGTCTGGTAGGAGGATCCTCCCTTTTCTATGGGGGATGAGTGAACTTTACACCCTGTTCCTCATACCTCTAAAGTATCCAGAAAACCATTTAGATTGAACGCAGTCAAAATTACGAATGTTAACTTAAACAAGTTAATGAGGAAAGCTTTCCAGAAAGTTCGTAAGTTGATTCGGATTCGGTAGTTTGGAAGTTTTTGTTATAAGTTCGTTTTTAATGTGTAGTTAAACATACCAACTTGAATAAAAACTACGAGAATCAAACATTTTTCATAGGTTTCCGAGAGCGTCCCACTACCAGCTTGGGATCTGGCAAATGATGTCAGGTGCAGACGAGTCTAAAAGATAGATAAGGATTTAGACTAAGAAAGAAACATAGCCTCATTATTTTTGCTGGTTGCATTGTTTGGCAACTGTGTCGATGTCACGCTGTCAAAGCTGAGCTACTGTGCTAGGTACCTACTAGTTAGGTTTTTACTGAACACTATTATTTCTTACTAGTAGCACCCCGCGGTTTCACCCGTATATGTCTCGATCCCGTGGGAATATCAGGATAAAAAGTATCCAGGTTATAAACTATCTGTGTGCCAAATTTTATCCAAATTGGTTCAGTAGTTTATGCGTGAAAGAGTAACAAACATCCATCCATCCATCCATACTTACAAACTTTCGCTTTTATAATATTAGTTAAATTAGATTAGATTTATAATATTAGTTAGATAGTTAGATTAGAAGTTAGATAGAAGTTAGATTTTTCTACAGTTTAGATACTAAGTTATTTAAATTTTAAAGAGTCCTTAGTAGTTTAACAACAAAATCAAATATTTATTACAAAAGACAACAAAAGTTTATTTAAAATTGCCGTCCTCGTCCACTAGACTGGTTTTAGGAGCCCATCGCCAGATGGGCTCTTTGCTCTCTTTTTTTTTCTCTTCTCTCATTTTGTTGACAATGATTCCTTCACGAGTTGCAAAATCTTTGCCTCCGACAAATAACTTCAAGACAGATAATAATATGACCAACCGGTATGTCGAGTATAGTATAGTATGGTACTTTTTCATTGATTATATTCAACTTTATGCCCAGATGAGTACAAAGAATAAAACAGCAAAAGCTTATTTAAATGAAACTATGGTGTTTCTTGAATCACCGTGAAATAAAGAAGCCTTGTAACCTAACCATATTGTGCGATTTTTTCTCCTCAAAATTTCTTAGCCATTAATCATAACTCTTTATCGCGGAGAAACAAAAATGCTTCGAGGGCAGAAAGGCGACGTCACGCAAGCTTACTTTGGAAGGCGAGGTAGTATAGATACCATTTATTTTATCTGATATTACAATAATTAACCTTTTACTACTAATTGCACAACTGACATTAGGATTGGTACGGTCTGATTATCAAAAGCAATCAATTAGTGGGTAATTCCTAAAAATAAACTGTATGTACGCTTTTTAAGTCAAGTCAAAGTCAAAGTCAAATAATTTATTTCAACTAAGCACATTAAAGGCACTTTTGAACGTCAAATACATAGGAATAGAACTGATTCTAGTTGCCCCTTCCAAAAGGTAGTTTTCGCATGGAGAAGAATGGGCAAGAAACTCCACCGTTACTCTTTAAAAAAAAAAAATGTTTTACAATATTTGGTATACATCAATTATATAATTACATGTGAAGACGATGATTAGTGTACCACAATAGGTAAAAAAAAGGATTAAAAATGGAGCAATGACAAATTAATTAATTAAGTATGTGATAGGTACCTACATGGTGCTCATGGTGCTCATGGTGGTAAGGATATTGTTAGTGGTGTCTTTACGCTGAGCGTTTATCCAGCATAGGAGTAAGAAGCGTAGGCGTGGAGGCTGCGTAGAGATCCCTCAAAACCTGCGTGGGCTTCCCGTAGCGGCTGCGTAGACGTCCAGCAGACTCGTATGTAGATGTCCTGTGGACCGGTAGAGGCTACGCAAACGCTAATAGTTTCAAATCTAACAGCAAAATGGATTCCAACGAGGCAACTGTACTTATGATTTGTTGTTAAAATGTAAATCCTACTAATATTATAAATGTGAAAGTTTGTGTGTTTGGATGTTTGTTACTCAATCAGGCAAAAACGGCTGAATGGATTTGGATGAAATTTGGCAAACAGATAGCTTATAACCTGGATTAACACATAGGATACTTTTTATCCCGATATTCCCACGGGATCGAGACTTACGCGGGTGAAACCGCGGGGCGCAGCTAGTGTAAATGATAACGAAAAGAAAGCAAAAGAGTAATAAATAAAAGATTGGTGAAAGGACGGTGATGGAATAATAATTAAATTTTAAAAATTGTGCCTAATTTAAATAGTTATAATCATATACTACTTATTGTATATAAATATTAGGGTTGATATGTATAATCGTATACTATTTATTGTATACATTACTTATTGTGTACATTAGGTAACTTTTTTTAAAAGTAGTTACTAATTTACTATGTATATTGCTAAACTTTTCAAACATTTGTATATTGTGATTTGTGTATGTGTGATAGACGTCACATCCACGCGACGTCAACGTCTACACTGGCCAATCGAACTCACCCTTAAAGGCAACGAACCTCTTGGTGAGTAAGTACCTAGTAACATAGTATTAGGGATGCCCTCTATGCAGGGGTAAGGAACTCTCAAGTGTTCCCGAGACTGGGCCATTGTGTTTAAAAGTCTCGATTAACATAAATTACAAGACTACCAATGAGTTTGACAGCTTATCTTTTTGGATTATAGTTTATTGCTGCTTTGAACTTAGTTGGGCGCTATGTTAACTTTCCTGGGAATATGCTATATATATAAGGCGAGGTGAACAAAAATTCCGTAATTGAATCTTTTTATAAATATACTGACAATCTGGCTCTGCCTCGCACGGTTTTTACGACTTGACATCGAGGTTTCTTTACCTGAATATGTAAGTTTAATACTAATGTATTATATAATACATATATGCAATATGCAAATAAACCTTCCGGACTACATTCTCTAAATGATGGTAAAAACCAAATCAAAAGCCGTTACGGATTTTAGAAGAATAACGGACAGACACGAAAAGCAACTTTAAGTTATAATATGTAGATTAGATTGTGTAGATTTATTAAGATTTTCACAACGCCTACTTTGGTGCCGATTCTCTTGTCACAAATTCTCTAAACTAAACTAAAAATCACTAAAATTTAGTTTATTCCTGTCAAACGACGATTTCCCAGTCTGAAAATAGACTAAAGTGACACAACTTCACTATAATTTAGTTTGACAGCACTAAGATGGCACTGAGTTTTAATTTAGTGAAAATGCTATTCAGAATTTGACGTTTTAACCAAAATTTTTGTTCTATATCTAAAATCCTCTAACTAACTCTGACTATTTTTAATCAAGATTAAAAATGTGTGGAGTAAAATTAGATGTCATGAACTAAAATTCAAACCGACACCTCGAGTTCAGTTGCAAAACGGTACTGTATATTTTTTTTATTTTCTTTTGCTTATATCTCGAAAATGGTGTGTCCTATCGCAAAAATAATTAAAATTTTGACCCCTTATGCTACACACAGACCCGTAATACTCAACATGTTGGTATTTTTTTTTTTTTGTTTTCTTCCAAAAAGTGAAAAAATCCATATAAAATTACGTCGAGATGGACAAAAAAAATCACGTGGTAGGCAAACAAGTAGGTACCAAGTGGAGTCGCGATTGTCAAATTCGATTTTAGTTGTGACAAAATAGTTTTTAAATTTAGAGATTTTTTTTGGCAGAATAGCTCTAAGATTCTCATAGTAAAAAGTAAGGAATTTTAGTGATAGTTTAGTTAGTTTAGTTCGGTGTACAAGAGAATCGGCACCATTGCCTACTTAGAATGGGATGCAGATGTCACGTGAAGTGAATGGTCAATGAGTATTTTGGCATTTTTAAGTTAATTATAGGTAATTGGCGTCCCTGTGGTAGAACCTTCGACTTACGAGTTGTAGATCGTGAGGTTCGAACCCAAGCAGGCGCAGGTGAATAAATTATTTAGACAAAGTAAAGTGTTCATAATTTCATCATGTACAGAGTACTATTTATATATTATGCCGACTAAATGGAATGTTGCCATTTAAAAAAAAACTATACTTTATATATATATTTTTATCTTCAGAATTATTAGTGTAGTATTTTATTTATCTTTTCAATCAGTTTTTTTTATTATTATTATTATTCTAGCGTATGACACTCGTGGGTTGCAGCTGAAAATCAGCGTCAGGTGCTGAGCTGAGGCCCTTTTGGCATTGTAATGACAGTTATCTGTTTTTTTTTAGTTTTAAGGTGTTTTTTTTCTGTGATAATGCCAATAAACGTATTTTTCTTTCTATCTGTCTTTCATCACCGCATCGTGAGGAAACCGGTAAATGTAATGAACGAAAAATTCGAAAACATGTCATCTACCAACCCGCACTTGGCCCGCATGTTAGATTGCAGCCCACTCCCTCTCGCAGAGAAAAGGCCTGTGACCCAGCAGTGGGAACATTATAGGCTGATTATGCTTATGCTATCATTGCAGATAATTATTATTCTGAAGGCGAACAAAAAGTCACTAGGATAATTATTTAAACAAGCCTACTTTTAAGCTGAAAAAAAATGCTTAAGATGCTAACCGATGTTAACAGAGCTCTCGTTTAGAAAAATATTGTTCTAGTATTGTACTTAGTAATCGAAAACAAAAACTTACTAACAAAAAGCTAAGATGAAATAATAAACAAGACAAGTTTCAAAAACATAATCATAATCTACTACGAATAGAGATTGACTAGAGTCGGAAATCGAGATCCAAACTTCCGATAGCTAGGCTATAACGGACTTCCGAGTCATCAAATGCGAAAGGGAATCGCAGAGAATAAGGGAATGAATCCGGGAGAGAATCCTGTCCACAGTAAACTGCAGTTTTACGAAAAAAAATACAAAATAACATAACATAACACTACGCATGTTATTCCCGAAGTATTAGGTAGAGTCGTAGTTACAGTACACCCATATTTCGCAAGTTATGTTCAAGTCCCATGGGGGCGAGTCAGATCCAGACTTCGGGCTGCTACTGAGAAATTCCTGATGGAAAAACCCAATAACATTTTGCTCGACCCAAACCCAGGACCTAATGCTCAGTAGTAGCACTTGCGACCACTAGACCAGCAACGACACAGTCATTATCAAAATAAGGGAGTGATAAAATGAACAGTATTAGAACTCGTTACCAAGTGGCAATCGCTTTAAAAGCATTTCGTATTTCGTTTCAATAATAATAAATGAGATAAGAATGAACGATGATAAGAATCATTTAGGTACATTTAAAAGCACCTAGTTTTTTTCTAACCGAGCAAAATCACCTGAAAATTTAATAGAACATCGACCAATACAGTAGGTACGTACAGTTAACCGCACATAAGTTTTTATATTTTTTTTTATGTTAGCCTATACTGTCCCACTGCTGAGCAAAGGCCTCCCCCAAATCCTTTCAAACATCCTTTTCTAGGGCCAACTCGATCAAACCCTTGTGGGACGCGGCTAGATCGTCCCTCCATCTCTTCCTGGGCCGGCCCTGGCGGCGGCGCCGTCCATCCTGTGGCACCCACCGTGTGGAGACTGTTGTTCTAATTATCACAAGCACATAAGTAATAACAAATAAACATTGAAAGCGTCTTTATGTTGTCGTTGTAAGGCCAATTTTCATAGTGCAACTGTGCAAGTGTTACCACTGATGTGCGGTTAGCTGTACGTCAATCTTGCTTTGGACACTTGGTGCATAAAGATTGAAATTGAAGATGAACCATTCTAAACGTTTCTGGGAATCAAAATCAGGGCAGGTATATTAGTTGTTAAGTATCTAGATACTTACAACATGCACAAACATTAAAAATCGTTTCTAGGCCAGACTGGTGAATTTCAGCAAGAAGTTAGTGGGTTATCTAAGCAATAATTTCGCCGCATCTGTGCTATTTCTTGTAAAGTAGGGATACAGATCAAAATAAAACGAAATTAAGCGGAGCTTTTATAGCACCCTGTGAACGTGTAGAAACTTTTGCCATTAAAAAAACCTCATGAACTCAACATTTATTATTATTTTGCGAAAATATGTCGTCTCTAAATATATGACAATTTTGATTAGAAAACTGAATATAGGTAGGCAAAATTAGCTTTCGGATTTCCGATATTCGTTCAATTGATTTGTCAGTTCAACTTTTTTATTTCAAAGAGCAGAAAGTAAGAAGATATAAAATGAAAACAATGACTTACATTTAATATTTATAAAAATTGGTTAAGACCTTGAAAGTCGGTACTATTGAATGTAGAGTGACATTCAATTTACATGTAATACCACAAAATCCTCAAGTTCTAGACAATACTGTAAGCGGCATTACGCAATATTCGAACGTCTGCCAGTATAGGTATCGAGGGTATTTGAAGTGAGTTTGCAATCGCAGCAGGACTGCCTGCCGATAATATCTTAGAAGGAAGAACACTTGTCAATGTGTCACTAACACGCCCCTTCCATTTTCAAATCGATAAGGGTGATATTACCTGATAGTGTTTTGTTCGCAGCTCTGAAATGTTAATTGTATTGTTACTGACAAATTAAACCGATGAAGTTATCCGACACGTTATTTATCTCGAGACGTAGGATAGATTCTATTTTTAGTAACTGCTCATTTTTAGCACCGAAATGGACTTCTTAAGTTTAGAGACTTTTTGGAGTAAACAACGTAATGTTTTGGGTTTTGCTACACGGATCAGACGATGTGCAAGCGTCGATCTCCTATAAATAATATGTAGTCGTTTTTGGCTTTATGTTACGAACATATTTTTCCACAAAACGGTGCATCAGACTGCTTTAAAGTGTACGTGATTCTCATTGTTTACGTTAACGTGAAGCAGTTTTTAGCATCACGTAGCGTTTACGTGGTAGCCATGTTGATTTTTTAATATAACAGTAACTTTATTATTCCTGCAAAGTAGTTCATTTTTAATTTAAAATATACAAAGCGTCCTTGTTTATTTTCATTTAATATGTTAATAATTTATTAGAAATACTCTAGTTAGAATTTCATGAGCTTTAGGAAGTGACAAGAATCAGCATTACCATAAAACGTTGCAATGCTGCCAGCCTTTTGGCCACTTTTCCTGTTGACAATTTTTTTGAAGCCTTATGATTATTTCTCCCCCTTTTTCTAAATACTTGTACATATTATTATTTTAAATATGTAAGCTTTTAAAATATGAACTTAAATATAACACCGTAGGCGCAGACATTACTCTGAGTAAGTTATTAATATTAAAACTTATGTGTAGGAATGGTAAACTGTCCCTGCTCATTATAAATTAAAACAGGACTTATTATTATACGACTTGGGTAATATACGGTTCGTTATAAAACGTTTTACTATTGTGAGAAATACTAACATATTCTGTTTCATTCCTAAGCATAAGCAATGCACGTTCTACATAAGTAAAGGTATGAAAAACATGAACAGGTTCATTGTACGTCTTTCTTCATATTTAATTAAATGCACAGGTGTGCAAATTGGCTATGAATCATTCAGAATATACAGAGTGAAAAAATTTAAGAGAATTTGAGAAAATACAGGGTGTTAGGGTAAACACCGTTATCCTTGCAACCAGTGGTTTGAGAGACGCAAGTTCGTTGTCCTATGCGCTAGGGCAACGAACTTACGTCTCAACACGGGCGGGGGGTACGGGATGTGAATTGACCGGCCGCGAGCGCGACCCCTCCCTCCCCTCCCTCCCAGTCAGTCAGCTGTTTCACTAGAGAGCACGGTGTCGGATAGAAACTTTTTAAAATCTTTTAATGAAAATGACGTTTTTTTTTGTTGTGTTCGGTCATTTATTTTTATATTTAAGTCAACTACCCATGGTTTGAATGACAAGACTGTTTACCCTTTCAGCCTGTATATTTTTTTAAATTGATAGCCATCTCCACTCAACGTTTTTAGTCAAAGTGTAAGTCTCTGCAAAATGCTCACTGGCAATCAATCGTGTTCTCAGTATTAGCGAAATGAAAAATAGTTGGCACATCATTTTTCTTCCTATATCAAAACAAGTGTATTTTTAAAACAGGTTCAACGACATGAAAGTTCTCGTTTGTCAACTGAAATATTGATAAAAAATCTATACTACACCTAACCTACGTAGGATATGTGTAGAAAAGGCAGATTATTGAACTGTAGTTAAAATCCACAAACTTATAAACAAGCCAATGACACTGGCACAGAACAATGAATTTTTATCCATTCTTTCTTAAAACTTACTGAAATCAACTCCATCTGACATTGGTCTACCTGCAGCAGTCAGTGGTAACATCTGTGTCATTAGAGAAAATCGTGTAAGAAACTTGGTAGACGCAGAATAGTTACGGAACACTTGATCGTTTATGATTGCATTTAAAAAATATTGGAAAACACTAAAAATACCTTAAAACTTTTAACGTAACTTCATGCCTGTATTTCGCGAAGGGTTAGGCAGAGGTGTAAGAACGATACAGTCCTACACTCACATTTCGGCAGTAATTTTATTATTCCCATAACATGTTTACTACAATAACTATACCGCGAAAGGCAAAGGTGAAGATGGCGGCTGACTAGCAAAGGACCGAATTTTGTGGAAAAGGGAGAGTAAATAATTTCATCACCACTGCTCTCAAAACGGTGAAGGAAAACATCATGAGGAAACCGGCATGTCTTAGAACTAATAATTCGAAGACAGTGTGACACCTACCAACCCGCACTGGGCCCGCGTGGTGGGTTACACCCCACTCCTTCTTGAAGAGAGGAGGCCTGTGCCCCAGCAGTGGGAACATAATAATGCTGGGCTGATTATGCAGATAGATACCTATGTTTTAGCCCGAGCCAGCCTTATTGCCACTAGGCGGGGTAGTCCCCGGCCCAAGTGTTGGCTTCAGGCGGCATTTTTAAAAATTAGTTCCAAAAACCAAGAAAGTTCAAACTATCCATAATGCCATTGCATCATAATGATTCATAATACTGGCTCGCAATGCATCATACATCGACCTTGGATCCATTCCCCACGTAACTCCGACCTCTTGCGTACAACACACCTGCCCGACTATTTGTACTTGGCTGAAAATAGAAAACTTTTCATTAACATTCACGAAAAAATGTTCAAGAATTAGAATGTCTTCATTTTACTTCCTGCAAACTATTTTTATTGGACGTCTCAGGCAGACATAATCCCGAAAATCTTACAGCTGGTCTACTTGCTTAGATGACAGTCGATTTAAGAAAAAAAAAAAAACACTATGGACTCCTATAGTACTCATCTCTTTCAACTAGCTGCGCAGGTACAGGAGTTCACCCACACACAAGCGGACAGCTTAAACCTTTGCGGATGTGCTCTTTGAATGCAAAGGCGTCACCCAGATCTTTTGCGGATGTTCTAAACAGACCAGGAGACGTAATCAACTTCCGGCGGTGGGCTGGTCGGAATAACCACCGACGACGGCTGCCATGGCCCACCACCAATGGTTCACCTGAAGGACTAAGTGCGGAAAACAAACCCTCTAACATAGCATAATGAAATTCAGCCGCATCTGGTCTGAACTGAGAGCCTCAGCCCTTAAAAAATCAAAATCAAAATATTTTATTTCATCAAACCTTCATGGGCACATAATTATGAAACGTCATGTTTGGTTATTTCCTATGGGGAAGAGCCGGAAAGAAACTCCACGGTTACTCTTTTAATAATAATTGGCTTTTACAATATTTTCAAATAAGAGTGTTATTAGGAATGGAAAAACAGTGTATCCATACTTAACAGAATAGAAAATGGTCAGCTAATCTACAGTCCACTAAGCATACAACTTGCATTCACAAAATAGAAAATAATCTATAAAACAGATAAAAAAGATAATAAAAATAAAAAACTATTTAACCAAATGACATGATTGCCATTACAACTGTAACAAATCTGAATAATTATCATGTCCACAAAAGTCACGAATAAAGAGTTGAAATTAAATTGTAGGTATATAATGTCTTCTTTATTGCATTCTGAGACTGTATAAACAATGATTACAGTAATAACAAGGAAATAATAAGTAGATTAACGAAGAATAATAAATCTACATTATGCTAATATTAGAAAATTAATATTGTTTTTTTGTTTGTAATGAATTAACTCAAAAACGAAACTAGACCGCTTTTAAAAATTCTTTCACCTGTAGAGTGTTGTAGTATCGCTGAATAAGATATTAGGCTATCTTATAAATATTTCACGTGGGCAAAGCCGCTGGTGGAACCTAGTTAATAATATGAAAAATGGAAAACAAGCATTTATTCACGAGAAAAGTCAATGTCTCGCTCTTGGCCATTTCTCCGCAACATACATAATGTTTGTCCGTGACTCTGCTTATATTTAAACATTTCTCGTCCAAGGCGAAGCGCAGACGCATGGAAACAATTACAATAAAACACAAAATAAACAGAGATATTAGACAGAACTAAATTCAGCCGAGTAAATTCAGCTAGGACTGCGTCGAACTATAACTTTCCAAAAAATATACTGTATTTATTTGAAACTTTGCAGTATTGGACAGTTCTCTAAAATCAAGTCATTTATTCACATTAGACTGAGAATCAGCACTGTTCGAACGTCTTTTTGTCTTTCTGTCTGTCTGTCTGTTTGTTCCGGCTATTCTCCGAAACGGCTAGACCGATTTTAACGGGACTATCACTGGCAGATAGCTGATGTTATAAAGAGTAACTACTTTTATTTTAGAAAAAGAATTAGGGTCCACGCGGGTGAAGCTGCGGGCAGCAGCTAGATTTATTATAAAAACCGTGATACTGAAATCTCTATGGGCTACATACGCCGTAAATTTTTATTTGTTTAATAACAACGACTCTGTGAACATAAACATTTTTTTAACACATTCGGTGTTTAATTGCCCTCTGGGGCAACACGTGAGGCCGGATATCCACAAAACCACGACGAAAAATATCTAAATAAACTTGAAACAACGGAAAATATCTAAAAACTAAATATTCTTTTATTCTTACCACAAAAACAAAAACCTACAGATGTTCTTAAAATACATTTTATTTACAATACAAGTGAATTTCATTTTGTTTTATTGTCATTTCTTGACGTCAAGTCGATTTGTAGAATCTGAGTAATAGAAAAGTTTGATATTTGATTAGGTATTTCTGAGATAATTTGGCTGATTTCCACAAGATCCAAGCTTAACCTTCAGTAATCCTTAATTATGAAAGTTAGTTGCTTTGTCTGTGCGTGTGTTCGTTTGTCCAGTTTTAGGTTATATATATTAGATGGTAGGTATAAGTAGATAAAGCCGTATTATAGACGTAGAAGTGTGTATCTCTATAATTGTCTACATTCCCCTGTAACTACCTAATAAATAAACGAAAATCTGGCAAAACATCGAATAATTTTACAGAATTAAAATATTTATCTTTACGGAGGTACCTACTTAGTTCAAAGCTGAAATTGCCATTTAACTACGCTGTTACATTAATATTTCAGACACATTAATTTTCTGGACATAAACAAATATTTTATTATTAAAATTCACGTTAGTATGTTGGCTTTCTCTATGAACTAAGAAGAACATAATTAAAAACCTAATCGCTATTTCCGGAAAAAGCAGTTCAACACCCTAATGACTACATCGAAGCCATTTGCATAGATTTGATGGTTAGGAAGAGCAGAGAATCTGGAAATTATAATTTATTCATCAACTTTAATATAAGGCCGACTAAAAATAGATGATGTAAACTAGATAAAATTCCGGAGTATAGCTAAGGAAAGCGGTTTCATTCGGTGGCTGGAAGCCGAAGGTATCAGTGATCGCTAACCGACTACAGTTACTGTGCGAAGTTTAAGTTCAAGGACTTGTGTGGACATTTGTTTGTTTATACCCTATAAAGCAGGTGAGTCAGTGATATTTTTATTTGAAATAAAATAATATCAATGGAAAGTATTGGACACGCTACTCAATTGAACTCACTATTCTTTGAATGGCAAAAAGATTTATTCAATTTTTATTTAGTTTCAATTAAAATCTTGATTCATATGTTTCTTTTCTTACAAAAAGTGAAGTATAATCAAATACATATCCACGTTCGTAGCCATTGCACATGTGCGCACTTATTTACGTCTGCGTATTACATATTGATTCATAAATCATATGTGCCGAAGTATGATTCACCCGATACCTTGCAATTGGCAGAGACTTATACCCGTCAATATGATCATCAAACAACATAACCGTGATTGCTGAAACATTGCAGGTGAGGGCGTCGGTTTCCCAGCGCGTGCGCAGGCAGTGGGCGGGCGCCGACTCCGGACTCAGTAAGAGACAGGCATCGACGCCGCTCGCACGAATCTGAACGCAAAAAGGTATAAACACTTAAAAACAACGCTTCTCACTGCTTCATATAACATTTGCACTAATAAAAGCTTAAAAATGTCTGTGTTTTTTTCTACACTAATCACCTGCCGACCTCGACATCCATGACTAACTTCATGAACAAGGTGTTCAGTTACAAAAATAATTCGCCGTGACTTCATGCGACTGAAATAACGTTTCGTTCAAGCGGCTGCTGTAATATTTTGGCTGCTCATGAGAATATTTTGTTCATCACTTCTTTGATAAGGCTACTTTTTACAGTTTGTACATTTTACTTTTATTTCAATATTTATGAAACTGTGTTCATAATAATCAATCGCGAACATTTAATGTTCTCTCGATGATTCGTTTTAATGATTGTGACTGTTGAATCAGAATAGAATCTTATTCTTGTACATCAGACAGTCTGAATTGTACGAGTGGATTATTTTCAGCCTTGATGACGGTATTGTTAACCTCGTCGAAGCTATAAACATCTCGATTGACCTCACAACTATCTCAATATTTTTAATGTTTACCGTGTCCCCTGCCAAGGACACCATAACATTGTTTCCGTTAAATAGTTTATAACTGGGTTTAGTTTACATGCAGTTACACTGTAAACGTCACATTGCAAGTTATTGTCGTTGCAAAATTACAAATAGCTGAAGACAGTTCTAGCAGTCTATTATTACGGTAGTGATTATTTTACTTAAATATTATAAACACAGGTAACAAAGCATTTAATTGTTGTTCTAATCTTGCAAAACATTTCCAGTTATCTTGAATTTATAATTCCGAGAATAAGTGCGCAAATATTTATTACGCATGCGGGCAAGGAGTCCAGAACGAAAATAGCCACACCTCTCGCCGTTCACATTAAATATCGCATCTTGAGCAGCATGGAGATAACGAACTATTTTTCCTACACCTACACACATTCTCTAACAAATTTACACGAGCCCGATATTGTTTGAAATGCATTCATAACTTTCAAAGTTTTCAATCAACACATCAAAGTAACTGTATTTATTCTTAAAACTGTCTTTGAGATGTTGGAAAGTAGTTTTATGAGACTACCAGCGACACAAACCTTGTACTTTTAAGGCATAATAAAGGTGCTACGTATTCTAGTTTATACTTTCTGGACATAAAACTGTGTATAAAAATGACAACTGTGTAGTGTACAAGTTTTAGTACCTAGTTACATCTAAATAATAAGAAAATAAACGATTCTCTATTTTTTATGACAGCGAAATCAATACAGCTATTACCCCGTTGATTCGCAGATTACAGGCATAACATTAGCATGTCAAATACATCAATACGTTGATTGTAAGCGGATGCAGGGATAGTCAATTTTCAACATGCATCGGTAATAGCCGACATACGTTTGATCTTCGCTTACGCCAATCGCATTTGGTGTTTTACATGAATATTGTAACACATGCTCTGTGTTTATACATTCTACATTAATTCCGTATACAGGGTGAATTCAGATCTTTGTTTTGATTCCATTTCTGAACGTAACGATTGGTTCTTTGTGTTAACTTAATTAACTAAAACTCATTTGATATAATAATGGAATGTGGGATTTTAATCAATCATTGTTTCAGATGGATATGAGGTATTCGAATGTTCTGTGTAAATAAATCCTTGATAGTGAAAACGGGAAGTTTTTAGGGAAAAGAGATTCACTTTGTTTTTGTTGAAATAATTGTTTCTGAGAGCATCTTTCACGAACTACAACTATAGAGATCATAACAGAATGTTAGTGAGATGTGAGTTGGTTTATTAGCAAAACGCCTACGATATAATAATTTAATTTAATGTAGGTACCTCTAGATCTCTTATCACCTAAAGTTCAAAGTGAAATGATTTTCTTATTTACAAACGAAAAAATAAAATTATAAATGTTGTTTTCCCCGATGCGGTAACATGAAATAGGCTAATTCTGTAGTAAAATGTGACGTTGTTGTGAGAAGTCTTCCGTGTCCATTTCGCAATTACAACGACACTTTGTACACAAATAAATCCAGTGACGAACGATTCTGCATGAGACGATGGTTTGTCTGTTTTACAACATTATTCTACGCAAAATGAATTAATTATAGTGAGTGCATAGCTCGTAAAGTTTATTAGGAAATGGGTATTTTATTTACATAATATACATATTCTAGGAACGTATTATTTTTTAATATTTTATAATATTATTCAATAATTTAACAAGAATAAGTAGTAAATTTAAATTCTTGATAACAAATGAAAATTCCTAGAAAAACTAGCATCTACCCCAAGAATATTTTACCGAATAGGTATGTAGATAAAATTTTTTAGCTTTTTCTTCAACTATTTCCTCGTATATTCTGTACGGTAGCAGAATATCCTGTACCGAAGACGTTAGTATTGAAATCTTATTCGCACAAAGCTGGCTGTCTCCAGCACATTATTCGGAAAAAATATGATAGCCGTCGTTGGCGGTGGCTCGGCTAATAAAAACGCAATAACACGAGGTGCCTCGACGCCAACCCCGAGGCGTGAATCTTACGACACTGTAATAAAATTATCTCATGAGGAGGATAAAATTTGTCATCCTAATTTTTCTGATACGCGTCCTGGGGTAAATAGTCGTGGATTCTACAGAGAGTAACTTAACTACGCGTTTGTTTTGACATGTTAGCTTAATGTAAAAGCCTTAGATAAAACACTTAATTGAAGTAGGTAGGTACAGTCAGGCTAAGTGAATCATGACCCACTTTGTCGATAAATCGTTTGAAACCGTCAAAATAACAAAGATGGCAGATGACAAATTCGTTACCAAGGAAATGTATGTTTACGCGAATGTCGACCTAATTGTATTTGAATGTCTGTAAGAAAATAAGCTTATGGCGGGTCAGAATTCAATTTTTTCGACGGTACCTAAATTGATCAATAAAATTAATTTCAGAGAATTAGGATTATGATTTTCAGTGTATTTTAGTGATATGACAAAGCTTTCAATACTAATTCATTAATCAATAATAATTTCTAATATGATCATAATAATCTAATAGAATTAAACGATGTGTTTATTACAGTAAGTATCTGTATCAGTCTGTTCTTGGGTCATAAACCAATGTATTTTTGAATGCCTGCATGCATCGTAAACTTTATTATTATGCTTTCAAGAGTGCTGTTAAAAGTTGAGACTGATTTAAAATGCGGCAGATTCTACCTATCTGCGAATGTTATGCTTTTATAAATACCTAACAAAATAAAGGCAAATAGATATTCCATTTGAGTTTACACAACTCATAGATTTTTTTTTAACCATCAATACGTCCCTCTAAGTCGCGTCCTAGTCGGTCAGAAATGTATCACCCTCTATTTTCCGGTTAATTCCCAGAACCATTTCCTATTTTTCAGACAATGTTATTAATAAATAAACAATTACAAACAATATTTTCTTACATTCCAGCGCTGAACGAACGAATACAAGATGGCCACCGGCCCGAAGATAGTGCACAAGCAGTTCAACTCGCCCATCGGGCTGTACTCTCAGCAGAACATCAAGGAGACGCTCACCAAGCACATGTCGAACCTCGGCAATGGCACCGTCGGGTAAGAACTACATCTATCTATTAAGCCAAAAGAAGGAGTAATATGTTTATTTACTTTTTATACATGGTGTAAGGGACATCGAGATTCTAGACCCATCAAACTTTTCTTCGGTTATAAAAAAAATCTGATGTTCCATACATTCTTGTACTTTTGTATGAAACAGCTTTTTTTTAAACATCAGACGATATATTTAATTAGTATACTCTAAAGTCTAAGGTATCCAGAAACATGTCCTGAATTCATGGCAACAGTTTGAGCGTCCATATCCCTTACACCCTGTGTCGTGGCAAAGTCTAGCCTTACCAAGGAGTATTGTCGTTTTACCTTGTCTGGGTTGTGGAGGTCAGACTGGAAGCCGACCTACTTAGTTGGGAATACTTAGTTGGGAAAAGGCTAGGCATATGATGATGATGATACGCATCAAACCTATGAGCTCCTAAAAGTCTAGTGCAAATATGGTCCCAATCTGTTTTTTCTGTCCCGTGGTCCCAATGATCGCCAAGACGTTTGGGGTAGACGGGTTGGTGATCGCAGTTCGTTATCCTACTAACAGGTACCTCCTGATGACCATTTTTAAAAGGGGATTGCACCGAGTGCAGTAGTTACTTTTCCTGAAATACAGGATTACTTGCTATTGACAATAAACATAAATAATGTAGATACCCATTTTTCAGCAACTGTGTCGTATTTTAAGTGCACTTATGTATTCTGACCACTATTATTAAAATAAATAAATTATTAACTACACGTAAAACGATACTCATAATTCCACATGTTTCATGTAGGACTTTTAATTTTAGTAATTTCATGTTTGTAATTTAATTTTACCACAGTAAAGCCTCTACAATTCTACAATTTCAATTAATAACGAACTTCATTAATAACTTTACATTATCCACTTAAACTGATTGAAGTTAACTACAAACTAATTCAAGAAACATAATTATATTGTCTTCTGCGCTTTCACGAAGCTTTAAATTCTATTAAACATAACAAGCTAGACATCTCGGTTAACTTGATAACTGTACATTAACTGAATATCGTAGATATTAAGATAGTGTTTCGTATATGCCATTAAGAAGAAATATATCTGACATTAATGAACAACGCGTCTTATTCTTGTAGAAGGGCGTAAGTTAATACTATACGTATTATGGTGATAATTGATTGCCAACGTCATAAATCGTGATCGTATTAAATTAATCCATAGGGTACTTTTGTTACTTTGTATTGGAGTAGATAAGTACCTACATAGAATTACTGTGAGGGTCAATAAGCCGGTATTACGGACACCTTCTTACTTCATAAAATCGTGATTGAGAATCCTGACAGGAAAATTCATTAGCGATTGCAAAAATACATTGACGTACCTATAGCATGCTATTTTTTTGTCTGAAATAAAATCCGTTGACATTTCATACTGCAAAATATTTACCCCAACACTAAAATGTTCGTCAAAAGGTCGGTGACTTTGTAGAGTATCATAACTATTATTTAATTGAGTAGTACGTAAAATTGTGCCATCAAAAATACGCGGATACGTATGGATATACCTACGTAAAGAAAATACTACTGTAGAGCTTTAAATATCTCTGATTTACAATGATCAGACAGCTGAATACAGTTGAATACTACCCACATCCATCAACCTCCCTATCTGATACGATCTCATTCGTCCTCAATAAAATAGAAATGTCTATTTCAATATGAGGAACACGTAGCTAAAAATTTAAATATTCTGTAAACAGCACCTTTCTTCCGTCCATTTTTACCACAATGTTATTGTTCCGTCATGGCTTCCTACACCGTTACACCAGAAATAATCCTTCCGTTTCTCGTAAAGCAGCAAAAAAACCAAGGAAATGACCACCATTGTAAGGTCAGCAAGAAAAGTCGACTAACACTTCCGTTTTCTAAATCTTTGAGAAAAATTATTAAAGTAACATTTCAAGGATATTAGGTAAACCTGGAATAAGGATTAGACGTCAGCATAAGGTTTATTAAATGCTAAAAATCTGATTATCATTTTATTTCAATGATAATATGTAAAAGTAGCAATGTAAATCGACTTTTGTTGCTAACCTTCCCATCTTGATAAATGGGTGCTTCCAAAAATATTTTTCCCAGAGCAAGGTCGCATTAGCACGAATAAAAAGAAAAAATATATAAATAATTAAGGTCCTCTGTCACATATTTTGTCAGATTCCTGAAATAAATAAGACGAGAATGTATTATCACCTGTTTTACTTGAAATATAAGGGTATCGCTGTAGTAAATAATACGCATTTGCTGTCCGCTGTGATGAAAAGATTTCGATAAAAAAGGTCTCTTGTTTTGGTAACTTGTTCTCTCTGTCACCTTACCAATATTACTGAATAACAAAAAACCGATGACTTTTAAGTGTTTATATTCAGCATTTGCGTTAAGCGTAGGTACTGACTTGTCTTTCATGCCAAATTATTTTTGATCTTTCTTAACGATTCTTTTCTTCAAAACAACTCATTTGAAATTCTGACTGGAAATCAAAATATGCAGCTATTTTTAAGGAATACAAATAAAATTTTACAGCATTTAATTTTTTTTTACATTTTTAATGTTGCAACGTTAATAAAAAGTTACTCATTTAATAACTCTTCTGTTATATTATTTATTTTTTACTTTCACTATCAATTTTTTTTTGAGCTATGTTCGTGCGTTTAATTGTTTCAAAACCTATTCTCTTATCTGATAACTATCTGATAACAACAATAAGTTGAAATCCAAGCAAACAGATGATAACAGATAATAATGTCTATAAAACATAAGTACGTACTTATTTTATATTGTATTGAAGAATTTCCTTCGCATGTTTAATAAGAGGGCCTAGACAAGTGACAATCGCATTCAAAGCGTTTCGTATTTCTACGAATACTTTCACCAGAATTAAGCTATTCGGTACCTAGCTCATGTCAATCCTACACTTTTTTTTTCCATTTTCGTTATCGCAAGCTAAGCTTTGGTTTCCTAGGAAACCGGCTCCGTCTTATTATAACGGCCGTTATTAAAAACCTGTCATTTTCGCTAGTATTTGACATGGTGTCAGAAAACGCTCTGTATTTGGACAGACGTTAGTGTGTGAGCGGTCATCGCTTTTTTAGGAAACCAAAGAGTTATCGCTAATAAAATGTCACTTTGTCTATGCCGTCATCAGATCCTTATTGGTGGCTTAGAAAAAATAAAACAGTACAAATCGGTCTGTCAAAAGTACAACAAACTGTTTATGAGAAAGTAATTGTTTCACGGGGTTTTGACCGTTTGCCAGGGCGATGACGTCTTATTGATACAATTGTCGAGTAATTAGTCAATGGATATTAACAATAGAATACAAGGGTATTCTATTGTTAATATCCATCCTGTCTTTGTTGACATTACACACATATTTATACATTTTACTAAGAGTTTACGCCAACGTATTTACGTAGTAGACATTAATTACGAATGTAAGGTATTTGATTCCGCTTACACTTTTTTTTTTAATTTATCTGAATTTAAAAAAAGTGCACCTATTCATAGATTTTATGGGCAAGTTCAATGATAAAAAGCACTAGCTACTATATCTAGTTTTACAAAAATTAGAGAGTGATATGAACTTCCACAATAAATACCTCCTGCATAAATCTCAAACTCTCAAACAAAAATACTTAACATAATCGCTTCTAATCGGAATGTAGACTGACTGCAACGAGTTAAAAATAACAGCCGCGAGCTATAATTAAAGCCACACACACACGAGCTTATAGGAAACAAAACAAAATGATAGACGTGCCAATAGGAGGTCGATGAGTCACACTCACCCCAAACGAATCAATACGATTACGTCTATACGAACATTACGCGTATTTGTAGTTATTCTCACGTGGGTGGCTCTCTAATGGCATAAATTAAATCATCAGTGATGGAAATATAATGTGCAGTGAGCCTGTTTGGGCACAGGGAAAACGCATTGTAGTAGCTTAAATTCAGATGAGATTAAGAAACCAGTCTCAAGTCTGCCGGCCGTTGTTGGCCCCTACATCTACAATGGACAGCACAGACAGTTTGCGCAATATTTTTATTTCATAATGATTGAATCAGCTCTTGCACTCAAAAGTTCAATTATTTACATTGACGCCCCATAAGGTACACACGGCTACACATCAAGCTATACATTTCCAGTTTATGCTGATCTCGCATTGTATAGGATTTCCGTACAATGAGAGGTAAGCTTATACTGGAAATGTATAGCTTGATGTGTAGCCGTGTGTACAATGCAATAAAAAGTTGTTACATTTGATTTAAAAAATTGCACAATTCGTGATATTGTAGTCGCACAGCAAATTGTAGCTTTAGGGGCCGCCTTGTTTGCAATTACGACATAGATACATACGGGGACTTCTTTTTTTAAAACGTTGCCCAACTCATCGAATTTCTCCTGGATCCAAGCCGCGGACCGGATCCGTGCGGATCAGCCACTTTGTGTACTCACCACACTCACACTGTGCTACTCATTCCGAATTGAAGTCAGATTGTCAGAAAAACAAATGAAAACTCGTGAAAACACAACACCGCAGACCAATGAGATGGGCTTTCTATACAGATCTTTGTTCTTTACGGGAATGAAAGCCAATCGGTCAGTCACTGCGCTACCTATACCGACTATTGAAGTTGGATTGTCAGAATAACAAATGTCATGACACAACACTGCAGACCAATTAGAAGGGCTTTCTATACAAATATTTGCCCCGTGCGGAAATCGAAGCCAATCTGTCAGACACTGCATTACTTAACCATGCCGACTATTGAAATCAGAATGTCAGAGTAACAAATGTAATGTCATGAAAATACAAGGACTTTCTTGAAGATCTTATTTTCGGGCGAAGGGAATATTATATGAAGACAACTATGAGAATTAATATGGAAGAAGCAGTAGGCGTACATTAGAGTAGGATCGCGTTACTGTATGAACGCGGCGCCGCTGAGCTTCCCTTAATATTCGAATATTTATCGTCTGAGATACATTCACTAGTAGTACGAATGTGTGTTTTACATAGACTTTAATATTTTACAAACCATAATCTTTTTACTATACTAAAACTATAAGTACAGTGTTTTTTTTAAACTGTGTCTGTATGGAGAAATTCGGAAACGTAGGAGATAAGAGGAAACTGTCCGATACCATCCTATCCCATACCACTAATGGTACGGGATGGATGGGATGGTATGGGACAGTCTAAAACTATTTTGGCACACTTAACTTTTTGATCAAGTGCGAGCTTTGCATAAAAATGAGTAAAACTGTTTTTTTACACTATACCAGGAAAAAAAACAGCTGGACAGCAGAAGCGGGTCAAAGTACACCACTGCCTAACCCTTCAGGGATTACAGGCGTGATGTTATGTTATGTCAAATAGATACACGTTAATATTACCGTTTTATATTATTGTACAGTCACGGACTTTAATTGATGAGCCACCTGGCACTGTTCGTATTTTAGCCGTGTAATGCAAATCGGGTTTATTCGGTTCCCGACACGCAGTCATATGTCTTCGTATTAGAAGAAGAAAATTATATTTCATATCTTTACCGGTTGGCTAACCTGCCTGAGAGCAGAACTACAAACTTGACAGCAGTGACTACTCAAAGTCAACCAATTGCAGGTCTAGCAACAGTAAACTAGCAACGATAAACGATTGTTGCTAGGCTACTGTTGCGATAGCGTACGGAGAAATTCTCTGACATCGATATTTCAACTGTCACTGTCTTCAGTTAATTTTTCAGAATTATTGACTTAATGAGCTATGATTCAAAGGAGGTCAGTGTCAAATAGATTGGATAAACTGAATGCAACATTGTATTTATTTTTATCATTGAGAACTTATTAGTCAACCTCTATGGATATTTCCGATTAAAAGTAATTTATTTGTCATCTCGATATTTCAACTGTCACTGTCTTCAGTTATGTTTTCATAATTATCGAGTTAATGAGCTATGATTCAAAGGAGGTCGGTATCAAATAGATTGGATAAACTTAATGCAACATTGTATTTATTTTTATCATTAAGAACTTATTAGTCAACCTCTATGGATAAGACTATTTCCAATTAAAAGTAATTTATTTGTCATCTTGATATTTCAACTGTCACTGTCTTCAGTTATGTTTACATAATTAACGAGTTAATGAGCTATGATTCAAAGGAGGTCGGTATCAAATAGATTGGATAAACTTAATGCAACATTGTATTTATTTTTATCATTGAGAACTTATTAGTCAACCTCTATGGATATTTCTGATTAAAAGTTATTTATTTGTCATCTTGTTTACGAGCTTGCGATTTGAGTTCGTGTTTAATCGTGTAATCTCGTGATTGTATGAAACTGCAAAATTTAAAAGTTTGAAGGTGGCTCATCAATTAAAGTCCGTGACTGTACATATTGCATACATTTTATGACCACCTATTAAGGTTGATACACCCTTCAGTTAATCTGTACCAGGGCAATAACAATGAGTTAAAGACTGTTGCCGCGGTGAGCATGCCACAGCGATGTCTTTTCTTATGGGCGACACGCCAATTTGAAAGTGCAACTCAAAAACAAACAAAAAGGCATTCATATAGATGACGCCACTGTCTTTAGGTGGAGGAAATACAGGCTGATATTTTAGGAAAGTAGATTTTGTTTCATTGCATTTACCTTATATTACGGGTGGTCTTTACCGTATTTTAATAGTTTGGTTTTTGGGCTTAGTAGTCAAATTGCTAAGTACTATTTTGCGACGTTTAAGGTTTACGGGTAATAAATTCTTCGGTAAAACTCACTTCAAACGTAATTTTTTTAAACAAAGATCTTATCAACTATAAGATAAACGATTTCAGAGGAACCTCGTAAAAATGAAACGAAAAACTTTAGGTCCTTAGAATTTAAAAGAAAACAGGTTTTCATGAATAAATTAAAATTGTAGACACAGTTCGTCTAAATTGGCGATAAAATAGACAAGATGTCATTTTGTTGTTGTTGACTATACCTAGTGCCTCGACCTTTGACATCTGGGTAACCTAAATCTTGAAGGTCATAGCCCTAGACATGGCCAGGATCAATTACTGACCGTTCTCACTCTCAGGCTAAATGATTTTGATGCAACGACAACTTTGCTAACCCACTTGATTCAAGATAAATCTAATTAACTTATACTAAGTGGATATGTTACAAACTATTTACTTGCTGGGACATTATTTTGAAAGAGAGAGAAGCAACAGTTAAATTGCATAACACACTTACCTACCTATAATTTAACAATATCCATTTTGTTATTTACATTGTCGAGCAAACGAATTCTCCAAACATGTGAAAAATGGATTGAGAATTTCCTTTAATATCCTTCGGATGGTGATAGTGTGTCAGGCAATTGGGGTTTTCTAGGTAGGTATGGCAAATAAGTCCTGCTTGTCACAAAATTCGTGCTATGTTGGTACACACGGCTACACATCAGTCCAGTTTATGTTGATATCGCATTGGATAGGGTTTCCGTATAATGCGAGGTCAGCTTATACTGGAAATGTATAGCTTGATGTGTAGCAGTGTGTACATGCTTTTGCTTAGTCTACATAACATGTTATGCGTCCTAGCTTGTACAATGGCAGGTGCAGGCTCGTCATCTACTGATAGAATACTGAATACCATTACCACAAACATGTTTCGCTAAAATAGAGCTTTGACCGTTGAAGTATTCTTACCCAACAAACATTTTTGTCATATAATCAAACTTTTATATGACCTTAAGTCTTTTTAAAGTTATTTTATAGTCATTATTTTAACTCTTCGTCATGTACTGGTGTATTATATGTCCGAATAGTCATAAACATTTTTTGTCGTATAATAATGTCATATAGACGTTATTTCGACATTTATAAAACTTACTTATACAACTTTTCGTCCTGTAAACGTTTTCGTAGTATAAACGTCATAAAACTGTACATTTAGTCATATAATTACCTCTTAAACATCTGCTAAACGGATCATAATTGTTTACACGTAGTATTTGTAACCATTATATATAAGTCGAATAAGTATTACGAGTGCGACCTGTATACATCCTAAAGTATCACAAACATGATAATACGACCGCTACTTAATTAATAGTCATATTAAAGGTTTATAATAACCTTGTATACAATTTTCGCGTACTTTAATACAAAGTAATAGAGCTCAAGCTGAGAGTGAGGAAAATAAGAAAGGTTCCGTATCACATTTAAATGCAAATTTAACTAATCAATTTAACCAAAATACTACAAGTGTGCCCCGCAGTTCATTTTCCAAAGTTCAGGACTCTTGTTCATTTTTCGAAGTTGAAGTCATCCGAAAATGAAGATAATGTTGATAAAGAAGACACTTCAACCAACAGTGATGACTTCAGAGACTATTAAAAAAGTGGGCTATTGATTTTAATATTCCACAAGTTGCATTAAAGCAAAATAAATCTATATGAAAAAGGTAATAAAAAAAGGCAGTAATAGTAGATTGCTGCATCGAGCGCTAAGTGAGTTATTGATGCACGAGGGTTATGTTGGCACTAAATTAACACGAGTGAATCAATTACTCACTTTTAGCAAGGTGCGTAATCTACTTTTCTTTCAACTACCAATTAACTCAACTCAAGTCAGGTCAAGTCAGGTCAAGTCAGGTCAAGTCAGGTCAAGTCAGGTCAAGTCAGTTCAAGTCAGGTCAAGTCAGGTCAAGTCAGGTCAAGTCAGGTCAAGTCAGGTCAAGTCAGGTCAAGTCAGGTCAAGTCAGGTCAAGTCAGGTCAAGTCAGGTCAAGTCAGGTCAAGTCAGGTCAAGTCAGGTCAAGTCAGGTCAAGTCAGGTCAAGTCAGGTCAAGTCAGGTCAAGTCAGGTCAAGTCAGGTCAAGTCAGGTCAAGTCAGGTCAAGTCAGGTCAAGTCAGGTCAAGTCAGGTCAAGTCAGGTCAAGTCAGGTCAAGTCAGGTCAAGTCAGGTCAAGTCAGGTCAAGTCAGGTCAAGTCAGGTCAAGTCAGGTCAAGTCAGGTCAAGTCAGGTCAAGTCAGGTCAAGTCAGGTCAAGTCAGGGCATGTCAGGTCATTTTAAACGGTTTTTATCCATTTGTATTAACCAGTCAGGTCAAGTCAGGTCTAGTCAGGTCAAGTCAGGTCAAGTCAGGGCATGTCAGATCATTTTAAACGGTTTTTATCCATTTGTATTAACCAGTCAGGTCAAGTCAGGTCTAGTCAGGTCAACTCAAAACATCTCAACTCTACTCAACTGAAACAGAGCCGGAGAGACGAGCCTTAGTAACAGGGTCCCGTTTTACCCTTTTGGTATGGAACCCTAAAAAACTCCGGGCTGTTACTACGAAATTCCTAATGGAAAAATCCAATAACACTTTGCCCGACCCAGGAATCGAACCCAGGACCCCACGCTCTGCAGTCGCGCATGATAACATTACTATGTAGTTGAAAGAAAAAATTGTTTCATTTTTTTAATTATCCCAGGAACGTAATTAACATTTCAAGTTTTCCATTTCAAATGTGCGCGTATCATTTCAATGAGGTCCATCTTTGATAAAAACTTATCAACATCCGCATAATTAGAGATCATTGTGGGGTTCACCTAAAACAAAAGTATTATTTAGACTTAACTAAGTTATAAGTCACGCAAACAAATATTCTATTTTTTTAATATAAATTCTTTGAACTAAGTTAGCTAAGTGTTTGTAATGTTATTACTGATCCCTAAATCAACTGTAATGGCGTAAACATTTACAATGAACACGCAGTTTATAGGTCGGGAAGTTATGTAGTTGTCATATAACGCAGTCACTTAATAAAATTATTAATAAAATATGTAAAAACATTAAAATTTTAAAAGCGCATAAAAATTTTGTCCCATACCTACCTCACATTAATCAGTAAACTTGATTGCACAATGGTTTACAACTGATGAAATGGTTTTATCACCTCAAATAACAAAGAAAAATGCAATATTAACTCAGCTGTCAAAAACACGGCCATATTAAATTAACGTGATATAATCTGTTACAATATAATTTCATTCAATATGAGCATCATCTTTAAATGACAATAACACAACGATTACATTATATAAAAGTCATATTGTGTACCATAACTCGACCCGAAGTCGAATATACGCCGCGACAGCTATCATTACATGATATTTAGTCAAATCGCCGACGTGTATATGACTACTATGCGACTAAGTAGGTATTTATAGGACTGTTACACGAAACTCTTAGCAACTTAAGTTGAATAAAATGGGCCCTAATGCCGTCGAGTAAACGTCCTTATGACATTTATACGATTATACTAAATAACATTAAGTTGCCACCAAAACGTCTACTCAACGTCGTAAATGTTTGTTGGGTAGTTACTTCAGACGTAGATGCATTTTTTTTTACAATTAGCCCTTGGCTCAGTGGTTAAAGCCTCGCCCCTCATGCATGAGGTTGTGGGTTCAAATCCGGGCAAGTACCTACCAATGTGACTTTTAGAATTCACATATACTTTGAGAGTATATCTTGTATATTACTGACATCTGTGAAGGAAAATCTCGTGAGGAAAACTCGACTTACCTATAGTTAGTTAGTGGTGATTATAGAAATATAAAATTGTGGTGATCAATGCTCGTGCCTTCTCTCTATGAGAAGAGGCCTTTGCCCTGCAGTGGGACAGTAATAATCTGGTATTATTATTAGCCCTTGTTATCTGAAAATTGAAGGTCGTGTAACGTGCGACAACGAAATATTGATTCATAAAACTTCTTCTTTTCGTCTGTTTAGTGACTAACCTGGTGTCAGAGTTTTAAAGCCGCCCAAGGGCCTCTGACTTGGCTTTACATGTCTTCGAGAAATATCTCTCAGACATGCCGGTTTCCTCACGATTTTTCCTGCACCGTTTTTAAAGCAAGTGATAATTATACAATACGCACAGGTTCGAACTCGAAACATGACTTGGCAGTCCGACGGTCACACCACTAAGCTACCACTGCTTACTATGCATTCGTAAAACAACAACCTGTTTCTAGGTACCTTCATTGAAGAGTGCGTCCAAAGATAAACGTTGGGCCGATTTGAATGCCGTTGACCGATCAATTATGGAGTGCGCGCTACCGAAGGGGCACTGACATTTACGCAGATGAAATTTAGCAGCGAGCCAACATAGTGGGCATTCCGCAGTGCATGTGGATCATCAAAGTAACGCTAAAATAAATTGGTGCAATACATGATACCTTTGTGTTGGAACGTTGGAAGTACGGATGGTAAATGTCTGCGCTCAATGTGGTAGCGATAGAGGCACTCAGTGTATTTGCTTTTCCTGAGAGCTTTATCTGATGTACCTAAGACAGATTGCGTGCGTTTGCGCTGAAGGTGTCTACAGAAATATTATCTAGACAGGAAATGAAGTAAGGTTTTAGGTTGTTTGGTTTAATTTTGCAATTCAAGTTGATAATCAAAAGATTTGTACAGGAAGCTCAGAGTTGTAGAAGGTCACATAAACATGAAAAAGCTGGGTCATGGCAAATTGGTTTCTTTTTCTAAGAAATTCTGTGTAAAAATGTCTCAGTTTTGAAATATTCTTCATTAAAGTTCGCTTACTTTTGAACCAAAGCAAAAACTAAACAATAAACACCTACTACAATCTAAAAAGAAATGTTATTTAGTGCGAGCACTTTGAATGTTATTTCGTGCAAGTAATTGCTACCTGACATCGTGTTTTAACTCCTATCTCATTATTAATGGCAAAAAGCGACAAAAAGTGGAAATAAACAAGCAAATGAGGAAGAAGCCGCGTGCGCCGCCACAGTCGCGACGCGACCGTAACCGCGCACTACACGGCGCCTGCGCGAATATAGGAATTCCATAATCATAATTCAAAATTCATGTGATTAATATTTCTGTCATAAAATAGGAAGTTTTTAAAATAAATACCACGTTTAATAATAAATACTTTAATAATAGTATAAAGCTTATTATTTTGCAATTTTTCTGTTAATTGTATTTTAAATTAAAATTAAAAAGTAGGTAGCATTTTTTTTATTTTAAAATTACAGTCAGACTGTATGAGTTGCATTGTCTGCAACAAAATTATCACAGTGATATCATAAACATAAAAATAGAAGTTACCCTGAAGCAAGGCAGACTCACAAACGAGTCAGGATTTGGCATAAAACCGGGTGCACACTCATCGCAAAATAAACAAAAATACCCGTGAAATAATACATTGTCGAGCTAATTAATTTGCCCTAAGTGTACCGCGAGTGCTTGTTACAATGGGTACTGTCATCGAGACAAGTGGGTAAGGAATATTCAGGTTACCTGACTGCATACTTTTTTAGACTAGACGGAACAGTGTGATTAATATCAAGTGACGTGCAGACGTTTATTGGCGTGTAATAATTACTTTCTTTGCTATATTTGCATTATTATACCATTTGTATGCCAGATATGACTAGTAAGAAGTATTCGTCGATGTACGTTTTAATATTCATTAATTTACGTGTTTGGGTTGATTAATATGGTATGGAAGCTTGTCACGATTGTCGGTTTAATTGTAAGAATTTTATCGTTTAAATTACCTATAGGTATTCATTAATCGCACTACATTTTTCTTTTGAAATCTCAAACTCAACTGACACAAGACAGAAATAGATATAAATGCTATAACTTACCAACAAGTTTAAAACCCTTTTAATAAAAATTCTCATAGTCTAGTGTGAAAAAAATCCCTACCTATCTGAAAACCGACCACCTATAACAATGTAGGTAATTCCTTTCTAACCCCCTTATTAATAAACGCGGAGTATAGTGTTAACCAGTATAAAAAAATCAGGTTATCCATACTTATTTCGAGATAGACTGGTTCAAATTACATAAGCTAGCGAAACTTCATAGACGTGATGGGTATCGATATCTATAAACACGAGAAAATAAGAATAAAACAGTTTTTTTTTTGGTAAACAACCGCTAGTGATGTTGTTACTTGAATTATGAGTGGGGAAAATCATTTTTTTTTTTTCGTTTTATCCTGTTTAGATATCGATACAGATCACGTCTGTGAAGTTTACAAAACAAAAACCGATTTTTTAAACTGATATCTCAAATAGCTACACTACCTGTGGTTGATGACCCCAAAAAAACTCAACAAATTAATTTATTTTTTCATTTGTCATGCTAAGGTGTCGCACCCATCACGTTTGCGAAGTTTCGCTAAGAAACATAACTATACAGGGTCACCTGTATAATTAGGGCGTAAATTTATTACCCCACGTTTATTAATAAGGGGTAAGAGACTATAAGGGGGGTTATCACTGTCAAAGCCCAAAATCAACTGCTGCTATATGTATCACATACAGGGTGTTTGTATTTCTACACTGACAAGATACAATTATCTGACATTGACGTCTGACCACGTTACCAATAAAGGTGCGGTGAGGTGAATGTAAACTTGATTTCTTTATATGGGAGCTGTTTGGCATAGACACGGTCATATATAGCCGATGAGATTTATAACAAGTAGGTACCTATACTATGATAAAAATAAAACTATTTCGGTAGTATGAACATACAGAATTTTGCGTTTTAGTTAGTACAAGTCAGAGAAATTAATTGCTTACCAAATCGACTACTAACATAAATTGTCTGTATATTCAAATCACAACTGTAATTCTTTTACATTTGTAAGAAATGGCTATAACACGGCAAATGATAAACAATTAATTTCCCTGATTACACTTGTGCTGTTAGATCTTTCAAAATTCTATGTCATCTAGAAGGACTACACAAATCCCAAAAAGGCTATTTTCGACATTTTATGATGTAAAAATCGTAGTACTAACCACTTATTCCACTGATCACCATTGACATTCCCCATCAATGGGGATTTTTGAACTTTTCTTCCACAAATCCCCATTAACGTCTCATAGAGTTCATAATGGGGATTGCGGTTCGGTCACAGTGAAAGTCACATCTATTAGGTAATCCAATGACGCGACGTCAAGACGTGATATATTTCCCAGTTATTTATTTAAAAGAAACCTGATTAACATACCCACTTCTTTCCCTTTATTATGATTTTATTTGTTCTACGCACTGTGAGTCTGCACCCGATAGTTTTTTTTTTTTCAAGTCATATTGATAAACTCCTTAGCTATGGTGGGAGTGTTGTACATACCGATATTACATACCGCTTCTCCTCAGTTATAAAACAGTTAAATAAAATTGTAGTACCTACTTACTTAGATGAAAAGGAAAAACATTTTTCGGCTTAGGTACCAATAAATACTTAAGTATGTTCCTACAGCTTAGAAAAAACCCAATGGAAATAAGCGTGAACTGTAAATATCATAAATTATTCCAATAAGACCCTTTGATAGCGACGTATTGAATAACGTCAAAATGTGAAATGTGGGTGTACTCTAGGTACACCTCTGCCCAACCATTCGGGGAAATAAGGCGTGTTAGATGTTATGTTATGCTGTATGAATAACGTTTGTTAGTAACATGGATTATGCGAACAAAAAATTCGAATTTTCGAAAATTCGAATTTTTTGTTAAAATTAAATTATTTCATCACCACTGCTTTCAAAACGGTGAAGGAAAACATCGTGAGGATTTCCACAAAGTAAAGCGCATGTCTGGGTTCGAGCCTACAACCTGCAATTCATTAGTCACGGCCGTTACTACTGGGCTACCACTGCTCCCTTACATATTTATTACCGAAACACTGAATAATTAATTGCATAAGATTTTCATCGCCTGAAAACGCTGCTTGTATTTTCCGTAATGGGCGCAATATTTATAATACTTGAGTCAATTACTCGTGGGCGTTAGGCGATAAAATTCACGCTCTCGTCAAGATTAAAAATATATAATGAAGGTAATCTTGAGCTTAATGAAGTGTGTTCTCGGTCATGGCCCGTTGGCGTTAACACTATCGTATACATAAGTAAATAAGTAACCTAACGGCTAACAAGATTTTTATAATCCTAGGTCACAGATAAGTAGGTAATTAATAACTCGACCGTGATTGGAAATAGGTTTGTGTGAGTAGTAGCAGTTATCAGGAGGAAGTTGTCTTTTTTTTAAACCAAATCATTTTGGTATTAACGACAAAAACTACTTTTTAGAAAGGGCGACTAGAATCAGTTGTATTTTATTTATTTATGTAAATTTTTGACGTTCAAAAGCCTTTTATGTGCCTAATTGAAATAAATTATTTGACTTGGACTTTATGCTGAAGAGAAACTTAGAAACAGTAGTGGAAATAATTTCGCCCTCGTTACTGCCAATTCTGAACAAATATTTTAACAATATTTTCCAAGACTCTCTTAAACTTATAGGTAGTGCCAATTTACATAATATGTGCCATTAAATAATCTTCATAACGAGCGAAAACGCACGATTTGGTAATGCTGATTTTGATCACGAACGTGAACTTTGTACGACGGTAATGAAGTCGAGTGAAAGTGTATTTAAACTTTCAATTGGCCGCTTGCGGAGGGATTAAACAAAAAAGGTATCATGCAACAATACAAACATGCGACGCTGCCGTGCATTGTATGTTTACATTCAATTGTTTCTTCAATCTACTCGATGCCAGACACATCCTTTGTTCTCTATTTATTTTTACATCTTAAAGCTTATTTATTAAAAGAAAATGTTGGCACTGCTACCAGCATCCTTACTAAATTATAAAAGCGAGTGTGAGCTTAAAACGGCTAAACGCACACATGGGTATGGGTAGACCATGACCTGGACAAGGATTTAGGATACCTTGTAGCCCGATATTTCCACGGGATCGAGACTAAAGGTCGATCCGCACACTCGTCAGTGACAGTGACGTTCAGTGATTCAGTGTCACTATCACTGACGAGTACGGATAGCGTCGTACAAAATGTATGCTACAATATTATATTTCACTGTACGTTACTGATCGGCACGTGTCGGCACTGTGCCGGCACTGTGCCGGCACTGTTGTGTGCGGATCGACCTTAATGCGGGTGAATCCGCGGAGCGCAGATAGATCTTTCGTCTTTATCTAATGATGCCCACATAATTACGTTTGTCTTATAGTCGGATACCATTCTGAATTTTCCGCTAAACTGCACACTAATTGCGTAATACACGATCTATCATAAAGTGTCTAATTTTGACAGTTCAACAACGCTCATACCGTTATTTACGTGGCTGAGCAGACATATTTTTCGAACATATTGAACAATGGATCAGCAATGCAGTTCTATATTTAAAAAATGCAGTGATTTAGATTACAGAGCCATTTCTTCTGAAAGCCCAGTAATCTATTTAGTAAAAGCTATTTAGTGAGAAACTTCCAGAAATGATTTATCAAATTATTCCTCATCTTTCCCTTTATGTGATTTAACCATCATCGTTAGGTATTATTACATTAACAGATTAGAAACATAATCCTGCGACTAAGGTTTTAACTTACTATTAATAATAAGTAAAGTAAGAAGGCTTTATGATTGAGGTCAGATAACAGTTGTTTTTGCTCGTATAATTTGATAAAGAATTTTTCCATCAAAATGCGCAAACATAATTTGGTTTAGGTATACAGGGCGTCGCGATCAGTTACAATAACAATAAGGGGGATGCGCTAAGCCCGCGAAATTCAAATTTTATTATGTTTTTTTTGCAATTTGCACGTTAGTGTATAAATTATAATCTTTACAAGTTTTAACCATCCTAATCCTAACTATAATATTATAAATGCGAAAGTGACTTTCTTTTGCACTAAAACGGCTGAACAGATTTGGATGAAATTCGGCAAATGGGTATACCATGACCTGGATTAGGTAGAATACTTTTTATCCCGATGTTCCCACGGGATCAAGACTTATGCGGGTGAAACCGTGGGGCGCAGCTAGTCATCAATTAAACTCTAAGTTAGTATTGGCTACAAATGTCATGATTTTATGAAATTGTCATTCAAAGGGTAATTTGAAGTTAGAGAGTTATATTGATGATTCTAATGATTATCATCCCGTAAATACATATTTATTACGAACGCAGATCATATTTTATTCAGTATACAACCGTATATACTGTAAATTGCAAAAAACTTAAGAAAATTCGAATTTCCCGGACTACGCTTTAGCCTTAATCTTAAGAAGGTTTCTGTCTAATCGGCTGCCTTTGTAACAAACACATACATATCTAATGGAATTAGGTTTGAATTGGTGGGTAGGTATTATATATATATATATATATAATATTATTATATATAATATAAAAATATAATATTATATATAATATAAAATATTTTCCAGTTTTTCAGTAGCTCTGTACATCTTCACTGCCCCGTTGACTGACTGCCCTGACTGCCAGTGATTGCCCCGTTTGTCTCGTGTCCGTTTGTCTCGCGCTTGCGGCGCGACTGTTGAGCGTGGGGTCTTGGGTTCGATTCCCGGGTCGGGCAAAGTGTTATTGGGTTTTTACCATTAGTTTCTTAGTAACAGCCCGGAGTTTGGAAATTGGCGGTGTGATACCGTGCCTCGGAAAGCAACATAAGCCGTTGGTCCAGCGCCTGATCTCTTTCCGGTCGTGTCGGATATGAGAGTGAGGGAAGAGAGAGTACACTTGTGTCTGCGCACACACTTGTGCACTATAATATCCCTCGCGCCGAGAGATTGGCCGCCCTGGCCGAAATACGGTCTGGAGGACATATACATCCTCATTATGATGACCCTAGAGGAAAGGATCCTAGAGCAAAATTAGCACTTTATAAAACTGCCCGTACTTTCGCAACTTTGTTTCCAGCAAACCAATTTCAGCGGAAAAATTATGTTATCTCCTATACTGAAGATTTACAAATAAGCTATGGACCTGTAATTCATCTAAAATAAATAAATTCGTGCGAGCACCAGTAAAAAATTAAAGAACCAATAAGTATCGATACTATTGAACAGTGTAGGGGTCAACCCCTACACTGTTCAATAGTATCGACTGGCTGAGAAGAGATAATGTTGTAATTAGCAGGCGAACACTGGGGAGTAAATTAAAGGCTGAACTGCTGAATGCAATGGTCGCAACATGTGACAATAACTAAAAGGATGAGGGACAAAAAAAAAAAAAAAAAACACAGAATATAAACAAACTTACCGTCCTTTTAAACTATGTTTCTACCTAAGTACTTAGATATGTTTAATTAGATCTTGTAAACCAAATGTTTTTAAGACGAGCGCTAATCCTGCCGACAAACTGCCGCGCAGTTTGGCAGGTTTATAAAATGTGTACAATGTTTGGTCCAAATAAATTATTTATTTATTTATCTAATCAGTCGTTTTGATGTAACGAAAATAGCAACAAAAAAATACGCACGTAAAATTGAATAGACTTTTAGTAGAATAACGATAAACAGGCAAGTATTAAAATAGCTTACAATAAGTACCTTAATCAATCTAATTATAGTCCAATAAAAGTCTCCTAAATCAGGGACAAAAAGTAACAAAAAACACTAGTAACGCCTATAGGCTGGTACGGTTCTAAATACTCGGGTCTCGAATTGATCGGCTTTAGCCGATCAATTCGAGACCCGAGTATTTAGAACCGTTTTTAGAACCGTTAACTCAACCCTCATTGTGTTACCGAGTTTACTCGGTAAAACAATGAGGGTTGAGTTAACGCTTTGTCACCTCTTCTTGTGTCGATTCCCACGTAGTTTCCTGTGTTTGTAAAACGAAGTTAATGTTTTTACATGACTTTCCAAATGACAATAATCGATTTAGTTTGAAAGCGAGCGAAAGTTGCGTAACACCGCGATTTTCGAATTCGGAGGAAATTAACGTCATTTATATTCGTAATGTCTATGATAAATAGAGTAGCGTCAGTCAATAAGAAGTTGGGTAGACAGTCAGATGTTTTTGGGTGAGAAGTTAAGCTTTTGTTGACGAATCTTTACAGACCTACAATAAAATAGAAACGAAATCAAAACTGTAAACTGAATATTTTTGAAAAAAGTTATTGCTGTGAAGTGTGGGAACGAATCTGATGTCAAATTATATTATTCATCTTTAAACAAAACAAAATAAATTCTTCTTTGAAATAAAATATAAAAAGATTTTGAAATCTATTGATCGTAATTAGTATCTAATAATGATAAAACAGTAAAAAGATTTTTGTCTGTTTGTCTGGATGTATGCGTACCTACTATTTATCGCCTACAGTAGGTAGGTAGGTTGTAGCCTACCCTTTTAAAATTGTTGGTAGTTAAAATTATTACTGCTAGGTAGGTAATATAGATAAAATAAGACATAGCACGCCTATATTCCCCGAAGGGTAGTCAGAGGAGTACATAGCTATACACCTACATTTCACCACACCATATGTTTAAGTCCCATATAGTGGGGGCTTTTGCTATCATCCGAGCACAAATCCAGACTTCGGGCTGCTATGAAAATCCAAAAATAACAAAAACATAAAAATTAATACATGGAGGTATGCATAGGTACCCATAGTCTTCATAGAACATAGTCCTTCGTCATTTTTTGTTCTCGTTGTTTTTGTTTGTTGTGTTAATGATGAGTTGATGACTTAATGAATATATTTCACAATTTACTTACCAAATGTTTAACACACACCATCAGTACCTACCATCACGCGACGTAGAAGCTGAAAAAGCTATAATTAGCCTAATTTATTTTGGGTATTGTTTCCCGTTAGAGATAAGAACAATTTATTTCATTACAAAGGAATTTGTGCGCTTTTTGATTTTGTAAACGTATAAAATAAATACCTACTGGCAAATCTTCTTAACGAAAAATACAAACAAAGTCATGGAAATCTTCAACATAACATAATTCCGCGAAATTGTAATTACCTACAGTAAATATTTATTGTTTACTGATTCGACGAAAAAGAGACTGATGAACTACGCCCATCGTGGTTTCCGACTTCTCCAAATTTCTTTTCTTAATTTCGTTAAGAGTGTAAAGGCAGTTGTAGGTCTGAGAATCGTCGAGTTTCATTGTCTCGACACTTAGTGGATAGAGCAGCACCACGCTGTTCCTTAAGCAATGGTCCAATTCATTTATGGTCCTATGTGTCCAGAAGGCCAATTCTCGTACTTAAAATATGTTCACATTCAAGTCGCAATCTGTCAAACTTGTCAAAATTTTTGGTAAATTGATTGTATTTTTTACAGATTGCGAATGAGATTAGAATGTGAACGCTCTTAAAAATTACGAGAATTGCCCCTCTGATACCGACACGTTACAGGTGATAAAATTCATTCACTACACCAGTTAAGTTTAAGTCCCATTTAGTGGGGGCGAGCCAGAAATTCATTAATTACTTTTCTCTTTTACCCTCCTACCACAATTTAGATTGCAGTCGACATGCTAAGAAAAAGCGCTTGTTGAGCTTACAGAAGTTGCAGTTGTTGGCTGTGGTATGAGGGTCCAAGAAAAAAAACGCTGTTTATTCATAAAAAGATTTTATAATACAAAGAAAATTTTAATTTATTTCCATTTAAAATATCCTTTGTATTATAAAGTCTTTAGCAGTTTATAATAAATCCTATTTGAACGATTTTAATTGCACAGATAATACCGGCCATCGGAAATACCGTTTGAAAAAAAAACTACATTAAAAAATTAAAATAAAGTTTTGTTTTTTTACATCAGTATCGCTAATGGCTTTCCACCAAAAATTTTTCTCCAATTCAAGCCAGTTCGTCAAAATTTTACTGTAATAGTTTATAATAAAACCTCATTGAACGATTTCAAATCGACACAGACAATAGTTGAATGAAAAAAGAAAAGTGACAATAGGCCATTTAGTTGAATGAAAAAAGAAATGTGACAATAGAAAATAAAAAGAACAACGAAAATGAATGAAAAAATTGTTTCATCGGTATCACAAGTGGCTTTTCATAAAAAGATTTCACCAATTCAAGCTAGTTCGTCAGAATTTTGAATGTAGTTTTTTCCCATGGAATTATTATGTACTACACGGCTACGGCCGCGTGGATGTCGTTTGAGTTTTCCAAACATAATATTTTTGACCTTCGCTTGGTCAGGCCTTTTCAATGCCGGTGGTTACACGGGTATCACTCAAACGTCGACAAATAAAATAATTCGTGCCGGAAAACATAATACAACGGTCTATGACGTTCAAACATTTTATATTATGTCATAAAATATATTTTCGTATTATTTATTATCATCATGAACATTTTCACAACCTCAAATAAAAAATAAAGCTTGTCAACTTTAATTTAAAACGCAATGTCATAAAATAAAACGTAAATACTTACTTATTTATGTCTCTACAGGTAGTAAGACCTGGTCTTGAGATATCCTCTAGTTGTTTGGACAGATATGCGCTCATCATTAGGTATGTTCTAAAGATATTTTTAAAGGCAATAAGTCCAGCTAGCAAAATGAGATATATTAATTGAACTTCTAAATCATTGAAATTATTTCATAGATTTAAATGTAACATGCCCGCGGCTTCGCTTGCGTGGATGTCGGTTATTATGTACTAAAACCTAATTATAGGCAATATAATATGTAAAATTACATAATGATAACAACATATTACCTCATACATTTTTCATCTGCGGCGTAATTACGTAACACACTTACAGTAGCAATGGCTTTCATTTTGACAGTTCAACAACATTCACTGCGTTATTTGCGTGTTGAGCAGACAAACTTTTCGAACATATGAAGCAATGGATTAGCAATATCCTTCAGATTGTGATTGAAAGTGTGTTACGCAATTAGGGTGCTGTTCCCGAGTCCCGTTTTACCCTTTGGGTACGGAACCCTAAAAACTATGGACTGTTGTAACGCCTACTTACATTTCATAATATTATGGGGATATATGATGATCAACTTATTTAGAAATCAATATAATTGAGACATCACAGCTGAAGGCTGCCGAAATGGCTGCATTACCTAAGTCTTTTCCACAATAAGAAACCTAAACCGTGGTAGGATTGAACACAATCAATAAAAATAGACTGTATGAGCACCAATAAACTTCATACTTATACATACAATAAACAAATTAGTGAAATATACAATGTACTTTAGTAAGTAATTATTAACTCTTTGAACAAGATACCTTATTACGCGTTTATTAGGTACTTCCATGAGCATGATCAGAACAACATTTTTGGATGGTTAGGTAGGGTTTTTTCTGTCTCTTTAGTCTTTAACCGTCCGAATCCTTTTTATTATTTATCTTCTTTTTTTTATTTTGTTCCTTTTTTAAATCTTTTTGTTTTTTTTTGTTCCAGGATTGACTTCAGCGACCCGACCACAGACAAGCCCGCCAACTTGGCAAACTCTGCCGTTCTGCGCATGCTGGAAGAAGAAGAACGCAACCGTAGGGGACGCCCTAGTGAGTATACTGTTCTGCTAACCCTAACCCAAGATAAGCTAACTGATCAATGACCAATTTTTTTTTTCCCCTTAAGTATAAAATATCACGGTTGGTGATACTTTATTAACATTACAATTTAGCCTATTAGCTAATAAGTAATTTAAATATAAGTTAAACTGCTA